>LS997562.1:25330075-25930075 GCA_000469685.2 Haemonchus contortus | reverse complement strand
TGGAAGACTTAATCACTTGCGACGAGAAGTGTGTTCCCTACTTAAATCACACGAAGAAGCGCCAGTGGCTTACAAGGGAAGGGTACCAGGTCGCAGTGGCCATTCAAGATGAAATGTATACCCCCGTAGGTGGTTTCGAACGCTGATTTCAAATATGTGTTCCAAATCTGCTTAGCGATTATGGGAGCAAAGTTACGGGACCCATTTCCTCCCTGTGTTATACCACTGCCCTGACGGATCACCGAGCCGAGCAATTACCATACCTGTGCAACGATGGCCGAGTGGGGAGTGCGCTGGACTGATAGGCATGACATCAAGGTTCGAGTTCTTGATGCATGCGCTCGTTTTCCTTTTCAATAAAATGGGTCCTGAACTTTTGCAAAATGTTTTTTGGGCTCAACATCGATCATCTACGGAGCTGTCTCACATTCTGGGAACACTGGAAAGGTATTGCAGGGAAAACTTTTTTTCGCCCCTCACCGGCACAATAAGGTTGGAGCTCATTCGAACAAAAGAGGAATTCTGAACAATCGCTCAAAATGGGCTCGAGAGGCTTCAAGGAGAATGGTTCCAAATGATTCATCGTATCAAATGCTCTTCAGCATGTTATTAACGAAATATTCTGGCCGAAGTTGTTGCCATCGCATTTGACGGAGGACTTTCGTTCTCGCAGCGTAACGTTGGCGCCATCTAGGAAGAGGGGGTAATAAAGAGCTCTCAAACCGTACTACTCTATGCTATGAAAACAATCCCGTAATCCACTGTGAGGAAGTCGTGTCTGCGAAAGGCGATCACAATGATCCTCTGCGGTCGCTTGTTGATGGCAGCGAAGATGGATCCGCAACTTCACGAAAGGAACCTTGTACGTTCGTGGGAAAGGGAGGTTCGGAAGTGAAACGTAGCTATCAATTTTGTTGACCATCCCATGAGCTCCAATTTAATGGTGGTGGTAGAAGATTCTCTAGCCTTCCAAAGGTTGAGTGTCGAGAAGGCCACCCTTCCTCCTACATGAAAAATACGTTTCGTATCATCACGACAGAGTGCCGTTTGCGGAAATTAAGGGCAAATGTGAGAGGCCATGAGCTTCCAAATTAGAATAACCTCGACAGTTTGCTGTCCTATCTGGTCATCACTATCAGGCGCAAACAAGTGGACCGATCTGTGTACTTATGGAGATTAGCGAATAAGTTGGGAAGATTTATCCTAAAATTATTGTAGGGATCTCATTGTACGACAGTAATTTTAACTGAATGACGCTCCAAATCAACAATGAAGACCCGTAGGGAACAATTTCAAAGCAATCGTAGGCGAATTCAGGACTTTGAGTACAGCCGCGGTATCATGTCCCACCGCACCACCACGCTTACCTCATGGAAGGGCTCCTCGAAAAAGCGTAGGCCTCAAGAACTTGTGGATAACCAATGTGCACACACACCGATAAACTGTTGTTCTACAGTATTTCTTCAGCAATCCAGTTAATCTGTACACCGCTTCGATAGTGCGAAGAGGTTTCCTAGAATGTGTGGCAATACCTGTAGAATATATGGATCGTATCTCTCCCAAAGAGGGCTGTGGTCGGATGAGTCATTCGACCGCCGTCTACCGTAAGTGCAGGGAGCTGCCGGAGATTTCGAAACGCAATCTTGACTGTTCGGGGTAGATATGCGTATACATATATTCGGTCAGTAGAGGTAAAAAGAAATTTATTGGTTCATTGTTTCCCGGAATCCCAAAATGTGAGTTACATCCTTAGATGTTCATTGATGAGCCCCAAAAACGTTCTGCAAGAGTTCAGGACACTTTTTATTAAAAAGCAAAACGAGCGCATGCATCAAGAACTCGTACCTTGATGTCATGCCTATCAGTCCAGCGCACTCCCCACTCGGCCATCGTTGCACAGGTATGGTAATTGCTCGGCTCGGTGATCCGTTCAGGGCAATGGTATAACACAGGGAGGCAATGGGTCCCGTAACTTCGCTCCCAGAATCGTTTAGCAGATTTGAAACACAGATTTGAGATTAGCGTTCGAAACCACCTACGGGGATATACATCTCATCTTGAATGGCCCTGCGACCAAGTATCCTTCCCTTGTTAGATGCGTAGAGCATGGAATCCCGACCTCCAGTCCTAGAACTCCAACCTTAGAAGGCTATGCCGGGCGTTTGAAGCCATTCGAAACAATCGTTCACTGGGTCTTTTTACCACCAAACTCCGCCGTCAGCACTGAAGCCCAGTGTGCTCTGTGGACCGGATTGCTGCAGCTCTAGGAGAGAAACTGGGAAAGTCTATTTCCTCCGAGACAGTGCTCGCCCACACTTTGCGAAGGAGGCCCAGAAGAAGCTTCAAAGCCTGGGATGACATGTTCTGGCCCACCCACCGTATTCACCAGACCTAATTCCAACGGATTATCATCTCCTCCTGTCGCTGGCGGACCATCCGAAAAATGAGAGGTTAGATTATGTGAACCAACTCGAGACGTACATTGGCGAGTTTTCCTCCTCGAAACCTCACGAATTCTAGGCAAGCAGGAACCACAAGTCGCCTGGTCATTGGATTCTCTCACCAACCATCCACAATCCTGACGAAGTTTACATTACATTCAAGAGTCACGCTTCCAACATTAACCCGAAAAGAGCCGCCGACACACGATTCTTGCCCTCTGCAGCTCCCCATTACCCTTATCAGCAACATCGAAATCTTGGCACTTGGGCGTTGTATGTTTCAAAATAGTGGATCAAGCATCCACTCTCCACCAAACCCAAGTGCGAAAATTTCACCGTTAACACGAAGAGTATTTCAAATTTAGTGTCTCTTGCCATCTATGGCCATTAAACAGGCCTTGCCGTCAAGCATCCACGATCCCGTCACATTTCACATCACCGAGTTGACAAGGTTCCAAAACTATCAGTGACTCTTACCTTCTAGGCGTTTTTATCAGCCTTTAACAATCATTAACGTTTCTTCACTCCCCCCCCCCCCACCCCTCCTCCCACAACATTATCCATACTCTTGCTAGGGTTCAACTTTAACGCCATACCCACTCTATTGCTAGGGTTCTACTGTTAACGCCAAGGTTAGCAAAATCCACCACGAAGGGAGCGACGGATAGATATTCCTTTGCCTTCTGAAGTTCCTTATCAGTTCCTACCAATCGCTATCACTGTGTGACCTATCATCGATGTTCCCATCCTACCGCCCGTATCCCATCCAAATTCGATTGCTTCAGGTCCAGGGTGGGAGGAGTTATGAATTTCAATCAAACATACGCAACGACACCTAAACACAAAAACACAAGTTGGCTCCGCCAACTTCGGACGACGCCGCGGTACACTATACTTTTGCAGCTTTCCTCAATTTCTTTCAATTTGTTTGGCTCGCCCGATGTAATATAGCTTTTGTTTTATTGTCCATTTCTGCTTTGCTGCTTCTAACTTGAATTTCCTTCGTTAATTAATCGTTTCCTATGCTGCTTTCTTTGAGCCATACCTCACTCTACTCAGTCCATCATATGATGCACGTTTATTATTAGGGTGCTCGGAAAGTTTGAGAAATTTCTGCCTCGAAACTTTGAAAGCATGTTGGTAGCGAATGCGCTAGAGAATTACTGTAGACCCGATAACAGGGAAAGGGGCATTGTTCATAGATCAATACATACTATAGCTGATTGGTATTTGGTGTGGTCGTCGAAAGTAAGAAATCGTCGACCAAACGACGATAAGACAGCCGAAGCCTTCTTCTTCACCATTACGACACTGATCGCTTCGACACTCAGGGTTGGAACGAGATACGGTGGCTGATTGGCAGCAGTGACTTTCTCTTGTCACCTACAGTAAATGGCACGATCGCTTCGTCCCAGAAGAGATCTGTGAGTTGTTTGAGGTTGAAGACGTTTGTCGAAGCAAACGTCCTCTGCACTCAAATACCGACACTGTTCCGGCCTCCCGTGAGAGCAATCCTCCTCAAAGTCTCAGGAAATGGAAAAGACTACCTATACTCCCCAATCTACCATCCATGACGTTCTGCCAGAAGTCGAATCAGTGTGTAGAAACTCCCCGACTGTGAGCAATGACGACATCAACCGACTTCATTATTGCACAGAATAAAAATCACGTGCCATATGAAAATCATACACAATCGTAATATCTACCAATGGACTTGTCCCACAGCTCGCTAAAAGGTGAGGAGACACACTAAGAAGGACATGAGCTCATTCTTTCTCTGTTCAATCGGGTGTTCCACTTTAAGACCCTACCAGAGTGTACTGCGGTAAGCGCTAGAGTAGCCTGTTACCGACTGAGAGAAATGGTGCTTTGAGTCCCTATTTCACGCCTATTCCAAGGAAGTTTGGATTTTGATGGATTATGCTCGACCACCCCATGCAAAGACATCGACCGATGTGCTGGGAAGACTTGGTACAACCTCGTTACCGCTCCCCAAAAAATCATCTCACCTCAACCCATATGACTGCCATACTTCAGAGGGTCTGCTCTAAAGGGAAGAAACTCAACAATAGTAAGGAAGTTAAGTAGGTAGTAGATGAATGAATTGTTCCGCGCCTCTCTTCGTTTTGGAGGAATGGCATCAGTGAGGAGGGCTTCACTACGCAAGTAAAGGATTCGAAAAATCAATAATGGGAGAAGGGCTGAGGAAGAATGTCGACTAGCAACATGTCGCTGAAGCACCGATGCGTTTGATTCTGTATTCAGTGTCTGAGCGCGGGAAAATGATGAGACGGCAGAACCTTTCACGAGTCAATTTTGACCACTTTGAAATCGCGGGATGATGTATGTGCGGCGTGACCTTGTTCTGAGCGATGGGAAAGTCCGTTTTTTGAGGAGTTTAGCTCTCATCTTTCTTATTTTGCCTTTGATTTAATGATGTTTTTCGCGACATTTTCGCACCTTATCGCTTGCCTTTACGTCATAGGCTTGTAGCTTGAGAATTGAAAAGGTAGTTTTTGTATGCCTGAGATCATCCATATTAACACTAGCCACTGTTCAAACTTCGAAGACTCACGTAAAGATTCTCGCCAAGCTGCATTTGATATAGAAGAAAGGTAATCAATTGATCGGTAGTCATCATGTCTAAACTCTGAGGGTCAGGTTTTTTTCGGAGAACGACAAGAAACTTCAAAGCAAAATAGAAAATTTTAATTGTGATTGAGGAACAGTACCTGACATGACCAAGTGTCCACCGTAAAAGAGTACCGCAACAAGGATAGCATTGTCGCAGAACTCGTTATTCCAGGTGTAACCCATATAGGCAATAGCTCTGTAGACATTTCATTTAGGTCATTTCTAGTGTAAGGTCTAAGCTTTGTGCAAATCCATTAATCTTGGAATGGATTACTCATTCAAATATGCAGCTTGCGCTGCAGACACTTTCCGCCTCACATACGATGAGGAGCTTTTTGAGAACTGTCTTTCTCCTCACATACGATGGGAAGCTCTTTGAAAACTGTCCAAAACATGACAAGGAAATTCAGAAATGAAATCAAGCGAGTCTATGCTGTAACCATAAATAGGTAGTTGGTTGAATAAAGGTTTTTAGAAGATGACTATCTAGAAAACATTTCTACAGTCCTTACCATCCTACTAATACGCTAAATGTGTCTGTTGGTGCGTTTGTGTGTGTGTGTGTGTGTGTGTGTGTGTGTAAGTGTGTGTGTATAAGTGTGTGTGTGTGTGTGTGTAAGTGTGTGTGTGTGTGTAAGTGTGTGTGTGTGTAAGTGTGTGTGTGTGTGTAAGTGTGTGTGTGTGTAAGTGTGTGTGTATGTGTGTATGTGTGTATGTGTGTGTATGTGTGTGTGTGTGTGGTGTGTGTGTGTGTGTGTGTGTGTGTGTGTGTGTGTGTGTGTGTGTGTGTGTGTGTGTGTGTGTGTGTGTGTGTGTGTGTGTGTGTGTGTGTGTGTGTGTGACCGGAAATTCATAACTCCTGTTCCCGGGACCTAGAGCGTTCAAACTTGGTAGGATAATCTCAACATTTTAATAAGTGATGCAGGATATGACGGGATCGTAGGTACTCGGTGACAAGAACTGATCATAACTGATAAGAGAAAATAAGGGACCTAAGAGAGGCCACCTTCCCATCAAAATTCTGACCCTTCGGTATTTACCATGTAGCTTTGGCTGTTCAGTATGTTTCATTCGATAAGACGAGTGATAAGGACCCATTAGCGGCACTACGCTTAGCAGATTAGAACTTTTTCATTTCTTACTATTAGATTACCATCGCTACCCAGCAAGGTTTGTGATTGAATGAAGGATCCTCTTTGCTTGATATCATTTGCGACAAAACTTGATCGACAGCCAGTAATCCGGAATTCTCAACTAATATCCTTAAACAAAAGGGTCCATTGGTAAAGAACATCTGTTAATGGTGCTATCATCACTCAGAACATCTCCACAGCATCATCTTTGATTGTCTAACAGTTGGATTTTTGATGGGTATTTATTTCTAAGAAAGAGAGCAAAAGTTCGAGACCTCCAATCAAAGGCGTAAGCACCGGCTTCAACTGAATACCATTTGCACTGCCCTGTTAGTCCTGTGTCAAATTTCTTGCACACGAAACTGTCATTTGTTTCGAAAAAGGGAGTGGGGGTAACACTTACTACAACATTATCAAAGAAGGAGGGAGGCTTTCGATTTTTGTTGTGCCAAAGGATTTCGAGCTTTGTTTCACTTTCATACTCTCACTCAGCTGAACAGCGGGAAAAATTCAAAATCAGCTCAACAGCGAAAAAAAAAACCTAAAATTTACTAACTTTGAAAAAGGAAAAATTCTTCAGTTCAACATTTCTCGGGATAGGGTGTTTGTCACAAGAAGGAGGAGAGCCTCGCGTTAGCCGCGCGATCCGACTGGTACTTATATAAACCACAAATGCCCATTTGTTTGTCGGTCTGTTTGTCTGTTTGCAGCCGTTTTACATGGCGCCTTCTGGAAATCGTACTGGAACAGCTAAGCCAGGTTGGAACAAGGGGAATGAGCCGAGCTACTTAAGCACATGTGACCCAAGCTGGGCTCTGCTCGCTAAAGGCGGGGCGTGCACTGAAATAGTTAATTTGGACCAATCTGGAGCGTTCGAATTTCGTAGAGATGCAGATGGCAATTTGAAACATTATTATTAGGTGGCATGTGTAGACTACAACTTCTGAGGACGAGGCTTTCGCGAAAATCGCCGATTTGGGCTTGGGGCGTACGAATTTGGTAGAGATGCAGATGGCAACTTGAGAACACTATTACTAGGTAGTACGTGTAGACAACGCCCACAGAGATCAGGGCTTGCGCAAAACCAAATCAGTCCTATAGCGACAGTCAAAATAAATGGCGTAACCATCGAAGAAGTGAAAAGCTTCAAGTACCTCGGACACCAGCTCAGTTTCACAGAAGGTAGCAGCGGAGAGTACAGCAGGCGCAGGAAGGCAGCTTGGTCTAGCTTTAACGAAATTTCAACGCTACTACTAGACGAAGACCTCCCGATGAAACTGAAAGCGTCCCTTTTCCACTCGACTGTGATACCCGCGATGTTGTATGGCGCAGAATGCTGGTCGTCTACGAAGGCAGACGTAGAGAAATTTGCTGTGATGCAAAGATGTATGGAACGCAGAATTTGCAAGGTGTCACTTCGTGAACATATCACAAACACAGAGTTGCGAAGACGAAGTGGCCTTGTTGATGTTGTCCAGGAAACGTATAAACGTAAACGAGAATGGGCAGGTCACGTGGAATGATTGAAAGACAACCGATGGACCTTCTGGCTAAGAATTGGGACCCATTAGATCACAAGCGAGCGCCGGGAAGGCCTTAATTGAGGTGGGCCGATCCTAGGGTGAATATGCTCGGCCAACAATGGAAACGACGTGCGCAGGAGCGGAACGGATGGCTCAAAGTTGACTTGCGTGAATGGAGAAGTTCGCGAGGACAAGTCGGATACAGGTGATTCAAACTCAACACATACATGAGGAGAGTCCGACATAACTCGGGTGATCCGAATGTCTAATACAAATTTCTGTGTAACTATCTGTAGAGAGTTCTTTTTTCAGTCAGGTGGGAAGGTCTTCGTCCAAATGCCCCATCGGTGCAGAACACTTACTTTTTCGGAATTATAGATTAGAGCAGAACCACGGCGCTTAACGCTTATCACGATTTTTGCGCAAAATTTCATTAAACGATATAGTGGCCAACGAGACTGTCAATTGGCACGTTATCAAATGCCTACTTCGACGTGTGGGGTTAAATGATATGAGTGCAAATATATTATTACCAGGCGGCTACGCACGCTCCCGCGCGCGCTAGGGGCTCTAGCCATGAGAGACGGAGCCGCATGAGCTGAATTTTCATTATAGACCTTTATCAGATTTATGAGTTTCCGCTCAAACCCCGCCTCCTGTGGGCGGAGTCTGGGTCCTGCCACCCACCATAAGTATTCCCATCACGGCGCCCGTTCTCCTACTAAGTTTTGAAACTTTCTAGGTCTATGGGGACAGGAGTTATGAATTTCCGCGCAAACCCCGCCCCTTGTGGGCGGAGTCTGGTTCTGCCACCCACCTTGAGTTTTGCCTCCATGACGCCTGTACCCCTACCAAGTTTGAACTTTCCTAGGTCCATGAAGACATGAGTTATGAATTTTCGCCCAAACCCCGCCCATTGTGGGCGGAGTCCGGTCTTGCCACCCACCATATGTATTACCACCCCTGTCGCCTGTACTCCTACCAAGTTTGAACTTTCTAGGTCCATTGGGACAGAATTATGAATTTTTACCCAAACCCCGCCCCTTGTGGGCGGAGTCTGATTCTGCCACCCACCATAGGTGTTCCCATCCTGTCCGCCCGCACTCCTACCAAGTTTGAACTTTCTCGGTCCATGGGGACGGGAGTTATGAATTTCCGCACAAACCCCGCCCCTTGTGGGCGGAGTCTGGTTCTGCACCCACCATAGGTGTTCCCATCCTGTCGCCCGCACTCCTACCAAGTTTGAACTTTCTAGGTCCATGGGGACGGGAGTTATGAATTTTTCGCCCAAACCCCGCCCATTGTGGGCGGAGTCCGGTCTTGCCACCCACCATATGTATTACCACCCTGTCGCCTGTACTCCTACCATGTTTGAACTCTCTAGGTCTATGGGGACAGGAGTTATGAGTTTTCGCACAAACCCCGCCCCTTGTGGGCGGAGTCTGGTTCTACCACCCATCATAAGTCTCCCCATCGTGGTTTCTGTACTCCTACAAGTTTGGAACTTTCTAGGTCCATTGGGACAGAATTAATGAATTTTTACCCAAACCCGCCCCTTGTGGGCGGAGTCTGATTCTGCCACCCACCATAGGTTGTTCCCATCCTGTCGCCCGCACTCCTACCAAGTTTGAACTTTCTAGGTCCATGGGACGGGAGTTATGAATTTCCGCACCAAACCCCGCCCCCTTGTGGGCGGAGTCTGGTTCTGCACCCACCATAGGTGTTCCTATCCTGTCGCCTGTACTCCTACCAAGTTTGAACTTTCTCGGTCCATGGGGACGGGAGTTATGAATTTCCGCACAAACCCCGCCCTTGTGGGCGGAGTCTGGTTCTGCCACCCATCATGAGTTTTGCCTCCATGACGCTGTAACTCCTACCAAATTTGAACTCTCTAGGTTCAAGGGAAGCGGAATTATGGATTTTCGTATATAAATGTAAGAAGGCATGTGAGCTTCGAGGCACGCTCCGCCCATTGTGGGCGGGTCTCCGCTGACGTCATTTATGCTGGAGACACCTCCGACAATGCTCCTCCCAAATCAACTTTTTCCTGCTCTATTGGCTTTCTCCAAACCAAGTTATAAATGTATTCATAAAACATTGCCATTTTTGGAGAACGCCCCGCCCATCGGGGGTGGGTCTCCCCAGTTCGATCTAACTTACCAATGCGCACCTCAAGCCACCTTTAAACCCCATTTTTGAGGCCGTCTTGTGGCTGAATTTGAAATCATGGTCCTCAGTCCAGCTCATTTCGATGCACGCCACGCCCACTGTGGGCGGGGCTTCGCCAAGGTGATGTGTGTTTTATACTTCTCGAGACCTGGCCCACCCATCCCACACTTGACCCGGTCTCTCCAGGCAGATCTAAAGGAGCTGGGGAATTTCGTGACAGACATACAGACAGAACGACAGACAGACAGACAGACAGACAGACAGACAGACGAAGCGCTTTATAGTAAGTAGGATTTCATCTCTGGTGGGGTACAGGTATTTCACAATGGTATGTGGTCGTCTTTCCAGTAATTTACGCTCGCGATAGACGGCTTAAGGCGCTATTGGTTGAGTATTAACTGTTCTCTCCCTTTTTTCGGGAGAGGGCGGTACACCATGTTGCCAAACAGTTATGCTTCACAATTTCTCTCAAGGAAATCCACTTATCGAAAGTCATGAGACGCGCTTATGGTTGGACAAAAAAGTGAGTACCAGCCAGTAAGTAACTTGGAAACTCTTGAATAGATTGTCTGTTTCATAGCACAACTGCCTGTAAAATTGGAACAGTGAAAGAGCGTGTTGCCTTGATTTATCGGTTTTGTTGGATGTGATGTTAGATGAATGATCGGGAGAGTGTAAGGATTACAGACAGCAGGCAGGTGGGCGATATTTGTATTTGTACTTATTTGCAACTACATCTCCGTTCTAATTCAACAACGATTCATAGTGATTTCTCACGGAATGGGTACTGGGTACCCTGCATCCCTACAAATATCGCGTGAAAAACCAAACCCGGGCTTTTGGAAGAATCTGGCAAGAGTTTCTTCAGACTCTCCGTTGTAACCCTTCCAGAACGGGCGCTGCACAATTCTTCAGCGATATGATGGCATTTGGGACCCCTTAAGAGAGTAACGAAGTGGGCGACAGACAATTCCGTCTCATGTGTGTATGTAATTACATGCGTATTTGTGTGCAAACAGACATGGCTGTCCAAAAAATCAGATCGAGAGTCGACGGTTCTTCTTTGCGTTTCGGGATGCAGATACTGTTCTCTCAGAGAGTGAATGGAAACATTCTGGTCTTGCAACAGAGGGTGCTCCAACGGGTGTTCGCATTGTTTCTACGGCCCTCTATCTATAAGGCCCCATCAGGAAGAGCTCGGGCGGGGAGGGGGGACTAGGGTACTCATAGAATTCGTTTCCTATGGTTCCAACATTCCAGTCAAAAATATGTTCGGGCTCCATCAGCGGACGTGCGTCATTTCTTGGCAGACTAGGTCATTCCAGTCCGAACAGTTTCTGGACTTACAAAGAGCTCTACATTGTAAGTCGGTACATCAAATTCAAACTCTCATTTGATTCTGAATTTTTCAAGGAAAATACAGCAAATTTTAATATCCTCGGACCAAACCACCCTGCACCCGCCATGTGGGGACTTACAGGGGAAATATGGGAACACTTTTTTGCTTGTGAGTTTATGAAAAGATGCCGTTATCGACAACGTCGATGTGGAATATATACAGTTCTTCAAACAACACCACGACGTTGCTAGAGAAGGAAAGTTCACAGGTCACTTAGAGATGCTAGTTCTGAAATACCATTAAACTAATGTACTAAGGTGGAATTGCAAGGATCTGCAGCTAATGACCGAAACTATGCAGAGATGCGTTCAAAGAATGAAAGACCTGAACAAGCGGAGAATGCCACTTTTGACTGAAGCCGCCGAGGCTGAGTAAACAATACACGATGCCTCAGGGCTTCGCTTGTTGCAAAAGCAAAATGTCACCACAGGTTTTTTGAAGGAACAGTCTCTGCACACCAAAAAGCGAAGGAGAATGACCGATATTCAATATGGTCTTTTTGACAGTGGTCTTTTTGACAGCTACGCCTGCTTGAACACAGACACACATATGCACCTACAAACACCCATGAAGCAGAGTGAACTGTCGCCCACTTCGTTACGCTCTTGAAAGGCCCGAAACGCTACAGCATCGATGTTGTGCAGTGCCCGTTATGGAAGGGTTATTTCAGAAAGTCTGAGAACCTTCAGCCAGATTCTGAAAAACCGTGGCTGGTCTGGTAGCTTGGTTTTTACACGCGATATTTGTAGGAGTGCACGGTTTCCATTTCGTGAGAAATCAGTAAGAATGTGTTGCTGTATTACATGAGAGACGCAAACGAAATTGACAAATAACGCCACACCTTCCTGCTATCTGTAAGTTTCACATTACTTCCGATCATTCATCTAAACAGTCACATCCACCAGGAATGATAAATCACAAGAAGGGGTAGCTAGGTGAGAAAGCAGTGTTCCGAATGGTGCTCACTACAATCAATCACATACCACCGCCAAAAGGCTCACTGGCGCGTTGCGAGGACCATGGAGTCGAGGAAGGCCTTAGATATTGAAAACTAAAGCGATTACCTTGACGGTCACCAACTAAGCTGTTCTTACTCAACATATTAGGTGCTTCATGAGCTCTAAACAATCTCAACCTCTTCATGAGCTCTAAAACAATCTTGAAAACCCTGATCTCATCATCTCACGAAGATCATCGTCGATCTGATCACCAATCATATTAGGGATACACACAATTAGCACTATCATCTGTGCTTTTTCCTCTTCTCATTTTTTGTAAAGTTTGCGTGTTACCCACAAGCGCCTTGCCCCTCATGAGCAGGATCCTACTTTAATCATGTGTATTCAAAGGCACAGTTCACGATAAAAATGGTTTCTGAGTCCTCTCCCTAGGATTACCCGGCGGTGCCCAAGAGTAACAGGAGGGACGCTGTCAAGCTTCAAAACTCACCAGCTAGGGCACAGTGGGAGCAAGCCATTGGACGGACTTCCTGCTGATGAGGCGATGTTTTCCCCAGTCTTTTATTATCTGTTATTCTTTTTACTGACGCGATCCTCACTCTAATTTTCCACCTCGAGAGGCTGAAAAAGGGGGCTATTTCTGCCGTTACTAGGTTTTTTCTGTTAAATTATGCTTATGAATGAATGAATTTCTGCCTACCGTAGCCAGCTGTTCGCACCAGTACCCACACGAACGCAATGACACACATTGCATAGCTCGTCTGACGCCACATTCTTCTATCATTTTTCTGGTGCCATTCTCGACCAGCTCCCTTTTCAACAATTTTTCGAAGTTCTCCTTCCCTTTTCTCCCCTTTTCTGACCCCCTTCCCTTTTGGGGTCAGAAAAGGGGAGAAGTGAGCCTTGAATTGGAACCATTCGTAATGTTTCTTACTATGAATGAGGAGCTTCTCCACGTTTACGTGCTTCATCTCAACTCCGCCCATGTATTGTATAATAGCGGCCAGCAGCTTTCAAATGCAGCTAGCCTCCTTTTTCCAATATCACATCATTACCGCTCAATTTTGCCTAAGGATTGTATGTGCAATAAAAATGTGTGTACCAACGAAAGGATCAGTTAATCTTTCGCCAAAATATGAGCTTTAAATTTCATGTCACTCACTTCTTCCTATTCATCTTCAATGTTTCAGCAAGTTTCCCCTCAAATCGATCAGCTTCTCGTCGCTCGCACGCGAACGATCTAGAAAAAACACTTGCCAAAGCTGAGACAAAGATAAGAAGTCCTTTTCAATATGTAAAATCTCAAAAAGGAACAAAAACATAAGCCACAACCTTACGGTACGCATTGTAGACAGAACTTCATCGGCAACTTGATTGGCATCAGCTATGGTCGTCTGCGTTTTCTCAGACAATTTCTAAAACAGTGGTAAAGCTATCATATTGCAGCACGATTATGAGAGCTCACGAAACAAATGGTCACTTGTGTACACAACTCACTGGGCAGGGTAAGACAACCCCAAGTTATCCAACTTTTCCCGCCTAGTGTTTTGCGTATACATGAGATCATTTGTTCGAAATGGTTGGAAAATTTGAGAGTTCTCTTTCGAGTATTAAACTGTTGACGGTGGAGCAGAAAATCGGTTGACTATTTCGCACGGTCAACAGAAAAGTTACTGACATCCGCCTCCTCGACTCAACCTCATCGTAGACTGAACTAAGCACCAATAGACTTATCCTAGCCTAGAATACAGAGAAGAACAAATTCAGGACACTGATCCTGGCAAGGATGGAGGCTGGGTTGACGATCTAGCTGCCGTGGAAGTCGCTTCATTCATACAGCAAAGGAGCGCGTTCTACAGCAGGATTGTAGCCGTAGTGTTCCCTTCGAGACACGTTCTTCTCATGAGTGGAATTACTCCAAATTCCTGGTAGGATGAAATTGTAGAGGTCGCGGCTATGAGAACGCCGACGGGCATCGATTATTAAGTTGACTATGTTAAAAACTTCACCAGATTCTGCTACCGTCACAAATCGATACGAGCTAACTGAAAAGTCGTTCATAATTGAAATTCAGTGATTAAAATCTGATCCTTGTAGCCATTCCTCCTGCGGAACCAATGCCAACGACTAACCATGTATAGAATTCTTGACACAACCGGCAACGGAACGATACCAAGACCGGCCGAGTTTCTACGAGGTGGCAAACAAGGAATGCATTGAAAAGTCGTCCCGGTCTAGATATTTGGGTTTACAGAGTTCAATGACGTATCGATTGACCGACGGTGTGGATTAGCCAAGTGATTACATAGCAGGACGGATTGCGTTCGGTACGGCTACCGCTAGATGGAAAACTGCCGAGGCTAGCACTGTTTACTGCTACGTTCGAGACCCAACCCAAGAGATCAGCCTCCTTCCTATGACAGACATTAAATTTTACACTGATTTCTTTGCTCCACCTCCGTTCAGAGCAAGGAACTTAGTTCTGTTTTCGAATACGATGTTTCAAATACCACAAATTATGCGGGCACAACAATTCGACATAGCGCCCTGAAGGAAAGCTTGGCGTATTTATTCTCGAAGCTTTTCTTCTTGAAAAAAAATCATCCATTGTGGGTTTCATACCTACCTCTGACGGTGTTTAACTCAGCGGTTTCGGTCACAGCGACTTTTCTACAACAGAGCAACAAACGTAACCTCTGAATGCTGTCCACTAGATTGGCGAATGATGAAGAAGTATCATCAAAAATCTTTATACATGAGGTGCCGCAAGAGATCTCGGAATGAAGTAAAAAGTGAACAGTTGTTGATTCGCAAACGTGATGCGTAATGGTTTCCACATACAGGCAAGGAATAACTAAATTTCCGCGAGGATGACGATTAGTGGACAAATTTTCGGACTCGGGCAGGACTCAAACCCATGCTTGTAGACTGACGCATGGCGTAATATACCATAACAGTACTTACCAACGACATAAGCGAGAACCAAGTTTCGCCTTTTCTCTACGCTACTACCTTTACTTGTTCTTTATCACTGACAATGCTACTTTTTGTCAATCTACCGTTCTACCACTATCATAGTACATATGAAAAAATAAAATGGCAAGGCTATTTTGTAAACGCGAAAGAGTCCAGGAACGTAACTTTTGCCCTCTAAATTGTTATCAGGCTTGATAAACTAACATTTTTACATCTGTTATCTACGATCCTGTCACACCTTTAAATCATCCATCAAAGTAGAGAGGATACAATATCAAAATGGCAAGAGGAAGTGGTGTAAAAGCTAGTGCATTCCAACGCCCATTACTAGCCCCTATCAGTCGTTATTGATTCTTATTTCAAACCAGCTACGATCCCGCCACATCCCACATCCATGTGTCAATCTTCCACTGTCAGCACGAAGGGTCAGCCATTGTCGATTTTGCTTTCTCATCAGCTCCTAACATTTACTATTGTTTTCTGCCACCCACTACCACTGTGTTTATCATGCCCCCCGTTTCTTACAGAACGTTCCAAATCTCTAGAGACGGAGTCATGAATTCCCAGGCACGCGCTCACACAAACAAACACAAACAGCCGACGCATCACCAGACACACTTGGTCAATTCTAGACAATAGGACTGCTTCAGGTGCTTGCTTATGCAGAAATTTCCCAATGACTACGCAGAACTCAAAGTCCTTGAAAGTATTTTTGTCATAACTTTTGAATGAACGCCACCTCGTAATCCGAAACCAAAATGTATTATCAGAAATTCATAGTGACTAAAAAACATCAAGCATTATCTTACGTCATAGTACGCGCCGTACCACTTGGTGATGAATCCAACAAGAGGAATAGCAATGAAAGTGACCTGAATAGAGCAAATTCTTGGTAAGAACAGATGCTTTGAGAATTTAAAAGCTTGTAATCAACAAATGAAGTATGTCAAGATGAGTCGATTGACCAGAGCCTTTGAAACGAGAAATTGCTAACCATTGACAAACGCCACGACATAATAAACATGAAGACGAGAGCACCAATGAGCATGACACCGTTGCGAAGAAAAACGTTGAGATTGGTCGACACCGTTGTTGACATCGTCTGGCAATCTGATGTCAAACGAGAAACTATCTCACCTGAAAGAGGGAACATACCAAGAACTGAGGTTGAAAAATGTTCAATGTTGACATTATTGAAAATTGATTTTTGACATCCAACTTAGTGCGCACTACTGCTAGCGGCTGTCGTTGGCCGCTCCCATATACAGATATAAAACATGTTGACCTGCGAGCAAGACAGTGTGGTTCCTAGGTCCCTTTGCAACGCAAAAGTGCATCAAGTCTTCTGCTGTATACCAATCAACCTCATTACTTCATGAGCAGATGCAACAGCAATCCAAAGTTTCAAGCACAGGCACCCAGGAGGACAGCGCTTCCAACCTAGTGAATCGAATGCTACAAGACGACGGCTTAACCCAACGGAACAATTGGTTGGGCTATCGCATGCTCACACAAAGACGACACCCCAGATGCTCAGTTCATATTCCTTTGCGCTCCTCTCGAGGTCGGAGCCATACTCATTATCAGTTACCAACTATATGTGCATTAGCAAGCTATGATCATATTTAAAAACATCCTCCATGAGCACGGATATTGGATCAAGAACTGTTCTCTACCTTCTCGCGCATTTTGCGCAGACATCTCTTCTTCCCAGCAGTTCTTCACTCTTGCTTTTGAAGACTTCAAACTAGAATAGCAAACTCGGGAAGCTTTCTTTCTAATCAGGGATCACACGAAGAAGTCAAGTGAGTGAAGATCTTCCAAGCAGGATGGTTGTTCCTTAAAACTAATGAAGTAGGGCAGCTTGGCGGTACTACTTTTAAACGAGCCTGGCTCTAAGGGCTGCAGTGCGGCCTTATCGAAAAAGATCACAGGCTATTTTAAGAGACAGACGCGAAACGCTCTAGAACGTGAAAACTGAGCACGTGTTTGTCAATTTTCGCTCCAGAACTGCGAAACAAAGTCTTACCATAGTTCGTGACGCCCGCTCTGAACCATCATCTTCCTGTTCTTATAGCAATTTTCCTATTATAGAGAGAGATATAGAGGCACTTACGATTCTCGCAGCCAGAAAGCTTTCACACTTGGCGTGTCATATATAGTATCTTTACTATATATAAAGCGCTCTGTCTGTCTGTCTGTCTGTCTGTCTGTCTGTCTGTCTGTCTGTCTGTCTGTCTGTCTGTCTGTCTGTCTGTCTGTCTGTCTGTCTGTCTGTCTGTCTGTCTGTCTGTCTGTCTGTCTGGTCTGTCTGTCTGTCTGTCTGTCTGTCTGTCTGTCTGTCTGTCTGTCTGTCTGTCTGTCTGTCTGTCTGTCTGTCTGTCTGTCTGTCTGTCTGTCTGTCTGTCTGTCTGTCTGTCTGTCTGTCTGTCTGTCTGTCTGTCTGTCTGTCTGTCTGTCTGTCTGTCTGTCTGTCTGTCTGTCTGTCTGTCTGTCTGTCTGTCTGTCTGTCTGTCTGTCTGTCTGTCTGTCTGTCTGTCTGTCTGTCTGTCTGTCTGTCTGTCTGTCTGTCTGTCTGTCTGTCTGTCTGTCTGTCTGTCTGTCTGTCTGTCTGTCTGTCTGTCTGTCTGTCTGTCTGTCTGTCTGTCTGTCTGTCTGTCTGTCTGTCTGTCTGTCTGTCTGTCTGTCTGTCTGTCTGTCTGTCTGTCTGTCTGTCTGTCTGTCTGTCTGTCTGTCTGTCTGTCTGTCTGTCTGTCTGTCTGTCTGTCTGTCTGTCTGTCTGTCTGTCTGTCTGTCTGTCTGTCTGTCTGTCTGTCTGTCTGTCTGTCTGTCTGTCTGTCTGTCTGTCTGTCTGTCTGTCTGTCTGTCTGTCTGTCTGTCTGTCTGTCTGTCTGTCTGTCTGTCTGTCTGTCTGTCTGTCTGTCTGTCTGTCTGTCTGTCTGTCTGTCTGTCTGTCTGTCTGTCTGTCTGTCTGTCTGTCTGTCTGTCTGTCTGTCTGTCTGTCTGTCTGTCTGTCTGTCTGTCTGTCTGTCTGTCTGTCTGTCTGTCTGTCTGTCTGTCTGTCTGTCTGTCTGTCTGTCTGTCTGTCTGTTCTGTCTGTCTGTCTGTCTGTCTGTCTGTCTGTCTGTCTGTCTGTCTGTCTGTCTGTCTGTCTGTCTGTCTGTCTGTCTGTCTGTCTGTCTGTCTGTCTGTCTGTCTGTCTGTCTGTCTGTCTGTCTGTCTGTCTGTCTGTCTGTCTGTCTGTCTGTCTGTCTGTCTGTCTGTCTGTCTGTCTGTCTGTCTGTCTGTCTGTCTGTCTGTCTGTTTGTTTGTTTGTTTGTTTGTACGGAAATTCGATATAACCTGAAGAAACACCTGGAGAAGTCGGGTCAAGTTTGGAATGGGTTGAGCATAGGGTAAGTGCAACAGAGCACATGTGAGCCTAGCGGAGCTCCGCCCCCAAGGGGCGGGGCACGCGCCGGAATTGGGCGGGGTCATGGGCGAATTCTTCTAATTGGGTCTCATAATGTTCCAGACACCGGGAAAATGTGCATAGGTGATTGATGGGTCAACAATCAAAATAAAGGAAACTTACCGGCGGTGGGCGGAGCGTTCTTGCAGTGGGCGGTACTTTCCACAGAGATTCATAACTCGATTTAACGAAGGCGTCGAGGCCAGGGAAAAAATAAAAAGAGTGAGCAAGGCCTTATGCGTGCTGAGCATGCATAAGTATAGCGAAGCCCCGCCCACGAGGGGCGGGGCGTGCGTTTAGGTGAGAGCTATTTTTCAAAAATTAGTGTAACTTCGTTCGGAAAAGTTAAAGATTGCGGAAAAAAGTAGTTAGAGGTAATGGGACAAATGTGGTCAAATCCCGAAAGTGGGCGGGGTTGGCACCAAAGTGGGCGGGGCTTAGATCAAAAATTTATTACTCTATTCAGAAACGTGCTGGGATGCGGCAAAAAGGTGTCAAGGTGTAAAAGAACAAGTGTGGTCAAATCCCGATAGTGGGCGGGGTTGGCACCAAAGTGGGCGGGGCCTAAATCAAAACTTTATAGCTCTGTTCAGGAACGTTCTAGAGTGCGGGAAAAAGGTGTCAAGGTGTAAAAGAACAAATGTGGTCAGATCCCCAATGTGGGCGGAGTTGGCGCCAAAGTGGGCGGGGGTTAGATCAAAATTTCATAACTCTGTTCAGAAACGTTCTAGAACGCGGGAAAAAAGTGGTGAGAGGAATTGGAACAAATGTAGTTAAGTCCTCGAAGGGGGCGGAACTAGCACATGGAAGCGGGGCTAGGACCAAAAATTCATCTCTTCAAAAACTTTCTGGAATGCGGAAAAATGGTTTGGAACAGTCAAAAGAAGAGTGGTCAAGTTTATTGTTGAAAGGGCTTGCACTAAGGTGGATGGAGCTGTGATCAACCACTAATAACTGTGCTCAAATATATCGAGCGCGTTGCTATCAGCAGTTCAGCGTTCGAATCTAGAGAGAACTATCTTATTCTGATTATCCAAAATTCCGCTGAATGACTCCATCGTGGATAAGTGGCCATCGACATATACTGCGCGCGTGAGCGTGCATAGCCAAACTGGTCTGTACATAATTCGCTAAGTGTGTCTGTTGGTGTGTCGGGTTTTTGTGTGTGTGTGTGTGTGTGTCGGTGTGTGTGTGTGTCCAACCGGAGCTTCATAACTCCTGTTACCATGGACCTAGAAAGCTCAAATTTGGTAGGAGTACAGGGGGCAGCTTGGAAACATCCTACTTCATATAATTCGCTAAGTCTGTCTGTTGGTGTGTCGGTGTGTGTGGGTGTGTGTGTCGGTGTGTGTTTGACCAGAAATTCATAACCCCTTTTCCCGGAGACCTAGAAAGCTCAAATTTGGTAACAGTACAGGGGGCAGCGTGTAAACGCTTATGGCAGGTGGTTGGGCCGGAGTCCGCCTAGGGGGGGGGGCGTGCGCGGTAGAAATTTCAGGTCGCAAATCCGTAACTCCTGGTTACGTGGACCTAGAAAGGCCACAGTTTGGCAGGAGTACAGGGGCAGCATGGGAACACTTATGGCAGGTGGTTGGACCGGACCCGCCTACAGGGGGCGGGGGGTGCGCGGTAGAAATTTCAGGTCGCAGATTCGTAACTTCTGTTCCAGTAGACCCAAAGCATTCAAAATTGGTGGGAGAACAGAGGCGGCATGGAAACACTTATGGCAGGTAACAAGATTGAACTCCGCCCACAGGGGGGGGGGGGCGTGCGAGATAGAAATTTTGGGTTGCAAATTCATAGCTCCTGTCTACGTGGTCCTACTGCGTTGAAATTTGGTGCAGGAAGCAGGATAGGAACACTGATGGTAGGTGATAAGCGGTGACAATAATTAAAAGGAGTTGATAGAGCTTGAAAAGCGAGAGCTACAGGAACCGTTACTTACTTCCTGTTAACGGTAGAGCTTTGGCACTTCGGAAAACTATTAAAGACTGACAGAAACTTGTAGAAGGCGAGAGTCAATAAGTCTACAACGTCTTTCATACTAACAACTGAGCACTCCAGTAGATAGTGCAGGATGTGAAGGGGCCGAAGTTAATCAGTGATAGGGACAGATAATAACAAGCGAGCAAGCGTTGCAATCCCCTTCGTGTCAGCAGTGGAACCTTTTCAATGACGTGGTCGTAGGTACTGTGCGACAGGAACTACAGGACAGGATAACAACTGATAGGAACTGATAAGGGACCTTAGAGAGCAAAAGGGTATTTATGATCAAACACTGACTCCCTAAAATACTTCATTCAATAAGACGGGTAAATGCGGCCACAGCGACCGACCAAAGACATTTCTCCAATGCGAAATGAGAATCTTGTTCATTTCTTGCTATTAAACTACGACCGTTACGCAGTAAGCTTTGTGGCCCAATGAAGTACCACGATTCCTTTTTGTTTTGTGACATATTATTTTTGACTAAACTCATCTTACCGCTAATGATTTGGGATTCCCAATTAATGAAAAAGTCGTTGGGAAAATGATCCATTGATAACGACATCTGTGACAGGCGTTATTATCCAATTCTTGGTACCATTCAAGACATTGGTTGTCAATCAGTTAAGTCACCAATGTGACGCAATTTCGAGATGAAAAGCAATGAATCGAGTCTTCTGATTATAGGCATAAGCATCGGCACGTACTGAGTACCAATGATATTGTACCATTGGTCCTATGTCAAATTTTGTCTTCGTGGAGTCTCCTGTCCCATGGACCCACAAGTTCAGAGCTGGAAGGAGTACGACGAGGGCGGCGAGATGAAAACACTCATGAAGGGTAGCAAAACCAGACTCGCCCACAATGAGCGGGCTTTGAGCAGAAATTATTAACTCCTGTCCCCGTGGACCGAAAAAGTTCGAATTTTCAGGGAGTACATGCGGCAGGTTGTGGACAGTTATAGCGGGTAGCAGGACCGACCCCACCCACAGAGGGCGGGGCTTGCACGAAAATTGTCAATTTGGTCTTATGGCGCTCAAACTTGGCAGGATTACTGGAAACATGATGGGAACACTTACGGAGGATGGCAGGACCGGACTTCGCCCACAAGGAGCGGGGTTTGTGCGCAATGTTCGAACGGAAATTCATAACTCCTTTCCCCGTGGACTTAGGAGGTTCAGATTTGGTAGGAGTAATGGGAACAGGATGGGAACACTCATTGTAGGTGGCAGGACCTGCGCGAAAACTATCAATTTGGCCCTAATCAGGAAATCAGGAAATCGTATAGTTACATTTCTTCTTGTCTCGACTCCCTCTTATTCATGAAAAGAATCATCTCGCAGGTTACTGGAAATCACGCTCCCTTCATAGCAATGTAATGCTAATAGCTGACTTGCAAGCACATGTAGGCTGTCCATTATTTCGCGCCGGTGCTATAGGTAGAAACTTCAAGTGAAGTTATGGAAAACAGTTGGTGATTTTGTGGATACATTATTTGCAATCGGCAGAATGTTGTTGGCAGCGATAAATGATAGCTGATGGAAGCCAAAACAGACGGGACTTGAAAAGTGTCCTATCATTTGTAACGTTCTACATGCGATATTTCGGCTAAGCTCGAAAAGGTTCACCTGACTTTGTAACATCGAAGAACGTGATATCTTGATCGACCAACGATCGAAACAAATCAAGGCGGACTTGTCGGCTGACAAGGGCTGTTGCGTAGTCAAAACAGCCGCCACGTAATCCACCCGAAATTGTGCTAGAAAATGCAACATATTACACTCTGTGCGGTTTTCAAATTCAAAACATAAGAAAGCTGGATAAGTAAAATTGCGCAATGAAGAGTCGACAGAAAAGACATAAGGAAATAGAAAACTAAATTCAGGATGGGAACACTTGTGGTGGGTGGCAGGACCGGACTCCGCCACAATGAGCGGGGTTTGAGCGGAAATTGATAACTCCTAACCCCGTGGACTGAGAAATTCAAATTTGCTAGTATTACAGGAAACAGGATGAGAACACTTGCGGTAGGTGGAAGGATCGGATTCCACTCTCAGGAGCGAGGCTTCCCCGAAGTTGTCAATTTGGCCCTCGAGCGTTCAAATCTGTAAGTACGGTGGCAAGTTGGGACCACTTATCGTGAATAGCAGTGTCCGACTACGCACACAGGGAGCGGGCTTAATTGTTCGAGCGGAAATTCATAACTCCTGTCCCGTGGATTTAAAGGCACGGTTCACGATAAAAATGTTACTGAGTTCTTCCTTTAGGAATACTCAGCGCCCCCCATGGGTGGTAGAAGGGACCCTCTCGCTCCCACAATCTCGGCGCCTAGGCCATGGTGGAAGCCCCGTTACTGCCGTAGTTCGCGTTCTCGCCTCTCGATCGGTGTCACGTTAGACGAGTGTCGAGACAATACAGATTGCTATTATTAGTTCTAGGACCCACGCGCAATCAGCTGATCGAAGAGCGATGAAGCGATGTTTTTCTCCCATTCTTTTTTCCTCTGTTATTCTTTTTGCTGCCGCAATCCCTTATTTAATTCCCTACTCCTAGAGGCTGAAAAAGTTGGGCTACTTTTGCTGTTACCAGGGTTTTTTTGTTTATTTATATTTATAAGTGAATGAATTTTTGCTTACCATTGTCTGTTATTTGCACCAGGACCCACACGCGCGCAGTGAACCACACTGTTTAGCTCGTCCAGACGCCCCACTCTTCTTCATTTTTCTGGTTTCATTCTCGTCCAGCCCCCTTTTTAACGTTTTTTCGAAGACTTTTTCACTTTGGAAACACCGATGCACGCAGTTTCTTCACTTCGGTCGCAATAGTTTCGATCTTGTCTTCCATTTTTCATCATGATCTGGATTACCCAAAATTATCGTGACCTGTGCCTTTAAAAAGTTTGAAATTGGTAGGAGAAGAGCAAGCAGGGTAAGTGCAGTATTGAGGATTACGACCGCTGTCGAAGTTTGTGATTCAAAAGATCACAGTTTCTCTTTGCTTCGATATCATTCTTGGCAAAACTTGTTCGGCCGCTGATAATCATGGATTCCCATCTATGATATGTCCGTAGAGAACGGAAGCTTCATTGATAAAGACATTTCATAATGATGTGATTATGACTCGACAACATTTGTGAGTGCAATTCAGGGCTTTGGTTGCCCACCACTTGAACCTCCCATGGGTCATTATTTTTAAGATGAACAGCAACAGATCGAGACTCCTAATCATAGGCATAAGCATCGGCGCATTTTGAAGAGATGTTAGTACTGTCTAAATTCGCGTACTGTTACGAAGAAGGAGGGGGCAGTCATCCAATTCTCAAAACTATCATAAGAAGGAAGCCCGACGTTGACCGGGCGACCCGACTTACGCTATGTGTGTCTGTCAATGTTTTTGTTTGTTTGTTTGTTTGTTTGGCTGCACTTGCTTGCCTGTGTTTCAGTGTAAGCTCATAACTCCTGTCCCCCTGTGCCTAGAGAGTTGAATTTAGAATGGATACGAGCGGCAAGCTGGCAAAATTTATAATGCTAAAGATGACAAGCTGGGTGGTAAATTGTGAAGGGTTTATTAGGAAACTTAGAAGGCAAAACCCACAAGAAGAGTTGAGTACCTTAGATTGACATTGGAGACTTGACACTAGTGAGTAATTAAGGTTATGATAGCGCCGTATATGGTTGATGACAGGAAGTCATAACCACCGATAAGGGCTGATAAACTGCTATAAAAGGCAAAACTTGCTCGATCTACTACTCCCTTCGTGTTGCCAGCAGAGCTTTGACGCTTTGGTTAAAAACGTAGAGTGTGGCGGGATCGTAGATCGTATATGCCGGAGACAAAGACTAATAGTAACTGAAACGGACTGATTTGGGTTTAATGAAGTCAAGAGATACGAGGTCTATTACGCCCTTCCCGATGACATCTAGAAATCTTTACACTTCAGTGAGCGATACTCGTCGGGATGTGAGTAAAACTATGTTGCACATTTTTTCCATCGTGTTTGACCCTTCCGTATTGCGTTTTCGACCGTTGGTATTTCGCTTGTGTGCGTGATGTCTGCATGGTAGTCTTCCATCAAACTAGCTATCACTCGCCCACCCTGCATTTGAAGGTCACAGTGCCGCACAACTTTCACAATTTCGTCACAAAGGATGTGTTTTGAGCTCGAGATGGCAAAATGAAAAAAGCGCGTGAAAGAAACTCGCGTAAAACATAGATTGAACCAAGATAGACAGTCGTTTTGAGCGCAGCGGCTATACATTTAGTTACTCCGCGCGTGAAAATGTTGTAAGAACCCCACTACATATAATCAAGTGCGCCATGCATTTGATGGATTCGAGTGTATGACACACTCCAGGTGTCTGGAGCGCTTCTGCTTGATGGCTTATCAGCTTGCATAAGCGATATCGTGTGTGCCGTGTGCACATTCAATTAGTTGTTTAGAGAGAACCCAAGTGCATGGCGCATCCAAAGCCGTGCTTTTCCGAAACTTTACGAGCTGTTTTGTAGAACTTAACTGACTTCAACGGTATCTCCAGCTCCTCTAATACTCCACTCTGAACAAAACTCATGGAAAAAGCAAAAGATGCAAGTTCGCTTAAATTTCAAAGTTCTTAAGTCCTGTAAGTTTTGCCAATATCTATGGATAAAATGACGACCTCCGAGAGAGACCTGGCATTTTTTGCGTAAACTTATCGCTTTCGAAGTATTTTATGCCATAATTTCGTTCTAGTTTCCATTTCTTTGCATTCTCGTCGCTTGATGAGGATGTAAGAAACGTACATGATAAGGGTTTTCTCGCACAGGTGAGAAGGATTATAAGTCTGAAAACACCGGCAGTTAGGCATAGATCTTGAAACTAGATGGCTCGGACGAGTTGAACGACGCAGAAGTTTTTTTGTATGGGCGTCAACGTGTCAAGTAAAGAAAATGCGGCTGCGAAGGGCCGTGCAAAACGGCTACACTCGACCAATTAGGTGAGGTCATTCTACAGACGTAGGGATGGACCTACGAAGAGACTTCTAATTCATGGCATTAAGATTTGATGTTCCTCTTGCTGCCATAAAGGGCGTGTGCGATAAAGGGCGTGGCTGCACCGCGATAACTTATTACACAGCTCAACAAAAAATGATAGCAGCTGATTTTCGACAGTCATCAATGGTTAATAATTGTTAGGACCAATAGCAAAAAGTCGGGACCTCATGACAATAAGTGTAAGCGTCACCGCATATTCAATGCAAGTTGCATTGCTCTATCTCCTTCACAAGTCCCCTTCCTTTGAACCTTAGCAAACTTCGTAATGTTCTTTATCACAGGAAATAGAAGAGGTCAGCGATCCTGCCAGTAGTCCATAGCATGTCTGAAGGTGTTCACCTTCTGCTTCATACTTACCTAATCATGGTGAGAACAGCCATTATCGACACAGATCGAACCAAGGAGGCCATGCCAGCTTTTTTAACAATATTAGATATCACTTGAGCCGTAAAGTTCGGAATAAACACACGAGCTGAAACGATTACCATGGTTACCGTGATCACCACAATGTTGCTGAATTATGATGGTATCTTAGTAGACAGGTCGCAAGTGCTACTCAAGATAAAAGTATACCGCCGTATGTTTTTCAAACGCTGATTACAATCTATACTCCAAGTTACGAAACATACCGCAAGCCAGTTATGGAAACATTTCTTCTTCCATAACTTGTTTCCACTGTTTTGTAGCTGAGACGGGGTCCCGTCGACGCTCAAAAACGTAGAAGCATGTCGAATGGCGGAGTCACAGGCAAGGCGTGGGGATGCAAAGATTCTTTTTCAATTCTGATGAAATGCCTGCTAAGCTTGCGAAGTTGTTCTACGGTTCCCACCGACGAACACAACCTTCCTTAACCCTGCAAACATCGAAATGGTATTTCAGGCCTAATGTGTGTTCTCCCCGTTACTGACCAAAGGGGGTTTCGCCTCCATTTCAGGTACTCCATGAGAGGTTACAAAATTTCAGACTGCTTTCTGTACTCTGGAAGGAAGGAATTAGAATGACTTAAGTCATCTGTAGGTTTTTTTCTGATTTTCGGTAAAAACTCACTCCTAATTTTAAGAACGACCTACGCTTGCACCTTGGAACTGATGACTTTACTGGATCTAATCATGCAAAATTCTAATATGTATAGCGTGGGTGTAGTGTGAATATTTACCACTATTAACCTGCATATTGATCATGATCCAAATATGTCAAAGAACTTGAAATCAAAACCAACTGAAAATAGGGACATTGGCGCTTTTGGAATTTCTTTCCTTTTTGCCATATCCAAAGTGTACGAGCGCTAACGCGGAACACAGAAGAGGCGAAAAGCGCAAGTAAATAACTGCAGACGTCACAAACTTGCTTTCAGCATGGTCTACAAACGCCTTCCATTAGTTATGTGGACATTGCTGCTTTGCAGTCAAATAGTGTTGGTTAGTGTGAAATATGCTTCCATCAAACATATTAAAATTTCATGCGATTCGCTCCACTAGGAGAAAAGTTACTGCAAGTTAAAGTTGGCCGAATACTTTTGAGCGCTACTGTATATGGGGTGCGCCATAAACATGGTACGAAATAAACGTCGAATACATGGCGAATTTTGTGAACTACTTTCTACGCATCGTATCAGCAAAATTAATGCACGGTCACTTGATACTATAAGCGTCTCCTGCACTAATTATAGCTCAAGTGTACTTCGACTACTCATCGACAGTGCACGCAAGGGTTTCTTGAAACCTTCAATCTAGGCTTTTCCAACTTCTCAGAAGCAGCTAGAAGCAGCAACAGTGATGCGTGTTGAAGCGCAGGCCTCTCTCTTAGTATACACTACAGCCATGGACCCACTGGATTGTGGGCCGGAAAACTCGTAGGCCAACTGGAAGCAGGGAAGAAATCGAAACATCTCAGTACCAGTCTTGATTTTTTTTCCATTCGTGAGCAAGTACGGGAGTGTCCTTGGAGTAATTTTCGACCCAAAGCAGCACTCTCTCAGAAACGACATTCATAAACATATTCTAGTCATATTATGAGTTAGTTCCTTCTTAAACGTTCAAGTGAGGCTACAGGGTGATATGATTGTTACGAAGTGGTACAGAAAGCCTAGCAATAAGAACATCATTGTCCATTATCACTCAGCTCATCCTTTCTACGTGAAACGAGCGGTCGTTAGAAATATGTTTCGCACCGCTAGGAAGCTCTGCACTGGGGAGGAAGAGCGAAAAGAGTCGCTTGAAATAGCACGCGATATAGCTTGGTCCAATGGCTACTACAACTTTCCAACTTCACGTAGAGCTTCTTCTGGTGGTGTGATCCTCAGACATGGTAGTACCTCGATTGAAGGCAAGACTCCTTTTCTACTACCATTTATTTCTGATGAGGTCAGCGCCTCCATTAGAAAGTGCTTGAAGAGATCGGGTTTGGAAAATTTAGTAGCTATTGTAAATGTACCACCCTTCAATCTGAAGAAGCGCTTGATTCGAAACAGGATATACGATCGCCTATGTACGACTTCAAACTGTGTGGTTTGTCCAGCTGGAAGGGAAGGTGATTGTAACATGTCTGGAGTGGTGTACAGAATTACTTGCCGGGTTTGTGGTGATGAGTATATAGGAGAAACGGCAAGACCACTTCACGTGAGGGTCAAGGAGCACATAGCTGGAATGAGACGATTAAAAAAGTCTACTGCCTTAGGGAGCCATCGGATTCACAAGCATAACGGAGACGTATTTGAGGTCACCGTGGAGGTCGTAGCACAGGAGTCGCAAGTGTGCGCGCGTAAAACCCTCGAGGCATTTTGGATACAGGTCACCGATCCCAAAATGAATCGTAGGGAAGAATGCCTCGCAATCACGCGGGAGCTACGACCTTATATAAGATTGGCCTTCCCTGACAGACTTTGATGAAGAAGTACCTCCGCTGACACTGGTCGGTTGGTGCCACTAGTTGGGTGGTTTCGAAGAATCCACGAAGTTACGGTGAGTGGTTCTCCTTTCGACCACCTGCGTGCCCTGGAGGTTTCGAACTTAGTGGGTTGGTGGAGACGTTTGGTCGGATAATCACAGATTGATATGATCCTTTCAGGCTCTGAAGAAGGCGATTCCGCCGAAACGTCAGCCTAATAAAGGTTATTTAAAAACCTCGTGAAGAGTTCAAGACAACAACAAACTCATTATATAATCATGCCGAGGTTCATAGAAAGCCGTACATGGAACATATTCTAGTCAATTTTTATACTTTTCTCGACAGAAAATACAGCTACGATTGTACAGAATGCAGCCCTAACCATCACAGAAGAGAAAAACGGCCACGGGAAACAATCTGACCATTTCTCAACTCCCTCACCACTCACCACTTGTAGAAAATGTACTCTGGGATCTGAACATTTCGTTCGCGTTAAACACCTTTTCGTCCAAAAACAAATTGTGTCGAAGCGCGAGCCTCGTGTAGCATCAAGCAGAACTCTGCCTTTGTTTTTCTCTGAATTCCTTCTCGCCAAGAAGCTTATAAGGCATTTGAGCAGAACTCTGTCTTTGTTTTTCTCTGAATTCCTTCTCGCCAAGAAGCTTATAAGGCATTTGAAACCTATCTGGATACGATTGCATTTACTCAGGAAAGACTCTTCTTTTGTCTTCCTGTGGAAGTAGAAAATACATTCAAATCGGCAGTCATTTTTCTCGTGTTTCTGCAGGTTCCGTAGCGTAATCATTCCCAAACAATTGTATTCGGGATGGGGTTCTTAATCGAGACCAACCGACCGTCTTAAGGCTGGTCGTTGACCTGTCTACGCATCGCGATACAAGAGACTGTCATGCGAGAGGCTTCGAAACGACGAGATTCCGGAAATGGGCTCATTAAATGCGTATAAACATATGAAGGGTTCAAAGCAGAAGTCCCACAATGCCACAATGCGAAGAATGGATTAGGAAAAAGTTAACATAGTAGTCATTGTGGTCGTTCCGGTCTGATGATCTGAGAAACAGCATGAAAAATTAAGTGCATGCAACCTTCCACGAGCTCTATCAAATTCTATTGCTGACACTCGGTAAAAGTCGAACGGTATGTGTTTATCATTTACGGGAGTGTGCGGGTTTTTTCCCTCAGAAAATGAAAATCGGAGGTCATCCTGATTGTACCACCCGACTTACTCCCTACCATAGCAGAACTACGAGGTATTGAGTTGCCTTTCATTTGAAATCACTCTTATAGAACCAACCAAAAAGGTAAGAGGCCCTTTATCACAATACAGGTGAAGTCACCGTCGCTGTCGCAACCAGGAAGTAACAGTATTTACGACCTGTACAAAATGTTGTGCACGTTGTCGTTGTTGAGGTATCGCAGTATGAGAGTGGAGCACACCGTATTTTCGATATTCGAGAGGAAGGACTAGGAGCAGCAGCTGGATTACTGTGTTTTGCAATGTAGTATCAAAGGTTTTCCTCCGATAGTGGTAATACCGCACTCGCTAAAGAAGCTCCTGCGTAAACCGGGCGGAAAGAGCCTAACGCTAAGTGAATTCATACTCCGTGGTGGTTTCGTCTTTTGCTACCATGAAATTGGAAGAGAATATCTCTTGGTAGATAGTTGGGACGCTCTCCAACGTATTTTTAAGGACGCACCAAGGCTGCAGATTGTCAATTGGAGGCACATACCGTTTTAAAAGCTTTGGAGGTCTCTCTGAAGCCACGACCAAGATGATACAAAGTTTTATTCGGCTGACGTTTCGGCCAATCGCCTTCGTCAGAGCCTTAGATGTCACAAGAAGACCAGGAACGGTCTTCTTGTAACATCTAAGGCTCTAACGAAGGCGATTGGCCGAAACGTTAGCCGAATAAAACTTTGCATCGTCTTGGTCGTGGCTTCAGAGAGACCTCCAAGGTTACATCTATACTATGCCAAGATTAAATGATAGTCGAACATAGTTGCCGTTTCAAAAGCCTTTAGCAGGTCTTTCGTGAAAGTACAAAAAGAACCAAAACATCGAGGATGCGAACTCTCGTGTTCGTCTATGAGCCTGCCACATTACCAGCTGTGGCACCCCTTCACAGTGTTGGATATTAGCATTAGACATGCGTGTCAACGAGATCTCATTCTAGCTTAGATCCTAGACCAATTTCTGGGTGTGGAGTTGAAATCAAAGCTCGAACACACATGGCGGTATACATACTAAATGACCATTGCAGCTGAGTACCCTTCCTTTGTCAGGAAAAGTTAACGTGGCCGACCCTTTTTTTAGTATGGAAACACTCACCGACTGCATAAATCACTAAGAAAATGAATCCCAGAGTGAACCACATCCACTGGTTCTGGCAATACTTAAGGAGAGCTAGTATGTGTTCCAATGTGCTTATTCGTTTTGCAGTTGATAAAATCGGACTCGATTCAGCTGAAACTTGAAAGTAAAAATGAAACATGAATGCTCGTACCACCATATAATCAGCTTCATCTGAATCACTACTTTTGAAAGGAATAAACGTTAAAAAATGTACCCATAGCAAAACATGACCATCATGATGAGAAAGAATCTTGAATTCGAGCATGCATCTGTACTAAAACGCATACTGCGGAATTTGTCTCCGCGCGTTATCCCCAGGACTGCTCTCCAGCTCACAAAACGATTTTTTTAATATCAGGTTGATGCATAAGTTTGCCCCTCCGTGTTTGATTCTTCCGTATTTCGTTTGTATGGATTTCGGTGTTTCGTCATCACGTGTGCAAGACGTGTACATGATACCTTTTCATCAAACTAGCTATCACCCACCCATCCTGCATATGCAGACCGTAATGCCACACAATTACCAGTTTCGGCGGTACCAGCCTAGTTTCGCTTCACGATTCCGACTTAAATGCAAAGGAAGCCCATGCCATGTTAGTGAAAACATACGGCGGCACATGCAAGACTTGGTTCGCCGAATTCAAGAAAGGGTTTTCTCTCCAAGATGCTCCGAGGTCAGGTCGGCCGACGGGACTGATTTGGAAGGACTACGCTCCAGCGTGGAAGAGTACCCTACCTAACCAGTAGGGAAATGCAACCATGCACGTCTATAATCAACCGACGATGTTTGTGGACTGGAACAGCTCGGAATGGTAACCAAGCTTGGTTGATAGGTCTCACATGAACTGTCCGCTTATAACCTCTCGAGGAGAGTAGCCACCTGCACTTCTCTCCTCACTTTCCAAAGTGAGCTCCGCTTTCTCAACTCGATGATCGCTGGAAATGAGAAGTGGGTCCTCTACTACAACCTTGTCAGGAAGCGGCGGTGGGTCGACATAGGAGAACAGCCAGAAACCACCCCAAAGGCCGACCTTCACCCTAAGAAGGTTCTTCTCACCTGTTGGTGTTCAGAAGAGGCATTGAGGACTGGGAGCTGCTGGAGAAAGGACAGACGATTGAAGCCTTTGTATACGTTACCCAGCTGCGAAAATTAAGAAATCATGTCGATCGTGATCGTGGACCGAATGCGGAAATATACTTCCACCATGACAACGCCCGACCTTTTACCGCAAGCAATCCTCAACAAATTAAGCAATGGCGTTTTGGATAGAGACATCGATAGAGCAATCTCTCCCGAAAAAGTTGTCATAAGAAGGCAAAGTGATGTTTATTGAGGGAGTCACTGCCAATGGTAAAACGTCATTGGTTTAATCGGTACCGGCGTGAAAGTTGAAAAAGACGTGTACACAGGGAGTATATTGATCGACTTACTAAAGCACTGATCCAATTCCGCTCCCTAAACCAGCCCGCGGTCCTTCCATGAGGCCGTTACTGTTGCCCACACACCTAAGTTCACCTAAGTTCAGTCGAGAGTGGTGTCGACGCGACTCCATTAGCATGGAGGAGGGAATCCTCAGCTTTGAAGCTTGAAATACGTTGAAATGAATAGGCGCTCACAATTTTGGGACACCTTGTATAATCGACTATTTCACCACTACAAGTCGCTTAGTGATTCATGTGTTTGAAAAAAGTTGCTTTCCACTTGAGGGAGGGACATGTGTTTGAAAAAAGTTGCTTTCCACTTGAGGGAGCTTAATGCGACGGGTTGACTCCGTACAGAATGAAGAGAAAAGGACGATGAAAATTACAGTGACAGTGGATGGAAGATAGCCTGAGCCTCGTCGCAAACGTACCCAATTAATTGCATCATACTTATGCTGATGCTAAGAACTATTTTATGCCTTCGTTATACTTTCGTTTTTGCAAGTTCCTTCAACGCAATGATTGGATTAGCCGCTGCAACTGAGGGTAGTGCGTGAATCAAGGGCAGTGTTGATTTTTCCGCTGTTCTCCTTGCCCTAACTCACAGAGATCGGTGAAATGCAGCCGAGTTGACCTGCTCTGATTCAGATTCAGTCAACGTCAGGACCTTCAATTATTCTGATTTTGTTTCCAATGCCATAGTTATCTACACTGATATTACTTGTTACGAGAAGTTCGAATTCGTACAAAAACTGAACACGTAGCAGTGTTTCGGAACGAACTGGTAAGACGACGCATAAGGTGACTTTCGATCTGAATAGGGTCGGCTTCAAAAAGGAAACAAAAACGAGTTTTCGAATCTCTCCGTTTAAAAAGGCTGCGTCGAAAAGATAAAAAAGAGACAAAACAAGAAACTGTCAAAATCTAAAGTTACTCACCGTCTCTCGTCGCTCTTTCGGATGTATCTTCGCCATCGGAAGTGTCTCGTGTGGCTGTTGTAATCGCGCTTATGCGTTCAGAAACCAATCGTTGATAGTCGAAATCGTGGGCCGTAATAATGAAATACCAAATTAGTGAGAACAGCAACGCTGCTATCATAGACCATGCAACGGACAACCACGGTCCAGGGTACTGCATCATCCTCGTATCTTCAGAAAATGCAAGCATCTTCACCAGAGTATAAGAGTAGCAGAAGGTTGCGAAGCCAATCATGGGCATAAACATGGCTTTCGCTTTGGGATCCTGGTGGAACGTGATTAAAGACATTGCCGTGACCAGGAAAACGAGCCGTAGAATCGATAAGAAAACAAAATCCATGGGATTCGTGAAATAATTGTACCCATCAATGAACATTAGATACTTGAATAAAAGGTTAAAGTCGAACTTCCATGAGTCGGAGTAGAATCCCATTGATAACAGCGAACAGGCAACATCCCCGACAACGAAGAGGGCCACAAGCAACGATCGACGCCTCATTTTGCCAGAATCTGAAATGAAAAAGACATGGTATTATGCCGGCGCACTGATCGTCGATAAAAAAATGGGCCGTTAGTTTCATATCCTCAATACTCAAGACTATTTTGAGGCTGAGCCTCACACTAATTGTAAGAAGAAGAAAACGACGAAGACCAAAACAAATTACAAGGAGAAAGATAACGAAGAAATCTCTTAAGCAATCCCGTTTTTACGAAACTCACCCACATTCCAGAATTGGCGGTTTCTCTGCGTACATATGCTGCTTAAACAAGTCTTGCGGGCCCGCCGATGTACCTTTACGACCCCATCCCGTGAAGAGATGGGGAATCTCGTCAACGAGCATCGAACCGGGATTTGATCCCCGGACTAGGCGCCTGAGATAGTGCGGCACTTGCAACTATACCATCTCCTCTCCTGAGCAGAACACAAAAATTCAACACGGCGCAAATAATTTTAGGACATCCTGTAGTACTGACAAACCCGACACTATTAGCACCAAGGAACAACTCGTAATTGAGACATACATCTAAATATCCAGGTTAGTTAGGACATAAGGGTCGCTGTTTGTGTTGCTTGTTGTGTATGCTTCTTTTCCTTGCCGAATTGTTGGTTCTACAGCATAGACCATAAACTCGCCCCAAAAAGTATATTTGTTGCGACACGAGGTGTCCTCTGGATCCTAACGGTAATTCTTGAACTAGAATCGACGACAACTCAATATTTCAATATCACGCTTCCATCTTTTGCTAATAGATCACATGCATTACCAGCAAACTAGTAACCGGTAACCGAATGCCTGTGCATTCTTGGTGGAATTGCTATGTAACCGCGGGAGTTCCTCTCATTACTGCTCTTAAAGCCTTTGCGATTAGCTGCTAGCTTACGTTTACAAAAGCATTCAGCAGAAATAGTGGCGAACTCTATCAGTGCTTCATCGGATAAGAAGAAATATTACGCAAATCGAGACAAGATTGCTTCATAATGCAGTTGTAATAGCTATGAAATAAGAGTACACATCTCAAATCTCCCACCGGACCAGCAGCTGTCCCCGCAAAACTAATGCCCTTCTTACGGCGTTTGAGAATCATAAAAGACAAACCAGTGATTGCAAACAAATCACAGTAGTTGAATGTGGACTATCCGGCGAGGATGACCTTATCGTACTCAATTTCGACTGTTCAACTGCACGAGAACAATGCAAAGGTCACTGCTCATGGAAGCCAACCAATCCCACTAAACGGTCCACTGCACTGTGAAAACATATCAGCATCTAAAAGAAAAACTCACGGAGTTCTGCCAAGACACCAGTGGTCCGCAACGTGACCTTTCCAATTCTCGACTCGTTAACCAACTCAATAAGGAGACTGGAAACTGGTCTAAAAGTATCTTACCGCTGCCCTGGGTCTAGCTGTCGTAGCCCACCTAGCAGTCCAGCGAGCGTTCCGCTAACTGTATATACGGACCACCAATTTAAAGGCTCCTGATCTCACAGTTATCCAACTTTGGGTGTATCCTAGCTCACAGGCTGTTGCGTTCGCAAGGAGCAATTGAAGGATAGCCACTAAACGTTTGGGCAGAATGGGCGCATTCACACTAAGCCGGGGACTATATCAGTCTACGACGTCGCGGTCGACGTTTCATATTAGGAGCCCCGGACGACACCGAGCACCGAGGGTGTAGCAGCGACATCGTAGACTGGTGTCGTCGCCGGCCTAGTATGAAAGCGCCAAATGAGCAAGACCCTCACAACCACCAAGTTGGATGTCCTATGCAAGTGAACTGCAAATGCTACTAAGACAGCACATCTACATCGCAAATGCTACAAACATACAATTAGGAACCCCGTCTCTTATTAAAATTAATGAGTAGAACATCATATACGATGTGCCTCACTCGAAATTTCGAAATTTTCCCACCTCTACCGGCATGATCTTTAAGGATTCCCAGCCAGTCCCAGGAAAGACCAGTACTCCACGATCATTCTTGTGGCTATGGATGAGTCTTCCACATGAGCAACGTCAAGATGAATAGCAGTTGCGAAATATGCCGTTTTCGAAGTCTTCATTGACTCGTCGGCTACGTCTACACGACGACTCCTTCTGATTTTTTGATCTACTCCCCGCCTTATTCGACTTGCAATAACTTGTTCTAAGCAGTGAAATGGCAGCTAGGCCGAGTATCACCATTTTGTCAGATGCTTGTAGTTCAAAAGCTGCCCATTGTGAGGAAAATATAGAGAAACTAGGGCATTAAGGAAAGGTAGGAGCCAAAAAGCAAAAAACAATCAGAAAGAAAAAACAAATGAGATAAGACTTACACAACAGGAACAACACACAACAACAAAATATAGCTTCACAGTCCAATAACAATCAGATACTAAGCTGTTCGTTTGGAATTACGTGCTCCAGTGCAATGGCCGCAACGACCTCCACGGCAGTCATCATGACTCATTTCAATCTTTGTGTTTTTCATTGAAAGACATTTTAACCGTAGGAGCCACTGGCATTGTGATTACTAAGAGTTGCGTTATAACGTCATCATTTGGTTTTCCTTCATAAGTCGATAAAAGATTGGCAAAATGTTGTGGCAGCGTCGTGGCCAGTGCAGTAGAGTTGATATTTTGTACCTTTTATGGGACAACTGTGACAGTGTCGCGTGTCTCGGTGCTGCAGACCTTTGTACGTTTTTAGTCGACGATCTTCTACATCCCACCACCGGATTAGTTCACTCTCTTTCTCTATTTTCTACCTTGAAGGTAAACGCGAGCTCTCTACCCTGCTTCTGCAAGCAAATCTAGAGCGACTTGTTCATTCTAAGTGATAAGGGAGTTAATTTAGTCACCAGTCCGGCCGCCCGGCTAACGCCAGACTTCCCTCCTTCTTATGGGTTCGCCCGGCTACGCCGGGCGCTCCTTCTTCCTGTGAGAAATTTGCTATGCCTAAATAACACTTCGGATTCTCCTTTTGCTTTGAAAGCTCTACATCGTCAGTATTAGCTCCGAAGTGGGAGCGTTTTTTTCTGTAAGCCAACCTCGCTGTGTCCGAAAGAACATCGTTTAATATCACAAAGGCGATTATTCAGAGAAAAAAGTGTTCAGAGACTTCATCGCGGCTGAGGCTACTATGATAGCTACCATCAATGTTCCTCAACGCCATCATCGAGGGCTCTCCTCATTCTTGGGGCAAAGACAAGACTTTGCCCGAAAAATATCGAATTAATGAAGTTCCCCTATTTTAAAATTTTATTTCGTTTTTTCGCTAAGCGAGGGTATAGACTATCAAATGCCTTCAAGGATGTACCCCCTTTTCTCTACAAATACATCATTAAATGTGAATCCAACATTATTACCGGTCGGATAAATTTTGCTAAGAATGATATCGAAGCAAAGGGAAACCGTGATCTTTTACTTAATCGCAAACTCTGCTGGGTAGCGGTCGTAATCTAATAGCAAGAAGTGAACCTAATTCATCTTCTTACAATCACACAACTTAACCTTCTTGTCGAATGAATCATATCAAAAAGTCAAAGCTAGACCGTAAATAACAAAGGCGCTAGGAGGTGATTGGTGAGTGGATCTTCTTCTCTAAGGCCTCTTCTATTGTCCCCTTCTATAGATTGCTCTCCAAGATCACGGGATCAGGATTTCTACTCATTTATTTCGTGAAATCCTGTTCTTTGGGGGTGTAGTCCGGCCCTACTACTCACCATAAGTGTTCCCGTACTGCCTCCTACCAAGTTCGAACGCCCAAGAGGCGAACTGAAAGTTTTGGCGCAAACTTCGCCTTCTATAAGCGAGGTCCGGTCCTCCCATCTACGATAAGTGTTCCCATCCTGCCGCCTGTACCCCTGCCAAATTTGAATGTCCTAGGGCCAAATTGACTATTGCGGCGCAAAACCCTACCCCCTGTGCACGGATTCCGGTTCTGCCACTTACCATAATTGTTCCCGTCCCGTCGCCTGTGCTCCTACCAAATTTAAACGCTCTAGGTCCACGGGGACATGAGTTATGAAATTGCGGCCCAAAGTTTCTAACGCGCACGCCGCGCTCCCTTTGAACGGAGTCCGGTCCTGCCACTTACCGTAGGTGTTCTCATCTTGCCTCCCTTACTCCTACCAAATTTAAACGCTCTAGGGCCACGGGGACATGAGTTATGAATTGGCGGCCCAAAGTTTCTAACGCGCACGCCACGCTCCTTGTGAACGGAGTCTGGTCCTGCCACTTACCGTAGGTGTTCCCATCCTGTCCCCCTTACTCCTACCAAATTTGAACGCTCTAGGTCCACGGAGACAAGAGTTATGAATTTCCGGTCAAACACACACACACACACCGACACACACACACACAAACACACACACAAACACACCGACACACCAACAGACACACTTGGCGAATTATATAAAGTAGGATTTTCTGGGGGACGCACGATTCGTGCGATTTTGGGTGCGCGCGGCAAATTGCGCGGCGGAATTCGTGATGATTCGAACGACTCTGACGCCAACTATTGAGGCACAAACTTGAAGTTGAGTAGTTTAGTAGTATCAGCTGACCATACCCAACTAATCCACTTCAAGTTTGCGCATCAATAATTGGCGTCAGAGTCGTTCGAATCATCACGAATTCCGCCGCGCAATTTGCCGCGCGCGCCCAGAATCGCACGAATCGGTACACACCCGGATTTTCTCGGGCTTTACACTACACATGGGCATGTAGCAACGCAGCCCCAGTGGTATTTCATGACGAAGACACAAAGGAGATTTAAATGTTCATAATGTGTTATACGGTAACCCGAGTTATCGCTCGGGCGCGCTTTTTGCATTGAAGCACGATTGGCAAGAAGCAAAATAAGAAGGACATAGAACGATGTTGCGAAATAATGACCATTCAGTACTTTTTTTTTAAAGATTGGATATCGAGGACCTATGCAGACCGCTTTCCCATTTTCTCAAGTGCGTGGATTTATATGTTGTTCTGCCTATGTGTTTGGATAGCTGGTCTCGCATTGCGAAGAGGATGTAGGAACGCAGGTTTGGGACCTGGCCCTAACACTAACAACTTATCAAATTTAGATTGCTACGGTTCAGAACTAGATAACTGCCGCGCTGTACACATCAGTTGATTTCTGAGTGTGTAGTTTCGGGTAGGAATTTTCATACAAACTACTACTATGTAATCAATGCATTATTGAGGCTGTCACCAGTCGAAATACAAACCCAGTAGCGGTCCCGTTGATTACCGAACACGTGGACATGCTCTTCGGCATCGCAGAGTATGGATGCAGTGAAACGGCAAGGTGATTGCATAGGGGTAAAATTTCCAAATAACACACGCCCATATCGGACTGTTGAACAACGCTCCAAGAGCCAGACGTCCGTACAACTTCTCACTTTTACAGGCCTTCATTTTTTTGTTTGAGGATGTGAAGAGGAGTAGCCGCGGTTGTGGCAAAAAAAACATAGTGAAGGGCACAGATTGGCACATACCTCGTACATTGCTTGAATGATCGCCGTATGAAGGTCTGGAAGTCTTACTGCTTGCTGCACGACGACTGTTGGTCGTTGAGGTGTTGGACATCCCTGAATTTCCGAACATTGTAATATTTGTTGGCTTAAAGTCACTTCTACTTTTGGGGTCAATGTTAGACCATATGTTGAGACATACATTTATGATGGTCAAGGATGAGCTAAGGCGGGCAGCTTGTTTTGAAAGAATACGGAAGTTAAGCCAAATTCCCCACAAGCTAAAGTGTGCGAGACCATTCTAACTGCTATTTTATTGAACTTCTCAAATAGATTGTGGACGCTTATCGACCAGTGCACAGTTTTCATCATTCATTGACGTGATTGTTCGACGGGAGGAAACAGCTAATGTAGGGGCAGGTGAGATTACGATCCTCATCCCAGACTCTGAAGGTCTGGATCAGTAAAAACGGCAGTACTCGTATCCGCTTGAACATTTTAGTGGTTCGTTTTGCGAACTACAATGGTGCAAAAGGTACAAGGAAACGTCATGCAATGGAGGAAACACATTGTCTTTATCCAATCTTTGGAAACCACGATTACTGCATTCAGTGAAGCACCGGTCAAAACAAAGCGTTTCCCGAATGATCTGGACCACTGCGGCTCAAAAAATTAAACAAAACCTTCGAACCATAGGTTGGTCGAAGGCTTTGCTTGAAACATCGCCGGAGTTTGGCGAAGGGAGTTGGGAGCAATGCAACTCACCCACATGATTCCATTTTAGCTTTGGATTTTCGTTTAAAAGAAGCATTAGGGAGGATGGTATACTTCATTACGGAGCTCTACGTCCTGTACATCAAGTGTTTGTTTATGACTGACCAGTCGGGCCGCCCGGCTAACGCCAGGCCTCCCTCCTTCTTATGGGTTCGCCCGGCTACGCCGGACGCTCCTTCTCCCTGTGAGAAATTTGCTATGCGTAAATAACACTTCGGGTTCACCTTTTGCTTTGAAAGCTCTACACCCTCAGTATTAGCTCCGAATTAGGACCGATTTTTTTCTGTAAGCCAATCTCGCTGTGTCCGAAAGAACATCGTTTAATATCGCAAAGGCGATTATTCAGGGAGAAAAGTATTAAGAGACTTTATCGCGGCTGAGGCTACTATCTTAGCTACCATCAATGTTCCTCAATGCATTAATGGCTCTCCTCCTTCTTGGGGTAAAGGGACTTTGACCGAAAAATCTCGAATTAATGAAATTCCCCCTTTTCAATATGTTATTTCGCTTTTTCGCAGAGCGAGAGTATAGACTGTCTATTGCCTTCGGAGATGTACCTCCTTTTCTCTACAGATACATCATTAAATGTGAATCCAACATTATTACCGGTCGGATAAATTTTGCTAAGAATGATATCAGAGCAAAGAGAAACCGTGATCTTTTACTTAATCGCAAACTCTGCTGGGTAGCGGTCGTAATCTAATAGCAAGAAGTAAATCGAATTCATCTCCTCATAATCACACAACTAACCCTTCTTGTCGAATGGAACATATCAAAAAGTCAAAGCTAAACCGTAAATAACAAAGGCGCTAGGAGGTGATTGGTGAGTGGATCTTCTTCTCTAAGGCTTCTTCTATTGTCAGTGTTCCCATCGTGCCCCCTTCTATTGATTGCTCTCCAAGTCCACGGGATCAGGATTTCTACTAATTTATTTCGTGAAATCCTGTTCTTTGGGGACGTAGTCCGGCCTACTACTCACCATAAGTGTTCCCATACTGCCTCCTACCAAGTTCGAACGCCCTAGAGACAAACTGAAAGTTTCGGCGCAAACTTCGCCTTCTATAAGCGGGGTCCGGTCCTCTCATCTACGATAAGTGTTCCCATCCTGCCGCCTGTACCCCTGCCAAGTTTGAATGCCCCAGGGCCAAATTGACTATTGCGGCGCAAAACTCCACCCCCTGAGCATGGATTCCGGTCCTGCCACTTACCAAAGGTGCTCCCATCCTGCCCCCTTACTCCTACCAAATGTGAACGCTCTAGGTCCACGGGGACATGAGTTATGAATTGGCGGTCCAAAGTTTCTAACGCGCACGGTGCGCTCCCTGTGAACGGAGTCCGGTCCTGCCACGTACCGTAGGTGTTCCCATTCTGTCCCCCTTACTCCTACCAAATTTAAACGCTCCAGGTCCACGGGGACATGAGTTATGAATTGGCGGTTCAAAGCTTCTAACGCGCACGGTGCGCTCCCTGTGAACTGAGTCCGGTCCTGCCACTTACCAAAGGTGTTCCCATCCTGTCCCCCTTACTCCTACCAATTTTGAACGCTCTAGGTCCACGGAGACAGGAGTTATGAATTTCCGGTCAAACACACACACCGACACACACACACACAAACACACCGACACACCAACAGACACACTTAGCGAATTATATGAAGTAGGATGATTCACCGACCATGAAAAACCAAATGGAGCAGTTCTAGTTACCATAGAGTATACCAGTCGGGCCGCCCGGCTAACGCCAGGCTTCCCTCCTTGTTATGGTGTCGCCCGGCTTCGCCGGGCGCTCCTCCTTCTTGTAAGAAATTTGCTTTTTCTTGAAAGCTCTACACTCCCAGCATTAGCTCCAAATTGGGAGCGTTTTTTTCTGTATTATAATTGATTGTATACCAATTAGAAGTCTCGATTCATTGCTGTTCATCTCGAAGTTGTTTCACATTGATGGCCTCACTGATTGAAAGCCAACGTCTTGAATCGTACTCAGAAATGGATAGTAACGCCTATCACAGACGTCGTTATCAATAGAACATTTTTCCCACGGAGTTTTCATAATTGGACATCCCAAATCATTAGCGGTCAGATGAGTGTAGTCACAAATGATATGTCACAAAACAAAAAGGAATCGTGGTACTTCATTGTGTCACGAAGCTTATTACGTAACGGTCGTAGTTTTATAGCAAGAAATGGACAATATTCTCATTTCGTTATGGAGAAATGTCTTTGATCGGTCGCTATTACTGCATTTACCCGTCTTATTGAATGAAACCATTTTAAAGAGTCAGTATTTGATCATGAATACCCTTTTGCTCTCTAAGGCCCCTTATCAGTTCTTATCAGTTGTTATCAGTTCCTGTCACACAGTACCTACGACCATGACACACCCTACATTGCCGTCAATGAAAAGGTTTCAGTGTTGACGCGAAGGGGATTGCAACGCTTGCTCGCTTGTTATTATGTTATTATTATGAGTTATGAATTTGCAGCCTAAAAATTCTAACGCGCACGCCCCGCCCACTGTAGGCGGAGTTGGATCTTGCCAACTGCCATAAGTGTTCCCATGCCGCCCCCTGTACTCTACCGATTTTGAACGCTTTGGGTCCACTGGGACAGGAGTTATGGATTTGCGATCTAAAATTTCTGTCGCGCACGCCCCGCCCCTTGCAGGCGGAGTCCGGTCCTGCTACCTGCCATAAGTGTTCCCATCCTGTTTCCTTTACTCTTACCAAGTTTGAACGCTCTGGGTCCAGTGGAGCAGGAATTATGGATAAGCGACCTGAAATTTCTATCACGCACGCTCCGCCCCATGTAGGCGGAGTCCAGTCCTGCCGCCTACCATAGGTGTTCCCACCATGCCTCCTGTACTCCCACCAATTTTCAACGCTGTAGGTCCAGTGGAACCAGGGTGTAAAAGAATAAATGTGGTCAAAACCCGAAAGTGGGCGGGGCTGGCACCAAAGTGGGCGGGGCTTAGATCAAAAATTTATAACTCTATTCAGAAACGTTCTGGGATGCGGCAAAAAGGTACCAGGGTGTAAAAGAATAAATGTGGTCAAATCCCGAAAGTGGGCGGGGCTGGCACCAAAGTGGGCGGGGCTTAGATCAAAAATTTATAACTCTGTTCAGAAACGTTCTGGGATGCGGCAAAAAGGTACCAGGGTGTAAAAGAATAAATGTGGTCAAATCCCGAAAGTGGGCGGGGCTGGCACCAAAGTGGGCGGGGCTTATATCAAAAATTTATAACTTTATTCAGAAACGTTCTGGGATGCGGCAAAAAGGTATCAAGGTGTAAAAGAACGAAATGGGTGGGGCTGGCACCAAAGTGGGCGGAGCTTAGATCAAAATTCCATAGCTTTGTTCAGAAACGTTCAAGAACGCGGGAAAAAAAGTGGTGAGAGGAATTGGAGCAAATGTAGTTAAGTTTTCGAAGGGAGCGGAGGTGGCACATGGTAGCGGGGCTAGGACCACAAATTCATCTCTTCAAAAACTTTCTGGGATGCGGGAAAAATGGTTTGGAGCAGTCAAAAGAAGGGTGGTCAAGTTTGTTGTGGAAAGGGTTTGCACCAAGGTGGACGGAGCTATGATCAACCACTAATAACTGTGCTCAAATATATCGAGCGTGATGCTATCAGCAGTTCAGCGTTTGAATCTAGAAAAACTATCTTATTCTGATTATCCAACATTCCGCTGAATGACTCCATCGTGGATAAGTGGCCGTCGACATATACTGCGCGCGTTAGCGTGCATAGCCAAACTGGTCTACCAATATGCCACTCGGCATGTACAAACAATCCACCCTCAACAAATAGTAGAGAAGAGGAAGAACTTAGTATGCTTCTAATGGAAGATCCAAAAAACTGCTCGCAAAAACTTAATATATAAAGATTAGACCCAAGAAAAGACGCAAAATATGCAAAATCTCAAAGTTACAGAAGAGAAAAGACCAGTCTTCCTCCTGAAGCCACACAAAAGTCGTGACGCTGCTGCTCACAACATCTAGCGTAAATCTCAAGAGGAAAACTTGTACAGTAGCTCACCTGCAGCATGATACTTTGCAGTGACAGTCGCTACAAATCAGCTAGCAGAAGAAGCAGGGTTGTAAAAGAGTGGAACCTGACGATTCTCCAGTATAGTGATGAACATATGAATAATGCGGTGAAAGAGACAGGCTAGTAGTAAACGTGACAACAGAATTTTTGGCAAAAAAAATGGATGGAGCATAGCAGCAGCTAACCTTCAAAGATAATGTTAGCAAATCACATCTATATGTTGAATAAAAACGCAGTAAGGGGCTGCTTTCACAGTCCACGAGTTGGCCCGATTTGGCCGATTGCGCGACCGGTCGCGGGCCAAATCGTGGACTATGAAAGACGAAGAAGCTCCAGCGAGTTTAATGCAAACAAGGACTTTTCAACTTTCTGAAGTAGCCGTGGAAAAGATTTTCTATTTCTGAGGACAGTTATGCACGACAAGAATTCTCCAAGCTGATCACTTTGTAGCCGTATTTTTTTCAAAAGGCTCATTTTTCTCCAGACATTCTTTTTTGCTGTCAGAATGATCCTTTCAGTTTTTTCACTTCCATCTCGACTGAGGAAGATGTATGGAAATTTTAATGGGTTATGTGTACGTTCGCAACTGTGCACGTTCGCGCGAGTTGCGCGCGACAAATTGCGCGGCGAAAATCGTGGCGATTCGACCGACTCTGGCGCCTATTCTTGGGGCACAAACTTGAAGTAGAGTAGATTAGTATGGTCAGCTGATCTTACTACTTGAAATTTGGATTCCAATAATAAGCGCTAAAGACGTCAAAATCGCTATGGATTTCGCCGCTCATTTTGCTGCGCGCAGCTCGAATCGTGCGAATGTACCGTCCCCCGTTTTAATGACCTCTGAGTATTCTTACCTAATAAGGATTGCCTCACGCCTAGGTACGAAGCAACTCCAATAACGCGCGACGCGACCGCGTCGAAATGTCTCGTCTGCCTCCCTCCCCCTCCTAGCACTACCTCGGCTGGCACGCCAATGGCTGCTTTCAGAGTCCGCCAGCCGGCCAGCCGGATGCGGCGCTAGCCACTTGCTGGAAACGCTCAGCGCCGATGGATTAGGTGCCAGTGTTGTCAACAAGTGCCGCCGCCGGGCAGCACGCGCACGCGCTTGCTGGGCCGGCGGACTCTGAAAGCAGCCAATGTCATCTCGAGATCGCAGATACCTGCGCCGCGCGCGGAGTGGGCGGGGTGACCCAGTTTCGACGGACGCGCGCAACGGACGTTACCCGCGCCAAACGACATACCTGCCGAACGACTTACTTTCTTATCAAGCCGCTTTCTAAGGTAAAAACACGTTTAGAAGAACATAAAGAGCAAAGTAGCATTGCACAACAACTGGCAGCTGCGCAGCGGTCGATGCCAGGAGCATGTCACTCGAGTATGCCTCCAGATAATTGTGATAAACCATCGGATTCATGTTTGATTTTATTCATTGGATTCTTCCAAGCTTGCCTTTTTTCATTTGAGTATTTGTTTCTTCAGCGTTTTTCTTTCATTTTGGCGTTGCGTTCACATTTGGCAGCGCCACTGAACGTAGTACATAACGTATTCAAGGCGCTTGAACACTCCCTCGCAATTTTCAAATATCATGTCTCATTGGTTGCTTTCAGACTTCAACGACGCAACCGATGAGCACGCGTCCGACCGACGGTGTTGCTGACTATGTGTTGAAAACACTGGACGCCAATGGATTGCGCGCCGGTGTGTCAACAAGTGGCCACCGCCACCGTCGGCCGGACACGCGCTTGCAAGCGCGTTCGTCGGTTGCGTCGTTGAAGTATGAAAGCAGCTATTTGACCTTCCAAAATTTTCGATGCGATGGAAATCCAATCGAAGTCATCAAGTATTGAATTACGCTGGAAAATTATCAAAGGAAGGAGGGAGACTGCATAACATGCGGTGCTGTATGATTAATATCGTGTCTTCAGTGGAAAGAGGAGTATATTGAGGAAACAGACAGGCATAGAAATCGATCAACTAACAAGGAAGTATTTTATGAAGAGCATCCAGTTCCTAAAGCAAACTAATGCAAAATCAACGTAGAAGCTGCAAATGTAGACGTGGAAAATGAGTGGACGGAAGAGTTGTGGTGGATTGCCTCAAAGGTGTTTGATCCTAGCGCGGAGTAACCCCTTGATATATCGATCGACCGCGCCGCGCGAACTCCTTTCGCACTTCATCGATATACCGAAAACATCGCCTTACTTGCTGGAAAGCAGCCCATGACCAAGAGGTTTGGCGTAGTCCGTCTAGTGCAGGACCCGAATGCACCTAAGGAAAAGACCCGTTTGGAAGGTTGTTCACTTTCACAGACTGGGCGCATTCATAGTAGGTGCCTTGTAGTAGCAGCTTTCATAGTTTGGCGTCAAATGTCGCTGACGCTCGACGCTCTCTAGGAGATGTGCTCACGTCGATATATATCCCTGAGGTTGAGGATTGATGTCACTTTAACAAACTTTTTAAGTGTTATAAATGTCGGCTTTACTCCGTTTTTCGTCTATTTACATTTTTCACGTTAACTGCTTGGAAGCTTTCATTCGGTAGGAAATCGTTTTTTTTTCAAATGATACTTTCCTTATTTCTTTTAAGGGATTCCCATAATTTCGTACTATTTACCTATATCTTCCCTTCGCTCCTTTGGGACTGTTTTAGGAAGTTTCCATATTTTCCTATCCTTCCCATTACTGTTCCTTGATCACGCTATACCAGTCGGATCGCCCGGATGCGCTTCGTTACGCGCGTACGTCGAAACTAGGTCACGACGCAGCCGTCGTATGCGATGGATCAACTTGCGATACTTGACGGACGTCGCAGTTGTTAGTGCGGCATACGATTTGCTCTTGGTCCACGGCAGTCAGTCAAAGAGATGGCAACACGGACAAATGAAAAACATTCGCTCCACTGACACTTGGTGGTACTGTAATGTCGTCTCGAGGTCGCAGTGGGCTGCGCCGCGTGCGAAGTGGGCGGGGTGACCTGTTTCGGCGGACGTGAGGAACGGACGTTTTCCGGACTACCTTTTAGCATAAATCTTACCATACGTAAACGCTCTATGTCTGAAAGAAACAAGGCTGTGAGCAAACGAAGGGTGCATAATCTGGGACTAGTTTGGATGAAACTGTCGATCTTAGATTTTAGTTCTGCCCACTTTCGTGTCCTTACTACCTGCCATGTGTTCTCCACCCACGCGAGCTTCCGTTCTTTTTTACCTTCTTTAAAATGTTTTTTACCCGGAGTGAAGGAAACATTTCACGCACGCCCTTTTTCTGTTTGCGGTGTCTACTCCTGTCAGCTACTATCAGTGTTCGCGGGGGGGGGGGGGGGGGGGGCAAACGACGTACACCCTCCAGTCACACAGATACACACATACATACACGTGTATACACATAAACATATTCAAGCATACATACATACAAATGCTCAATTAAACAGACACACATGCCACATACTTATACACACACCGCATACAAACATATGCACACATACATGCTCAGGACACGCATACACACACCGCATACAAACATATGCACACATACATGCTCAGGACATACACACGTACATTTATGTACACGAATGCATCTCATCTCTCCTCGAAGAGGATAGAGCACCAGCGGAAAAGCTCGGTATTTCTCAATCCATCCAGTCGATAACCCTTATTACGTATAGCGCAATCGCATCTGTCTTTCTATCTCTTTGTTTGTATGTCACGAAATTCCATCTTATTTGAAGAAGCATCTGGAGTGGTCAGGTCAGGTTTGGGGTGAATTGGCATAAGGCAGCAACAACAGGAATATTGGAGCTTAGCGAATTCGGCCATTGTTGGGCGGGACATGCACAGGAATGGGCGGTGCACCGGGCAAAGCTTCCTGATTTGATTTCATCACATTTAACATAACTTTCTGTTGTATCAGCCGTCGAAAGTTGACTAAAGGTGAGGGGTGGATCAGCAAATGAAGTGAAGGAAGTTCACCCGCGGTAGCATAAACTCGTAAACCACCAAAGCCTATAGCAAGTTTGTTGAGGGGTGGAGCTCAGCTCAAAAATTCACCCCTGTTTGAACAAACCGCAAATACATTGCAAACATCACAACTTGTCCGGTTCAGATTGAATCATGGTTGCTGCAGATCTCGAAAAACGTAGTTGGTTTCAATGTTCACTCATACATATGAAAAGAAAGAAAATAGCGAAAAACAGGCGCTTCCAGTAGTATGACATATGAAGATTTTATGCATTGTTTAGTTGATATTGCGAGAATGATAAGGTTTTGCTTTTCTCATTGTTTTTGAGTTGTTCAGCCTCTAACAACCCTTGCCGGACCGCATCACATTCATCCCTCGTTCCCCATTCAAAGTAAAAAGTCTTCTTGGCTCAGTAGATCCCCTCTTGTGATACATATCCAACTTGTGACTTCTTTTCTGTTTGATTCTCTTAGCGAGAGAATTGTTGATTGACAACAGCCCCATGAATCTCATACCTAAATACACACTACACAAATACCCACGTACATATACACATGCATACATATGTATATATATATTGGGTTGTCCGAAAAGTTCCCGCCGATTTTTGATTCATTTTTGAATGAAAATTCCTAGAGGGAGGAATCCATTGAATGAACAATATATCCTTCATTCTGTTCAGTAAGGCTTCGCCATCTTCCTGTAGGTTACAGTTCCCCTCTTCCATAGAAGGTTCCAGACTTGAAATGGAAAAACCCACTCAGGTGCTTGCTGCAGTCCTCCAGCGAATTGAACGATTTTCCATTCAAGGAATTTTGCAGAAACCCAAACAAGTGGTATTCTTATGGTGCTATGTCTGGACTATATAAAGGATGTGGTGAGACATCCCACCCGAGCTTTAGCAACTTTTGACAAGTGGCCAAAAATACGTGTGGTCTGGAGGCACCCTGTTGGAAGATTACGCCCTCACAATTGGCCACTTCTGGTCGCTTTTGGTCTATAGCTGCCTCCATATTTTCTAGCTAACTATAGTACCTTTTCTAAGTCAGCTTTTGATTGTGCGACAACAGCTCATGGTAAGTGATATCCCTGAAATCTCATCAGCAACTCGGCGTAGTCATCTGCACCTGGATTTTGACTTTTGCAGCGGTTTGTGACGGCTCACTAGGGGGCTACGCGATCGTTTCCGCTCCTCATTGCTGTACACAATCCAATTTTCGTCACTCGTGCTCATGCATTTCAGAAACGGTTTATTTTTATTTTGTTCGAGCAACGAGTCGCACATGGAGGCGCGGTCCATCGCACTGCGCTCGCTCCTATCGCGAGATATCTAAACATCAAGGCGCTTTACAAAACCAAGCGTCTGCAGATGACCGTGGATGGTTGATTTCGAAACACTAAGCCCTTTTCCTACTGCACGAGCAGTGATGTGCCGATTTGCTTCGGTTAACATTTTGAGTTGATCGTTCAGACTGATGATAGTCTCCCTGAGGGTTGCCGGTCTTTGAAGGCAAATTCACACCGTTTGGATTCCGCAAACTAGTCATGCACTGTACATTCTTCTAGGGCAAGGCCTACTCAAACGTCATATATCTTTCATGCGGCTCGCGCCGCATTCTAGGCCTTTCGGTGAAAGAAATACTTCAGATGTCGAAAATGCGTGCAGTGGTTCTCCATTTTCATACGAGTCCTGTACAGAAAAACTTCGACTAATGTTGACAAAATCTTAACAGAAATATAGAGGAGGATCTATTCTTTCAGAAAACATATAACTTCATGAGGTTGGGTCCTTCATCTTTTGTACAACAATTGATAAATCCGGGGCGTCGAAAATCGGCGGGAACTTTTCGGACAACCCAATACATACACACATACATAGATACATACATACGTACATACATATATACATACATACATAGCGCTTCAGATGTAGTAGTAGTATGAGGAAGCTCTACCCACGTTAGCTTAAAAACAACGTGCTCCAACGCAAAGGTCGTCGGCAATCGGTGCGCTAATGCGACCGGTGTACCTGTCATTGTTCCAATTTTTGGCATCGCTTGGTATCATTTCGTACCTGCGATCAACCTTATCCACTGTAGCAAAGGTCACGGTCCAAATTCCTAATAAACGGATGTCTCTTGCTCTGGCAGTACTTTGAAACAACCCGCTGCCTAGATGAGAATTAGTTTTTGCAAGAAGTGCGAAGGTTAGTTTTTTTCGCACAGTTTCTTTCTATTTCGCTTTGATTCCGATTATCTTCTATCCTTTCGTCGTTCTGCTGCCTTTATCTCAATGTTGTGCTCCACTTCGTTGCTCCTATGACACGCATTTACTCTTTATTTGTCATAGCAATGTTGTACTTTTTGAGGACTCGAACCTTCTTGTAACTGAGAGAGGGAACGCTAACCACAAAGGTTCCGAGTGAGATGGTCAAGCAATCAAACCATAATCTTCCGCTCTTTTTCCGTTACCTTTTCAACGCTATCGTTGTACAATGTTCGCGTAATTCGAGTGGTGGTTGATTTCACTTCTCAGTTCCAGAATTCATCCAGTATTTTAGCTTTCGAAGTTCCTAGAAACTACTTAGAATGGATTTCCGTTTAGGTTGTCAGTATGAGCGTAATATTTGGCGCACAGTGGAGGTTTTGCCTTCGAATTCAGTCATTGTCCATAATAGCATGCAAAAAGCGTGGTTGTTCGCACCCATATAGAAAGAACGCCACACTGTTCAAAAAGCCAACCTAACAATGTACTGCATTGTTATGATGAAATTTAAATTCAATTCATTAAAAAGTGCTTTGAAACATTGCATCGCCTCCAGTTTTGAATATCAATGGTCGCCTTCTGGAAATGGGGACAGCATGGTAACTTCATGAATTCAAAAACAAGTACTCACTTCAAGCTGTTCACTGCTGGGTAACGTCCCACATGTTAAATACCAGTTTAAGCAACGTGCTTCCGCTAAACGTAGTAAGGTTAATAACAACACGGAATATTGACGGAAACTGCCACATCATAAGAGAATAGAACTGACAGAATGAAGGAAGACTTTTAGAAGAAATTCAATGAGTTACATCATGCTTGAATTGGGTGGTCTCTTGCTGAGTGCAACCGCATGACCGCCCTCTAGAATAGCGTGCTCCAGCTGAAGCGCCGCGACGCGACCGCTTACTGTCCGGAAACGCATAGGTTCGCCGTTTGGGGTTTTGCACTACCACATCAAACAACAAAGTAGGTTCGCACGTGGAACTTCGTCGCAGTCTACGCAAAATTAAGTTGTGGTAGCTGTCGTCTCGTGCAGTCCTGTTCCACCTCGCCAAGCTGGAGATGGGCGGGTGTCGGGTAGGGTGCTTCCCTTTACGAGGGCACCTCTTTTCTTTTTGAGTTGTTTTTATTACACATTGGGTTCAGTTCAGATTCTCGTTTACTCCATTTTCTCATGAATGGTTACCGAGCTGCCAGCTTTTCTCAGTCGTTGAGGCGGTTTCCTTCATATTAATGTTATTGATTTTTCTTGTTTAGATTGCATGAATGACCGCTGTTGATTGAAGTCGATTTCTCCGTTGCTGTGCGGTCAGCTCACCACCCCGTTTTCGTCGTTCGTTAGATCAGAGAATTGGAAGATTATGAAGGTGATCGTTTTGTTTCTTGAGTTGCTCGTTATTTTTGTGATAAGCGTGTTGAGTTAGCTTTAATTGGAGGCTGACAAAGTCAACGATATAGTCGATAGCGGTTAATAACGCAACAGGTAATGCTGGAACACGGCCATTAACGTGCAGCTTTTATAGTTGTGTGTGTACAACGATAAGAAAACCCAACTACTGGAGGAATTTTGTTCTTAGGTCCAACCGATTTGGATCTGGATAGTAGAACATTCCCAATTCACTAGAAAAGCTCTTACGAATTTTTTTCACTACCTTCGGCCTTCACCAGCAAACCGATTTGAGTGCTTTGGAGGCATGATCATTTCAGAAGCTCAAGTGCTAACGCGAAAATTCCTCAGACTTTCAGGCTCGTAGAAGAGGTGCTGCAGTAGCGTCCGGGCTTACAATCTTACAGACCCTCAGAGGTATTCTACAAATAGAGTGGCGCTTTTAGGTCCATATTTTGACCGTTGCAGTGGTGTTCTGAAAGTATTTGTGAGGGGGAAATTTTTCCTGAATCGTTTTGTAGTCCAACAAAGGAGCGAGCAAGAGTACCCACGAAACAAATGTTTTACAGAATTTATTGAATTTATTTTCCATTCTATTCTTTACGGAGTCCGTGCGGCCGAATGCTATTGTCGAGTGAGAGAAGCGTCTACGAAATGCATGCAAAAGTGACAATATGTTTTTTACGGCACTGCTAAATTCAAAACTGAAAAGAACGATCTGTGAAGTTGACGTCAAGAATGAGTACTCGATTGTACGACTTTCCGTTACTTCTTGGTGGCTCGTTATTTAAGTCGAGTTGATATGGTTGGTTCATTGTTGCTCAGTTCTAGCTTGGTCTTTTAGGTTTGAGACCTTAGGCGTTTCCAAGTTCAAAGTCTGTGCTCAAACTAGAACCTTGAAGTAAGTTCTTGGTTGCAGTTGTGAAGATCGTCGAGAGCTCATGCAAGACGAGGAAGGGAAACGGGTGATCTAAATTGAATCCTGCGGTTGCGCACGCGCTGATAAAATATGAGAAAGTATGCAGTATCTTGAAGCTTTGTCGTTGTGTACCCTTCGAGATACGATGATGCAGGGGCTAGTGGAGAATGCATGTCCCATTAAAAGAACAGCAAAAGAAAAGGATGGGAACCGCTAAAATAATGAGGCTCCAAGGCGCGTGTTTTTTCGATAGGAGAAGATGGTAATCGCGATCCCATAATGTCACCTTCCTTTTATGGTGAGCTTCAGAACATTGATGAAGCAGGCTCGAATCTGAAAAACAGCCTGTAGAAGGTAGAAAAACAATTCACATCGCAGACATCACTGGGGATAGATCTATACCGAGTAGCCCAGTCCACTTACTACGCGCTATTTTTTGTCTCTCAACCTGTCAAACCCAGAAGTTCTACACGTAAAGCTCCAGTCTCACACATGCACGTGAAAATCGTGCAGAGGTTGAAACCTCGCAATTATGAAGGATGGATATGATACTACCGCGAAATATATGTATGTAAAAGAGCAACGAGAAAGGGGTTTCAGCCCATAGTCTCGTTCGCAGTCTGTCTAAGGGGCTCTGGGCCAACTGCCAATCCCTGAGAAAATTACAGCCATCTCAGTGGTTTCTCGCAGTTCGTAAGAATTTTTCTTATGTCTGTTTTATCAACAGATTTTTAGGTCCAACGTGTAACTGTAATGTGTAGACCTAATTCATAAAGCATGTTTGGGGGTACATTTGTAAAAATGATCTAAAGAACTTCTTTTGTAACTAGTGGTGACTGGTCGAATAAAAACTAAAATTTCTCTTCAGGACCCAATTTAGTTATATGGAAAGCATACTTATAGGTCATTGTTTAAGAGTTCTTTGTTGTAAACCTCACGTTACAAATGGTTCTTTTGGATTTTGCATGAAACCTTGAAAGCTCCCTGCACTCATCCATCAACACTTTAATAGTTCGAAACATCTTTCCCAAGAATGTCATCATAAAGTCGGTATGGGCAGTGAGGTATAAATGCCCTATCGAATAGTTTACGAAAAGGCATCACTTCTAAGTTACTTTTCAAGTTGCATGAATTGGTACCACTTCTAATTGCTATTGTGAAATGTGCAACTGTTTTAGTAATTCATTTTTGAAATAGCAGCCCTCGTAGGTTACGTCCTCCAAATGCATGCTCTTTTCAGCAGGAATTACGGAACGATGAAGACGTGGTGTTGCAAACATCGCGGGTTTTGGATGAGTTATTCAAGACGATGTCGCGCCACCCAGAGTTTTTTCCATCAGTGTTTTGGTGCCTGCGGCTCTTGCTCACTGAGGTACCGTTCGATGAAGGTTGGTTACCCTATTATTTTTCTGTTGTCAGCAGACGAAACGTATCTCCGTTTTACCATTTCTGTTGATAAGTAGCTTACTTTCATAGAATGCAAGCGTGTGATCACGTCCAATGTTGATCGTTTGGCGGAAATTTACTCGACGAAGTCATTATGGACGCAGTACCTTATAATCAATGAGGTGCGTCATATTTTTTGTCATGATGTACCTTGACATATTTGCGATTATTTGCTGTTGGTTTGTCCGCTACGTTCTTTTGTTTAGGCAAAATGTATTATTTTAGATACGACGATGGAATATTCCGGAATTGGCTGTTCTGTTAGGGAACGCAATCCGCAATTTACGAAGTAACGTAACGGTGCCACTACGGCTGCTTCTTCATGATGTTATTCCTGCTGCTCAAGAGAGAGACCGTTAGTTTTTTTTCTACCCAGAAAGTACATCGTCTTGCTTGGAGATTACTCCGCTATTTCCGTGTGCATGACATTTTGCAAAAGTGCTGATTCGCTAGCAATAGAAGCGAGTTTCATAGTTCGAGGCAGTGACTTGTAGACTCTGCTGCGGACTGTTAAGTGGTTACTGCGAATGGGAGTTGGAAGTCGAGTCTACGTTGGAATACTGGGTGCACCGCCTGCAAGATCGTTTTGTCGTGTTTATTGTATACCAGTCGGATCGCCCGGCTAACGCCAGGCTCTCCTCCTTCTTATGGGTTCGCCCGGCTACGCCGGGCGCTTTCCCTTACTGCGAGAAATTTGCTATGTGTAAATAACAATTCGTATTCTCATTTTCCTTTGAAAGCTTTACACCCTCAGTATCAGCTCCGAATTGTGAGCGATTTTTTTCTGTACACCGTCTTAGCTGTGTTCGAATAGAACATCAATGCAGAAGTGGAAGTAATTTAAAAAAAACGGCAAAATGAGTGGCAGTAAGGTTTGGTAAAAGTACAGATATCGGATCGCACGGCTAACGCCAGGCTCTCCTCCTTCTTGTGTCAACCACCCTATCCCGAGAAATGTTGAACTGAAGAATTTCATTCCCTTTCTCAAAGTTTATAGTTTAAGTTTTTTCCGTGCTTTTCTGAGCGAGAGTATGAAACTGGAATAGAGCTCGAAATCCTTCTTTGACACAACAGAAATCGGACGTTTCCCTCTTTCTTTGATAGTTGTAGTAAGTGTAATTCTCCACTCCTTTTTTGAAACAATTGGCAGTTTCCTGTACACGAAATTTGACACAGGACTAACAGGGCAGTGCAAATAGTGTTCAGTTATAGTCGGTGCTTACGCCCTTGTTCGGAAGTCTCGAACCTTTGCTCGCTTAGAAGTAAATACACATCAAAAATCCAACTGTTAGACAATCAAAGATGATGATGATGCTTTTATGTTCTGAGTGATGATAGCACCGTTATCAGATATTTTTTATCAATGGACCTTTTTCTTTACGGAGATATCATTAGTTGAGAATTCCAGATTATAGGCGGTCGAATAGGTTTTGTCGCAAATGACGTCGAGCAAAGAGGATCCTTCATTGATCACAAACCTAGCTGGGTAGTGGTCATAATCTAATAGTAAGAAATGAACAGAGTTCCAATCTGCTTATCGTATAGCCCTGGTGTATCTCTGCACTTACCACTCACTTTTGTCACCCTGCTCTACCATCTCGTCTTATCGAATGAAACATACTGAGCGGCCGAAGCTACATCGTAAATACCGCAGACGTTAGAATTTTGATCAGTAAGTGGCCTCTCTTAGGTCCCTTATTTTCTCTTATCGGTGATCATCAGTTCCTGTCACCGGGTACCTACGATCCCGTCATATCGCGCATCACCTATCAGAATGCTGAGGTCCCACTGGTGATAGGAAAAGTGTGATCCTACCGAGTTTGAACGCTCTAGGTCCACGTAAACAGGGGTCTCGAATTTGCGGCTCAAATTTTTATTGCGCACGCCCCGCCCCCTGTGCACGGAATCCGGTTCCGCCCCCCACCATGAGTGTTCCCATCCTGCCCATCGTATTCCTACCAAGTTTGAAAGCTCTCGGTTCACGGGTACAGGAGTTATAAATTTGCGGCCCAAAATTGCTATCGCGGACGCCCCGCTCCCTATGCGTGGAGTCCGGTCCTGCCACCCATCATAAGTGTACCCATGCTGTCCCCTGTACTCTTACCAATTTTGAACGCTTGGGGTCCACTGGAGCAGGAGTTATGAATTTGCGGCCTAAAATTTCTATAGCGCACGACCTGCCCCCTGTGGGTGGAGTCTGGTCCTACTACCTGTCATAAGTGTTCTCATGCTGCCCCCTGTATTCCTACCAAATTTGAGCGCTCTCGGTCCACGGGGACAGGAGTTATGAAATCGCGTTCCAAAACTTCTATCGCGCACGCCCCGCCCCCTGTGCATTGAGTCCGGTCCTGCCACCCACCATAAGTGTTCCCATCCTGCCCCCCCGTACTCCTACCAAGTTTGAACGCTCTAGGTCCACGGGGACAGGCGTTATGAATTTCCGGTCAGACACACACACAAACACACCGACACACCAACAGACACACTTAGCGAATTATATATAGTAGGATTGTATTACAATTGTTGCCGGTCGTGTACCCCGGTTAGGGGCGGGCTCGTCTATTCGTCATCCATTCCTAATTTCTTTTGTCTGGGCTTTTATAAAGCCCAAAAAGTAGTTTTGCTTGCCGCCCATTCCGGTGCTGTCCGTCCCTGGAGTTCTGTTGTGGGGTACCCCAGCTTCCGTAGAACGCAGATGTGCTCTGTTGATCTTGCCTAGACCCCACCCATCCCGAATTCGACCCAAAACTCTGGAGTTACTCTTGAGAGAAAGCCCAGTTTCACGTCATTCAAAAGACACACCACTCTTGTGGCTTACACAAATATAGTAAGGATTTTAGAAATTCTTCCTTCGTATGCAATGGCTACCGGCGACAACTCCACGTTCACGTTAGGACTGGCAGCAGATGGGCCCGTTGGTGACGCACGTAAAGTTCCCTTGGAAGCAGTTAGTGAAACATGATTGCGTTTTTACAACGCAATTATTTTTCATTCACATATGGTGCATCTAATCTCGTTTTCATTAACAGGTCAAAAAAGTGTCCATGTCAAATAGTCACACCTTGTTTCTAACGAACAAAGGCGACGTTTTTGGATGTGGCCTCGCGTCAAACTTTGGAAGAGATGAAAATAATGGAAGCCTGGTTGTAAATCCTATCAAGCTCAGTTTTTCCGGAGAGGTGAATATAATTGGATCCTCTGATTCACCAGATAACCTATAATAATGTCTTTTAGAGCCTTCCCTTTGTAGACATTGCAGCGGGATCGCATCACTCTGTCTTCGTTACCTCAAAAAGTGTAGGTTTAAACAGTTTGTACTGTTATTATCATATAAGTTAAAAGTGATAGTTACCAGTGCACGGAAATTTCCAGCTTATTAACATTCCATATGTCCTTCTATATTGCGCTAATTGTGTATATACGTATATATATATATATATATATATATATATATATATATATATATATATATATATATACAGTAGCGCTCAAAAGTATTCGGCCAACTTCAACTTGCCGTAACTTTTTTCCCAGAAGAGCAAATCACATGAAATTTTGATATGTTTATCTGAAGCATGTTATACACTGTTCAACATTACTTGAGTGCAAAACAGCCATATCCACATGCTAATGGGGAGGCATTTGTAGACTGTGCTGAATGCAAGTTTGTGACGCCTGAAGCTATTCCGACCTTAGGTACGTTTTTCTTCTCTTCTACTTCGACATTAGTGCTCGTACACTTAAGACATGGCAAAAAGTAAAGGACACCTGGAAGGACCACCATTCGTATTTCCAGTTGATTTTTTGTTCAAGCCCTTTTGGATATCTGGAACATGAACAGACTGCAGGTTAATAGTGATAAATATTCACACTACACCAATGCTACACATATTGAAATTTCGCTCGATTAGATCCAGTAGGAAAGCAGTTACGACTAAAAATTATAACTGAAAAAGCATTTCGCCGAATACTTCTGAGCGCTACTGTATATATATATTGTATATATATGTATATATATATTTGTGTATATACGTACGTACGTGTACTGTGTTCACGGCAATTATACCACCCGTTCCCATCTACGTAGAGCGTTCAAATTTGTTAGGTGTACAGGCATTACTATGGGGACTCATGGTTGGTAACAGAACCGGACCCCGCCCAAAGTAGGCGAGGCGTGCTTGGAAAATGACAGTCCTATCAAGCGGCAGAATTGGAACACTGGTGATTGGTGGCGACACTCCGTCTATAGCGGAAGGGACCCGAACGAAATTGTTTATAAGAACCGAGAGCGTTCAAATTTGATAGAAAGCACAGGCGACAAGATGGGAGCACAGATGATAAATGGTAGGATTTGCTACACTCTTGAGATGAGGGGATGCGATGAGATTCCTTTTTCGACCTATTGGGTGTGGCAACTTTCTCGCAAGGAAGCGCGGTCTCAGCCGGGCGCTCCGACTGGTTGTTTTATATTGCCCATTTTTTTGACCCTTTTTGGAGGATGATTTTTGTTTTGTAAAAAACTGAATTCTTAGATTTGGTATCTGTGTAGTAGGAGCTGTGAGTGTTATGGAATAGGATCCGTGTGCGAGGAATGAAATTGAGATGAAGTTTTAAACCGTTCTGCAACAACATTGTAGATTGCATAGAAGACTGCAAGGAAAGATGTAGTACTCACTACTATTGTTCTGAAAAGAAGATCTGGTAAAGTAATTGGTGATAATCAGTGTTGTTATCTGCGTCTCTCCTATACCCTATGTGTCCTACCAAGAAAAGCTTAAAGGAATGAATATTTGAATTAGTCGCGCAGCTGCAATACTCGGTTGGTGTAATGCAAATCAAGGTGTTTTTCGAGGAAGCACTTGGAGAGGTCTGGTCCAGTTTGGAATGGGTTGGGCATACTGCGAGATCAGTAGAACACGTAAGGGCTCAGCGTAGCTCCGCCCACGGAGAGTATGGCATGCACAGGATTGGTCAATGTTATGAGCAAAAATACTTATTTTGGCCTTGCCGAAAAACCCTGACACTAAAAAGGAGAGGGTGGGTGTAGGATCAACAAATAAGATGAGTTCGATCCACAACCGACAAGCGGTGAGGGCAGTACTCGCTGAGTGCCGGTACAGAGCAAACCGCCTTGGAGAGCATCTATCGCCGCCAGCGCGCGGTCGCGTCGCGTTTTTGCCATTGGGGCGCGTGAAAGAACAGGTTAACTGATGATGCCGAGTAATAATAGAGAGGAAACGGATCCCAAAAGCTATAAACGACATATCGATGCATACCGACGGGAACGAGTAATGAATATTGGGAATTTTCTTGATGATATAATGATTCATATCAAAGTAAACATCAAAGAACTGTCTGTCCTCCTGCCATCATTATGTGAGTGTTGGTCGCACATCCAAGTGTTACGCTAGAAAATTTGGTTAATAGATTGTGATCGGTAGATAGATCGGTCGGAATTGGGCTCTGAGATCGGTGGGAACACTGATTGAGTAGGCCCAATAAAGCTGAAAAGGACCTTTTTGATGCAAATGAGTAGTAATTGCTAACAGTTGTGGGTACGGGAATATATTTTCGATCGCACCTAATCAAGCTCGCTTCGCACCTGGGCACGAAGTGACCTTAATTAGGTGCGAAGACTCAGCGGTAATTATGCTGCCCGCACTCGCTACTAATCGAGCTAAAACTTGTCAGCCAAAGAGGATAATGACAGTTTAAAAAAGTGGGGGTTCTCTTCTTAAAATGAGTTTTTTGGAAGGAAAAACTCCAATATCAATTCCAACGATTTCAAGAGTATTTCCATGTATAATAAATAAGTTCAATATATTTCATTCCAAGTTTCTGGAAAATGGTTGAAACAGTTCGGTTCGCTTCTTTTTTTTTCGGTATTTTCGCTTGCTTGCGATATCAAACAACCTTTACAGAAGCGATGTAGTTCTCTAGAGTTGTTTAATATTGGACTATTCTTCATTCATAGGTCATTGAACGCCCTAAGGCTCACCATTCAGGCCATTTCACAGTTTTTACGTCATATAGCAAGTCTTCATGCTTGATTTCAACTCCTCTCCAACTCATTCATTAAAGAGAGTTCATCGAGAACTATTTAACCAGTGAGTGAGTGCTTTAACTACCGCTGCTTACTCGATAAGACAGTTCCATGTATTCTAAAGATGCACTGAACTGTTTTGATGAACGGGTTTCCTGCAGCTAGGGGTCACGTGGTGCATTTTTGAAAATGGCGCAAACAATATCGCGCTCCAATGCCAGAGGGATAGAAGGGAAATAACTGAAACCGCTACGCGACCGCGCGCTGGCGGCGATAGATGCTCTCCAAGGCGGTTTGCTCTGTAGCACCACTCGTACTCGCTAGAAGCTACCGAAAGAATTTGGGTCAGTTCCCCAGAAAAGGTTAGAGGTTACGAAGGAATGGGGAGGATCCTAAAATGTTCAGGGTTGGCACTTACTACATTTAAAGAGTTCGTTCTGTCTGTCTGTCTCTTTGTCGCGAAACTCGGTATAGTCAAAGGAGCACCTGAAGGTTGTCGAGTTGAAAAGTATAAGGCAAGATCAACAGGGCACATGTGAGCTCAACGGAGCTAAAAGGGAGCAGGATATGCACCGAATCAGGCGCTGTCAAAGGAAAGACTACTTATTTCAGACTGAAAAATCTTAGAGATCGGGAGGAAAGATGAGGGAGTGGTGGAATTACTAACCCATCTCAGCCTGCAACCGAATTTTTGAATGGTGAAGCTCAGATCAAATATTTTACTATTCTATTTGATGCGTGTTGTTTAGTGACGCACGCGTTAGTTTATGAGCGCAACTGGTTCTAACCCAAAATTTTCGACAGCAATCGTCGTTGTTGCCCGTTGAATGCTCGATTGCTGACTCCACTGAAGGCACGGGTTATCAGCCTTCAACTGACGTCTAAGTTTTGCAAGCGCAATCTCGCTTCCCACTCATCTTCTTTGGGTGATGGTGTACTGTTAAGGCGTTTGAAACTGCACCGATGTCGAGAGTAACTTCAGCAGCATGATTTTATCCATAATTTTCTATTTTTATTTTTGTTCAAAGTGTATAATTATCCGTACACCGTTTTATAACGATTTTTTCTCAACCGATGATCTGATTGGTGAAGTGTGACTGTCTAATTGTTGAAGAGCACCCTTTATAGATTGTTTGTTTCATGGCATTATTTCAATTCAACCTGATTATTAAGGTTTATGTGTGCGGGTTGAATTCCAATTTTTGCCTCGGTCAGAAAAACGATAAATGTCGGTATCCAATGACAAAGGTCAAGCTACAGCTACCTGATGGCATGAAGAAAGTTCACTTCGACAAGGTTAGTAGAAAAGGATGATTCGCGGTTACCACTGAAGTTTTTCTTTTTTAAAAAACGCACTTTTTTTACCGCCTTTATTTTTCTCTATCCCCAAATACACTTCGTACTTCTATACCGGGATAGGCGTATAGAGTACAGCGTCGACCGCTGCCATTCGGCTCTCATAGGGCGCTCTTCCGCTGACGGGCTTTGCGTCGGAGCATGTTATTTTTCAAGCGGAGCTGTGTGAAGCTCTTAAGTATAACATCCTTTCGTCACATTAAGTCGTAGCACTCTAAGTAGAATTACTGAAGTCTGTATTCTAAGCAGAACTGGGTATAAGTGCCATGTATGACGCTAAAACACCCAATGAAAAAATAATGACCGCCGATCAGTGCGTTACCTATCAAAATCATGGACCGTCATCGCCTGACGCTGTGCTTTTGATGGTACAAGTCCTTGCAGAGCTTGATTAGTAGATTGTCTTAATCTGAATATTATCAAGTGAGAAAACACTTGGAAGTGTGATTAATATGTCTCTCTCAATTTCAGTTAAAGGCACAGGTCACGAAAGAATGGTTTCGGAGATTTGCACATAGTTTGAATTCGATGCCCCCTCTGATACCATTCGTGCAGGAATTAGGTCGGAAAAGGGTCTGGATAGGGACAATAAGGGCAGGAACATTGGGGGACGTCAGGCCTCCGCCCCTCGCTAGGCTGACTACGGGTTCGAATTTCCCTTCACCACTTTCGCATTGGAGCGAAGTTGGTGGAAAATCGATACGCTGGTTGGCAAATTGCCAGGAATGGTCAGCTGGTCGACCGCCTCGTACAGGAGCTAGTATTGATAATCCCATGATAATGCTAGGCTTCAACTGAGCATAAATCTTCAAATGAAGGTCAAAGAGTGTTCTTGACATTGTACAAGAACACATAAATGACCCCAAATGAAGAAAATGCGTTGCAAATAAAAAAAATTGGAATCCTAGCATGCATTTAATAAAACAACGTACTATATGGAAACTTAGGTTTATTTAATCGTAAAATGATAAATATAAGGGAATTTACTCACCTTTCTGTGCAGAACAACTGAATAAACATAAAAGTTCAGCGAAATATCAGTTGGGGAATAAATAGTTTCAAGAGTCTAGTCTAAATCAGCTGTTTGGGTGTTTTGTGTGCCATTGCACACATGGCGTCGCATTCATGTACTTCCGCGAAAATTCACTTAACCACCGTTTTCCCTTTATGAATCTCGTCCAACCACTTTTTCCTCTTTTTTTTCGGCCGTTTGTTTTCCTTTTTTTTCACTGTTTTTAGCCTTTTATGCTTTACCATTGTCCTAATGTAGGCCTTACCTACCACTATCTCTGAAATACCGGATACCCCCAAAATTGTCATGAACTGTGCCTTTAAGCGGGTCGCTGTTGACAAGAGGTCACGGTGGGGTCACGTCGTTGTAAACACCGTACCATTGAATCACTATTCTAAAGCAAACTCGCTAAGCGTTTCATGAAGTATCGCGCCTTCTCGGAAGCAAATGTACCTGTTTTTGGCTTTTCAGACTTGCATGAAACAAAGGAACGGTCAGAACAGCAGATGTAGCTTTTGGGGTTTATCTGTAGTGAACGGCATTACACCTTGTCTAATTACAATTGCTGTTTTTTAACATATCATCAACTTTCACTTGCTACCGATTAGGAATGTTAGTTTTTTGCGAACTCGACTCTTTACTGCTGAAAAATTCTGGATGGCAGGATATCAATGGACAATGTTGCTGAAAACACTCTTAGGTGTTCTTTTAGGTGTTCACAAATGACCATTGTACCATTGTTTTCGCATTCGTCAGTGCCACGAGCGAACTTTGGATCGCTGGAAAAACGCCGCTTACAGTCATTGAGGGCTTCACGAGAGTGGAGCAAGGTTTAGGTGAGCAATACCTTTTCCTCATTGAGTTAAATATATGTTAACAGTTCGCTTTTCAATTTTTGCTTTTGTATTGTGGAAAACGTTTCTTGTTGTGAAAAACGTTTGCGAAGTGTAAGAAATTTCACAGCAGTAATGAGTTCGATAAGGGCGCGAAATCTTTTTTTTTTTTTTGCTCCTTTTCCAGTATGCCTTTTTCGCTTGAGATATGCATCATTCCTTTCGTTCAAAGCCGTAATCCCGATGTCGTATGATTAGCCTGAGCCACCTTATCGATTACTTGACTAAGTGCAAGGTGATACTGATCTCTGTTTGATGAGAGGGTCGTAAATCTGTCTCCCCACGGACTTATATTTTGTTGAAAATCGATCGAACCTCATTATATGACTCCGAAAAGCATGCTCATTTTGTCTCGGTGGAGTCTGTGTTTTTGAGCGCGACTAAATGTTAAAAGAACTGTAAAATCCGGTAGGCAGGAGGAATATCCTAGCTTGTCCAGCCCAGGCGTGCATTACTGGAGCGATCAGAAATGTTTCTTTCACTTCTGCCTGAAAATCGTGCAGGAACAATTCCATTTCTCATGATTGATTGATGATTAGCGTCTTCTTTGATAGAAAGGTTTCTCCAGCGCTGTCGAATCGAGACAGCATTGGTTAAAATGCTCTTAAGTGATGTCATAAGGACCACTAATACGGTAGTGGGACTGTCGCCTTCGCCTCGTTGTCATCGCATTCTGACTCACATGCAGAATGATTTCGAAGGACTCTTTAAATTGATAGACATGAGAAGTAATGACATCTTATACTGTTACGACTTCATTGTGAGACTCGTGACTGTGGATATATGAACCACTTTGCTCAGCTCGGTTCAGAAGCCGTCTTTCTCTCTGATCCAACCACCGCTGCTCTTCTTCTTCAGTCTAAGTCTTCTTTTAGTGCTTCGTACAAAGCTTCGCATGTTCGGAGGTCAGATGGCCTAAAAGTTATACACGTTGATTTATTGGTTCGAGGTTCGCTGAAAATAGTCTGCTGATAAATTGTAATTACACTGTCTCACTGATTGTAACAATGTTATGCGAGCCTGCCGCTCTTGTCCGATGCAGTTAATGACCGTTTTCCCTAATTTAGAACTGTCTACAAACTTTTTTGAACCTCATGACCCTCTCATGCAGCGAAAGGGGAGAAAGCTGATTACAAACCTCATCGACATCGCATGGTTTCCTGGCCAGTATTGAAATTCAGATCGATGAAGTGCAAGCCGGGATACGATACTAAGCGGGAAAGCTGTGAATCGTGGATAATGCTGCTTAGAAGCTGTGATTCTTACTCAGCGGAATACGTCCAGAATGTTGTAAGGGATGACGATAATATATGGTGGCGCTACAGTTCAATGTTGACGTCGTGAAGGCAGGCAATGTTGTCGATATGCACGAATTTCCACGCTACAGGCCCTATTCAAAGGGCGGTCGCTGAGAGTTGTTCTTGCGCAACGCCGGTTTCTAGCACTCGCTTTTTTCTACTCCGAGTAGTTCCCAGTTATAAACTAGATTTCACAATATGGAATATTTTTTAGGTGCCTAGAACTATTTTGTGCTGGTTCGAAGTTTGAGAAAAACCATGCTTTCCTTGTTGCTTATTTTTCCAGTGTTCTAATTCAGACATTTATGATGTGATCCGATCTGATCCCAACTGCCTCACCATGTTCAGTGAATTGGAAGTCGTAAGGATTGGATTCACATCAGTGGTTCGTTTTTGTATAGGGTTAGTCCCCCTTCACTATTGCTGTTTCTGTGTTTACTTTATCGCTTTTCTTTTCATCGCTGGATGGAATCCCATTATTGTTCGGCCATATATTGCATTCTTGGGTTCACTAAAACAGGATATTACACAACTGGTGCGATGCATTAATCATGATTTTGATAGTGAGAAGATCATCAAGATCAGACCACTACAAAAAAGATACGAGCCTGCATCACACTGTTGGCGATAGGGCGGAAGTTGAAGGTCAAACGATAGGAAAGATTCTGTCCAACGACCCACTCAGCGGAAGTATGCACAGATTTAAGTGTGGACGACACGCAGTTATTTATATTTCTGGCTACGTAAATTTTTGTTCTAGATCATGCCACTTGTGACATTCTCATACAACCACAAGAAAAGGAAAGATTTGATGGTACGGTTATCATTTCACTAAGTCAAAATTTATGAAAAGCACTATTCTATTTAGGTCACTCTGTGTAATGATGCCGGTACTCTCAAATACACATTTGATTCTCACAGTGGTCTTGTGCCCCTTGAACCGTGCGTTATTAGTGTGAATGGCGTGCTTGTGGATCTACGATGTGTGAATTATCACGTAACAGCGAAAGGTTAATCTAAACATTGTTGTGCTGTAATTATGCCTTAGTCATCATTCATAAATAATCATTATCGCCGCAAATTAAGTCCTGTGTTACACTGCTGTTGGCATCAACATTCATCCAGCGACAAACTGTTTTAGCTTTTACTTCACGAGCTACCAAACGCCGCTTAGTGTGTTGTAGAGTGAAGGAACTCGTAGCATCTCGCACTTCGAGCTTCTTGTTCTTCTGTCTATGAAAAACATACTTTGACAACACTGATTCTCATTCTAGTTTCTTTGGGAAACCATGCGAACCTAGCTTCTTATTCCTTGAACAGTCTTTTAATTTCTTCATAATTTGATAGTAGTATCTATTCTTTGCAGGTGATGTTGTGTTCATGGGAAACCCACGAAATTCCTGCTCGGTTGGCTTTTCCTATTTTTCTTTCTGTCTAGCGTATTTAAAAATAACTACGTAAGGATTACTATACTCTTCATCGTGGCAAAGTTGTGCTTATCGAAGACAAGGAGGTGGAAGATGGCTTCACCAGTGCTCATGGAACTGGATCAATAATATCTGGCCTTCGTGTGTTTTTGCTGTTGCAGGTTTTGTTGTCAATCTAACTTATCGGAGTAGAATCACTAGTCAGTGTGGCTGTACTGAAATGAGACTGCACTGTGGACATGCTAGATGCTGTTACCGAAACTGCTTTCAAAATTTGTCGAACGATTCTCTGAAAGGAGTCATCCAGGTAATCTAAGGTGGAAACCAAAAATAAGCGAATACAAAGGGCGGTTTATGCGCCCGCGGTGGCTCGGAGTTGGTTTTTGTGGGTAAAGGCATGGGCGTTTTGTGGGTAGCAAAATTCATGCATCCAACGGAACATTTTAGTTTAGGACTGGAAATTCTTGTCGTGTTGGTTTTATCACATGTACGATCTTTTCGATATTTAGATCTTTGCTAATCACGCGCTATACATTTAAACGGTGATAGCTCCTGTCGCTTTGTGAACGCATGCGATACTCCAAAGTAGGCGTACGCACGGGCGAAGTAAGCGGGAATGACTCTATGAAAATGTTTGCAAGTTGAGCGAACGTCGGTAGACCTTGTAATTGTTGCTTGTCAATATAACGACCTTGGATTAAGGTTTTTGCATAATCAAGTGAGGGATTGGCACCTCTAGCATGGTTGAGGAAGGGCGATTCCGCGGCCTTGTTAGGCTTTCTTAGGGTTCAGTTCTCTTCCAATTTCTTGCAGTGCTTTTTCACAGTAAGGGTCTATCTTCCACCGAAAAACTGCTTCATCTGATTAAAAACCTATGTATTCCTCCCTCGCTCAGTAGAGGGTGCGTTTTCTGCTCCACTTTGAATATTCACCCATTGGCAGTTGCTCTGAATTGTTTTTCTTTCTCCCGCCCGCTATCAATGAAAGTTTTCGGGGAAGCCATCGAAATTATATATTCTGGTAAGAGATTTCGGTGAGGACGAATAGCTCTTCTTTGTGGATTACGTCATTTGAATAGAGTTGATCCTTTTTTGGGCGACGTTTCTCACACCTCTATTCGGAAAAGTTTTTCTGTCACTCTATAGAGGCTGTTAGCTTTTTTTTAGTATAATCAAACCATAAATCGTGGGTCGAATATGATTCTACGATATTTAGTCTAAAAGGTTCCTAACAATCATCCAGTCACAGCCAGTTGGATTTGGAATTCTGGAATGGTCGGCAGATAAAAACCCGTTTGTAAGTTCTGGAATCGTTCCACAAAATGTTTGGATGAGGTTAGTGGTAAGGTTTAGATGAGGTTCATGGCTGAACCTGTCGAAGTTCCCACATCGCAATATTCTGTGACCATGAACGGCATCCTTGGGCTTCCTAGGGCCTAGTTCTCCAATCCATTGGAGTTGTTTCTCGAGCTAGGTCTAGTTCCTCGTGAAACCTGATTTGTCTAATCAAAGAACACGGTCTTCAGATACCAACCTATCTTTGCTCGTCCGATACTGTCTGCCTCGAATTCTTTGCTACTCCGTCACTCATCTGACACACGGGAACACAAAAAGGTCGTTTAGGCTTCATATTTTTGGAGCATAGAATTTTCCCCAGCACATTCTCACTACGCCTAAAATAAAATTTGTCATTTTGAGTTTCCTCACAGTTAATAGATCGGGAACAAAATAGCTAAAGCCTTTGAAAACCATCCGCGTGAGCGCCTTTGTGTCCGATAGTACATCATGGACAGAACAGAAGTTTTCTCAGCTAAACAGAATAGAATAGAAAGCAGGTAAGACAAATAAGCGAAGAATTGAGTCACAGGTGCATGCGCAAAAGTTGAGATCATGAGCTACCCCGAAGGAACGCCTCTTTGGGAATTCGTGGATGGCTGGCCACAACGGAAGATTTTACGATTCCTTAGAATTCTTTCTCTGAATTTGAAATGTGAACAAGGAACAAAATTGAGCGATAATGCATTGTTCAGTTGGGTGTGGTGCAATCCATGCGTTTATATGAGGAGGTCATCAGACGAGACGCGCTATAACAATGCCCACCATCATCATAATGGGAGAAATAAGAACTTATGAAACATGAGTAGAAAAATGATCAGTTATGCACGTTTGCGAATGCGTTTTCTAGGATCAAGTAATTTGAAGTTATTCCTATTCTGAAGGTTTGACAAGTAAATTGTTTAACTATAAAGTGAATTCCCAATCTTGAAGGGGCTTCATTGCCATAGTAAAGAGATTTGCTCTAATTCATGGTGAAGCCGTGGACTACTGCAAATCTTATTTTGTCCATCTCAACAAAAGGGTACTGAAGCGATGCTGCATGCGCGGAGAGCTCTAATGGGGTCACGCACGAGTCGCGCGCCTCCCGGTTCAATTGGGAAAGGTCACAACATATCCCAAAGGTCGTAGAATAAAAAGAAGCCGTAGGTTTTTAGGAGGAAGTTGTGTACAATAATAATTTTTGCTACACCTAAGACGTCGTCATGATTTCACTCAAATGAGGCGTCAAACATACCACTGCTCCAAGCCACTGCGGCGAGTTAGAATTAGTCATTTATTTGGTGCCCGCTTTGAGTGCTAATCCTAGTTCATTCTCGAAAAAAAAAACTATGTTTACGAGGTCGGAAAACAGATTCGAAATCAGCACGCGAAATCATGTCTAACAACGTAAATTTCATTTCAAACAGTCACTTCGACTTGGGGACCTTCTCTGGTCAGTTTCAGGTTTTTCAGGTTATTGATAATACGGTTCAAATTATTTAGGAATTCCATGGAGCGCATTTGGTCTCATCGTTTGCATGCTCACAAGATGGAAAGAATTTGTTATACGTAACCAACAGCTCTACGAGTTACTGTTGTGATCAGTGGGAAACTACTGATGTAAGGTTGCAATCCGAGAACCTTCCCAAAGTTTTCACGTTGTCTGAACCAATTTCAGTTTGCAAAACTCAATGAGGAACGTGAGAACGCCTGTTTGGACAGAATTCAGTTAGATTTTAACGTGGGTTCTGTTTAATATCATAACTGGAGCCGTTGTGGTATTGGATTTCGTCCGTCACAACCTATAGTTTCACGAATGAGAAAAAAAGACCTGAGTTTTTTAGGTTTATGATATCAATGAGGTACGTACGAGTACTTTCGAGAGCATAATAAGGTCACGCTTTCCGAATCTTGACAAGTTCATACGGAACGGTAATGCTGTTTGGATTGAGGACGTGAGTGATATACGGCATTATTGACGACTATCATGAAGCATTCCGGAAAAATAATTCCTCGATTTCTTCATCTCTTTATCTCTTGTTCTGTTGTTGGGCCTTTGCCGCATGAATTTTGGGAGCTATTTTGAGCTTGAGATGTCATCGAACATTGTATTCTTTTGTAAGCGAAGAGTGTTCACAATCTCGCATTTTTGTCAAGAGGCTGTATGCATAACAACAGGATGAGGAGGGGAGGAACACCACGAGAAAATATTAGCGTGTTCCGGGAGCATTTAAATGACCTTTTTTCGTAGCTGTGTAGCAGATTGGTGACGACGTCACGAAGTACTTCGCACAAACAAGAGAAGCATTGACAGCACTCGTCAATCATCATTCAGATTGCAACGAGTTTTTAAGATTTCGTTTCAGTTTTTGAAAGAAGCCACGAACGCGAAAAGTAAAGGCATATTCCATGATTATCTCATTTTGGACAAAAATCTCGTGAGAAATCGCGGTAACTCCTCTCATCAATTCAGAGTTTGCCGTTTTTTGTCATTGTGTTTATTTTGGCACAATATCGAAATGCTTCAGGTTCTCCCACAAAAGCTCTTGTGGAGGATGTCTGTCGAGTGATAGGGGTGCCATATACTACGGAAGGTTGTTTCTACAAGATAGGCGAGCCATTGCTGTGCTTGGATGATTTTGTTGCGGAACGTAATTGTGTACTTATTTCGGAGGAAGGCGTTGAAATCGAATTCGTGCGGTAATTCTTTAATTATTTCATGATGTTTTATTTCTTACAAGTTGTTGAATCTTTTTAGGCTCACTCCTTTTTAATGACATACTCCATCAGCCTTGCTGCTTTTCCTCCCTCAACTTGGTATCCTGGCAAATAGTGGAACGCTGAACGGAACTCATCCAAGGAATAAGGGCTTACGTTCAATAGGCGGCGCGCTTTTCCTTCTGAGTTTGAGTGAACACTTTCCGTGGAGTAGAGTTATCAGCCAGCGCTACTCACCTTTCTTGGGAAAAGAAAAATTAAGGAAGGCTCTTTTTAGTTGAGCGTTTGGTGGAGCTCAAACAAAATTTACCTGTTCTGCTTGAGACCCTTCTCCACTCTACACTCACCCTACAATACCAATATCTTATGTATTACAGCTGTGTGTAGCTAAAGCTGTCCGTTTACCCCATACATACTGCGGCATTTTTCCAGGTCTTCTATTGCCTAGTCCTCGATGCCTCCAGCGGCTAGTTGCTTATCAGTACGAGAATTCTTCAAACATTCGATGTATTCCTTTGTGTAGTCCACGACTATTGCAGGTTCTTGAACTGAGAAACTTGGTTTCCCTCTATTCACCCAGATCAATTCTCTACCAGTACTCGCAGCAATGGTGCGACACAATGAGGATAATCATTGGGTCATCCTTAAAGCCAGCTGAACATGTTCTTTATTGACATAGAAGTAGGTGGGGAACGGCGAACGTTTTCTTATGGACCTCAACCTTGCTATCGTATGCCAATCGTGTGAAGCTCCTCAGCTACCTCAACGCCATCACACAATCCCATTTAGAAAAGACAGTTGTTTCCAATCATCGCTGTGAGTGTCTTGCACAGTACTGGCTGGAGTGGACGATCGAATGTTTCCTAGGTAGTACTCCATTACCGATCTATTGGTTTGTTCATGAAGTAATTGAGACTTTGAGAAGGTTTTTCAATGCTTGTTTTTGTCGGAAGTCAAATTGTACCTGTTATATCGGGTCAAGTTTTCCAGCTTTGAAACGGCTAGTCCACTCAAAGATCCCTATGGGATGGGAAGTCAGCTGGATTCCTCGGCTTGTGACATTTCACAACCCTTTTTCAGCTTGAAAAATATGGCAGCAGTGCTGCTTCGATGTTTGCTACCCTTTTTCCCTCAAACCTCTAAGAAAGCAGACAAGGTCCTTTGCTCTACGAGCACCTTCAATGTCTCGATTGTACCTATCTGGTCCAATCGCCTACCCATTCATCATTTTCTTTAGTACTCTACTGATGTTCGATTGCGTCTTGATCACCCGTTGTCCAGAGAAGCTGGCTTTCGCCAAGGGAATGCCCTTTCGAAATCTTTTCAGAAATTGGTTCCCATCGTATCTGTGGATCGCTTTTTGCAGTCTTTGCTATTTCCGGTAGTCGCATGCATTACTTGGGTCAATCGAAGGATTCGCTAACCGATTCTTTTGAGCACTTATTTTCATGTTACTTTTGTTTAGTACGGCTGCCTTTACGAGCGCATTGGAGGTTCTTTCTGGCGTAAAGTTCTGTTGAGTTCTACTCTTCATTAATACGCTATCCGACGCACACGCACAGACGAATCTATGGGTCAGCACCTTCTCACGAATGTCAGCGAGAAGGTGTTGACCCATAGACTTCTATGTAAAAGACGTATACGATCTGTATATAAATTTTTTTCAGGGAGTTACTAGAAATGCAGTCATCCTACTTTGGAGTGGCATTCACTTATCACAAAGGTGATATGCCGAAGCTGAAGCTGGCTGCTCCAGAACACGTAATTCGTTGCACTCTGTTGAGCATAATCAATCCGAATTATCTTCGCCGTATCCAGACCCATGAGGTATATTTAAGTGCTACTAATCTCAGATGTGTTCAACTAATGTAAGATTTTTTCGCGTATAAGTAGGGTTGAGCGTTTCTCTCCCCGAATCCTCACGATCGTTTTATATGTCTGGAATATAGGGAACCTATTCAATTTGTCTTTTCTCAAAGTTTCCCTTCTGCTATCATTTCTAGACGGACGGTCATCGAAGATTGTTTCAGTTTCTTGACTTGTTCGCGTTTCTCGATCAATATCTCTTACACGCGGTGACTGCCGACGCTTTACGTGTAATGTTTGAACGAGGTGAAACATCTTCTTGTTTCATGAGTAGTTGTAGCAATCTATGTTCTTTTATTCAGTAAATGAGTTCAATGTGAGCTTCATTTTTGACCTGTTCGAGTCGGTTCCGCAACTACGGCACCTAATAGCAAAATGCTTTCTCCATAACTTACACCTGCTTACTTTCTGGCGCAACTCCACAGCAGCATCAGTTGAGCTTATTCGAGAGTGAGTTGAGATCTGTACACATCAGAGTATCTGTGACAGTTAGCGGTTTTAGCGCTTTCGTTTGCATGGATTTATTAATGGCTGATGAAAAACCTGGCAATGCTTCTATGGAGTTCGTGAGCGTGCAACCGGTAAGTAGTTTAGTTTCGTAGTCGATTACCAGAGGACTTCTGTAATTCTATCGACTAACATGATCTATTGCTTCTTTTGTATAGCCTATCATCCATATTCTCGAAGATGATCGTGAAGCTCAATGGTGCTTATTCCGTACAGAGGACGTTACAGAAGTACTTCTTGGTGCTCACGGTCGAGACTCATCAACAGAAGCAGCAATGATCGTAAGTTTACTTTTAGCGAACCCATTAAAACTGGTAATCCTTTGTTTCGCCCATTCTGAGCTTCTCTTATTTTTTAACGATTTTTCCCTTTCAACTGACTCTTTCCTTTTTTATAGGATTATCTTGAGAACGAGTCTCGAAGCAATGACTTCTTCCAGAGCTCACCAGCAGACGTGAGTATGAGTTGGTCCTTTTTTCGTTTCGTAACTGGTTTTCACTAGATTTTTGCTTCACATTTGTTTGTTTCGCATTAATTACTTCAAAACTCCCTCCATATCCATTGTAAGATATTTGAGATTTTTTTCTTCTCAGAACTTATACTTAGGCGATTTGTGTTTACAGGTATCTATGCCAAAGCTAGTGATGATCATTCGATCGCGAATAAATGAGCGTGAAAGCTTGAAAAAGTCAAAGCGGGACAGGAGGAAGAGTTCGCGGCAATCTGGCACGCAAGTAGAAGTGTCACCCACTTGTTCCAAGGTAAGAGACGATTGAAGCTTTCTTATAGTTCGCTGTGCTTGTTGATAGAGTATAACTGAATGTAAAAATAACTCGTTTGTTCCACAACGTTACTGAAAGGAAGTTAATTTTTTTCCACAATTAGCGAGTAGCTATGAATACTACCGCTTCAATGAAACAATTCAGGATATTTATTTTTGCTTGAGTTGAGTTCTTTTGCAGGAGGAGGAAATGGAGGAAATGGCCATTTGCAACACCGCTCCTTCTGGGATTTGCAACATCGCTCCTTCTGAGGAAGTTATGGAGCACAATGAAAACCTACAAGTGGAGTGCACCATGAGTGACAAAGAAAAAAATGTATGCCTCTCAGAAATCATTAAATTGATTAGCTTTTTGATTTTTGGAGGGCGGGATTTTTTTATTCTCTTCGTTTAAAAAACAAGATAAAATTCTTCCAGGAATGGTAGGTATAATGCTTTGACTTAACATAGCACAACCTGATGGGAAAGTTGGAGTGTACTGTCATGGCTCTCTCAACATATTATTATATTTCGGAAAATGCGCTCCAATCGAAATCGTTCAATCCAAGTTGTACCTCACCACACGTAATACTGGCATACTTCTTTTTCGGAAAGAAAAACTTTCTTCGACTCCTACTTGCGCTCTTAGCAAATAGATATGCTCAGAACTTCATATAATGTTAAACAAAATTATCATTTGATGCTTCTCGATGAAAACTCTTCTGATATAGGTCCCGTTAGTCACATACTGCATACTAGTAAATGGAAAAGGAAATGCTTGGAGATCGGAGTACCTCACTGTCTATATTCCAGTGTGAATAGAAAGCATCTGATTGTATTTCATGTACAGTACTTACAAACATAATTAGTACCTGGAAGGCACCTCAAATGTGGCGGAGTGTATGGATATAACCGGTATTCAGCGGTAGTTTTTTGTGTATTGAGTACTTGCTCTACGCTCATTTTTTGTGGGGTTGTCATCGTGGCGGGGATTTTACGGCAACCATTTGAATTTCTATAACAAGATCCAATTTGTATTGAAAAAATTCTTGATCAGCTTGTGGTTTCCCTTAGGCATTAGTAAAGTGATCCTTTTTCTGGATCCTCAACAAACATAGTAAGAAATACTAATGATCTTGTGATCATGACTAAATCTTTTGTGCATTAAATACCTCGTTAGTCAGTAAGAAATGGTAAAGTTGATCTGCAAGTCCCTATACATTTTTATCTATTGTGTCGGGAGTTGCGACTTCGAACAATCCCCATAATGGTTCGCGTTCGAAATGAGAGTTCAATAATATGTTGTAGGATGGCTAGAACTACTGTCCAACCTTGTTTTCCAATTTTGTACATAACTTCCTAATGTGAGTACTGGTTCAGATAGCGTTTCCTGGATATTTTCTAACTGATTGTTTATATATTGAAAACTTTTTTTTAGTGTTTTTTTTCGTCTTAAACTCCATTTTATTTCGTTTCCTTTATTCTCACAGCTAGTTTCTTAAACTTCTCTAGCAAGGCTTTGCAACTTTGCAACTACTTATGAATTATCTTCAGCATGGAAGTCCTTCACCAGACCGAGGTGTAGAAGTTAGAGGAGAAAACGAGTCAACGTCATCCACAGTGCGCTCAGCATGGAAAATACCTATTTCCCCTTCCTCTCCTGTTTCAACATCTTTTTTGCTGGAAAGGTCTATGACTCCCAAGAAACGTAGTTCTGGCAAGTTCACTTCAAAGGGAGTAAAATACAGTGATGCAAGCAGCCTTCTTTGTGAAACGAGACAAAACACACATTTTGCACCTTGGTAGGTTATTCCTGAATATCTCAGTTTTGATAGAAAGGGGAACACGAAAATCCCCTTCTCTTGTCATATTTCGCCGTTTTATTGATTTTTTATATAGGGCTGGAACAACTTCGTTTCAACAAGCATCTGATGTGATTTCTGTACCGTTGTCTTCAAAGAAAGAAGCGAAAATCGGACGGAAATCGAAAAGGACCGCACTTTCCTTCTCTGAGCAAGAAACAGCCAATTTGCAGCGCGAGCGTGCGCCGGACCGCAACTCTTGGAGTGAGGTGGGATATAGTCTATCCAAGTTTTTGCTAAGTTTATATAAATGTTAGAAAGTTAGAACTTCAGTGGTTAGTATGCATTTTGCGTAGACGGTACGTGATGGAAGTGACTGTGAAAGTCCTTATTCAAATCATGAAGAGTGCTGCAAAGGAGGTTCCCTTCTGATGGTTGTCTTTCAATTTCAATTGTGTTTTCAGTCTACCTTGCGGTTCCCACATGTCACATCTCCCCCAAAACCTTCATTAGCTGAGATAATCAAGGAAGAGGAACATCGGCTCAAGGAAGGTACGTTCATATACTTCAACGTTCATTTTGCGGAAGAGGGCTAATTCTGCTTCGTAGAGGATCTGATGAACATCTTGTTACCATAGGTGTGAGTTTTTGTACCACCCTCGCCGCACTAGATCGCTTACAGTCGCTCGCTATGAAGGATCTGAGTTTCTACTGAAAGATAAGATATAATAGTTGCCGCGAAGCCACTGCTCATTCAATAATCTTGGGTTTTTCATGAGAGTGGAATAATTATATAGCCTCAAATGAAATCGCCTCGCTTTTTGACGAACCGCTGTAGCACTTCTATCAGGCGAAACATTCTAATCTAATGTATTCCGTGTTTTATTTTGTCGACTGAGTGAAACTGCAGGGATGGTGCGTTATCTGAGTGAAACTTTTATATGTTGCCTTTATAAGTCATTCAGGGTCTTAGCAGTTTTCGAAAAGATCATCTGTTTTCCAAATGCATGTTGTCATACATTAACATTTTCATATTTTTCTCCCATCTGTAGGAACCCGGCGCATTTCGAGGCCGCTGTATTTTATCGAGGATGAGGAGCACGCCATAGAAGAACTGGCACAATTGTACCTCCAGAATGTCGGGGACGAGGTGATCGTACGAGTTGAGCGATGCGTCGATTCATGTGACGATATGTCTCTGTGTTCACCATTGTGGGCCAACACGCCGTATTTCAGGATATAGTTGTGTTTATACTTCTTCGTAGAAGCTGTTTGTTTTTGGCATTCTTACTTCTTCGAGACTACTATCTGACACTACCTTTCACGTTATTTCAATTTTGAGATCAATAATGTTATGTTGTTATCTCACTATTCTTCCAATAGTCACCGTCAGCAGACGAACTTGTCTATGAATATTATTCATGGGCGATTCAAAGAATGAGATTACTCGTTGCTGACACTCTTCAGAAGATACTTGAAAGCTTGTCAGGAACATGGACAGTATTCAGACCATTTCTTTCAAACCAGTCGTCTCGATTACATCATTCTAGACGACTTTATTCTTTTCTGTTTAACTTCTGAAGTAGTCCTTATCCAGGTATGAAATTATCTTAGGATCTATTGAATGACATGTTTACTTCGCAGAGTTCTATATCGATTTTGGGTTAGTAAGGTATTCGTGACACGCATTTTTTCGTTTTGGGCTGCGCGAGGCAAATTAGGAATTGCGTCTTGAACTGGATACATCTTCTCCTTCAGTTTGAATGAAGGGGCGGAAATGTTCTACTCAAAATAGAGGGCAGGAAATGGGAAGAATTGTCACCGCTTCTAAACAAATGGTAGCCTTAGTAATAGCATAGATCTGGTTTTGCGAAAAAAAAAATGAGGGTCTTCTTAATGTTTGTCTGTGAACTTTTTGCGAACTACCTTTGCTTGTAACTGTGAAATATGTTGTTGTATGCTTTTTTTTTCGTATTGTTGGGCTTGACTCAACGAAGATATATGGGTATTGTTGATTTGTTCCGTCACCTTCACATCTATGAATGAATATTTCAAATCCGTTTTTGTTTGTTGACCTAATTGCGTTGTGGTTCATATTGGCTGCGCTTTGATATCGAAGTATTGAACGTTTTTCACAACACTATTTCATTTTTTCAATAATCAGTTTCGAACACTTGAAGTTGTGACTCATTTTCTCATCTCGTAAAAACTGATCATAAGCAACTCAATAATTGCGTTAAAAACAATTTACTGTTAAGTGCTGCTTTATGGCTATCATGATCTGTGATAATCCATGGTTTCAGGACGTTGCTTTCTGCAGATTAGTCGAATTGTGTGCGTAAGAATATTGAAAGCAACTGAAGCCGTTATGGCTTACTATGGAAACCATGGTAAAGGTCGTACCAAAAACCTTCATAACAGTTTTGATCGTGATGAACCCAATGGGTGAGTAGAAGAACTAGACTGAATATGTGTTTATTTAATATTCATCTTCTGATTATTTTTATTTACTCTTTAAGACGGCTAGTATGTGTGAAAGCATCCCAGAATTTCTGAGACTTATTGAGCAAGCAACCCTATGTCAAAGTTCCGTAAATTTGCAGGGTGTAGGGAAGTTACAAAATATTGCGCATCTCGCAACATTACGTTAATATCGCTTATCACTTGAAATAGTTGTTGTCAATCATATGTGTATGGCAGCTCGTGAACAAGCAGCCAAGGCTTTTCATACCATAATATGAACCAAACAGTTTCGAAACTGATACGATTGACATACTGGTCTTGAGGCGTGCAGAATCATCCTCGAGGCATCCTCCCAGCAGCAATGTGAATTCATCTTCATTACTTGTTATGTAACTCTCACAAAAGGAGTAATAAAACACAGAATTCAAACTCTTCTCTTTACTTTTCTGCCTAGCAACACATATCACCATGGGTCACCTGATTTGACTATGGTTCTGCATCCAGGAATTCAGTAGAACATACCTCAAGGGATATAAATTACTAATGAATGGTGTTGCAACTGAACTGTTCTCTTTCTGCGTAGCCGAACGTTCCATACTGAGCAACCTTTTTGGTGATTAGGGTTCCGCATTCACTAGATGATGCCTAGAAGAATATGTATTACTAATGAATGGAGCAAGACTTATAACGAGTCGTCAAAGTAGTCCCATCTCTTCACATCTTCACTAGGTCAGAGTAATCATCGAATTGTCAATTATGCACTGCGGAATAGAACTGGTAGTGCTGATGTGGTAATCAATGAAACCATGATCCCTGATAGAGTATTTGGAGCTGGGGTAGCATATTACTGGTCATTATTACCATTATGGCCACTATTATTATTTCTATTATCACTATTATCGTCATCAATGTTGCTAGACGTATTAGAACCTAGGATGGGAGCATAACGATGAAAGAACGATACAGGACAGCTCGTTTCACGCGTTCCATTTCCCTTGAACTAATGATAGCAAAACTTGTGCCGCCAAAATTGTACCGTAAAGTAGCGTATAGGGAGGAGCATCGGAACTGTGGTAACGATTCAAGTAGGAAGAAATCACATACAAAATTAAATTATCGTAGAATGCGATAAAATCAACATGGGAGGGTTTTTAGGTCTCACGCCCTCAACATGAACGAGCGTGATACACCACTGCTCCAATCCGTCAATGGGATCGTCTTTTGCGTGATTGTCTCACTTTAGTTTACGTTAAGCACCCACTGAAAATCAATTCTGGCTCGTCAGTTCATGGTTCAGAGAATCGCTTACTTAAATGGAAAACAATTTTATGATCAGCTTTGGGAAACGCGTAAACAATGGTTCCTTCTGATTGGGGTTCATCTATGATGAAACGAGCGGAAAATACTGTTTAAAGTCCCTCTATAGGTATGGTTCTGAGTGTCATGCCGTTTTTCTTCTAATTCTCGCTAACTAACTAACTCCTAACTCGCTGTGGCATCTTGGAGGGTCATAAGTTATTATTAATATCAGCGGATATTGTAGTGCAGAAGTAAGCGCCACCAGTTAGTATCTCTTGCAGTTTATGAAACTACCTATTGCAGAAGGGAGCTCAGTAATGACTTGCTGTTCAATAACACCATCAAATCGATCGGCGATAGCCATCGATCGTTCGCATTTCATGTCTGGTAGTTTTCGGGGCAAATTGTACGTCTTTGTGTGATCCATGCTAAATGAGCGCTGTCCCTAATGGCAGCCTAACTTTTTGCACTTGCTCTAAACTCAGCAGCCATAACATCACTACCTTTGTTATAGATATGGTCATTTTCGAGGGTTATCAATTAAAACGAAAGCATACTGGCTGAAAAACAGATCGACATACTAAGTTACTGTTTTGCCTATAAATAAAATTCTTACTTCAGTTATTTTGCTCCTGCATTTGTATCTAAAAGGAAGTTGTAAAATTCTCGTTCTTGCCAGGCTGCCAACACGTTTTAGTGCTCAGAGTGTCCCTTCTCAACCTTCTTCTTTTCTGATTACAGAATGGCTTTGCAACATTCTTCATTGTTCCACTACCATGCGACAGATGGTTTGAGTCCTGCTGAGCTAATTTTTGTTGCGTTTCTTCTTTATCATGTGTTCTTCATCACTTGCTCCCCAGATAATGGGAAGTTCATGGGATCAGAGCCTCTTGGAGGACACGGCGGCGAGATGGTATAACGAGATTTGTAAAATGACGGTTGTGCAGAAGAATGCACGTGTGGAAATAATGCAGCTTTGAACTCACGAAGTTGTTGCTTGGATTACAGATTAACCTCAAATCATATTATGCTGTGAGACGAATGTGTATGACCTTAGAGGTGATTAGTATTCTTTGGCGATAAAAAAAAGTGTAGCATCGAATGCTTGGTAATTGTGGGTTAATTTGTTCAGGGGTTATAATGAACTTCTGCCACTTCCCTCCGAACACTAGCTGTCTTCGAAGATTAGAGTTTTTGCTCTGGCTATTTGAACGCAAAAAAATCGAAAGAAGTGAAAAAATAAGGAAAGTAAATGAGTGAAAGGAGATGCGGCTCACAGTTGAGCCGTGCTGTCCCATGCGACTAAAAAGCACGGCTAGCCATCGAATCGCGCTATCGTCAAAGGGCCAAACCGAAGTTTCCATTTTGTTTGTTTGCTTGTCTGCTGTACACAATATGAAATGTTTTGGATTCGAGGAGCAAGTAGGTGTTTGTATCAGCTCGCAGGTCCGGTTCGGCTCGCAGAGGCGACAGAGATGCAGTAAAAGAGTTGCATGCCCTCTTCAGAAAGATTGTATGATGGTGAGGCCGAAGGGCAAGATAAAAGGGCAGATGCGAGCAGCTGAGTGGAGCTATGGCCACAGGGGTGGGATATGCGCTGGAATGGGCGGTGCCACAGGTCAAACATTCCAACTTGATTTCAGAAAAAAAAGAAAAAATGGTTGAAAAATGGGTGTTTATTGGGTGGCAGATGGCAAAGGTTAGTAATGCGTAATGATATGTCGGTTGAAGTAGAGCTTGAAAATGAGCAAAAAAGAATTAGGCAAGGTCTAACAAGAGCTTGGCATATCTAAACTAGGCGAGGCTCCTCTTATGATGGGCGGGATAAGCTGTTAAAGGCACAATCCACGATAAGGTTGAAGTATCTATTTTAAATGCACAGTTCACGATAATTCAATGGGCGGGAACGTCAATGGCTTTTCCGCCTCTCGACCGATGTCACGTCATCACGCCAGACGAATGTCGAGACATTACAGGTTGCAGCTATTCGTTCTAGGGCCCACACACAATCAGCTGGTCGCCGAGTGATGAGGCGATGTTTTTCTCATATTCTTTTTTCCTCTGTTATTATTTTTGCTGCCGCGATCCCTTATTTAATTTCCTACTCCTAGAGGCTGAAAAAGGTGAGCTACTTTTGCTGTTACTAGGGTTTTTTTGTTTACTTATGATTATAAGTGAATGAATTTTGGCTTACCATAGTCTGTTATTCGTACCAGGACCCACACGTACGCAGTGAGACACATTGTATAGCTCGTCCAAACGCCCCACTCTTCTTCTTTTTTCTGGGCTCATTCGCGTTCAGCCCCCTTTTTAACGGTTTTCGTAGCCTTTTTTCCCTTTGGAAACACCGATTCCCGCAGTTTCTCCACCGTCATCGCACTATTTTGATCTTGCCGTCCGTTTTTCATCATAATCTGCATTACCCAAAATTATCGTGAGCTGTGCCTTTAAGTGAAATAGCCATGGTGAGTAGTAGTGCAAGGGCGACGAAGAAAGCGCGAAAATTGGTGGATTTCGAAAAATACTTCAAAAAAAGTAACGAGAAATGGGGTCGTATGAGATGGTCGCCTGGACGTCTCTCAGTTAAGCGTACTATACATCCCGTAACGTAAGTAGCGCATTCAACACAAGGCGGCATAACACGACCTTTTTGGGTGTATGCGTCGCCAAGAGGTTTTGTGGCCCTTATTGCGCCCTGTCTAGGACTTTTTTGGTCAGACAACGGCCCGTGTACTAAACAGGGGCTGTTATAGCTTCATTTAATCGAGAATTCTCAGAGAACTTTTTTTATCGTAAACCTTGTTTTTGAGTAGAAGTGTTCAATAATGGGCTTAGCTCAGATCAATAATTATCAGCTCAATTGAAAAACGTCTTTGAGTTCGGAACATGTGGTAAGGTCTCGTTCAAGGAGACTAGTCGCATTTTCGTAGGGGGTGAAGCGTGCACTGAATTGGGCTTAGTTCTTTTCTGTTCTTAGTTCTCTGTTTCATGGCCTTTTTTTAATTTCTTCTTTTCTTTTGTTCTCTGTGCTCTAAGGATCCACCGCATCCCATTTTGGCTTATGAAACTTATGTTAGAGCCATGATTGAATATGGTACATGATTTTTGTCATTGAGAGAGTTTAAAATAGCTCGACTAGGAAGGTGTTCCTCTATTCATCAGGTTTCACTTACCGCAGCATTCCACGTGGTATCATGTGAAACTCTGTGCTTAATTTAGACTCCTTTAAGTTCAGACGAAGATAGAAATATCTTTTAATGGTCTTGAAGATTATCCACGACATAATTGAGCTTAAATCTGAAGATTTCTTCGAACTATATCCGTACTCAGCAAGGGGTCAGACACTCAAAATCTTCCTTGGTCGACCATGCTTTCTTGAGTAGCAACTTCTTCACCTTAAGGGCTGGATCTGACTTCTCGAAAATTGTCGAAAGAGTACTGTGGCGGGTTCTCTTACAGGTTTCAAAATGCTGTTAGATCGTTATCTTTGTATCGCTAGTTAATTCTTTTTACTCGTAAGTTGATATTCACTCTATATTTTTCGCATCCATTCCACAGGCTCAGAAATCGTGAGAATTATTGCTCATTTCTTTTGTGTAAATCCTGAAGCTCGAATCGTTAAGTGTCAGAAGGAGACGTAATGATCTTCATATGGTTTATAAAATACTTCATGGTCTAGTTGATCTGGAATTGCGTGACTTTTTTCGTCTGAACCCTTCTTCCACTAGAGGCCAAAGTCTCAAAATTGTGCTTCAGTAACCTAAGTCCGTTTTGCGGCACAACTTCTTCACATTCAGGGCAGGTTATGAATACACTAAGTTGAGTAAAAAGTTGCAGATTCCGTGTTGTTTTTCGGGCTTCAAAAGAATTGTTAACAATTATATCGCTTGAGGAAACCTTTATTATTGATCCATTGTACTTTTTACTTGTGCTCTTTCACTTTCCTTGCCTTTATTCACAGTATATTCTATATTAATCATTTATCAGGTTGGAGTTGTTCTGATATGTTGAGAGCTTACTTGGTTTTCCGATTATGGTTGAATTGCTCTTTTTTGGAAATTTTTAATGACATGTGCTTGCGCATGTTAATAAATCAAATCAAATCAAATGAATATGATCACAATGGAACCTACGAAAGAGACGTTCAAAAAAATGCTCGTATTCGATGCCGTTGAGAAGGAGAAAAGGTCTCAAAGATCAGTTTCATGAGTATCGTTACACTGAGAAAGCTCCAATTAAGCGTAAAATATCGCTTTTCTCTCATATTCCAATTTTATTTTCGTGAAAAAATGAGAGAACTAAAAACTAATTAGAGTTAATTTAATCCCTGACGTGATTCGAGGAATGGCTTAACGAACTCTGAAGGTTTCAAGATCATCTACAAACATTAGATCATGTAAGACCATTGCGAGTGTAGGAGATGATTCCCCCTTGTTGACTTTGTGAAACCTCAACAGTCAAGGGTGCCGACCCATGCGAAGTGGATTCTGGTTTGGAGTACCACAAGTGTGTAAAGTTGGAAACTTCGATGTAGACATGTAGATGGTGAAATCACATTCCTTATATTTTCCAGCCAGAGCTACCTTCTTCGTCAGTTTGTGTCTCGTTGAAATGCCACTATTCTACAATAGTCCTAATGACTAAGGCAAAATGTAAAAAACGAACCATAGATGTCAATATTGTAAGGATGACCTACCGTGAGAGTATGTCCAACGCCCGCTCGTCTTTCGAAATTTTTCTTTACTCTCTCGTTTCAACTATTAGGGCTTCATAATGTTGTAGCATTTCTTCAATAACAGATAGACCATCGTTTCTGAGTAATCATTATAATAACTATGTTTAAGCTTCAAAAATCCTCAGTATGGTCCTCATGTGCAGTTAATTGATGCGAATTGGGAACGGCAAGTGACGGCGAAATTAGATGAGTTCGTAAATGGTACTGCGACAGGTAGGCTGCTTATGATGATTTCATCTTCTTTCGTAAACTTCTCTTCCCGGAAGCAGTCAACTGTTGAACCTATATAATCATTTTCATTTTCTCCGTAGAGTTTGAATAGATAGTTTGCACTTCGCAGAGCTCTGTTTCCCTCCAATGGAACGTGCAGAGCGGCGACGTTTGCATGAACTGGCAAGGAGAAAAGGCTTGCAAACATCCAGCGAGGGGTTAGCTTTTATGAACCTGATTAATTATTGTGGCATCAGTGGATAAATTGCAGTAGAGAACCGAACCGGCGATGCGTCGTTCATCGACGTCCCGTTCCACGTTTGGCTGCTGTTGGCGCTAACGAAACGCAACCAATTCGACTGTTACCTGAAGTTCGGGAAAGCGTGAGTTTTAGTCATTGTAAAAATAAACGAACAACTTATAATATTTGTGAACTGTGTGCAAGGTGTGTTGTAGGCGTCTGCTAATATTTCTGACTCTTCCGATTTATCGATGAAAGTTCATTGTATAGGCCAAACGGTATTTTCACATGAGGGCATAAGGTTGCCGGGCTTCCCTCCTTCCTATAATAGAGCTTTAAAGGCAATGTTCACGGTGATTCTGGGTAATCCATATTATGACGAAAAATGGAAGGTAACGTGGAAAATACGTAGGTTGCCTTTTATATTTTGAGATTTGAGAACCGAAACAAATACTATTTATTGAATCGGTTTATTGCCTTTCAAAAATCTCCATATTAAGATCTATATACTTTTGCATGGGCTCGAACCAATTTTCGAAGTACTTTTGCCACTCTGATTGAGTTAACTCTGAAACATGCACCCTGAACTCATCAACGGCTTCTTCAGGTGTCGAAAAACGTTGACCTCTCATTTTATTTTTTACGTACGGGATGAGGAGAAGTCACCCGGGGACTACATGGCTTTTGACCTGTCAAATCGTTGTTTTGAGTGCTCAAAAATGGAGTTGTTTGAGCCGATGTGTGGGAGCTCGCATTGTCGTGGTGAGGAGTGATCCGTCTTCAGCAATTTTTCCTGATTTTTTGGACGTCAACTGGCAACCAAATGGTTGTATACCACTCAGAATTAACCGTACTGCTTGTTCTAGCGGTACGGTTGCGACATGTCCAGTTTTTACAAAAAAAAACAGGAGACCAATTGCTTGGAAGTGCTTCGTGCGCGGGCAGCTTTTGTTGGATTTCGCTCATCTTGAAACACCCATATGGTCGACTGCTGTTTACTTTTGGGCTCTTACGCATAAACCCATTATCTATCACCTGTAGCGATGTCATAGATGTATTTCGAAGCATCGCGATCGAATTTTTCGAGCATTTCTTTCGATCATTCGACACGAGTCCCTTTTCTGAAGGATTGACAAATTTTTCAAAAACAATTTTTTTACAGTCAAACGTTCATGCAAAATTGAATATATGGTCCCACTAATGCCTAAGGTTGTCCCAATCTCACGATAGGCCACATGACGGTCGTGCAATATTCGTTTGTGCACAGTGTCAACGGTTTCCGGAACAACAACTGATTTTGGACAGCCTCCATGAAATTCTTCTTCGAGTGAACTACGATCTCGGGTGAACTCACTGTACCATCGATAAATGCTGGTCTTGGATGAAGCTTCATCACCAAAAATTGAACTAAGTTCATCCGTGCATTGCTGTTGAGTTAGTCCACGTCGAAAGTTGAGGAAAATAATCGCGCGAAAATGCTCACGATGCAACTCCATAACTTGGCCTAAACAAAATCTTATAACTCAGTGTAAACAAAACAAATCGCGCTCAAATTTCGCAACGTAACCTAAAATTAGTCAAACTTTACGATAGTGGTGTCAGTTGCTAGATTGCTACACTAGTCTTGCCAAATCTCAAAATATAAAAGGCAACCCTCGTAGTGCGATGAAGGCGAATGAACTGCGTGAATCGGTGTCCAAAACGAAAAAAGGCTTCGAAAAATCGTTAAAAAGGGGGCTGGACGAGAATGCGACTAGATGAATGAAGAAGAGTGGGAGTTTGGACGAGCTTTACGACGTGGGTCATTGCGTACGTGTGGGTCCTGGTGCAAATAACTGACTACGATGAGCAAAAATTCATCCACTTTTACATAAGTAAATAAAAAAAACTTAGTAACAGCAAAAATAGCTCACCTTTTTCAGTCTTCCGGGGTAAGTAATTAAAAAAGGGATCGCGACAGCAAGAATAACAGAGGAAAAAAGAATGGGAAAAAACATTGCCTCATCGCTCGGCAATCAGCTATTGTGTGTGTGTGTCCTAGAACGAGTAATTGCACAATCTGTGTCGCCCCGACACTCGTCTGACGTGACATCGGTCGAGGGGCGGGAGGGCCGCGGGAGTCGGGGACAAGGTTTTCACTATGCCCTAACCGTCGAGTTCTTGGGCGCGAGAGGGTCTTTTCTAATATCCTTCGGGACCACTGAGTACCAAATGTGTTAAGATTTAATTGGTGAGTGGTTCTTGCTCTCTAAGGCTTCGTCGGTGTTCTCATCCTACCTCCTCTACTGCTACGAGTTTTGAACATTCTAAGTTCACAGGATTAGGAGTTATGGACTTGCGCTCAAACACTTATTTCGCGCAAAATCCGCCCCCTGTGGTTGGAATCCTGTCGTGCTACCCAAGAATAATATTCTCATCTTGTTTCCGGTACTCCTGCCGAATTTGAACGCTGTAGGTCCGCGGGGAGAGCAATTATGAATTTCCTGTGGGGCACACACACTTACACACTCACAAACACAGACAGTAGCGTCTTATAGATTGTAGAACACTTTTATCCAAGAGTGGTGATCTGATCATGCCTAAGCCAGAGATGTTTCAATATGAGATTAATCCTAAATTTTACTATACAACCAGTTATTGAGTCCATGTGAATTACACTAATGGATGGTCCGTCGCTAGGGAATCGCGTAAATGATGGAATCACTAATAGCTAGCGAGGACTAGGTGGCGTTTCTTCTGCAATGATGGCTGATAAATGAAGCGTACCAAAAGATGTGAATATGTACCTGATTTGCGGCTTTGTCACACAAAAGAGGCGAAGGCGATGTCTAGAAGCAGATAATGAATGAGAAATTCTGCGTCCCTATCAAGTGGCAGTATCCAGTATCGCGGCAAGCGCTACCTATACTCAGGTGCTGCAGACTCTTCACCACCTTATGCTCTTTCGTGTTCCGGTTAAAGAGTATAGCGCAGAGAGTTGCAAGCGTCCAGGAAAAATTGCTAGTGGTACTGGCGTGTTATCTTTTTTAGACGTATTTCATGCATTTTGAGTCGATTTTGCCGCTGAAGGGAGTTGCTTTCAGTTGTCGAGATTCATTTCTCAGTATCCCATATATGGTTCCGCGGTGGAACGACATGTCACAGCTCCGAAAGGTGAATGATGTAAACGTTGATAATCATAGTCGTCTGTGAAATGCATCCTTTTCAGCTCGAGATCGCTCTCAACGCGACATTAGTAACAGGGAACGTCCTGAAATGCTTGTGCCGCAACGCAGTAACAGTAGCGCAGAAATGCTGCAACAACGGTATGGTAGTTTTCCGTTTGCGGATTTTTTTTGTGTCAACAACATCGTTGCACTCAAAAATGTCAACCCTTATTTCTTCCGCTCTTGTTCAAGCGAAAATATATGTTGTTCAATTGTTTGGCTAACGACAATCCTAGTATTAGTTCTGATTGCAGGAAGATGCTTCCTGCCTATAGGCAACGAGATGATGTTCTGCGTGCTATCAATGATCACAAAGTTGTGCTGATCACGGGCGGTACCGGTTGCGGAAAAACAACGCAGGTGCGAATTGTTCGATGGATTTTTAAAGCCACCAAGACTACGGAATAGGTTCATATTCAATCATGATAAGCCAGTGATGATTGATAGAGTAAGCTTACAATGAGCAGAGTTGGTCCAGAAAATATCGTGTTGGGTCATGGTTAGTACACTTCAATTGCACATTCTTCATATTTTTCGGTTCTGATTCGCTCGGTGCCGTTCTAATCTGAAATATTGCAATGGGATATAAAAACCGTACCAGCAACCACTTTGGGCTAAGTCATAGAGCGGGGTGTTGTTGCTCGTTCAATTCAATTGATAATTGAGCTAATTATACTTTGAGTACTGCTCTATAACTCCAATACCAGTCGCGATACTCACGTTAACTAATCACATGTCTGCTACTGCCTATTTTTTGGTCGTGTGTGTGAATAACATCGTACAATTTTTATGATCCATTACTCGCAACAGTATAGCCGACACTACTTCGCCCAAAATTCTGTTTATGTTTCATTTTTAGAAATCGCAGATCTTGGGTGAAATAGTGCAGGGTAAAGGGTTCGTTGAGGCACGTAGCTTTCGAGACCATTTGCTTCACCTTTTTCATCATCACATGGTAGAAAACTATGTAGAGGATGGCAGGAGCAAAAAGAATTACCGAGAATAACAGAATAAAAGTAAAACATCACCTCACCATTCGGCGATCAGCCGATTGCGTGCTGAGCATGTGGGCTGGTGCAATCATGGCAATCTGTGCCGCCTCTACTGACATACCATGGTCGATGGGCGTGGCACCCGGCCGATCCGGTAATGGGGTTCCTATTATGCTTCAGCTCTTGAGTTTTTGGGCCCGACAGCGTCTTTTCCGACACTTTGGGGGGCTACTGGATGATAGTCAGAGGAATCTAAGTAACCATTCTCATCGGAGCTGTGCCTTTAAGTCCAGGCCTAAACCGATGTCTCCACGAGTGTTGTAAGTTCTGCCAGCATTCGTTCCTGCTGTTCGATGTGTTCGGTGTTATAAGCACGATGTCATCTGCAAAGCGGGGATGATATGGGCAACGGCCGTTGATCTTCACTCCCAAAACTTTGCGTATCAAATGACGGATGATGATCTTGAAGGCGGCATTGAAAATGTTAGCGAATTGGTATCGCACTGTCGAATCCCTATCAAGTTGACAATGAATTCTCTGTAGGTCGCGAAATCCTGGTCGTAAAGTAGTTTCAGAGCCCTTGAAGCTTTCTTATACATAGAGTAGGAACAATGTTGTTGTCCAAGGCTTTAATTACCTCTTCTACCTCGACGGATCAAAAGCCTTCTTCTGCCGATGAACGTCACAAAAGCGTCATCTTCTACCTTCGCGATGCTTCAATGAGTCTTGTATGTCGATGTGATCGATCGAACTGAATCCTCCTCAAAACTGTGCTTGCTCAATGGCTGTTCCTCGTATCGTATTCTGCCACTCCTGTTGAGGATGACTCGTGGGAAAAGTTCACAGGCCTAGCCAGTGTTCTGACGATTACTGGAGGGCGCCCCTGACGCCACACAGCTCTTCATCTACGCGATGGGTTGTCAAAACTCATAAGGGAGAATTGAAGAAACGATATATTCGCGTTGTACAGGGTGTCCCAAAATTATTGGCGCCAAAGTTCAGTAATTTTTAAGGTAGAAATAATCTATCAAATACACATTACCTGCTACTAATCAGTTGCATAAGAAGGTTTCCTTGCAATATGCATGGTTACTGATGTGGGACTCCCAATATCTTTCAGATGGAGGAGGCACATTCAATGCCGCTTGCAATCATTGACGCGCGAGAGCTGGAAGGGCATTATGAAATTCCTTGGGATTTTTATAATAACCGTATAGGAGGCTATTAAACGACATAGAAAAGAAGATTGAATCAGAGGCAAACCAGGGAAGGTAGAAAGGAAGGATGTTTCTGAAGATAGGACTATTAAAATGTTCCGTCTGCCAGTCGGTCGAGATCCTGGGTGACTCATCACAAGGAAGTCAACGGGCACGGCTTACAGGAGTTATCGCGATGGAAGAATGTCATGCAGGAGCCTCACTACCATTCCTATCGTATGCTCCAATTCCGATCTCAACAGACACCGCAGGGTCAAAAAAGCAGAAAGTCGCGGTCCCACTTGAGTGATGACACGCAACCCTTCGTCGTTTTATCTGGCCAAAAATTTTTTATGATAAAACCATCCCTCAACAACCAAAACGTTCGCGTTCCGGAAACGAACATCTAGCCTGTAATATCTCACAAAAAGGTTGCAATCAGAACAGTAAAATGATGTTTTTCGAGGCGACCACTGGCAGGGGTAAGCCGCTCGTGGTTCCTTCGGTGCAGGCGTGAAAATTGACCAAGACCAGTACTCAAACAGCGTACTGATGGAATTACTGAAGCACTGATCAGACTACGTTCTCTGAAACATCTCGTAGTCCATCCAGCAAGACGCTACTCTAGCCCACAGAGCCAAGCTTGCCCGCGACTGGTGCCGACGACAGCTGCCCGACTTCATTGGTGAAGAGGAACGGTCATCCCATTTCCCAGAACACGATTCACTTGACTCCCACGAATGGTCCCTGATTAGAAGAGACCTGTCGAGTTTGCAATCCCAGTTTGGAGTCCTAGAATGCAAAAGCTGGAGAACGGCTGGGAAGAAATGGAGAAGGATACCTGCGTGATACATGCGATCAAGTCGAGAGCAAACTTTGACTTCTGTCCGCGCTCACTTGGGATGTTTTGAAATGTGACTTTAGCATATTGTAACACATAGTGTTAACTAACGTGCATAGAAATTCTATCGTCTTTCGCAGCTGAGAAGTTTCAAATATATTACTATAAATCGGCGCCAATAATTTTGGGACACCCTGTATGAGGTAAGACGGTAGATAGGCGGAAGTCATAAATGATCTCCTTCACTGTCCTTTGAAACGCAGTAAGTAAGTGTTGTATAGTTAACCGATAATTCACAGTTTCGTTCCATTCATATCTAAAGTATTCAGCTCCAAGGATGGGTCGGTCCTCCAGGAGTCTGCTCAACCTAAAAAAGAATTCTCTTTCATACCTTCGCATGTTCCCGCCAGGTCCCGCCACATAAGTCGCTACCTCAGGGCTGATCACGGCCACACTGCCGCTTTACTGGCCTCTCCTCCAATTTTAACATAGAACGTAGGAGAGCCCGGCGTAATAAGGCGATCCGAACAGTTGAACAAATAAGTGGTTAAAATCTTCTTTGAGCTTACGTTTGGTTAGTACGGAGTGGAGTAGTTGCGGTAACGTGCGCCATCACGAGCATAGTCAAGGTGTGAACGTCGGGCTGATAGCTAAGATCAGCGATAGAGCTGACTGCACGTTGGTTGGTTCGGCAAGTCCTTATATAGCTCAAGTAGGCGATCAATTGCAAATACAGTTCTTAAATGGAAGCGGGATGCGATGGCGCATACTAAAGCACGATTGGTCATTGTCAAAAAATTGCACTAAATTTCTTAGCGTTTAGATCCTTTGAACCCTTTCTTAGTAATGTAACTTGAAATGAAATTTTCAGGTGCCACAATTTCTACTTGAACATGCATCAGAAAATAACCAGCCGTTACGAATTGTCTGCACTCAACCACGTCGACTACCAGCAATTGCCGTAGCGAATCGCGTAGCCAGAGAACGAGGAGAAACCCTTGGTTCAACTGTCGGCTATCACATTCGCTTAGAACAGAGGTTGTTTTTTTTTCTCTAATGCGCACGATTTCTTTTGAGGTGTTTTGTTTGCTTTGCTCCTGCGTTTTTCTTCTACAGCACCAAGAGATATCAAAACTTCGCTCTTGTAGTTCACAAAAAGCACGATTTGTGCCTATTTTTGATCACCCCAAGTTTTTTTTTTTGATCAAGGGAGTCCATTCATGTTTAGGACTTCACCCCAAACTGTTCTCACGTATTGCACGAGTGGAGTTCTGCTGAGAATGCTTACGCAAGATGATGCGGCGCGTGACATATCCCATATTATCCTTGTGAGTTGAATTTTTGTTGGCCATTCGCAAGACTTCCATCAGGATCCATTCATGTATACAAATCCTCTCTTGTTGTAATACGACTCATTTATAATAGGATAGCAACAGATCGGTCAAAATTCATTTGTGCCATGTTAGCATTGTTATGTGGAACAAATATAATTAACATGACGTTGATTCTATTGAGCTTCATAAAAATTATTTACAGGACGAGATACATGAGCGAGAACAAAACACTGATTATTTGTTGATAGCATTGAAGCAAGCACTGAAAAAGCGGAACGATTTGAAGGTTAGGAAGCCATTGTTGTAGCGAAATCTGTGTTGTTCAATAAACAAGCAAAATAATGCTAGTCCAGGATTTTGCTTAAGTAGTTCTCTGCTTGGTATACAATTAACTCCTTCAACTACCTCATTTAAAAATTTAGGTTATATTGATGTCAGCTACCATGGAAGGTAACCTGAAGCTATTCACCAAGTATTTCGGTGAAAAAGTCGAGGTGAAACACGTTGACAGTAAGTTCTTGTTATGAATAGTCTTATAGCTCTTCAAAATGCTGTCCTACCACTAATTTGAACGCAGAGTGGCTCACATTATAAAGGTTCACTAATTGTATCTCGAAACAAGTTCTTCAAGCATTGGGACGCTGTAAAGCACAATACGACGCGTAATTCAGTGCAGTATTGGCGCAGGGTTCACGACTTTCAATGCTCAGACATAGAATGAGAGCCATTCTTTTTTTTTTTCAAAATTTGCCTTGACAGTACGTTTCGGCCTTGAGATTTTAGCAGTCTTTCCCACTCACCGACCGTTTTTGGGGCTCTCCCATTTCAGGGGAATGTATTACATTTTTGGCATACATGCGTTTCCGAGTAGCTTGCCAAGCTAGGGCGTGGGGCTGGTTGGGCTCAGTGTAGGTAGCCATGCTGTCCCAAAATGCTCTTATTCGATGAGATGACTCTAAATCGCCTCTCACATACGTCCCTGTCGCTCGAATGCAGGCTTTTGGCTGAGCCGATGCGCTCGGTGCCTACCGCGCCGCAAACTCTTATGTATGTATGGATAAGCCTACGAGAAGATATTGGTCAACTCAACACAGCAGAAACGGAGACTCAATTCTCTTACTCTATCTGTTTCTCTAACCACCCGTCGGCGGCTTCTGCTCTGTGGTTAATACCTAATTCCGCCACCTGCGGTCCGGCACAGCCTCATTACCAAGGGGGCTAGAGGTCTCTCAGTGGGAGATAACCCCTACTAGCGAACGAGATTCGTGGTCAAGAATCATACAGCGCATAATTCTAGAAGTCGTACTGTCGCGAATTTTCACCCTTTCACGCCTGGTCACCCTTTCAAGACGATCGCCTTATGTAGTTTTCGTATTCAAAGCAATGGTTCAAACGTTTCTTAACACACCCCGCTACAGGGTCGGTGTGTTAGTACCCATGAGCTGAAAGTTAGGAACAACCTATTCGACCGTGAGAATCGAAGAAGACAGGGATGCCGCCCCGCTACAAGGGTGGCTTTTGAGAGGCGGCATAACTTGCACCCCGTCGCAACCAGGACGCACTACATGGATGCGCAACTAAGGGAAAACTATAAATACAGTGTTATGCAACTGAGATACTTTTCTTACTCAATACTTTTCTTCTTTGTAGAGGATAATCTTGCTTGCTCGAGAACAGTCCGCTGTTCTCGTAAGTTGTCGCCACTTCTTTTAATCTGCGGCATCTTCCGCGGCCGTTACACTAGTTTCGGGGAGGTCCTTTTGATCAGTCCCTTCATCTCTGCTTTGGGGCTCTACGTGGTCGCTCTTTTTCTGCCTTTAACTGCATTTCCTTTTTATGATGTGGTGTGGTCTTCGCAGCAAAAGCCCTTACATCACACACACTGCTCGGTCATCTTCAGCTGGATAGGGGCTGCTTGCATAACCGCCCTCACATCTTTATCTCTAATCCCGTTCAGTCGCATCCAACACCATGCCTATCTGATCATCCTCGTTGTAGCGGAGTGAAGCCGGGTTTTGATGATTTTTCTTAGGGCCAGCATTCGTTGGCAGAGGCTGCTTTCATAGTCCGCCGGCCGACCGGCCGCCGTTCCGGCGCACTGACGTAAAACGAATTAGTTCGTATGTGAAAAATCTACGTCCGTTCCATTTCACGGTCAGAACAAGTAAGAACCATGAAATAAGATATAACAGACGTAGATTTCTTGCATACGAATTCGTTTTACGTCAGTCATAGTCCGCCGACGCACGGGCCGGCCAGCCGGCCGGCGGGCTACGAAAGCAACCGGAGAGCGTCATATTCATCAACCCCTGTCCGAAACATCTTTCCTCTTATCGCAAAGGGTAGCAGAGATTCCTCCCACTTCGTCCATGCCCGCTTGTTAGAATTTTCACGGGCTAATCCACGCTGCCATCAGCGGCCAGATTACTCCTCAGGTATCAGAAGTCTGATACCCTTTCGGTAGCTCCTCCAGCATTTAGTCGCAGCCCTTTCTCCGGCACCCCTGCAACATGCCCTGGAATTCCTCTCTGCTCTTCGCTGTCATATGGCTTTAGCTTAAATTTCACCCTTGAATTCTTCTGTGATGACATCCATTCACTTGTAGTAAAGAGTAAATGAGAGCAAATCCACTTTCACGAACAGTTTTTTCACACTACCATAGAGTTGGGCCGAAAACTACCTTTTGACTTCTACATAATGTGGTGTATTCCTCAGCTACGATAGACTCAGATTTGTTCTATAATTGGATATTTTGAGATCAGGAATTTTCATTTGTTGGGCAGGTTTTTTTCAAGGCTGCTGTATGCTATTGCTTTTTAGTACCGTCTCGATTGTACAATGTCGAGCGATTTTTCCTCGGTGATGTCATAGCAATGACCGGCTTCGTCCCAGAAGAGAGCATGTTTAGCAGTATGTTCATGTCGACTGGCTTTCAGGAAGTGTGCAGGTTCGAATTAGGGCAAATTTAGTTAATTACGAGGCGTACCTGATAGCAATGTTGGCATGTGGTTTCCAGACCACTTCAAAATCATGTTGCTTGAACTAGTAAGTACATGCATTTCCTTGACCGGTTTTCTAATCGAGATTGTGTGAAAATCAGTCAGAGGCGCAAATGAATTTCATATGAATCACAAAACATGATGTTTTATTTATTTATTTGGACGTGTTGAAGTCTCAACACGTAATAAAAAAAAATCAAACAGAACCCGAAAAGGGAAACTCCTGCAAGATCTACAACTGTCATAAAAGATATATATACACATATACAATTATTAGAACAAACACCGGCTGTACGTCGTATGCGTCACTATGGTCGCCGCATTAAAGCTCTTCCGCTGCGCGGTGGTCAAAGAGATTTGTGCAGGATTTGACAACATAGTAGAGGATTTCAACACTGACTAACTGAGGTAGTCCTCTCGCAGCTATCTATGACGATCACGATGACGTACCGAACGTGAAGGACATGGGACTACAGGACTAAAGTAGAGTGTTTAGAATAGATTAGGAGGCCAGGCGGGTAAGAGTGCTGCTAAGAAGATGTCCAAGAGCGGAAAAGTTAGACGACGGTGAGCGGAGGTTGAACCCGCCTATGATGATCCTACAGCGGAACCACAATGTGCGCCCTACCACAAGTTTTATGAAGTCGAAAAAAAGCTGTCGTTGTTGCCTTTATGCACAATAGAATAGACAGAACTTTACACATCTACTGTTCAGTTTCTGAATTTTCTTGTAACCGTAGCCAGCGCTCGGACTGGCATACTCAGCATAAGTTTTTCTGGTACTATTCTACTAATACAACCCCAAAAACTAAAAATTTTAATTTTCGATGAAACTTCGCCTATAAGGGTAATACGATACCCCGATAACGAATATGACCTTCATTTTTTGCGCTGGCGCCATTTGACGCCAATTTGGCGCCAAGGGTGTTTTCACCAAATTTGCTGAAAATTTGTGTACAGGGGTTATTTGAACTCGTGATAACGGATGTGACATTCATTCTTGGCGCTGAGGCCATTTGGCGGCAAATGGCGCCAATTTAGCGCCAGTTGGCGCCAAAAATAAATGTTATATTCGTTATCAGGACCTCAAATAACCCCTGTACACTAGTTTTCAGCAAATTTGGTGAAAACATCCTTGGCGCCACATGGCGCCAGCGCCAGAAGTGAAGGTCATATTTGTTATCAGGGCCCCTGCAGGCGAAGTTTCATCGAAAATTAAAATTTTGAGTTTTTGGGGTTGTAATAGTAGAATAGCCTGTAAATGATTTCCTAGCAAGGTGGTCTCTAAAATTCTTTATTGAATAGCAAAAATGCCATTTCTAATTTTTCAGCTTTCCAACTATTGGTGATTGGTCCATGAAACCTGAATGGGAGTCAGAGCTTCCTCAACCGCATCCACGAATGCCAGAAACCATGGTGACCTTATTGTTTCCGTTATTTACACTATTTTTGGCCAACCCCTAAAAAATTATAAGTGTTTTTAACTACCTTCAGACCGCTCCAAATTTGCCTTCGCTAGTTGCTAACAATTGTGCAACTCCAAGCTCTTCCACACCAGTGGTAGCGGCTGGTCACCTTGTGACATCGCTTAGCGTGGCTTCTTTAAGCCAACACTCGAAACAACAGCATACGGTCAACTTTATGAATGTCGCTCAACAACTAGTGAAGTGCGTCTGTTTTTCTTTTGATATTGTTTTCGTGTTTTTTTTTCTCACTTGCTTTACCGTATTTTGTGTAAACGCGCTCAGTACCAGAGGACCTCTGTTGATCTGTCCTACTTAAGCTCCCAACAATCATCATCAACTCACCAGCAGCAGCAAGCGCCGCCATCTGTTAATATTCCTTCACAAATAAGTCATCCTTCTCAACAATCAACGATGGTCCCAACAGTATATCCTCCACAGCCGGATGCAATTTATGTGCAGCACGCACCGTATCAACAGGTCCGTTCTTATTGCGCTGAATCAGTCAATCCTTTTTTTAGCTTACTCCTCATCTTTACCATAGTTCATTTCTCCATTCTCACCAGGCAGTGCAATTATAGCAGCGCTTCGAGTTTCTCATCTTTTAAACAGTAGGGCTATGCACGCTACCGCGTGCATTATATGCCTACGACAGCTCATCCGCGATAGGATCATTCAGCGCAGTATTGGATTATCAAAATAAGATAGTTCTCTCTAGATTTGAATGCTGAACCATTCTGATAGCATCCCGCTCGATAGATTTCTTTTGTGCAGAATTATTAGTGGTTGAACGTATCAACGTCCTCCTCGGTGCAGACCCCACTATGAAAATTCGGCCAGCCCTCCTTTGGCTGTCCCTAACCATTTTTCAGGTTCCGGAACGTTTTCAAACACTATTATGAATTTTACAGAATAGCTCCCTCCACCCCTGTACAAACTCGAGTTAAGTCAGGCATTTGACCACGTTTCTTTCCTCACCTCCGGCTACTTTTTTCCCGCGTTCGAGAACATCTTTGAACAGAGCTATGAATTTTTGATCTTAGCTCCGTTTACCTAAGTGCACGCTCCGCCCATTCTAGGGATTTAGCCACATTCCTTCCATTCCTTCCATTACCTCTAACCACTCTTTTCCCGTGTTCTACACAGTTTTGAACAGAGTTATGGATTTTTGATCTTAGCCTCCCAACTTTGATGCTAACCACGCCCACTCTGAAGTTTTGACCACAAACCTTTTATAGCCTTCTTCCACTGTTTCACGCGTTCTACAACGTTTTTGAACGGAGTTATGAATTCTTGATCTTGACCCAGCCCACCTTAGTGCACGCTCCGCCCACTCCAAAGATTTAGCCACGTTCCTTAAATTACCTACAACCAGTCTTTTTCCGCGTTCTACAACGTTATTGAACAGAGTTATAAATTTTTGGTTCTGGCCCGCCCATTTGGATGTGAATCTTGCCTGTTCTACAGTTTTGACCACAGACCTTTAGCCTCACGGGGACGTGTTTGAACGGAGTTATGAATTTTTGGTCTTATCCCCGCCAACCTCGTTGCAAACCCAGCCGACTTCAGGAATTTGGCAGCATTTCTTCTATAGCCTCTAACCACTTACTTTCCACGTTGTAGAACGTTTTTGAACAGAGTTATAAATTCTTTCAAGAAGTACCTATCATTTTAATGCATTCCCCGTCCACTGTGGGCGGAACTTCTACATGATTACGCATGCCCTGCACGCATAAGGCCGCATAAGCCCACTACAAAAATGCTCCGCTAACTGCCAGTGAGTCTCCTTCAGTTCACTTATTGACCCATCCCTCATCTTTTCCAACGTTGCCGGCGACTGGGCTGTTTTGAGACCTAATTCGAACATTTTGCTCAAGATACCACCCACTGTCGTGCATGCCCCGCCCCTGTGGGCTGAGCTCCGCTGAGCTCACCTGCTCTGTTGGTCTTGTCCTACTCCAAACCCATTACGACCTTGACTCGCCTTTCTGTACGAACAGACAGACGCGAGCGCTTTCTAGGTAGTGAGGATAGTTGGCCACAAATCATAAACTGATTAGTGTGATGGATGGTTACGACGGTGTCATCTCTAGCTTCTGCTCTGTCTTTCAAGTTCGTAAAAATTCATCCTTCTTCTTAATTTAATGGAGGATTTATGTATTGCACAAATCTTAGTTCTCTTGCGCAGCGGTGCAGTTTGTATAAAATCTTGAAATAATTCACAGCAATTTAAGAATTACTATAGATTGGTACTGAAGCAGAGCGTCGGGGCAGCATTCGGCTTCTAACTTCTCATTTGGGACTGTCGAGTTGGAGACCTCGATACATCGTACTCAAATGAGTGGTTTTACAATATAATCATACCAGTCGGGTCGCCCGGCTGATCCGGGCTTCGCTCCTCCTTATGGAATAGTTGTAATAATGGGCAAATAGGGCTTTCCTTATTCGGGACAAACTTTTTGGAACACGAAACGAAATTCGACACAGGACTGATAGGACGCGCAAGTGGTATTCAAAATGAGCCGATGCTTATGACCATGATTATAAGCCCGATCTGCGAGCCCATAATGATGTTTGGGAACGTTTCTTAGCACAGAAGCATAGCTTTTCAAACTGAGACTCAGAAAAGAAGGAGACCAGAGTGAATGAGTTGATTGAACGTCCAATTCTTACCTTATCTCAGCTTTTTGCTGGAGTAAATCTCCTCACCCATTGCGGTACCGTTCCCCATAATGGTTTGGGTAGAAGCTATATTCTTCTGGTTAAGGACATTCTCTGAGCACACTTACTTAACTACAGCAGTATCTTTTGCAGTGCCACAGGTCTGTTGCCTGAATAAACAAAAAGTGGGAAGAAAGCAACAAAAAGAGAACATAATGGCTGCATCCATAGTACATAGTCCGCCGTCGTGCGTGCCGGCGTGCCGAGGCAGTGCTGGGGAGGAGGAGGGAGGCAAACGGTCGGTCAGCCCCTTCGAAGGGCTGAAAACAAAGAAGAACAAGGTCAAAAACCAAGCAACCAATAGCTTGTGCAAATGGTTTTTGATCTTGTCTCTCTTTGTTTACAGCCCTTCGAAGGGGCTGACCGACCGTATGCCTCCCTCCTCCCCCTAGCACTGCCTCGGCACGCCGGCACGCCGGCGGACTATGAAAGCAGCCAATGTGGGATTTACTGGGTAGTGGGGAACAGAGCAATAATTAGCGAGAAGAGTCGGGCGAAGAGTAGCAGAGATTGTGATCGCCAGCAACGTGCAAGACCGCGCTAGAGCTCTCAAAGATGCCTTGAGATATGCTCGCGCGGGGAAACGATTTAAGCCGGAGAGACTTCCAATGGATGGACACGTTCAATTGATTCTCATCAGAACTAGTATTAGCTCAACTAATTAGTTATAAAGTAGGGACACGATTCATTCTGCACACACGATACTTATAAGGCTCACATTACCCTAGAAACTGAGCGCTTTATTTATGTTTGAAAGTTTTTGTGCTACCATTCTGGAGTAGTGCAAACAGGGACCGGTGCAGCTCTCCAGTAAGATTTATGCTTGTTTTCCAGAGTTATGGGCAGCAGCCGCATGGGTACCAAGGTGGAGGTGTTCGTCAGGTATATTCTCAGCAAACAGGGACCGGTGCAGCTCTCCAGCATTGTGAGTTTCGGAATTGATATTTTTCGTTGTTTCTGGAACGCAGTTGTGACATCGAAATCCTTCTGTGTTTACCTCGTGGAAATCAATTGTAATGATTGTTTTAATATTTCAACAGCTGCTGCGATCACCTATTTTACATTTAGCAGCTACGTGGGGTGGTAGCATGGAGCATTCTTTTCCTGGCGCATTGCCTTCACATCCTGACGTCGTCGATCTCCCTAGCGAAGCACTGGACGCGGAGACTCTTGAACAGTTTCGTCAGATGGGTCAGTTTTTAGAAGCGGCGTTCGATAAATCTGATCTGGTTAGGAGTTGAATGAGCTGTAAGTGGTCTTCTGTTGCTGAGAAAACCGAACGAAAATGAAGTATACACGGAGAATGGAGTCTGCAACTTGCATTTGATTTAACCCGGTGTACGTGAACAAACCTTCGGTGGTAGTTGCAAGGGCTCGCCTGTTGCAAACATAGAATCTGGCAATATTAAGTGTTTTGCTGATCTGCGACTTTATTTTTATCTCGTCACCAGTTAGCATAAACCAAGGCCGTACACCTGTACAGTAGAGATGCTCAACTCTCTAAAACGGTAGGATCTCTCACGATACTTTCAAAATTATAAGAACTATTGTGGGAAATGAGATCTTTCTTTATGCCATCAGTTTCAACGACAGTGTTTCTCAATCGCCCTTTATTACGCCTGTATTATGCCTATTGTTATTGAGTATTTCGAGGTGACTTTGCAACTTTTTCTATCACCTTCTCATTTGGCAGGGATAGTTTAATGCGAAATGGGCTTCACTCCCATGCGGTTACCTTTGAGGATCATGTGACCCACTTTCAGGCTACAATAACAACGACGAGATAATGACGTCAGTTGGTTATGGAACTGAATGGAGAGTGCCCGATGACGAAGTGCAACCACAGTGGCAAAATACGGTTCGTTAATTCCTTCGGTTGCTGCTTGTGGATATGGTTTGTAAGATGTACCGACCTCTCTGATGAATAGCGACAGGGAGCTGTAGAAATTTTTCTCTTTCTATTCTCTTCTTCAAATTCAAACCTGTGATTAGCAGCGATACTTTTTTCTACTGAATATTTTTTAGCAGTCATATTCTACAATACCGACAGTAGCTTACCAACAAGGAAATTTGCATAGCTGGGACTCACAGGTACTCTACGCTCCTCAACCAGCGCCCTTCAATAAAGTTTGTTTTTTATTGATGTTGTGGTGTTTTTGAGGGCACAGGGAACAGGGTTGCGAAAAATTCTACCTTTCAGTTAAAGAAGTTCAGAGTTCTTTCCTAGTTTCTTCACTGTACCGCTTTCCTTTACCCGATATAACTTACCAGTTGGGCTATGCACGCTAACGCGCGCGTCACATCAATTAATCAATCAACTAATTTGGATACGCTCTACTGCGATTATTTAGTCAAAAACAACACTCGACATAAGAGTTACTTTAATGATTGGCTCACAGAACTTTACTCCGTAGGAAGGTTAAGGAGCTCATTTTAACGCTGCTACAGTTGGATGTTCTCATCATCTTTATGAGCAAAGTCTCTTTAAAAAAAGGCCTAGGGACCCTATAACTCAAGGAGAAGCAGACTGCGAAAATGTCATCAATAGAGGCTCCCGGATCGGCTCCGGTCGGATAAATTCTGCCATGAATGATATCAGAGCAGAGAGAATCCCTTATCTTTCATTGAATCGCAAACTTCGCTGGGTAGCGGTCGTAAGCAAGAAGTGAACCAAATTTCATAATCGGTCCTTATCACAGGGTAATTACAATCCTTGTCGAATAAAACATATCAAAGAATCATAACTAGATCGTAAATATTAAAGGCGCTAGAATCTTATTATAGATTGGCTCTTGTTCTCTAAGGCCTCTTCTATCGTCAGTGGTCCCATCCTGCCTCCTCTACTTCTATCGATTTTGTTCTCCAAGTCCACGGGCTCAGGAGTTATGGATTTTCGTTCAGAGATTTATTTCGCGGAAGCCCGGGCGGAGTCCGGCCGTACTACCCATCAGGTGTTCGCACACTGCCGTCTGTCCTCCTACCAAGTTCGAATGCTCTAGAGCAAATTGAAATTTTCGCGCACACCCCGCCTCCTATTGGCGGGGTACGGTCCTCCCACTACCATAAGTGTCACCATTCTGCTGCTTATACTCCTGCCAAGTTTGAGTGCCCTTGGGCCAAATTGACAATATTGGCGCAAATCCTGCCCCCTGTGGATGTGGTCCAGTCCTGCTCCCTGCCATAAATGTTCCCATCCTGCCTCCAATAATCCTGCGAAATTAAAACGCTCTAGGTCTACTGAGACAGGAGTTATTATTTTCCACTCAAACGTTTATTTCGCGCACCCGGCCCATTGTGGGCGGAGTCTGGTCCAACCACTCAACATATGTGTTCCCATCCTGCTGCCTGTGCTCTTACCAAATTTGAACTTTTTAGGTTCAAGGGGACAGGAGTTATTATTTCCGTTCAAACATTTATTTCGCTCAAGCCTCGCCCCCTGTGGGCGGAGCCCGGTCCTGCCACCCGGAGAACTCAGGTTCGTTACACGCGTCCGTCGGAAGTAGGCCATCTCGGCCACTTCGCGCGCGACACACCCTTTTGAGGTCTCGAGATGACACTGCAGTACCACCAAGTGTCAGTGAAGCGAATGATTTGCATTTGTTCGTGTTATCTTCTCTTTGGCTGACTGCCGTGGACCAAACGCAAATGGTATGATCCACTGACAACTGCTACATCAGCCAAGTACCGCGGGTGACCCGCCGCATGCGGCGGCTGCGGAGTGATCTAGTTTCGACGGACGCGCTCAACGAAGCGCACCCTTTGCCACCCACAAAATGTGTTCCCATCCTGCCGCTTCGTGATTTTGCGGGGTCCATCCCTTCTTCCCTCTTTCTCATTTAAAGAAAGTATTGAGAATGTGTTTTGCGCGAATACCTTCAGGTTGGCATTTCTGCGATGATGTTGCGTATAGAATTGATGTTTTGTTAACCGACTAGCACTGGTCTGCTTCATTGCCAAGAGGGAGGGGGAGGTGAAGAGGAGAAGAGATTTCGCCTAGGTGATGGTGGGGCGCCAAAGGCGTGAATGAATTTTTTAAAGTTAGTGTAAACAACACAAAGAGCGCTCATATATGAAATCGTTCTGAGTACGTAGAACCTCAAAATGTCAAACTTTACGATGGAGCTGTCAGTTGCCGGATTGCAACACCAGGGTTGCTCAATCCCGAAATATAAGGGGCAACACTCGTAATCGATGTTGATTACGCTGAGTTCGGTAGCAGTTGAAAGATTAAGCATGGTTACCCTCCGGAGAGTAAAACTGCTAAGTGGCGCAATAAAAAACTGGTGTTGCTACCCTGCTTGTGCTTTCAGCGCATCAACGCGATGACAGAGCAGCAATAGCTTGAGATGTATAGGTCAACCGATATCGTCGATGAACTGTGCCTTTCAGAAACTGCAGCAGAAAAGCAGTAGTGAACATAAGCGTTCAAGTCAAATATCCTATTTCCTACTTTATATAATTCGCTAAGTGTGTCTGTTGGTGTGTCGGTGTGTTTGTTTGTTTGTGTGTGTGTCGATTTGTGTGTTTGACCGGAGTCATAACTCCTGTCCCCGGTGACTTAGAGCGTTCAAACTTGGAATACCCATGGCAGGTGACAGGAATAGACGGAGCCTACAGGGGCGGGGCGTGCGCGATAGGCATCTGGTCGTGGGCTATGAAAGATACCATAAAAATTTTCGACCGTAAGCTCGTAACTCCTGTTCCAGTGAACCTAGAACGTTGAAATTTGGTAGGGGTACAGGCGACAGGACGGTAAGACTCATGGCAGGTGACAGGACCAGACTCCACTTACAATTTTGACGCGCGCGATAGAAATCTTCTACCGTAAGTTTATAACTCCTGTTTAGTAGACCTAGAGCGCTTAAAATTGGTAGGAGTACAGGCAACAGGATGTGGACTCTTAAGTGGGTGGCAGGTCAGATCTCACAGGGAGTGGTTTACGCGAAATAAATGATTTAGCGGAGATCCATAACTTCTATTGTCATGGACCCAAAGAGCTGAAATTTGGAAGGATTACAGCTTTTCATATCGATACTTGGGCATTTTAGTAAATGATGTAGGTTGTGACGGGATCGTAGATACCTGGTGAGAGTAACCGACGATAATTGATAAGAGGAGATAAGGGGCCTAAAAGAGCAATAGCCGCCTACCGATCAAAATTTTAACCCTTCGAAATCCATCCCTTCGGTACGTAGCTTTCACAATTCAGTATGTTTCATTCGATAAGACGGGACGGTAGAGTAAGGTGACAAAAGTAAAGGATAAAGTTTTTGGCGTTAATCAATCCCGTCTGAGGGATGCGCCCCCGCACTCGACTTCCATTCAGAATCGTAGTGGCGTAATGAGTGCGTATGTGGCCTATACAATGACTTGCGGTGGCCAGCCGATGTACAAGTCAGTGCTTTTATCCTCCCAGACGAGTCTGGTACCAATTCACCGACCCCGGAGGGATGGAAGGCTTGGTTGGCCTAGGCGGGCATCGATTCGGGATTCGAACCCCTGACCGCGCGTGTGATATAGTGCGCCACTTGCCACTACACCACCTCCGCCAAGGTGACAAAAGGGAGTGGTAATTGCAGCGATAGGGACCCGTTACCGGTACTACGCTAGCAGATGATGATTTTGTTCTTTTTATGCTATTAGATGAAGACCGCTACCCAGCAAAGTTTGTAACTCAATGAAGTAACTCTTTGGTCGATATTATTTGCGACAGAGTTTGGCCGACCACCAATAATCTGGAATTCTCAATAAAATACATATCCGTAAAGAAAAGGGTCCATTGATATTGGCTCCTGATAATAGTGTTGTCATCACTCGAAACGTTTGTGAGTAACGCCTATGGCTTTGGTTGCCTAACAGTCGAGTCTTTGATGAGTATTTACTTTCAAGAACGAGAGCAAATCGAGAGTTCCATCGAAGGCATAAATACTGACCTACCCTGAATACCATTTACAATGCCCTGTTAGTCCTGTGTCAGACTTCGTGTACAGGATAATATTGTTTCAAAGAAAGTGTAAAGTTGGCCGGTTACTACCACTTTGTCGAGCCTTGAGTTTCATCCAAAAGCCATCAAAATTAAGATATCCTTGCTTTGCGGATCTAAAAACTGTGATATATCGTGGGTGAAAGCCATTTAGGACCTCATTTTTTGAGATGAAGATATGTGCAATGAGCTATCAAACGGCTATCATTTTTTGATATTCTTGAAATTGAGCATGCACAGGGCTCTGCAAGGATGACAACAGTTTGAGATTTGTTTTAGATTTTAATTTCCAGACGCAGCAGCAACCAGTGTTCTACGTGCCGGAAACTTGTGACAATCTTCCATCGACCAATTCTGTATCGGTATGTTTTGTGGTCAACCGGGTCGCGTGCCCTGCTTGAACTAGCTCGAGCTCGATATTTCCATTCAGTATTTCGGTCAGTCGATGGATGGTTTTCATGTGCCACTGCATGGTCATAATACCTTATCGGGAGCGGCCACCTCACCAGCGAACTATACACAGCCACCTCCATCTATTCAACACCCTCATGCGAATGCCGGCTATCAGCAGCATAACGTTCCACAACCTCCTGTGGACACGTATGCTGTAAGTGTCGATCTTTGAAAAAAAGCGTGTTAATGTGAAGTAACTCTTTTCAGAGCGCTATTCAACGGTCAGAGAAAGAATTGGAGATGATGCGGCATCAACTGGGAACAGCTCTTCCAGAACGACCGAAGTCATTCGATCCAAGCGTGCAGCAGCTGCTTGCAACAAGACGAATCGATCAGTCCGCGCTTGTGAATGTGAGACCATTTTCCTGATTTGCTCTGATTCTGATATTTGAGTAGACTCTTGCCAATTCTATCTAGAATGGTTCTTGTTTACCCAAAATACTGTAGATGGTGTCCTAATGTCTCAGAGAAAGGGTCTCAGCAAATGCAGCTTTTTGGTGCTCAAGGAAGAATTTACATTAGTCATAGACCCGTCGCTGCCACCCAATCTTCAATGAGTGTGTTCCTGTAACTTTGTGGAAAACAACTTGAGGCAGGCTCCTTCCTATGCAGTAGTCCTTGGGTTCATGCTTACAAAACTCCTCTATTGGGAATGCCAGAAATGATACATATCGAAACACATATATATGATATATATACCAGTTTTGCTACGCACGCTAATGCGTGCACCATATGCCCACTATCGCTTACCTACGACTTGTTGGAGGACCAATATGAACAGTGTCGGTTGACTTCCCTTTTCATAACCGTTTCTCCATTAGGTGATATTCCCCAATTAGAACGATTTGATGCCGCTTTGTGGGTGTTGTTCTCCTAACACTAATAGGTGGTCGTGGAATTGTTTCCATTCTGACCTTCCTAGGTGTTTGTTTGTCCTGAGGCGAGTTGTGATTTTTAGTCTGTGACGTCATAAATAGACTGGTTATTAATCAACGGAAATATATGTATAGAGAGCATTGGTTGACTTTCCATTTCATAACTGTTCTCTCACCGCGCTTTTGTGATCTTCACGCTCTTGATCGTGCTTACGTGACTTTTGGGAGGACACACAAACAGGTATACAAACGGACCCACAAAGTTAGCGCTTTATATATGGAGAGGATGGACAGTGGACTCTATACCTCAAGGAGAAGCAAACTGCAGAAATGTCATTAATAGAGGCTCCCAGATCGGCTCCGGTCGGAAAAATTCTGCCATGAATGATATCAGAGCAGAGAGAATCTCTGATCTTTCATTGAATAGCAAACTTCGCTGGGTAGCGGTCGTAAGCAAGAAGTGAACCAAATTTCATAATCGGTCCCTATCTGTGCACTTACTCTTCTTGTCGAACGAAACATATCAAAAAGTCAAACCTATATCGTGAATAACATAGGCGTTTCCGTACAAACAGACAGACGGACGGACCGACAGACAGACGCGACCTACATGTCTGCCAAATTTAAACGTCCCAGGTCCAATTTGACTGTTTTTGAGAAAGTTCCGCTCCCAGTGAGCGGAGTCTCCACCTGTCACCTACCATTGGTTTCCCATCTCGCCACCTACATCTCTGTCAAATTTTAACGACCCAGGTCTAATTTGACTACTTTTGAGGAAACCCGGCCCCCACTGGGCGGAGTCCACAACTGTCACCTACCATTAGTGTTCTCATCTTGCCACCTACATCTCTGCCAAATTTGAGAACTCTACGCTCAGAAGCGAAGGAGTAACAGATTTACCGCGAACTACACCATTCTTGCAAGCCCCGCCCCTAGTGGGCGGAGCCTAGCTTAGATCACGTGTACTCAAGGAGTTTGGCTCATTTTCCACTTGTTCATCCCCAGTCCCCACTTGTTCCAACGTCTGAGCTGTTCCACGTGTTTCGACGCCCTAGATAGAGTGATAGTGATAAGATAGTTACAGTGAAACAGACATACAAACATACAGAAAAACGGACATTTGTGGTTTATATATAGTAAGGATAAGGATCCTACTATATATAATTCGCTAAGTGTGTCTGTTGGTGTGTCGGTGTGTTTGTGTGTGTGTTTGTTTGTGTGTGTGTGCGTTTGTGTGTGTGTCGGTGTGTGTGTCTGACCGGAAATTCATAACTCCTGTCCCCGTGGACCTAGAGGGTTCAAATTTGGTAGGAGTACAGAGGGCAGGATGAGAACACTTATGACAGGTGGCAGGACCAGATTCCGTTCACAGGGGGCGGAGCGTGCGCGAGAGAAATATTGGGCCGCAAATTCATAACTCCTGTCCCCGTGTACCTAGAAAGCTCAAGTTTGGCAGAAGTACGGGGGGCAACATGTGGACACTTATGGCAGGCGGTAGGACGAGACTGCTGTCACAGGGGGAGGGGCGTGCGCGATAGAATTTTTAGGTCGCAAATTCATAACTCCTGTTCCAGTGGACCCAAAACGTTCAAAATTGGTAGGAGTACAGGGAGCAGCATGAAATCACTTATGGCAGGTGGCAGGACCGGACTCCGCCTACGGGGGGCAGGACGTGCGCGATAGAAATTTTGGAAAGGAGACTCATAACTATTGTTCACGTGGACCTAGAAAGTTTAAATTCGGTAGGAAAATGGGGCCTAGGATGGGAACACTCATGGCAGGTGGCAGGACCAGACCCAGCTTACAGGGGGCGGGGTTTGTGCAAATTAAGCATTCGAGCGGTTCATAAATTTTGCTTCTGTGGACCTAAACAGTTCAAATATGGTGAGATTACAGCTTTTCGTATTAACGGTGGAACCTCGGCTCTTCAATAAGTGGTGTAGGATATGAAGGGATGCAAGGTACTCGGTGACAAGAACCGATAATAACCGATAAGAGAAGATAAAGGACCTAAGAGAAGCCACCCACAGATCAAAATCCTAACCCTTCGGTGTTCACGATGTAGCTTTGACCGTTCAGTATGTTTCATTCGATAAGATGTGATGGTAGAGTAGGGTGGCAAAAGGAGTGGTAAGCGCGGTTATAGAGACCCATTAGCGGCATTACGAAAAGCAGATTAGAATTTTGTTCATTTCTTGCTATTAGATTACGGCCGCTACACAGCAAGGTTTGTGACTTGATGAAGGATCCTCATCGTTCGATATCACTTGCGACAAAACTTAACCGACCGCCAGTTGTTTGGAATTCTTAACTAATATTATCTATGTAAAGTAAAAGGTTCATTGATAACATCTGATATGGTGTTATCATCACAGAAATATTTGTAAGTACCGCCCAAGGTTTTGGTTACCTAAATAGTTCAATATTTATTGAGTATATATCTTCGAGAACGAGAGCAAAAGATCGAGACTCCCTATTAAAGACATAAGTTCCGACTTTCACAGCATACCAATACCCTGTTAGTCCTGTGTCAAACTTCGTGTACAGGAAAGTATTATTTGTTTCAAAGAGGGGGTGGAGATTCAGCCAATCACTACAACTTTGTCAAAGAAGGGGAGAAGCCCGGCGATAGCCGGGCAATCCGACTTTAATTATAATATAGAAAAAATCGCGTCCTTTCCGGAGCTAATACTGAAGGTGTAGAGCTTTGCATAGCAAATTTCTTACAGAATAGAGGAGCGCCCGGCGAAGCCGGGCGACACCATGAGAAGGAGGGGAGCCTGGCGTTAGCCGGGCGGCCCGACTGGTATATATATATCCTACTTTAAATAATTCGCCAAGTGTGTGTGTGTATGTGTGTATGTTTGTATGCGTGTGTGTGTGTCTGACCGGAAATTCATAACTCCTGTCCCCGTGGACCTAGAAAGCTCAAATTTCGCAAGAGTACAGGGGGCAGCATGGGAACACCTATGACAGGTGGTAGGAGCAGACTCCACCCACAGGGAGCAGGTTGTGCGCGATAGAAATTTTAGGTCGCAAATTCATAACTCCTGCTCCAGTGAACCCAAAGCGTTCAAAATTGGTAGGAGTACAGGGGCGGCATGGGAACAATGATGGTGGGTGGCAGGACCGGACTCCATGCACAGGGAGCGGGGCGTGCGCGATAATAATATTGGACGGCAAATTCATAACTCTTGTTTACGTGGACCTAGAATGTTCAAATTTGGTAGGATCACACTTTTCGTATTACCAGTGGAACCTCAGCCTTCTGATAGGTGATGCAGGATATGGCGGGATCGTAGGTATTCGGTGACAGGAATTGATGATAACTGATAAGAGGAGATAAAGGACCTAAGAGTGCCACCTACCGATCGAAATCCTAACGTCTTCGGTATCTACGATGTAGCCTTGACAGTTCATTATGTTTCATTCGATAAGACGGGATAGTAAAATAGGGCGACAAAAGTGAGTGGTAAGTGCAGCGATAGGGACTCATTAGGGCAATACGATAAGCAGATTAAAACTTTGTTCATTTCTTACTATTAGATTACGACCGCTACCCAGCAAAGTTTGTGATTCAATGAAGGGTCGTCTTTACTCGATGTAATTTGCGACATAACTTATTCGACCGCCTGTAATCTAGAATTCTCAGCAAATGATATCTCCGTAAAGAAAAGGGTCCATTGATGAAAAATATCTGATGATGGTGCTATCATCACTCAGAACATCTCCACAGCATCATCTCCGATTGTCTAACAGTAGGATTTTTAATGGGCATTTATTTCTAAGAAAGAGAGCAAAAGTTCGAGACTTCCAATCGAAGGCGTAAGCACCGATTTTAACTGAATACCACTTGCACTGCCCTGTTAGTCCTGTGTCAAATTTCGTGTGCAGGAAACTGCCATTTGTTCCAGGAGAAGGAGTGGGGAAATAGACTTACTACAACTATCAAAGATAGAGGGAAGCTTTTGACTTTTGTTGTGTCAAAGAAGGATTCCGAGCTCTGTTTCAGTTTTATACCCTCACTCAGCTAAACACGGAAAAAACTTAAAGACTGTACACTTTGAATAAGAGAATAAAATTCTTCAGTTAAACATTTCTCGGGATAGGGTGTTTGACACAAGAAGGAGAAGAGCCTGGCGTTACATAGAGAACCTGAAACGGGTCTTTGCCAGAACTTTGCCGCACCCTGTTTTTCGCAATGGACGTTCCAAAGCGATTCCCGAAGATTTCACGACATGGAAACGAAAGTGTGCAAAGATTTTTCCAGCATTGTAATGAATATATCAGGTTGTGGGAAAAGTGCTTCCACATTTTCGTTGGTCATTTCTTGGCGGACTGGGCAAGGATGCTTTTTTAGACGGAATGAGTCCGCGAAATATTTGAGAGAAAAATTTAGTTCGCGAAAGCCGCGTTGAGCCGGCAACCTTCGCTTTTCGAAGGTTGACCGATTCGAAAGAAATAACGGAAGGGTGACTTGGGCAATTTAATGGTGAAACGCTTAGAGTTTACAGTAAGTAAACAGTTTATCGTACGGCACCGTAACCTAGGGTGAGAAGCCGGTCACGGCGTGATAACCTGGGGATGCGTGCTCCCCGCGGGATATGCGAGGCCGTGGCGAGGATAGCTGGGGGTTAGAGCACGCCCACAAGGACAGCTATAAATATAGCTGTCATATTCTTTTGTAACTTCTTTTCAACTCTCTTTTACCTGTACTTCTTAATTAGTTCTACTTGTTTTTGTAATTTCATCTTGCTGCTCTTGTTGTTTCTATTATATTATAACGAATAAAACGTTAGAAAGATCCGACTTAGGGGTAGCCGGTACGGCACCGTAACCTAGGGTGAGAAGCCGGTCACGGCGTGATAACCTGGGGATGCGTGCTCCCCGCGGGACATGCGAGGCCGTGGCGAGGATAGCTGGGGGTTAGAGCACGCCCACAAGGACAGCTATAAATATAGCTGTCATATTCTTTTGTAACTTCTTTTCAACTCTCTTTTACCTGTACTTCTTAATTAGTTCTACTTGTTTTTGTAATTTCATTTTGCTTTGCTCATTTTTTTCTTTTTGCAATTACGCAACTTTTGCGCATTTCCTATCTGCGATTTCTGCGACTTGGTCTAGTTCACATTCTAGGTTCTCTGCTATTCTGCAAAGTATGCGGCTGTGAGCAGTTACGCTAGGTAAAAAGTCGTGCAGTTCCGCCCGCGACATCTGAATTTCTTCAAAAAATGTCACATCAGCCGGCTCACTTGTTTCTAGGCTTTCTTTTACCTTAATGACCGCACACTGCACCGAACCGCGAACTCCATCTAATATAGCTTTCCGCTTTACGCTAGCCAAATGTGTAATTTGGTCTTGAGGGCTTCATTTAGTTGCAAGAGAATATTTCGAAAACATTCGTTTATATCCTCCAACTTACAACTCACCCCTATATCATCCCAATTGTTCAGAGCATGGGGAACAGATTCGCTATGCTCCATAGCGGTGTCGATTCCGACACTTTCTTCTGCGTTTTCCGCGCTAGTCATTTCAGAGTTCATCTGGAAATGTGACTATTAACCGAGTCACTGGCTTGGCCCCCAAGTCGGATCTTTCTAACGTTTTATTCGTTTTGTATAATGGAAACAACAAGAGCAACAAAATGAAATTACAAAAACAAGTAGAACTAATTAAGAAGTACAGGTAAAAGAGAGTTGAAAAGAAGTTACAAAAGAATATGACAGCTATATTTATAGCTGTCCTTGTGGGCGTGCTCTAACCCCCAGCTATCCTCGCCTCGGCCTCGCATATCCCGCGGGGAGCACGCATCCCCAGGTTATCACGCCGTGACCGGCTTCTAACCCTAGGTTACGGTGCCGTACCGGCTACCCCTACAAACAGTTTATCGCTGGTTGGCTTCTTGCAGTCACAAATAGGAAACGGTTCAGACGCCTTCTTGGCTATTTTCTTCGTTTCGACTCGTACTTCGCTTACCAGCCTTACTTTTACCATTAACAGCAGCTGTTCAAAGAAAATATTCCATTCCACGGTAAGTACAGTTGGAATAGTGTGCGGCAATAGTGACCCAAAAACATAGAATGTGAGTACCAGTTGGGCTTTGCGAAGCATGACTCAACCGGTTTTGCATGTTTTTGACTGAGGACCTTTCTCCAGTATTCGAACTTTTGTTTTTAGTAAAGCGCACCTCATCACGCATTCTTCATCTGACTTGCCATATTTTCCTCGATAAAATTTTTTCCCAAAGATGAGAACGTTTGAACAAACTTCAGTTTTTTTCTATCAGAGACCCTTTAAATTGCCCTTCCTAGAAAGGCGAAGCTTTGTTTAAAGGCACGGTTCTCGATAAAAATGGTTACTGAATTCTTCCCTAGGAATAACCAGTGGCCCTAAAGGGTAATAGAAGGGACCCTCTCGCGCCCAAAAACTCGACGGTTAGGACATAGTGGAAGCCTTGTTTCCGGCTCGCGCGGCCTTCCCGCCCATCGATGGATGTCACGTCAGACGAGTGTTGAGGCGATACGGATCGCAATTATTCGTACTAGGACGAACACACACAATCAGCCGATCGCCGATGCTTTTCTCCCATACTTGTTTACGCTGTTATTCTTTTTGTTGCCGCCATCACTTACTTAATTTTCTACCCCAAGAGGCTAAAAAGGGTAAGCTATTTTTTGCTGTTACTAGGGTTTTTTTGTTTACTTATGCTTATAAGTGTATGAATTTTCGCTTACCGTAGTCAGTTATTTGCACCAGGACCCATACGTACGCAATGACCCACATTGTATAGCTCGTCTAAATGCTCCACTCCTCTTCATTCTTGTGGTCCCATTCTCGTTCAGCTCCCTTTTTAACGATTTTTCGAAGCCTGTTTCCACTTTTACTGGAAACACCGACTCACGCAGTTCCTTCCCCTTCATAGCACTAATTTCCATCATATCTTCCATTTTTCGCCATAATCTGGATTACCAAAAATAATCGTGAGTGCCTTCGAGGCATGCTCAGAGCACTTCAGACCTTGCGTATATTTGAAAAATTTTGTGGCTTCTGGGCGGTGACGGAACGAGTATGAGGCGGTGACGGTCTGTTCTGAAGCTAGATTGGCAAGTTTGTCCTTGCCACTCCCCATTACTACGTATGTCCGGGTCCACAGATGCGAAGCTTCGCCAAGCTCACATGTTCTCTGATGGTCTTGTCCTCACAGTCCAAATTAGGTTCAATCTTCTGTAATACCGAATTTCTGACAGAGAGGATACTGATATAACTTCAATTTTAAAAAAATCGAACATTCATGTATTTTTTACAGTGTGCAACAGAATACTCATATAATTTCGTTTCTCGTAATAAGTGAAGGCAATCTCCCTTTCCAGATGTATTTGAAATGCGGAGGTCAACAGTGGGCTGAAGCGGTCGATCTCGATCTGGTCATGACCGTCGTGAAATACTGCATGGATAGTCGAATAGAAGGTTAGTAATGCGATGTTCATTGTTCAATGCAGACTTTACCAAACGTCCTTAACAGTGGATCACATGAATAACTATGAAGAAACACCATCATCCAGCCTTAAATTGTTTTAATGCAGAATAAGCTCTGTGATGTGAACCTTTGAGGAGAGATTATTTCAGGGCAGTGCTCTTGGGTGTGCAAGTATTTTCGCCTTCGTTTTGGACCCATTCAGTTTTCTCTCATCCTAATTCGAACGTTCATCGATTGTTTTGCTTATGCTACCTGACTCATCGATTGATCCTGACTTAAAAAACAACAGTTTATCACGACGGCTTACGTTTCGGCGGTATCGCCTTCGTCGGGTCATTTTGGGGGTCCCCTGGAGCAATCCCTGACCCGACCTCTGAGTCCCAGCACATATAAAAACGCCGTGAGGAACTTCGGGCTCAGGGTGCAGACAAACAGCTCCAGCCGGTTACAGGTCAGCTCATCGCTTCTGCTTTACTTTCCCTTAGAGTTCTCTTTTTGTAATTTGAAATGGTGACCTACGAATCACAAATATTGTTTCGACTTACAGGCTTCGACGAAGGCGATACCGCCGAAACGTAAGCCGCCGTGATAAACTGTTGTTTTTAAAAACCTCGAAGGCTAACACAGTCTACGACGAAGTGTTTCAATATGCCGAGGTTAATTGAAAGTCGGACATGGGATCCTGACTTAAATCTAAACCATCTTAATAATTCCTCGACCATGTATTGTTTTCTTGTATACAGACCTAATGTTCGACGCATAGCAGAAATAGCCGCTAATATTTGAAGTGGCTAGGTCGTAAAAGCGGTTGAGGCCCACCAAAATATATGGACTTGACAATTTCCGATTTTTTAGGCTCGGCTTTTCTTTTAGGTTTTTTTTAGGCCGAGTGTCAATGATTAAGGCCCACCTGTTATAATAGAAAAGGTCTCTCTTGATGGAGGTCTCGAAACCTTGATCGTTTGGACTGCGAGCTTAAAAGAAATTGAAAGATGGTTCAGAGTAATTTTTTTCAACAGCTGGGTTAGCCATTGATGAAAAAGCATGCTGTCAAACTTTGGAGAGGTGTTCTGCTTTACTTTGATAAGATCACCTGTTGTTCCGTTGATCATCGAGTTTCTCACGAGCTAGTAGCGTCTCCGTCGTCCCTGTCGCTAGCCAATGTGGTTCAGAGAATTTTCCTCGCTCGATAGAGAAGGCATAGTGTTCCTTTCTTTCAGAACTTTCGTCAAGAAATTTGAAAAGCCCACCGGTGACATCCCAGTACTGATGCTCGTGTAATTTCCTGCCCCCTGAGGAATCCATTTGGATCGCTTTGGTGCAGCGGTCACCACGATGCCACCTAACATTTTCAGCCCACCTGATTTTCGATTTGTTGGCATAAGCAACGGCATCCCTGATCTCTGTTCGTTGATAGGGTTCGGAATTCCAGACTCCCTTCTATGCTTGCGTGTATAGGGAATTTCGGACATCATCGTTTTCAAAGCCCGTTGCTTTCGTAGCTTTCAAGTCTCCGAAGAGTACGTCAAAGCAGCAACGAAAGCAGTGTTAAAGGCACGGTTTACGATAAAAATGGTTACTGAGTTTTCCCTTAGGTATACTCAGTGGCCCCCAAGGGTGGCAGAAGGGTCACTCTCGCTCCCGAAATCTCGACGGTCAGGGCATAGTGAAGCCCTGTTGCTGTTTTGAGTCGCTTTGTCGCCTCTCAATCGATGTCACGTCAGACGAGTGTCGAGGCAATATAGAATGTCGTTCTAGAACCCATACACAGTCAACCGATTGATGAGGCGAATTTTTTCTCCTAGTCTTTTTTCCCTGTTATTCTCTTTGCTGTCGCAATCCTTTTTTAATTTCCCACCCCGAAAGGCTGAAAAAGGTGAGCAATTTTTGCTGTTACTAGGGTTTTTTGTTTAGTTATGCTTATAAGCGGATGAATTTTTGCTACCGTGGCCAGATATTTGCACCAGGACCCACACGTACGAAATGACGCGCTGTGTGTAGCTCGTCCAAACGCACCACCCTTCATTTTTCTGGTCTCATTCTCGTCCAGCCCCCTTTAACCGATTTTTCGAGGCTTTTTTTCACTTCCGAAACGCCGGTCCACGCAGTTCCTTCGCCTCCATCGCACCTTTTTCGATCTTATATTCCTTTTTTCGTCATAACTTGGGTTTTTCGGGATTATTGTGAACTGTGCCTTTAAAAAGGTGAGTGCGGAGTCCATGTTCTCTGTCTTCTTTAATATCTTCATCATATTCTGAATGCTACCCACGCTGCGCCTTCACGTCTGCTCAGCGTCGGAGCAGGTCGTTTATCGTCTTCTAGATACCAACCTCAATATCTAAATCTTATCGACCTAAATACAAGTAGCTCGAGCATTGCGGGATATTCGTTCAGCTAAGCGTGAAAGCATCAAATATTAACACGTTTCTCATGAACATCGTCTTCGTTAGGTTCAGTCTTAAGTCAATCTCTCCTCATGCGAGCAGGAGGAAGAACGAATTCGGCCATCATTCGTTCCTCCTACTTGATGTTGTTCGGTGTTGTAAGCACGATGCCATCTGCAAATTGGAATTTGACCCTTAACCTTCATTGCCAAGTCTTCCAATTTCAAACGATGCCTGATAATCTTGACAAAATCCTGCTGATAAAGTTGTTGTTGTTCAGCTCACGAAGCTTTCTCATATATTGAGTAGGAGCAACGTGGTAGTTCGAGGCTTCAATTACCGTTTCTGCCTCGACGGTATCAAAAGCCCTCTTCGAACCGATGAATGTCTTACTTGGCGTAATCCTGTACTGCCGCGATACCTCAGCAAGTCTTGTGAGAGCGTGGGTTAGATCGGTTGAACTGAATGGCTGCTTTCATAGTCCGCCGGCCGGCCGGCCGGCCGGCGCGCCGGCGCGCTGGCCGGCGGAGGCAGTGCTAGCGGGGAGGAGGGAGGCAGACAGATAGGCAAACAGTCCACGCCCCTTCGAGGGGTTGAAAACAAACAACCTTCGAAGGGGCGTGGACTGTTTGCTTACACTGTCTGCCTCCCTCCTCCCCGCTAGCACTGCCTCCGCCGGCCAGCGCGCCGGCGCGCCGGCGCGCCGGCACGCCGGCCGGCCGGCCGGCGGACTATGAAAGCAGCCAATCTTCTTCGAAACTACGCTTGCTCATGTGACTGATACCACCCCTTGTCTCATATTCTGCTTATCATAATGAAGAAGACTCGTAAGAAAAGTTCATGGATTACAGATAACAGGTAGATTGGGGATAGTTGCCAATATCGTTTGAATCTCCCTTCTTATACAGCAACACAGTCTTACGAGTTTTCGGGCACCTTGCATTCCGGCAGGTACCATGTGAAAAACCTAGTGGCATCTTTCATAGTCCACGACCAGTTGCGCGACCAGTCGCGGACCCATCTTGCGAGCGACTGGCGACCAGTCGCGCTACTGGTCGCTCACTTTCAAAAAGCCCTTTCGAAACTTTTGATCAACCTAATAGTCCCGAGATCGCTTTAGGATAAAATCAATCCTTACTATATATAAAGCGCTCTGTCTGTCTGTCTGTCTGTGTGTCTGTTTGTCTGTCTGTTTGTCTGTTTGTACGGAATTCGATATAACCTAAAGAAACACCTAGGGAAGCCGGGTCAAGTTTGGAAAAGGTTGAGCATAGGGTAAGTGCAACAGAGCACATGTGAGCCTAGCGGAGCTCCGCCCCCAGGGGGCGGGGCATGCACCGGAATTGGGCGGGGTCATGGGCGAATTCTTCTAATTCGGTCTCATAACATCCCAGATGCGGGGAAAAAATGTGCAATGGTGAGGGATGGGTCAACTTCTAAAATAAAAGAAACCACCGGCGGTGGGTGAAGCGTTCTCGCACTGGGCGGTCCTTTCCACAGAGATTCGTAACTCGATTCAACGAAAGCGTCGAGGCCAGCAAAAAAAAAATAAAAAGAGCGAACAAGGCTTTATGCGTGCTGGGCATGCGTAAGCTTAGCGAAGCCCCGCCCACGGTGGGCGGGGCGTGCGTTAATGTGAAAGCTACTTTTCAAAAAAGTGTGTAACTTTGTGGTCAAATCGCGAAAGTGGGCGGGGTTGGCACCAAAGTGGGCGGGGCTTAGATCAAAAATTTATAATTCTGTTCAGAAATGTTCTAGAGTGCGGGAAAAAAGTGGTTAGAGGCAATGAAACAAGTGGGGCCGAATCTTCGAAGTGGGCGGGGCTGGCACCAAAGTGGGCGGGGCTTAGATCAAAAATTTATAACTCTATTCAGAAACGTTCTGGGACGCGGCAAAAAGGTGTCAAGGTGTGAAAGAACAAATGTGGTCAAATTTCGGAAGTGGGCGGGGCTTAGTTCAAAAATTTATAACTCCAATCAGAAACGTTCTGGGATGCGGGAAAAAAGTGGTAAGAGGAATTGGAACAAAATGGTTAAGTCCTCGAAGGGGGCGGAGCTGGAACATGGAAGCGGGGCTAGGACCGAAAACTCATCCCTTCAAAAACTTTCTGGAATGCGGAAAAAATGGTTTGGAGCAGTCGAAGGAAGGGTTGTCAAGTTTACCGTGGGAACGGTTTGCACTAGGGTGGACGGAGCTATGATCATCCACTAATAACTTTGCTCATATATATCGAGCGTGATGTTCTCAGCAAATCAGCGTTCGAATCTAGAGAGAACTATCTTATTCTGACTATCCAACATTCCGCTGAATGACTCCATCGTGGATAAGTGGCCGTCGACATATACTGCGCGCGTTAGCGTGTATAGCCAAACTGGTAACAATATAATGGTGATATTAACCGCTATTTTTGACCTCTTATGATTGGGCTTTTTTTCAATTTTTCGTTTTTTTTTTTGTCAGATATACCCACACTTGGTACTGAGGAACTCAGACTACTCAGCGAGTGCTTACTCTCTTGACAAAGCGCTCCACTTCAACTTTTCGCTTTCATTGCTTTGCTCTGTTTTTCATTGTTGTCGATAATTAGATCATTTAAAATACAGGTGCTATCCTCGTGTTTTTGCCTGGATTCGATGACATCGTCCAAATGCGTGACAAAATTACGAATGAATCCTGGAGCGGGAGGCGTCCAGTGATCTTCACACTACATTCGCAAATGAACTCGTTTGATCAACAAAAAGTGTTTGATTCGGTTGGAGCGAGTGAAAGGAAAGTGGTAAGTTGATCCTCATCTGTTTTTATTCTATCAATACTTTCAATGACAAAGGTGACAATGTTTGTGAAAGTCTCGTAGGAACACTATTTCATTTATTTCCTAGATTTTATCTACAAATATTGCCGAAGCATCCTTGACAATTGACGACGTGGTGTTTGTCGTAGATTGTGGAAAGGTAAAAGAGAAGACGTACGATCATACATCAAGAATCAGCCAATTGAAAATAACGTGGATAGCAAAAAGTAATGCAGAACAGCGAGCAGGTATGCTACGTGAAATTTCAACACGATCGGTTAAACAAAAATAGTATCGAAGTAGGAATGCAGTTCAAATAGCTGAGGTTTCAGTAGAGTAATCAGAATTTTGGCAATATACTCAAAGCAAGCACCTGCCTCCTCTTGTCTTATAGTCGAAATCGTGAATTACCTCCATGCACACTGCTGTAGGTAAAACCCACTATTGCACAGAGCCCAAGTCTCGATATTTTTACGAAGGTAGTTTCTCACAAATGAGTTCTGCGAGCTTAGGCGAGGTTGCGACATTTTGACCACTGGAATTTTGAACTAAGTGCTTAGATACGTGTCGTGAATTTCGTTCAAACAATGCAAAAACAATTTAGGTCGTGCTGGACGCTGTCGTGAAGGATTTTGCTTCCGACTATATAGTATCGAGGACTATGAAGTGATGCTAGAGACACAAATGGCTGAAATGCAGCGAACCGCAATTCATGTACGTACCAGTGTTTGGGTTGTTCAAATGTCTATTAGGTCTTAATGTCTCAATCGCTGTGTTACTATTTATGCTTTCTTGATCTCCTAATATTACACTACATAGATAAGAGCTCATCGTATAATAGATGGCATACATATTAACTAGAGTTAAACTTTTTTTCCAGGATGTTTGTCTGCACGCAAAAATGTTCGCTCCAGAGAATATGACAGTGAAACAGTTTCTTCAAATGGCTCCTGAACCACCATTAGCAGATGCTGTCGATAAGAGCATGGCCTTTCTAGAGGTAAGTGTTTCCTTCTTCGCTTATGTTAACCTTTTTTTCGTGTTCAATTTATTCGCTCTACTTATTGGTGACCATTTTTCGAGCATTTTCATTAAAACCGTCCTAGAAGCTTTCCCGTTTCTTTATGTACTTGTGATTCTCCTTTGATACACTATCTTTAAAATTTCCAAAAAATTGTGCGTTGTCAAATGTCGTGAACGCCTTTGACAGCGAGATGGTCCCATCGCTCTTCGCAGCGCAGAATGGTGGATTCATGGTAACGCTGATTAGCCAATTCCCATCTTGTATGCCTCGACTATTTTTTAAGTTTACATAATACGGCAGCTAAGGCTGCTGCACGGTTTTCATAAACATTGTTCTCCAGCAATCACAGCCATTTTTTTCGAACATCTCCGGTTGATTTTAGTCCACTTATGATGGAAACGAACTTACTGTGCAATTTTCGTTTTTACTGAGGCTCTTCAGTGTGCAGTTTTCTTTGTAATCAAAAGCATGAAAGTTGTGGTTGTTAAATTGTCGGGAACGAGGATTTTAGCGCAATCACTTTTGATCTATCTGGGCTCATGCCCACGTGCAGCTATATTTAATTCTACCACCTATATTTGCCTTGCACTAAGATAACCTCCTTATGTCAGCTAAGCTCAATAGTTGTTAATGTTGTCAACGTTCAGCAATTGGGTGCATTATACTCCGAGGCCAGCATCTCAGATGTCGATGTTACTGCTGCACCAGCGCCGTATGTAGAGCCTCAGCTGACAGACTTGGGAAGACTGGTGGCACAGCTGCCTTTGGATCCCCAACTCGGTAATGTTATGACTATTTCAAGGCATACTATTCTTTTGAAACTTCTATTCCAGCTCGGTTGCTATTGTTCGGTGTGGTTCTGAGATGCCTAAGTCCTGTGGTAACTTTGGTGGCAGCACTTTCACATAGAGATCCATGTGAGCGAATCTTTTGAAAACTCATTTGTTTTGCCCCTCAGTTTCTGAATGGACTTTGCGCTCTCATATTTGATGTGGAGATCCAATGAGTAGTTCAATGCGCTTTTTCACGGAACTGCTTTTTAAGGGCATTTCATCCAGGTACAAATGTCCAAAATTTGCTTAGTTCAGAATTGCTGTATCCCTTTCATGAATGTAAGTACTTCGCTAGCCTTCCTCACTATTGGTTTGTATTTTTATTACTATTGAACTCGTTATTTACACAAAATATGTTGAATATTTTTGGTCAATTCCGTTTCGAGATTTTTAGTGGAAGGGAGCTATTTGGCGTTGGCATATCAAATTTTGTTCGAAAATAGAGTGAGTGCTTTCTCAACTGTACCACGAACCAAACAGATACGAGTGTTTTTTCTCTTTTCCGGACAAATTTTCATTGCATCATGAAAATGCGCATTACTCATGCGATGACATATTTTCTTCGCATGACTTGTTCACATCCACATTCACAACACAGATTTGTGTCCCGTTTTACATTTTTTTTCAAAGTTTAGGTCGAAATTCACATAGACCGTTCAGTACTATGACTTATTTCACGATTTATTCAGTTATTCTGGCCATGTCCGAAGAACGCGAACAGTCGAATCGTCAACGAGATAGTTTCGGAAAACGGGACTTCTCCGACCATATTACACTCATAAGGTATGCTCTCACTGAACTTTTACATAGAAAAGGAGTAATAAATATATGAATTAGAAATTGTCATAAGTCCCTAGATATTTTGAACAGAAGAGCTCTATGTACATTCTTTCCTATGGATAGCAGCCTGGAAATTGGTCTAATGATTCCCCGAAAGTGACAACATTTCGCCAACACGAATTACTGGAACATCTTTCGATCTTTCGAGGAGTGCTTTTTGTATGGGGGCTCATGCACGTAAACGTTATACGTATATCTACCTATACCGTTATACATCTTCAGTTCCTAACAGACATGAAAAAGATTCTTCTTATGCTCTGAATATCCTTAAAATGGATTTTATAACGATAACACGTTGTGCGGTGTTTTTGCGTAGGTGTGATAGGACATGATTTTATTGTTCGTCTTTTCTTGCCCCATTTTTGCGCTTTTCTTTCAGAACTGGGTGACTTTCGAGAATTGCAATATATGTACTATTGTTTGGCAAAACTCCAATAGTTACGGTTGTGACCGACCCACGAACAAGAGCAGTTATCGGCGAATAACAACAAACACGTCACGAAATAAAACAACGATACAAAGAAAACAAAAAAAAGAATTGCCGAGCGCTGACGCCGAGTCCGAAGGGGTTCCGTCGGGGAGGACGGCGGCCGGGGCAGGTCCGTGGAAGGGTGTCCGAAATCACCTCTGGGGCCTGTGAATCAATAGGTCATACTAGTTCTCCTCTCAGTCATAGGCACGCCGCTTGCGTGCGTAAGTTGGCCCTTCCGACACTATATGTAACGCGCTACGTGGGTGTGTGTTTTAGTGTTTCACCGCAACTTCATAGCTCCCGTTCGCGGGGACTTAGAAAGTTATACTTTGTTAAGAGTACAAGCGTCGGGATGTGAGAACTTATATGGGTGACAGGACCGGACTCCTCCAGAGGGGGCGAGGCTTGCACTAAATAAATGTTTGACCGAGAATTCAAATTTGCTAGAAATACAGATGGGAGCATTTACAGACAGCAGGGCTAGTCTCCACACACAAGGGCGAGCGTGAGCGAGAATTGGACACGGAACGCTGGGACTTGGTAGGAGTGCAGGAAGCAGGATGCGAACGATAGGTGACAGGACTAGACTCTGCCCACAGGGGGCGGGGCTTGCGCCGAAACGGTTTGCATTAGAGCGTTCAAATTCGGTAGGAGTACAGGAGGCAGGAGGGGAACATTGATGATAGGTGGCAAGACCAGAATGGGCAGGGAGTGGGCGAAAATTGTTGATTTGACCTGGGGAAGTAGAGGAGCCGGAATGGGAACACTGGCGGCGTAAGGTATGCTCCCCCGAACAGAGGAGGGTCCCCATCCCGGTAAGGTATGGGTCAAAAAAAATATCGCTGAAAATTTCCCTATGAGGGTTATCGAGGGTCCTGATCACGAATATGACATCCATTGTTGGCGCTTGCCAGGTGGCGCTACGACTGCTTCTCACCGAATTCGCTGGAAACTTGTGTAGGGGTTCTGATTACAATTTTGACACTCGTTTTTGACATTCGTGCTGTCCAACGCATATTTTCTGCTCGTCTCTTGCACTAACTGTTCGAATGGCTGACTACCATCTTGCCCAAACCGGTCCAGTCGCAGAGTCTGACATCAGCCAATCAGGACTAAGCCCTTGGATAGTGGACGGCTCGTGATGAGTAAGCCATTCACCCTGTCGCGAATGGCGGACGGCGCAGACGTTTACAGAGAACGGCACCTGACGCGCCTCCAAATCGCAAGGAGGAAAGTGGGAGCCCTAAAGCTGAGGAGGAAGTCTTAGGTGGAATTAAACTGAGGCAATAGTTTGAATATGTGTATCACTATGGTCATTAGCCACCGACAATGCGAGAGCGTGGACTGAGGCAGTTGAAAGGCAGACTTCAAGTGGTTCGTCAACCTAAGCGACTAGATACGCAAAAAAGGCGATGCTAAGATAACGCAGTATAGATAGTTGAAAAATTTCTGGAGTTTTTTTTGCTTAGGCTACCAGGATAGGGTCTTATCCGGTGAGGGGGGGGGGCATTGTGATGCAACGTCACGTGGCTGCCCTTACCCCCACCCCCCCCCCCCCCTAGAACTGCCTGTACTCCTAGATATTATGTTATCCTTAACTTAGATCTTGATTTTGGGAGCTTTTCAAGCCTAAACGCAAGATTTGGCAACTTGCCAACGTGTGAACGCCATCGTCGCTCTGTATGTCTGACTCCCCTGAGACACCCCGCGAGCATACCTTACGGCTGCTTTCGGGGACGCCATTCTCGGGGAGACCGGAATCGGGGTGTCCCAGCCCCGAATAGGAGAGCATACCTTACGGCCCCTGATGATAGGTGGCAGGGCTAGACTCCGCCCACGCTACTGTCGAGCGGAATTCAAGTCTCCATAACTTTTTCGGGATAGCCTTTTTTCAGTTTTATACCCATATTCGTAAACAGCGCTCAAAATTCGATTGAGTTATCTGAGTCTCCGTTCAATGTTCCATGGTTCAACCTTCCTATCCCTGATAAGTAATAGCTGGCAGAAATGATTTTGGTTCTCTTCTTAAATTACATAAGGCTCGTGATGCAGCATGCTCAGATAACTGGCGTGAATCTAAGAACAAGGACCAACTTAATCACCTCCTCAACTGATCCACAGCGCGTCTACAACAATACAGATCCGTAACTGGCTGCATTTATAGAATGAAGGGGGTGTGGTGCGATTCGTGCGATTCTGGGTGCGCGCGGCAAACTGCGCGGCGAAATTCGGTGCGATTCGAACGACTCTGGCGCCTATTATTGAGGCACACACTTGTAGTAGAATAGTTGGGTATGGTCAGCTGATCCTACTGATCTACTCTGCTTCAAGGTTGTGCTCCAATAATAGGCGCAGGAGTTGTTTGATTCATCACGAATTTCGCCGCGCGCACCCGGAATCGCACGAATCGCACGTCCCCCGAATGAAGGCAATACTTAACGTATTGGATTGTAACATAAGTTCGTAGAGTTTTGCGTTAGAGTTATCTCTTACAACGACTTGTTTTGTTTTTTTTGCAAAGTGTATGTATTCATTCGAAAGAGCTCTTTCTCCTCTACAAAAATGGACTACTTGTTGTTCGTCTTTTTTCTGACTCAAAAACGGAATATTCAGGAGGAAAAAATCAGTGTTTTCGACATCTGCCTTTTTTTGTCTTTCATCGCTTTTCATCGAGGTCAAAAAGGTCATCGGGACATATGCAATGCGTACGGGTAGGTGTCTCAGGTGTGTACACTGCACAAAAATGATTTGGAAAATTTAAAAAGCTCAGATGCTCTTCATCGAATTCTGCAAGTTGTCCGCTTCTACGCGTGTCTTCAAGGTCAAAGTCGCCATTTTTAAACTATGCGGACCATTCTTGTGCAGTAGAGACACCCGAGATACCTTTTCGGTACCACTGCATATGTCCCAAGCGGCTTCGGCTACTTTTTACTCTCGATAAAAAGAAAAGCAGATGTCGAAAATGCTGATTTTTCTCCCTGGATATTCCAGTTCTGAGCCAGAAAAAAGACGAACAATTAAATTATCCGAAGAACAAATAAACCATTTATATCGGATAAAGTCAGCGCAGAAGTTCGACAATGCATTTCTCGAGCGGATTTGGCGAATTATGTTGTCTTGGTAAACCTACCGAAGGACAATATCAAACATCACCTTATCCGCAATAGACTTATGGTCGTGCATGTTCTACGAATAACTGCGTTATTTTCCGTTTGGAAAAGACGGGAATTGCACACAACGAGGGACAGTGTACCAACTTCAGTGTTCAGCCTGTGACGGAATATATATTGGTGAGACGGGAAGGATGTTAGGCACACGTATCGAAGAACATCTAGCAGGTAAAAGGAGCGAAAGCCTTTTTATGCCACTTGGGAAGCATTGAATAGAAGTAGAAGTATATCAAGGGAATGATTTTGATATCAAATGCAAAATTCTAGCCTTCGAGAATGAGATAGGTGCTAGAAAGATTTTGGAAGCGTTTCACATCTACGAGAGAAATCCCGAGCTGAACAACCGAAATGAGTGCTTTGCCATAACGAGCGAATTTCTGCCGTTCATTTCTTTTGTGGGCTTTGAGAACACCGCGCAACTCTTATCCAACGCACGACAATGGTGTGTCTCATTGGTCCCTGTTTATTCACGAAATTGAGTGGGAGGACAACATTGGTGGAACCGCAGAAGGTTGGTTTCTCGGTTGCGATCTTTTGGTGTTCAAGTTGCTGAGAGCTCTTCCGACTGGGCTAGCGCGTTTGGGCGCTTGGTCGGGTAAGGTACAGATCAGGAACTCCGAGCTGCTTTCAGGTCCTGAAGACGACGATTTGTCGAAACGTCGACCAATAAAGCGGTTTCTGCCCTAACAAACCTGTACGGCAAAACAGTGAAAAAAATACAACATGCCCAGGTTCCAAGAAGACCGAACGTGGAAGATACAAATAAAACAGTTTCGTAGAAGAGAAAGAGCTCTTTCGAGTGGGTGTATACACTTTGCTAAAAAAACAAAACAAATCGTTGTAAAATGACTCTAACGCAAAACTACGAACTTTTGTTACAACCCAATATTTACCTGCAGAGAGTAATAGGCAAGTGCAGTCAACGGGGCTTCACATGACCATCGGCGGCCCGAATCAATTCCGGTGGTTTTTCCGCACCCTGGCGAGAGAAGGTACCATAAGAGTCGCTCTTCTCTGGACACTCGAAAGCGAAAGATCGCAGAAGCCAGCGTCACATGAATGTCTAGGCTCATGTGCTTATATTGAAACCTCCGTTCTATCGTCGCTGCTCTGTAACATAGCAATGAAATGACCAATTCAACGTCCGCACTATCCGTAAAAGTTTCCTCCTGGGTGGTTCTCGTGCTCCCCGTTTTGGGCGTGAGCGCATGCAGACCAATGAAATTTATGTGAATATTGCACGAGAGAAGCGTGAACACGATTGTCACGCATTCATTATAATGTTAAAACTTCTCATGAAAAGCGTAAAAATTTGCATTGTGATCTTCGAATCGTCCAAGTTTTTGGCACGTTCTGATGGAAGTAACGACGGAGATTCACGAAAATATGAGTGTAAAATGGAATTACCCAAGCGGCATTATGGTATCCCTATGTATTGATGGGGTTTATGCATTTACGATATAGGCTGGTGTTAGGTCTTTTTTCATTATGGCCTCGACTGACACTGTCTCATTCAGTTTTCCTGCCTTGAAGTGCTGTCAGTGCTACGTTTGAGTGTGTACGTGTATATCTTTCCAGTATTTAAAAAATGTGCTTTGGTAATCACAGCGAATCTACACGTATATTTTTAGAAGGTGAATTGTGATGAATTCACATTCTCTAGAAATGGGAATGTTTTTGGGTGATCAGAAAGCATTTCGAAATGTTTCATAATAAACCAATTCAATCAATCAGTAGCTCATCCAGGATTGTAATTTCCCATTGGCGCGTACACTTTCTGAAATCACAAACTATTTGTTGGAAAAACTCCTCACCCATTGAATGGCGTACTGGGGCAGCTCACTGGTTAGACGCTGCTTCTACTTGCAGTCTTTTCTTTGACCACGTTAGGCGGATGTGAGATGTCAAAATCTGTCATCAATACAACTCATAGAGTAAACTGATCAAACTTTTTCTGAGAGTTGTCTGAGCGGTTGCAATAATAGTGGAGATGTTTAGAGCCTTCAATGAATTCAACGACAAAAACACAAAGGACGCAATAATGTTCTGCCGGACTAATTACTTGTCTCTGCCAGCAATGAAGATGATAGCTGGTATACGGTAGGCTGATTTCATTCTCTTGATCTTTTATTTATTTATTTATTTATTTATTTATCATGCACACAGGGGGAAAAACTAAAATACTGTGAAAAACTCCAGAAGAACAGAAGGACAGACGAAAAGCAGAACAGAACAAAACAACGCCCGCTTCACAAAAAATTTACCATTTGTCAGACGTCACCAAAATCAAAAGTAGAGACCTGCATGCCTAGCACATTCGTCACAGCAGAAAACACTCAAGCAAGGAAAAAGTTAAGAGGCAAAGCAATGAGGTGGGTCAGCCGGGCAAACGCCATTACGCCAGGACTAACTAGCAAAGCAGACCAAACGTAACATCCACAAATGCACGAGCGTAGACGAAACAGCTTGGAAAGACGTTGTATCTAAAGTCCAATCAGTTCCATGAAATCAATCTTGGCCAGAACACTCTTAAAGAGAGAGGTGCTTTTCTTACCAAGAAGATCCATAGGTAACTTGTCGAGCCATTCAGCCGTTCTATGGTAGAAGGAACCCCTCAGGAGACTACTAACAGGGTCACGCGCATTACGTCTAGAACGTCTGCAACAGCATAGATTAAGCGAAGGCCTCCGGGTGGAAGCCGGCTTGAAATACCAAAAATAGGAAGAAGTAGAAAGCGTCTTACCTCTGAGGATCCTGAAAGCGAGCACCAAATCTGCAAAGACACGCCTATAAAGCAGACTTTTCAAACCGAGCTCTCTTAGACGAATACTGTATGCCCGCATTGTTCTAGGAAAACCAGAATCAGGGAGGACCCGGGAATACACCAATCTAGTATTATTAAGTTTAGAAATTATTAATAAATTTCATTTTAACCTCTCCAGTCCGGCAATAAGCTTTTTAGTGCAAGGACACCATATTTGGCTACAGTATTCAATGGCCGGGAAATCGTAGACTTTACATAGCTTTATCAACACAGCGAGATCGGAAGACTTGATCACCCTGAACAAGCCGTAAATGCAATGGAAGGCTTTAGACACCATGTTACCAATATGTATGTATATCCCAGGGAGTTCTCTCAGGGAGTTAGAAATTGTATAACCAAGATCACGCGTGTGCCGATAGCAGGACGTTGGTACATTTGCTATGGGGGGGCGCCTGATCTATTCCCAAGTGACAGCAAGCAGGTTTTATCGAAATTGAGCTTCAGATTCATGATATCAGTCCATTTTGACATGAAGTCTGTTCAAAATCGTTTCTGCCTCACCAGAGTTGTCCTTATCGGACCTGACAGTGATCTTAATATCATCTGCGGAAGCAAACACTTTAACGCCTGGATCCACCAGGGAAGCACAAGGGAGTTCAAATGTGTAGATGATAAACAAGAGGCGAGAGGACCCCACCTTGTGGCACTCCGGAGTTAACCGAATTTTTACGCGAGAAAGCATCCTCAAATGTTGAAATGTCAAATATATGGGAGAGGGGGTTTGATAGCTTGGAGGCAAACATTTTCAAAAAGATGGGGGAATACCGTCCGAAGTCAGAGGCGAAGACTTTTTGAGGCGGCGCGAACATTTGTGTACAACATCCGAAGTAATAACCGGCAAGGGACAATCACTATTAACACGCGAACCTGAAGCGAGTGCACCCACCGAATTCTTAGAAACCATGTAAACACTCGCGAAGTAATTTCCTAAAACACTGGCTTTAGCCTGTGCTGAGAATAAAGCATTCCCATCAAGCTCACGATGGACTTTGATGGGAATGCTTTGATGGGAACGAAGGGCTTTTTTTCCCATGCGCTTGTTGATGAAAGAGAATAGATTTTTTAATGTATAAAGTGTTGGAAAGCTTGTTCTGCTTATAAGCAAGGAATCGCCTCAGATGGAACGTGAACTCCCTATTTACTTTATTGTATATATTCAGAAGGGACTAAACTAAATGCAGTTTGAGAATAGACTCTCACTCTGTTTATAAAGATTTCTAATCTGCCCTGGGTACCTCTTAATGAAAGGAATCCTCATTGGAATAAAACGCTCAATGACATCATACATAATGGAAAGAAATCTGTTATAGACATCATCACCCGATAAATAACGATTAAAGACACCGAACCAATCAATTTTCCCTAGTTCACAATCAATCGCCTTGATATCTGCCTTGTAAAAGTCTCTGAATGTTGCTCCATCCACAAGACTGACGTGTCTCTCAATCGAAAACGCAATAGTTTTGTGATCAGAAGTTCCCAGCGGAGGTTTGGTGGTAACATTGGAACATAATTCTGAGGGGCAGAGGATAAGGTCCAGGGTAGAGTACCCAAATGTAGGCTCAGAACATGTTGCGTCAAATCAAGCTGCGAAAAAAGTGGGGAAAAGCATTCGTAAATTCATAATTTCTATTCTCCTGAACCCAGAGCCTGCTAAAGGCATACAGGTAACAGGGCTTGCTTCGATAGCGGCTAATAAATAGCCTTAAAGGGCACTATTACGGTATCCGTTCGCGTGTTGCACCTATTATTTTGGTGGCGGATTGTTGTGGGATGTGACGGGAATGTAAATGATTGCTTATAGCGACTATTAAATCTTTGGAAAGTCACAGAAGCTAAGAGCTAGTAGGTCTCTCACGTCCTTTCTGTTGAGAGGGGATCCTTGTTACATTTGTGAGTGAAGTGGGTGCATCATGATCAGGAATGGCTTGTGATACTGATAACAGCTGATAAGGGCTGACAACAGGCTTCAAAATGGAAGAGTTAGAGACTATTTCCGCTTTTCGTATTAACTGTGGAACCATGACTTCGTGTAATGTGTGATTGGACTGCAGATAACGAATGACAGAATGTTATAGCAACTTATAAAGGCCAAGCATATCCCACTATATATATGTAATTCGCTAAGTTTGTCTATTGGTTTGTCGGTGTGTTTGTTTGTGTGTGTCGGTGTGTGTGTTTAACCGGAGATTCATAACTCCTGTCTCGTGGACTTAGAGCGTTAAAACTTGGTAGAGGTGACAAAAGTGAGTGGTAAGTGCAGTGATTGGGACCCATTAGCGGCGCCGATAACTACAACTTTGTTGAAGAAGGAGGGAAGTCCGGCGTTTAGCCGGGCGAACCGGCTGGTCATATAATATCGTGGCTACATCGCAATCTGTAATGTGAGGAGAATAAAGTTTGGGTAACTCGTTACTCGTTACTATTGGATTACGAAGCGCGGCAAGCGGCACACTAAATACATGGGGCATATCGGATCGCGATCACTGATCGCCTAGGTTAAGCAAGCCCTCTATCCTGCGATGTCGATTAAGTGTTATTTGACTCGTCAAAGATGGTATGAGCATTGACGTGTACAACGACTAGGCACCGCAATTCGTTGCTCATTGTATATGTAGGATGAACATTCGATGCCCCACCTTTCCAAATGGAAGTCGAGTGTGAGGAGATTGATTAACACCAAAACATTCAGGACTCCATTAAATTACTACTATTGAACGTCAAGACTTGTGGTTTGATAAAAAATCGACCTTTTTATTTGCTCTATAAGCCTTAGCCACAAAACTTATCCAATCACCAATGATCTTGGAATCTCGATGATTGGTACACTACTCGGGCTATGTACTTTGACGCGTGCATTATATGTCCACGACTGCTCATCTACGATGGAATATTCAGCGCAGTGTTGGATCTTCTGGAATAAGGCAGTTTTCTCTAGATTTGAACGCCGAAACGCTTTGGAACATTCCGCCAAATGTATTGCTTTTGTGCAAAATCGATCGCAGTTGAACAAGGTAACGGGTGCATCAGTGCAGACCCCATTATGAAAATTCGACCAACCGTGTTTTAGCTGACCCTAACCGTTTTCTGCTTTCTAGAACGTTGCAGTCATAGTTATGAATTTTCGACCTTAGCCGCGCCCATACCTTCGCGAACTCCAGTCAGGTATTTGACCACATTTTTCCCTTACCTCTAACTACATTTTTAACGTCTTCTAGAATTGTTTTTTAAACAGAACTACGACTTTTTATCTTAGCCCTGCCCACTTTGGTACAAACTGCTGTGGAGTATTGACCACAGACCTTCTATAGCCTCCGACCACTCTTTTCCCGTGTTCTACGTTTTTGAACAGAGTTATGGATTTTTGATTTTAGCTCTGCCCACTTTGGTGCAAACTGCTGTAGAGTTTTGATCACAGACCTTTTACAGCCTCCGACCTCTCCTTCATTTCACTTGTTGACTCGTCTCTCACCGTTTCCCATTTTTTCCGGCGTCTGGGCTGTTTCCCTATAGTGAAAGACATCTTGCTCAGGACACCACTCACTGTCTTGCATGCTTCCCTGTGAGCGGAGCTCCGCTGGGCTCACATGCGCTCTGTTGATCTCGTCCCATGCCCATTTCATCCCAAACTTGGCGCGACTTCTGCAGGTGCTCCTTCTGGTAAAATCGAATTTCGTGACAGGCAGACAGACAAACGCGAGCTTTTTTATATGTAGTAAGGATAGGATAAAATGGTTGTCATCAGCGATAGAGTGACGTTCGCGCAAAATGAAAACAATTGAATGAAGTGCAGAGCCTTTGGTGCAGCTGTTAGTCGTGCCACTGCCATACTCGTATGCATCGAACTCTTGCTCATTTGTACTTTATACAATGGTGCATAATATACTCCTGTGTATGGGATCACAGATGTCTAGGTATAGTAAACGATAAGTGCAACAAGTACGAAATTATCATGAGTGTAAAGAAATATCAGCGCAAGAATGAAAACCATTATTTGTTATGAAAGGAATCTGCACACAGTGAGCACCAACAGTGAGCAGTCAGGTGAAATGAATGTATTGAATTTTTTGTTTTTTTTTCAAGTCGGCAGCTTCTGATCGAGCTGCGCCGTGTACGAATGATATCCTATGAAGGCGATGCCATGAATGCATTGCGTGATGCGACGTACAATAGGTACATTTCAATCTATTATTGAAATGATTACATGATGTTTGATGAAGCGAATCCTCTGTTTTAAGCTATTCCTCTTGTTGGCCAATGGTTCAAGCTGCGATAGTTGCCGGATGTTATCCCGGCATAGGTTTTGTTAGAGCGGGTAATAAGTTGAAGAAGATCAGAACCAGGTCGGTGTGGTTTTCATCCTTTCCGTGGCTCCCTTAAGCTTTTCTTTCATATTTTCAGTAGTCACCTTTATTTCGTTAACGTGCGGTATGAATGCACTTGCTTCCCAATAATTTTATGTTAGTTTTAGCACCGAAGCTGCAGCTACCCTTCATCCATCATCGGTAATTAAACGTCAAGTACTATCCGCTTCAAAACGAAGCGAAATAATCAATCAGTATGTTGTGGAAAATTCTGAAGACCCTGTGATTGAATATCTAGCTTTCCATGAACTGGCAAAAATCGATGAAGGATTGACGGTGAGTCTTCTCATAGCCAGTGGTAAAATAGATTGTGTACTATATCGCCACCACAACCCCTGTTAACGCGGATCTAGAGGGTTGAAATTAGGTAGGAGTACAGGCAGCAGAATGTGTACTCTTACAGTGAGTGGCAGGCCGCGTTCTGCACACAGGGGGCGGGGTTTGCGCTTAAGGAAATGGTTGAGCGGATATTCATGACTCCTGTTCCCGTGGACCCAAACAGTTCAAATTTGGTAGGATTGCAGCTTTTCGTATTTACTTAAACTTGGGCATTTTATGATAATAAGTGATGTAGGGTATGACGAGATCGTAGGTTCTCGCGGACAGCAACCGATGGCAATCAATAAGAGAAGATGAGGGGCTTAGGAGGGCAAGAGCCACCTACCGATCGCCATCCTAACCCTTCAAAGTTACGATGTAACTTCGACTGTTCAGTATGTTTCATTCGATAAGGCGGGATGCTAGAGTAGAGTGACAAGAGTGGTAAGTGCAGCGATAGGGACCCATCATCGGTACAACGACAAGCAGATGAGGTTTTGTTCATTCCTTGCTATTAGATTACGACCGCTACCCAGCAAGGTTTGTAACTCAACGAAGGATCCCCTTTGGTCGACATCATTTGCGACAAAACTTAATCGACCATCAATAATCTGGAATTCTCAACAAATGATATCTCTGTAAGGAAAAGGGTCCACTGATAATGAAATCTGATAATGGTGTTATCATCACTCAAAACATCTGTGAGTACCGCTCAAAGCTATGTTCGCCTAACAATTAAATCTTAATTGGGTGTTTATTTTTAAGAACGAAAGCAAAAGAACGGGACTTCCAATCAAAGGCCCACACTGAATACCATTTGCAGTGTCCTGTTGGTCCTGTGTCAGACTTCGTGTTCAGGAAAATATTATTTGTTCAAAAAAGTGTGGAGAGTTAGCCGATTGCTACACCTCTGTCGAAGGAGGGAAGGCATATAAGCCATTAAGAAGGCGTGGGCAAGCGGGACTCGGTAGTGTGAGGGATACGAACACGAACCCCGGAAAGGACAAGTACGGGTGCGAGTCCCGTCAGAGACCGAAGTTTTGTCCATCAATCGCCAACCTTGTTAGATGTTTCAAAAATTACCTTCGGAAGCCAAGTGACATGCACTTAAATGTACAGTGCTGGAATCAGAATCCTTTAGCATATCTCGTAGAACAGATGAAGGATAGAAGGATAAATTTTTCTGGAGTCAATCAGTTCTGTTTTGACATGCCCCTGCTTTCGACTTTCTTTCATTACAAATTGTAGTGAATGTTTGAATGCTTTCTTAGCCGATACATGACTTGCGGTGGGCAGCCCACTACAGGTGTGTGTTTGTTTCCTCCTAAATGAGTCTGCTAGTAACTGAACAGCCCCGGAAGGATAGAAGCCACAGTTGGTCGAGGCAAACCTCGATCCGGGACTCGTTTCAAAAAGTTAACGTGTAAGATGGATATCCGTCTACAGTGGGCAGAGCATTTTGTCACTAACCAGGGAGGGGTAGTCTACTTACCGTGGGACTTTGAATGGAGACCCAGATAAATCGATAGGGTTTTGAATGCTGTTTATTAAAAAGGAAATTAAAATTGTAAAATGGTTCTCCTCAAAAAGTTATGGGGGCTCGAAATTTGCTCGATAGTAGCACCAATTGAATAAGCGAACTCGTCGCTTCAATATCAACTGCCGACGTGGCCTAGTGGTAGTGGTATCGCTTCATAGGGTAGGATGCGGGTTTGCTCCCCGCCATCGTCTGCATTTCTGCAAAGTGTTTTTTCATTTCATTAAAGGCTCTTTTAACCTCTTCTAACGTTGCTCGAGTGAACGCCTTTTTCCTGCCTTTATTTTCTCTCCTCGAACATATACAGAGAAAGTGCTTCTGCACGTCAATTGTATGGCTCTGTTTTATTTCAAACTTCAGAGCATTTGACAGAAAGGTACTAGGGATGTGTAAGATGCCTGCAAGAAACTCAAGGTTGACGGAAAAACTTTGTGAAAATGCGTGAAGCACACATGTTGTTCACAAAGTGCGCACCTTATACACGCTGATTTTCTGCATCCGTGACAAAACAGTCAATCGTCTCAAGACTGATCAAATACTCGGCCGGTGCTACGTCAATGATTCAGCCATTGGACGTCTTTTTCTGCTGTTTTATGGAGAATGTTATGAAGAGGATTAGAACCAGAGCTATTTTGTACGCTGCGGACTTCCATTTGACACAGAAGGATAATATATTTAAAGTTCTATCAAAAGTATATATGAATGTTTTGTGACCACGTTTTTCCAATTTTTGGAAATGTTCTGGTCCAAGGTTGGGTACGTTGATAAATACCCAGTTTCATGCGTCACACCGGCCGAGTATTTGTTCAGTCTTGAGACGATTGACTGTTTTGTCACGAATGCAGGAAATCAGCATGTATAAGGTGTGAAATTTGTGAACAACATGTGTTTCACGCATTTTTTCAAAGTCTTTCCGTCAATCTTGAGCTTCTTGCAGGCATATTACACATCCCTAGTACCTTTCTGTCAAATGCTCTTTGAAGTTTGAAATAAAACAGAGTCATACAATTGACGTGCAGAACCACTTTTCTGGATATGGGCGAGGAGAGAAAATAAAAGCAGAAAAAAGGCGTTCACTCGAGCAACGTCAGAAGAGGTTAAAAGAGCCTTTAATGAAATGAAAAAACACTTTGCAAAAATGCAGACGATGGCGGGGAGCAAACCCGCATCCTACCCTATGAAGCGAGACCACTACCGCTAGGCCACGTAGGCAGTTGATACTGAAGCGACGAGTTCGCTTATTCAATTGGTACTACTATCGAGCAAATTTCGAGCTCCCATACCTTTTGAAGAAAACCATTTTGCATTTTAGTTTCCATTTTCATAAACAGCATCCAAAACCCTATCGATTCATGTGGGTCTCCATTCAAAGTCCCACGGTAAGTAGACTACCCCTCTTTGGTAAGTACCAACTACAAAACTCAGCCCAAAAACGAGGAAAATTCGGGTGAATGATCTATTTATATAATGTGTCACGCGCTTTCCTTTTCGAGTTGCGCCCCTGCAGTCAACAACCGATAAAATCGACATATTATGTATGTATTGATCGACAAGACATATATACAAATACAATTTCTTGCAAAGGTAGGCAAATGTACAGGTCAGTAATTCATCTTCAGATGAGTCTAACATCGTTCAGCTGACCACGAAATGATAGAAGCTTGATTGAACTGGGCTGTGACCAGTCTTAGATTCGATACCTTGTGCATACATGTGATAGTAGCCATAACAGTAGCATAATGGTCTCTATATGTAGAGTTTCAGCTCGAAGAAATAGTCAAAATGGGCCGAGTGTTCGCGAAAAACAGGTTTGCAACTTGGTCATAATGGATTATTTGGTGAAGAAATGTGTTCAACTCCACTATCTTGCGAATAGTAGGAGAGGCTGGGACAATGAGTGAATGAGCATAGTTATCAAGTTAAAGTATCACACCAACATAATCACAGGCTACGGTGTTGTTGATTTGGTCTTACGATGCTCTTTGTCAGTAGTTTAACCAATGGTCACCCTGAAATTATCCTATTTTCAGTTGCGCACAGTTACTGTCGTCCCACCTTGTGCCGTTGTGTTGTTTGCTGGATCGATGCGGCTGAAGAAGAGTACAATACAAAACTTCGATATAAGTAATTTTCTGGGAGTGATTAAATTATATTGCTAACCAACCTTCTCAATTTCCAGCTAACCCGGACTCGGGAGACGAAGGTGACGTAGACGAAGAGGGCCCACGAGACGTTGTGTATCCTATTGAACATTGGATCGGTGTTCGAGCAACTTATTCAGTTAGTTGCTATTCTTGAGATTGCTGTTGCAAATTCCCTAACCTATCCTTTTCTACATATATTATAAGCTGATGCTTTCTACAGGACATGAAACGTCTGATGCAGCTACGGTTCAAGGTAATGTCCTACTTCCTTGCTGCGATCCACAAACCACAACTTCTGATTAATCCACAGAAGGAGGACTTAGTGGGTTTTTGAATTTCTGCACTCATTTAGAAAAGAAACTTTTGATATTGATAAATGATTGATATTTTTGGAATCACGTTTAACTCATTTTTCACTAACTCCCATTTATTTCTGAAAAATTCTTATTTGACCGGAACTCACAATTGGTAATGTTAAACGTGTCCAGGCTAAGCGCGACATCAGAGTGTTCATGTGTAGGTTGTATTGTATTCACTTCTGCAATCTTGCAAAAGTTTCATGACGATCTTGTCCCATGACACTCTAGTTTTTTTCTTGGGCATGACTCGTTTCCTCAGTAAAAGGAATAGTGTGAGCTTCACAGCTGACTGTTTTTTTTTTTTGAATTTTCATTTTGAGGTCTGGGATTTTTCGGGCAGGTAGGTCAACAAGGCGCCTTTAAAAGCGCCTTTTCAACAAAGCCTGATCAGTTTCAGGATCTTTTGGAAACGCTGGCTCTTGTTCTCAAGGCTGATCATCAACAAATGAAATTCAACCCTTGTAATCTGCCAGAACCGCAGTTCATCTTTCAACAGCATCAAGTTCCTTCATCGTCATCTGCTTCCAGCTATAACTCTCACAATGGCCCGCAAGTCCCTCCATTACGTTTTTCTCACCGAGAAGTCAGTTTTTACTCGCCTGTACCCTTGGAATTTGAATTGATTCTCAGTTTACTATGGTTTAGGGCTCATCGTCGCAGCCAAATATGAGTACCCTCGTAGAAAATGCTCCGAAATTGGTCAGTATACGCTCATCATCCCTTGCTATTCATTCAATCAATCATTTTCCCATTAAGACAGCCGCAGCTCCTCATCCGGAAATCATACCACCACCACATCCGGCTACTGGTTTCCAAACTGGGAGTTCTGAAAGCCATAGGGCTCCTAATGGAGATCATTCATCCCTTCCTCTCCAGCAAGACAGGGATCTGCAGGATCGGTACGTCGGACAACGGCAGCAGCCTCGGCGACAGGTGAGCGGTCAGGACGATTATGGTTATCAAAAGGTGAGCTGAGTTGGAATCAACTTGCTGGTGCTAACAATTTATTGCTTTGCTGCAGAGTCATCGCGACAATTATGATCAACGGCGTTTCAATCGAAATCGTGACGAGTGGCAAAATAAACGACCCTATCAGCAGCGCGATGGCAACCGCGACAAGTCAGAACGAGCCCAAAACTTTCGTGATCATGACCGAGAACGAAATTTGCGTGACGATGCTGCTCCAGGTTCCTCACAGCAACAACTACCGCGCCGACGGATTCAGGTGAGAGATGATCCTTCTCCAAGTTTCTAGTACTGAATGTGTATTGTATTGTAGTATTTGCTTAGTTGCCTGCAAATAACTTTCACTTGCTCTATCGGTGAAGCCGATTCATTGATAGGAGGTGAATACGTAAGAGCGGGTGAGGACTACTACTCGGAGGCAGTTGCTTCAAACTAAATTACTAGTATCGCGTAAGGAGCCCAGTTAGGGTTTCGGTGGGAATTAGCGGAAGGACTTTAGATGTTTCGGTTTGTTCCGTTCCTATAGGGATAGGGACCGTCCGACTCTCCGAAAGCGGTGCCACCATGATGGCAGAACTGCAAACTTGACATCGTCGTGTGCGGTCTAAAATGAGAGGGAGACAGATGGTAGATGTGCAGTTGTGTTAGCATCATCATCTTGTCACTCGGTGCAGTTCCATACTAGTTTCCTCATTATTGCAATTGTCGCATACTTTTCATCGTTTGTTCCACAATTGAATATTGTTTCTACTTTTTCAATGGATTTTTCACTCGCTGCCATGTTTTCTGTTTTTTATGCTATATTCATTTATTAGTACAATAAAAAAAGTTGCGGGATCACGAAAGACACTTACTTCTAGCGTCCTGCTCTTGCCTTGTCTTGCGCATCTGTGTGCCTATTGAATCGGTCGCTGCGCCCCATCCGTAGGTAGACGCATGAGGCTGTTCATGGATCCGAATAAAAGTTTCAAAGTAGTCTCCACTGCTCTCCATTGGTCTTGTAGATGGAGTTATTGTGTGTCCAAGACGACGAAGAAAAGCCATCTTGGTCTTGTAGGCGGCGCGGCACTGGAGCGATGGTTACCGTGAAGCGAACAGCGCATGGGGATAGGACACTTCTTCCATCTGCACTGTCAAATGCTTGTTCACTTGCTTTGAAGGAGGGGACAGACCTTGAAGACAAGCTTCGCTCGGGCGCCCTCATACCGGAGAAGATCCGACAATCCTCAGCGCTGTTAAAGAGGATTCCGAGGCTCAGCATCCACGATCTCGGAGAGGTCTGGGTTTACAACTCACCACAACGAGTTCTTGAAAAACCTGATCAGTGGAGGTGAAATGGATTCTTGATAATTCTAAAATTCGTGCCATGTTGCTCCTCCGAGGAGAAAACTCGCTGACACAAGATTCTATGATGTGTCCCCTTTGATGTTTCTGAGATTCACGAGGGATGTTGTAGTAGGAGTTGCTTCCACGAAAACACACGGCCAGTGGTAACATTTGCCCGATCAGGTCCACAAACTTGCAGACACTTTACGAATAAACCGGCCGAGATGAGCAATCTGCTGCACGGTAATGTTAGGCTCATGTGAAAGATCCATGAATAGTGGTAGGAGCCACACCCTTTAGGCACAGCCTTTCCCAATTCTGGAGAACGCTGTGCCCCAACGGTCCAGTAGGTGGGACATCGTTGTTGCTAACAATAGTAATTACATGATTGAATGCTGAATAGAAACTTACCAGCGAGAAATTTGAATCAGCTCAATACTTTCTTACCAGCGCAATTTAATGGAACAGTTTGTATTGCTGAATTGTCGCTAATTTTTCTACAGCGGCTCATAGGAGTACAGGCGGCAGGATTTGAACACTTATGGTTGGTGGCAGGGCCTGACTCCGCCCACAAGGGCGGAGTTTGTGCGAAATAAATGTTTGAGCGGAGATTTATAACTCTGATTCACGTGGACCTAGAGTATTCAAATTCAGCAGGAGTACAGGTGGCTTGGGCTTGAGCTTTGATTTAAGTTGGCAGGACTAGGCGCGGAGCTTGCGCAACGATGTCAAGGCGGCCCTGAGGCGCTAAAATTTGGTAGCAGTTTGCTAGATTGAGCGAATACTGGGGAATTGATTAGGACTGAAGTATTGCACGCTGGATTTCGAAGTTCTTAGACTGTACTGTGAATTGCAACCATCTCTCTATGCATCTTTCTCATCAGGCCTTGACCTGGCACGACATTGATGAGAGCACAGTGTTGTTCCAGAGTTTTGAGTCGATCTTGAATTGTTTGATTTCATTCTTTCAGAACTACAATAATCGTGATCGCGACTGTCGGCAAAATAATCGCGAATGGGGTCGTGGTGAACAGATGTCGGGCTTGGATCAATTAACGTGGCAGCAAAGAGAAATGGAACGCAATGACAACTATCGAGATAGACAAGGTCCCTTTTCCCTTCACTATTGACTTTCTTTCCTTAGCTTGTTTAGTGCCAGCTATCATTGATTAGTGAAAAGCGGATAATTTCAACAAATGTCAGTATTTAAGGCCGTCGAGATTACAACTATAGACAACGACAATACAACAAGTACGACGATGACCGTGAAGAGCCTGTAAGGGCATAAGTCTTGAAACAAACTCGTACATGTTTCATTAAATTCCTTTTATTAGGTACCTGAAGACCCTCGCGTGGACAGAAACGATGATGATGGCTGGGGTGAAGTGAGTTGAAATAAGTTGGTATTTTCATAATCAGTGCTGAGGTCTGCCTAAGTTGTGTGTTCAACTTACTGATATCCAGTGACTCATCTGAACAGGAGAAGGCCGTATTTGGACCACTTCTTGAAAAACGCCGCTATGCGTCCATCATTTGTTTTCTGCAACTTCTAAATTTCGGTTTGCTCTTGGTTCTCAATAACATTCCTAGGTGTCACTGGATGAAATGACTCAACGTGAATACCGTTTATAGCAAAAAACGGTTATCTATGCTTCAGATAAAAAGAAAAGGATATGTTCAGTTTCGTTTAGTTTCCCTTGTTAGCACGTTATTCTAAAACTCGTTTACAGATTTTTTTGAATCAGTTTAAATCAGGCCCTCATTGGATATTATTGTCTTTCCCGATCCAAGGTTACTGTGACACCCATGCCGGAGCGTTATTTTTGGTATTTTTGGGCTTTTCGCTAAGGTCATGCCCTAGAAGCTAACCTCTTCTAACCGCTGGCCTTATTTCGAAATTATTGGTGAAACTGATATTGTTGGACTCCCTACATCTTGTTCTACATCGATGACCCTCTCGACGTTTTAGTCGAGTTGTTTATGCAATTACGAACAGGATCTACCATTAAGATTTTGCGTCAGAAAAGAGATCGAAAGGATGCATGTCACTGAAGAAAGGGACGAGAAACTTCCGTTTTGAGCTCTCTGTAGCATATTGGATTCCAAGATGATGTGTCTAATGTAGGTAACATGTAGATGAGAAAGTTTTGAGGCACAAGTTTACATGTATCGTTTTTCGAAGAACTTCTGCTGCCCTCGGTCCATCACCGCATTTTAGTCATTCTCAGAGCTACCGCCTATGTAAATATAATACTCAAATCGGTTTCGAGCATTCTCTTGCATGCCACAGTTATCAGGACATCAGCTTCGGGCAATCGTTCACATTGAAAGGTGCCGCAGCTCTAATGCTCACTTGTCTGACTCCAATCCAATCACACCAAGGAAGCGCTCCAGCGAATTGGAAGAGAGCGTAAGCCCAAAATGCCCAAGAAGGTAGCAAATGGTTGGGAAGTCCTGGGAAATTCACTTGGAGGGTTGTGGAGGTGACCTCAATAAATGCAAAAATTAAATGTAATCATACTGCACCCACATCGCCACTAAATGTGTAAAAAGTAAAGAAATGAAGAGGTCAGTAAGAAATAAAACATCCTCGAATAAATAAAATTTGCACACGTGTGATATATAGTTGGCACGGTGGTTATTATTAGGTTGTTCGGAAAGGAATGCGCGTTTGAGTTCAAAAATTTTTTATTATAAAAACGACACTAAACAAGATCAATTCAAAAGATATTTTCCATTACAATCGATGACTTGTTGTCTACGTTTACGCAAAGAATGGATTCTTCTTCTGAAGAACTCGGCCGGCTGCAACTCAAAGTAGTTGGACACCCTGAGTTGGTCTTTTTCGCGGTTTTTGAATTTTCTCTCGGCCAAGGAGTGCTGCATTGACCGGAGCAGATGGTCATCGGATGGAGTCAGGTGTGGGCTGTAAGGCGGATGAGGCAGGAGTTCCCTACCCCTATTCCTCATTTTTTTTCCAAGGTGGTTTTCGCAACATGTTGACGAGCGTTTTCGAGGAGGAATTTTGTCGACGTCGTTTCGATACCTTAACGACGCAGGGCTTGATCCACGCGGTCCAGCTGATCTTCGTAAATGTCCGACGTAACCGTTTGACCCGAATTCCGGACTTCAAACTACACTCAACCTTTGCTGTTCCTCCAAGCACAGAGCATCACCCTTCTGCCGTGTGTATCCGGTTTCGTAGTGGGTTTTGGAGTGTCACCGGCGTCTATCCACTGTCCTTTTCGTGTTATGTTGTCGAAGCAGTTCCATTCCCCGTCTGATGTAACAATAAAGTTGAAAAAGCCGCTGTTCTTGGAGCGATGGAGAAGAATTTCGGCCATCGCCACTTGTGTTGCCTGGTTTGAGTCGTTTAGCTTGTGCGGTACCCATTTTCCGCACCTGCTCTTCTTGCCAATTGCCAGCAAATGCTCATGGATGGTAGAGTTTGAGCAGCCAACATGTGTTGCTAGTTCTCGGGTGGTTTGGTGTGGATCCAATTTAATGACGGTCTTCAACACTTGGTTATCGACGGATTGGGGCCGACTTCCATGTTCTTCGTCCTCCGAGCTTTCATTACCGTTTTTGAAACGCCAATACCATCGTGACTTTGGCTTTCTGACAGGGCTTCTTCGCCGTATACTTCAGATGTGGCACGATGAGATTCAGCAGCCGATTTTCCTTGCTTGAAGTTGTACCACGTGCAAGCCCGCAAAAGTCATTTGTGGTCAAGCACCTTTTAAACTTTTTCTTTCCTAGAAAAAACAAAGTGGACATAAACAAAAGTATATCAAAAGATGCGCAATGAAAATCTCTTCCGAATAAACAAAACCGTTCTAAAAAATCTTTTTTGGTAGGGGAGAAATGAATGGACAAAGTTAGCGCGCATTTCTTTCCGAACAACCTAATAGTTCTTGAAAGCTTTCAACTACCTACCCAACTACCAACTTTGGCGAAAAAGATGAGCTTTTCACACTTTTTGCAAAACTTTTCGAGGCTTGGGGTCGAATTCTGCACCATGAAGGGAGTTAATAAGAACTGTACGAGAAACAATTCTTACAGGAGTGGTTAGTCGATATGTTCAATTGCAGCAGTAGCATAAAAGCAGAGCAATACTTGAGGACTTTGACAACAGAGATTAGCGGGATTAGCACTTAACTCTTTGACGACGGCGCGACTCAACGGTGGACCGCACCCTTCTTTTTGGTTGTTTTTCTCGATTATTAGTCTTACTAGGAGTTTTTTGTATTTAATGTGTTTGCAGTCATCAAATAGCACTATACACAAAAAGGGCTAAGAAAAACATTGCTAATTTCTGAAAACTACTGTTAAATTCAATCCTCTTTCTGAAATCACACTTTTTGTGTATATTTCGAAAACAGTCAATGTAAAATGACTTCTGCATCTACTGCCCCTAGAATTGACTCGTATTATGGGAGGGTAAACCCTTCCATAAGCTCGAGTTAGTTGTTTGTAACAAATTTCTTGAGAACTTGCCCTCCTTTCAACTGCCTATCTTCAGCTTTAATCAGTATTCCTTTTCGAGAGTTGGAAAAGTGGTTGCAGTGTTCCAATGAGTCATCCACTAGATATCGGTATAGATATGCATTCCTTGATTCAAGGGTCAGTCCATTAATCATGAGCACAGCAAAGATGCTGAATCCTTGCTCGTGAGTCCGAAGAAGAACCGAAGTAAATCTTGAATCTGAATTTTGAGTAAATCTTAGCCCCCCCCCCATATGTAACACCTTCGAAACATAGCTTAGAAATTTTCAATCGTCAGTTTTATTTTCGTCGGGTTCGACCAATAATCTTTCAAAACCACCAACCAAATCGTCCACTGCAGGCTGATCCATTTCGACTCTCGAAGCTATATTATGCATAAAACCAGACTTAACTAAAGTTGAATACTCATAATAACCCAATTTACACCTAATCCAAACTAAATCACGAAGAAAACGCTTTAAAAAAGCAAAAAAATGTTCGCTTAAAAAATGTGTCGCCGTGGGAAAGCGCGGCTCAACGGTGAGCCGCGGAAACGTAAAGCTCCTAAATGCGTTTATCTCGCGCGCCAGACACGCAAAAAGGCACACTGTCGTCAAAGGGTTAGCGAATGACGCAGTGAATGACGAAGTACAAGACCTTCAGCGCCCCAGCTATATTCTAGGACTGCATCCCCCAACCTGGAGAGGAAGGTGCTCTTTTCAGAGTGGAGTATAAATGGAGGTCTCCTTTCTCTTCGCTGAGCTTCCGCTGAGGTGGGGTCGCGGGTCGTCCACCGTCATATGATTGTCCAGAGCTATCCAACCTTTACTTGCAACTGCTGTTATTCTGTCGCTGCATGCAATTACGGTATGAGCCAGTAGGAGGGCGAGGACAAGCGGGGACTCGGTAGTGCATGAAGTAAATAGCGTGGTGTTTGAAAGCACAAGTATGGGTTCGTGTCCCGTTCGGCGCCGGAGTTCCGTCGATGCGCCATCTTTGTGAGACCTACGTATCCCGTACCGACGAAGTAGCAGCAATTAACAAGAAGATCAAGTGAAAGCAAGTTATGAAGCCTTATTGTTAGCTATGCAAATCCTGGGTGGGAATCTAATGCGGGAAATTAAGCAATTTCTTGAGATTCTGTGATTATTGATAATTGGTTATTTTGTGCTCCAGCCATCTTTAGTAAGGTAGTTAGTAGACTCGGCAGGAATAGTAGGTCTTGTACATTGTAATGCCCGTGAGAGTCACCCATCTTCCTCGCTAAATTGTGGAGTGCGTTGGTTCTATTTATGGCGATAAAAGATTCTTTGGCTTCATTTGAGCATACATAGTAATATGTAATGGTGCGCATACAAGTGAGTAGTATACTCGTATAGCGAGTCCATAGAAAATTCCAGAAAACAGATCACCTGCAAATACGAAGAAATTCCTTATTTCGAAAAATGAAAACATCCATGTTGCTATTGAGGTGGCAGTGTTTTTAAATTGATCATTTAAGGCGGATTACCAAGCGGCTGGCTATCATCACGACCAAGTGGACCATCAACCCAAACATAATCGTCATTACCATCGACCATACAACGCTGGTGCCTATCATGGGCGAAACCGTGGACACTTCAGCAACCGTCAGGGTCTCTACAATCGCGATGGTGAGCAGTGTAGATATTCTGGTAACAATAATTGATCAATGTTTGCACTGTATCCCCACTTAGAAGGAGACAAGGGAAACGCATAGTTCAGTGATCTGTTGTCAAATACACTGCCTCGCGATATGCGAAAACCATTTCCTTTGACTCTTTTGTTTTGCACGGATGCTCTGATTCTACATCTAATTTCCTCTTTTTTTTTCAAAAAGCGCAACGAGTGGTGAGAACCGTTTTACACGGTGACTACTGTGGGGAAACACGGAATCAAACAGGCTTTGAACCTCGTCATGAAAAAAGGTTGGACAAGGCTTGAGGCTCATGTCAAACGTCCACTGTGGTAAGAGATAGGAGAGTGATAGGTTGCTGTTGCGCTTCGTTCACAACCTCAGATTTTGGTACAAACGTTCACTTCGACTTGGAAAAATTAGCAAGCCAGGTCGCGAATGTAATGTATAAGCATAGGTTGAGATCGGGAGCTGTTACGTATAAAGTGACGATCATATTTGAAGGGCTATAAGAACCCAGACAAGAAATGAACTATAATTTGCTATACTAGCCTCGTGGTTCAGGCAGGGCATGTTCATCAGCTTCACCTGATTTTCTGGAAGTGAAGCTCACCAGATAGCTTCATTAACGTCGAATGATGTCCATGAATCTACTATCACTAAGTTTTATATTGTAGGTCTGGAGCCGCCACGCACGACCGTATCCACTTCAAAGTCACGAAGGACTTCTGATCTAGGGGTCATCAACAAGGCATAATGATGGAAGTGAGGGAGGGTGGTTGCAGAAAGCAGCTGCACTACATCTAGTTCCTTCGAGTCTCTTGGGACCAAAAGATTGCACGAAGTGTGCACATCGCTCAGAAATTGCATCGTGCATGTAAAGGATCGGAAGGATCAAGGCTTTGGCGGTGATGGATTCAGCCTGGGGACGCGCCCCGTCTTAGATTTTTATTTAAAAGGCGTTTAGGATGTTTGTGGCTTGTGCAATGATACGCGGTGACAAGCTGATGTGCAAGTCAGTGCTTTCAACCCCCCATACGAGTCTGGTACCAATCAATCGAATTCGGATGAATAGAAGGCTTGGTTGGCCTGAACGGTAATCGGCGCAGAGTTCGATCTCATGGACCATCATTGTATGTTAGTGCGCCACCGGCCACCACCCCGCATCTCCTTTACCGTGAATATGGCATGTACAGTATAAATTTGAAGTGATATCGTGTGTTTTGGGCGAAAAAGTTGTTATCACATGCGTCAAAAAGTTGTGGAACACGAAAACAAAAAAAAAAATCAACATCAACGGAGTTACCAGGCTACAGTGAAAGAATTCAACATGATATAGAATCATTGCCCCCACAAAACCCGAACCCTAGTCTCTCGCACCGTAAGCGTCATCCTTACCACTGCTCCAAGTTAACGCTTAGAAACTTCGCATATCCATGTAATTTTAGTTCTATTATGTCGAATCACCTAAAGTCACCTCAACTCCATTCGGATAATCGCTCGACAAACTTGGAAAACAGATTCGAAATCAGCATCCGAAAAAACGTCTAGCAGTGCACGTTTCATTCCAAACTTCCTCTCCGACTTGGGATCCTTCACTGGGTTACTATTGTATTATGCTGCTTTTGAATGCGGCACAATACAGCATAGATCGATATTTTCTCATGGCAGCATGGATCTTCTCATTTACGATCACTGCGAATTTTGAATCCTTGTGATAGCATTAAATTGTTTTCTTGCATGTTCTGTAGAGAATGCTACGGATTTTAGATGGTCGCCGAGACATGCAAAATGATGAGAGAAGTAATCGGGACAACGGCGACAATAAAGAACACGAAGCGAATTCGTAAGTAGTGAAGTTGAACATTTGAACATTTTCTATAGAGGATCTCGTTATGTGAATATCACTTTTATTTACAGTCGGGGCAACGAGCGCGGTTTCTACAGGCAAGGTGGAAGCAAAATTTATGATAATACTAGGAGGCAAGTTTTTGAGATGCTAGATTAAAAGCACAGTTCACGATGATAATGGTTTCTGAGATTTCTCTTTGAGATGAGCCTGTAATCAAGGTAGCATCAAGAACGCTGTCGGGCCGGAAAATAGCCTGGATGGGGCGTGATAAGGGTACTGGGGATCAGCGTAGCCGACGTACACACCCAAAGACGGAAGAGTTTTCACGGCTTGTAGGGACTGCAGAGGCTGCACTATTCGCGCCAGGACGCTCGCTCATACGGACAGCTTACTGTAGCCAACTGTTCGACATGTCCCACACTTTTGGGCAGGTCGTCCGATTTCCCCTTCCATGTAACTTTTGCCGTCACATTCTCGCCTAGTCCCTCCATACTTTTACTACCTGAATGTGCCGTTTATTCGCGTCTTCTTCTTTTTTTGCACTGTTCTGGGCTATCACTTCCATTATCGTCTTAAACCCTATACCCTGAAATTATCGTGAACTGTGCACATCCAAGTACTGCCATAGTTAGTGGTTTAACACGTTGACGACTCGCTCAATGGTGCGCGAAGGTATAATATTTCAATAAAAATGTGCGTGCGCGTTTCGTTTCCTGAGCAATATTCGATTTAGTCTTCTACGCGTTACAAATGGCATCGACCAGCTGTCAATGAATTTCAAACCATATATTTTTTTATTGACATTTAACAATCATGCATTGTTTGGAAACAATCTAAACATCAGAATTTGTTACATTTGCTGCACTTGTCTTATTCCTGTTGACGAGGCCTCTCACGTCGACTTGCCTGAAGCTGCGGAGATGTAACAGTTCAAGCTGTAGCAGTCGAAGCGAAGTTGTCTATCTGTGCCTTTCGCAACTCGATTACACACCAGCTAGCGCTTTCCTGTTCTTGATCTGCTCATTGTCTTGTCGCTGAAGTTTTTGTACAGCAAGTTGTCAACAATTAGCTATTTTGAGTAATTTATTTCAATTTTCTTGATCTCGCCATACAAAAATCGAACATTGACCAAGGCTATTTCTGGCCGAAATCCAAGATTTTAGCGACAAATGATTCCCGTCATTATCGAATGGATAGCGGGTCTGTGAATATAGGCCAAAAAATCTTCTGGGTTCATCTGTGGGTGAGTGTATAATGATGACGTTTTGCTTTCCGTAGTCGTTGGTCTCTTAAAATACCACAGCGAGCAATTGCTCATAACAGAGCAGTGGCTCGAAGGAGGCCTATCTGTCACATTCTCGAGCATCGTTCACCCATATGCCCATTGCTTCTTCTTTCTCGTCATCTGAAATTTCAACGTCGGATTCGTCAGCATTAGGAACATCGGCGGTAACCACTCAGGAAGTAGACGGCACTGGTGTAGAACTGTTTATTACCAACCACAAGGAGGTTTATATAGTACTGTTATTGTTGATTACTTCATCTTCTCCTTATCCTTCATTCCATCAATGCTTCGTGATCGCAGAAGTCCATCACCTGAATAGACCACTTTACCCCCTACACATATCACCTCCATGCACACCACAGGGGAACCGGTGTCGTTGTCTAACAGCAAGTTGTCAAAGCTTTCGTTGGATTCTTCCGTTGTTGTCGATATCCGGAACGCTCATGATGGCACGATTACTCATAAGGATAATGAGACTCTCGAAGATCCTTCTTCTATTCTCCGGATCCTGATTTATCACCGTGAAATCAAAATTACTTCGAACAGCTGCAAAATTTGGAGAGTATTCATCTAATGCCTTGGAATTCACAAAGTATTTCCTCGTGTCATGCATTTTTAAATGTTTTTTATCGTAATCATTCCTTTTCTAAGTGATGACAAATTTTTAGCAAGAAATTTGTCTTGTTCCACGCACCAGTCACGAATAGACGGCTAGTCGCCAACATGTTAAGCGTTTTGTTTTTCTTGAATTGCAGACAATCACTGCTTATCGCACCGTTGAAAATGCAGTAGTTGTACAAGAATAGTCAGAAGTAGTAACAATAACAATTTCTTCTCAATACGTTAGTTTCGAATTTTAGCATCGATCACGACCGCGAGAAGCACTCCGAGAAAAGTCGAGTGTTCTACAATAGCAACAAGAATCTGTTTTCAGGTAGCGTGTGAATTTAAAACATTTTCAATTGATATGCCCAAGAAGTTTTGAGAAAACTCTGTCCCCATTAGCAAATAAAGTTTTGCATGAATAAGCTTAGGCAAAACTATAAAACAAATGGAAGAAATGGAATTGTGAGTAATCTGAACCCAAATCAGTTCAATTATTTGTTACTGATCAAACAATAAGTGACTGATTGACTCTCGACGCTGGTTCGTCCACCAAGCTATTTTGATCACTGCCTTGCAGCTCAATACGAGACTGTTACAGGTTAGTAACAGTACACGTCCTCTTGTCACCTTAAGGTTAAGGTAGCTCTTAGAAAAGAATTTGTATTGACGAAGCTTCGCACAAGGGGGGTCTTTCAGGACTTGGGACACTTTCTGAAAATGGTTTTTCGTATGGTGTAGGGGCATGAGCACTGAGAATATGACTATTGCCCATTTCCGCTAATTGGCCTTCTGAATGCCAACAAAAGAGTGAAAATGATTTTGTCAGAAATTGCCGTTTTAATCCACTATGCTTCGCTTGTTTCACTCATGGCGTCGACTGTCCGCTCAGTAGAAGGCGCCAGTGGACTGCGCATTAAAAATAACGTGAGCAGTAGCCAAAAAGGGAGCCACATGTTGAAAAACACGAGAAAGTTTAATATGTGCCCTCCACGGTTGAGCAGTTCGCAGCGACGGATGGTGTGGTGGATAGCGATGTGAACTTCGAATTGGGACGGCTGGGCTGGGCTAATGGTCCAGTTTCCCGAGGCTTTTCCGCTTTTGCATTTTATGCTGCCACCTCTAGATTGGCTCCACATTGCACCAGGGCCAAAGCAAGTACCTAACCGAATACGGTCGTGACCAGGACCAGCAATTCGTTAGAATTGATGTGTGGAGCACTACCAGTGGAAGAGCTTCCAGGCGTCACACTCGCAGGTGTATAAAGGGGTCTCCTTATGCCACACTATATAGGTGTTGTAATGGGGTGTCACAACCCTACAATATGGTTCCTGTTCGATGGAAGCTGTCCTCGACCTCGTTCGTCGGTACAACGATAACAGGATTCCCATATTCATTGTAGCTCCCGATTCCGACTTTTCTCTGGGCGTCAACAGCGGACTTATGTGGGAAAACGAATCAAATTCTCTTTCAACTCGTCCTCTTGCTGAAGGATCCATGAGCATTGGGCTTGATACAGAAAGCTGTCACCCCTGAAGGGAATCATTCAAGTGCCAGATTACTAGATTAATGACTGGATGAAGGGTTTGGGCGATACCCGTTCCCTAAATACGTTCCCCTAACTCCGCGTCCTGCTATGAAAGGAAGACAGGCAGGACGCGATGAAGAAGGACATTGCTGAAGTCGAGGTGACTGCAGAAGATACTGATCGTGAGGAGAGAAGGAAATGGAGATGACCAACCAGAACAGTGGACAAAAACCCTACGACGGCGCGAGATCAGCTAGGGTAAAAATCGGTGAAATCATCGAAATTAGATGCGCCCTTTATCATTTTTCAAGGAGTTCGGTTGAGATAAAACAACAATTAAACCATTGCTGTCCAAATCATTCAAAGAATTGTATGTTCATACAATGTCCGAAGACCAGATGATATGATATCGAGTTTTTTGACTGCCACAATGATATCATACCAATTTACGAACATTTCACCAACTGAATGAACTCTGGATCCAAGGGATGCAAAGACAGCCGAACTAATGAAAAAACTACGTGAGAAATTTGAATATGGGGAGGGGGGGGGGGGCTCCTGGGAGTGAAGCCTGGAAGTTCCTTCATTGATAGCTCCACCCATCAAATTCTAACGACTTGTAGAGGTTATTGGAGGCCCTGGTCACGACCATGACCAGTCAGGCATTTGCTTTGGCGGCCCTGGTGCAATATGGATCCAATCTGGAGGTGGCGGCATAAAATACAAAAACGGCAAAACCTCGGGGAACCGAACCACCAACCCAGCCTAGACGTCCCAACTCGAAGTCCACATCGCTCCACCACACCATCCGTCGCTGATAAAAGCTCAGCCATGGAGAGCATATATGAAACTTCCCCGCACTTTTCAGTATGTTTCAACATGTGGCTCCCTTTTTTTGCTACTGTTCACGATATTTTCAATGCGCAGTCTACTGGCGCCTTATACTGAGCGGACAGTCGACGTCATGAATGAAACAAACGACGCTTAGTGAATTAAAACGGCAATTCCTGACAAAATCATTTTCACTCTTTTTTTGGCATTCGGAAGGCCATTTAGCGGAAGTGGACCGTAGTTCTATACTTAGTGCTCATGCCCCTATACCATGCAAAAAAATCATTTTCAAAAAGCGTCCCACGTCTTGAAAGACTTTCCTTGTCAGAGGTGGTTTTGATAAGACTCTTCAAGGGGTCTCTTCCCTCTGTTCTGCCAATAATGTTTTTCATGTTTTTCAACTCCTTAGGTGGGTCATCATGATTTTTCGTGTTGGCCTCAACCTCGAATCAAAAGAAATGAAAGGGTCACATCTATTACTCGTTTTACCATCTGCAGTGCTCTCACGAGGAGCTCGAAACCTTCCATCTATGTGAACAATAAGTTAAGCAGCGACAGTACCTGTCATGATTCACCCAGACAAGGTACTGGGAATCGGGTTCATTCGTGAAGATTGGTAAAAGATGATGCCATGCTCACCTTTTCCACACCACTATTTCCGTTGGTTTCACAAAAAAAAGGGGGGGGGGGGGGAAATTGTTGAGGAGGAAGTTGTGCAGTTGTCGGGAAGTCAATTGAGTTATGAATATGTGAATTCCATCTTGCTCTCTGTAGAAGGTATTGCTGCTCTAGCATCGTGACCAGTAGGTAACAGTCCTAATCATTCTCTATCATTTTTGTTGTACTTATTTTTGCTTTGTTTGGAGAACAATCAGCTCAACAGACCATGTTTCAGATCGACGGCGTCGTGGGTCAAATTCAAATTACAGTTGAATGAGTTTTACCTTTTTTTCACTTGAGACCAGACTGCAGACTGAATTTTTCAGTAGCAACAAAATCATTAATTTTTTCTCGGTGATTTATGCATTTTTTAGATCGATAATTTTCTATCGCATAGTCACGTGCCCAAATTTTTTTTAACGTTTTCCTTGTCTATTTTCACCGTTGTTCACTTCTCGTTGAGCACATTTTTCGTTATGTGAATGGTAAATATGCCGCGTTTGATAGCTAATGCCTTTTTTGTAGTAGGTGGAAGTGTTATTATTCTCCGTTTATGTAAATAAGTTAGGGTTTTATAAGTTCATCTATGGACTTCCCATTCCACTTTGTTAAGGCTTGTCGCAAGGAGATAGTGTTTTTTTCGTTTCTTTGAAAAACTACTTTTGGCTCATAATTTATTAACCATGTAGGCAATGCGTTTGTGATGTACTTCTTTTTGTTCTGTTGTTTTTTTCCTTGTTCTAGCGGAAGGAGTGGTAATCAAAAATCTGTTTTTTTTTCTCAAATCCTTTCCTGGTCGCTATTTAGTATGCTAACGCTTTTATGATTCATTTATCAGGCGCAATGCGATTCTGACCATAATAGCAGTGACTCATGTATATCTTACTTCGAGCACCTTCAGTGCTTATAGTTCTAGGAACTGAGAGCAGAATGATTCACCTTGTGAACATTCCAGCATTGGTTTTGTGAATCTCGTTTTATTCTTGTTCACCCTAGAATGCTGGCGAAAAAAGGCCAGTTTATAAGAGGTACCTGCATTGCGTGGCTCCCTTTGATGTCATTATTTAGCGATCAGTTGCTCGAGTGCTTGATACTTAAAGTAGAAATACACCTCTAGGCTCTAGCAAGCCCACTGTTTTCAGAGTGCTGATTGAATATTCCTATGACTATGCTGTGTAACTTTTACCCTACAACTCACCTTACAGAATGCGTAGCGTGGGATTGAATACCAACTGCTTGACATAATTTGACTGCTTTTACTAATATAGTATTTCTCAGCTCCTTTTATAATGAATGTTTGATGTTGTCGCTGTTTAGCACTCCAGCTTGTTATTGTCCCTAATCGTCAAGTTCACTATGCAGCTCCCTTTCTTGTATTGATAGAATCCGCGTGTTTTTTGGTTGTTGTAATTGTCATTGCACTGATTTTGGTAACAACTTCTCGGCACTCTTTCATAGTTTATTGTTTTTGCTCGAATGATCTGTGTTCTGCTCTTTTCATTCGTAATCGTTTGATCACTACCATTATAATTTTGTTTCACGAATGGAATAAAGAGCATTTTGCTTACTGATTTGTCAACTAGTTGGGCCGTCTGTTTATCCGTTTTACGAGCATCAAAGCATATCTATTTTATTATCGGTGAATCTATTCGGACCAATGCGAAAGAAAGCCAGAAAAATGTAGTCAGGGTGTAGAGTGATGTCCACACGCGGAGGTAATCCATCTCCAGCACCATCCGCATCTTCATCCTTTACTGGTCTCAAGTATGTGTCGATTCTTGATGATAAGACGAGGAGCATACCTACGGTGAGGTTGTGTGTTGTCCGTGGCTCTACTTTTGCAAATATGAACCCTCACGGACACCAGGTCCATCATTGGTATCTAGTACCAACAATAAGAGGGATATACGTGATGTTATATTGATGTCGCTAATGCCTCCTGTGGATGGCTGCGCACCCTTAGGTCGGTCAGTACATCATTACCTAGTACTCACTTGACTCGCACCCATTTCAACCGTACCTGGCAGCTTAACTACATGCCGTAACGGCCACCGCTGGGTATGTGAAAATAGTGTAGTTTCTCATTCTGGGGGAAAAAGATCATACTCTTGAAAGTGAAGTAAGTCACAGCAGACGAGTACAAAATGGATTGGCACTATTATTGTAAGGAAAACCTGGGTGATGGTTCCCGTGCTTGAGTTTTCCTCCATCATACATATAAGTCGCGAGTGTGATTTTTTTTTTCACCAGCGAGTACCCGGTAAGACCAGTACACCAGTATCTCGCATTCTTGGTGTAGAGTAGTGTGTCGCTGGATATCTTGACAAATCTTTCATGCAACAAAGAAACTTTTCTTGCGCACGGGCTGCTTTCATGGTCCGCGATTTGGCTCGCGAGCGCGCGAACGAGCGATTGTGGCGGCGCTTGCCCCTTGTTTACATTTGAATCCTGGTCAATACCGCCGGACGAGTAGTCCCCCGGCTGGCTCGCGCGCTCGCTCCCTCGCGGACTATGAAAGCAGCCACCTAGGTTCCAGATTCTTTGGTTTGCTATGGCAGTCCGTAGATCTCGTGTTCCTTAAAAAGAGAGGTACATACGGTGTATTTGAATGTTGATATTCAGCTGGAAAATACAACATGGTGCGGATACGAAGATTCCCCAAAGGACGGGCATTCTGTCAAGGTCGATGAGCTATGTAGTGTAGGGAGATTAAACTGTAATGGAAATACCTAAACTTTCACTCCAAGCGTCGCACTTCACCAGCTCTGTTCATGTTCCGTGTGAGCCCTGTTCACTAAACCACTGAGGCTGCACGGCTGTCTCTACACGCTCTACATTTGCCCAGCAGTAACAATACACCTCCAGAGATTATCAAGAGAGCTAACAAGAGTTCCAAACAAAACTGTAGTGCAAGCATGTCTTTTAAAATTAAGAATAGTGCAGCTATCCTAATTTCGCATGTCAGTTCGATATTTAAATTGAGAAACTTGAACGAAATCGCATTTGATGAGGGCTAAATGAGGTTGCGAACGGAATGACTTTTTGAAAATTCAGCAGATTTCCATTATGAATTGGTTCTAATGGAAAAATTCGAAGGATCATCGAAAGAGCTTCATACAGATTGGTTGGTTATCATTGATTATGTTTGGCATCGGCGGTGTAGGTGTCCTCGTCAACACGAACATCGCCATGAACATCGATTCGTACAAGAACTTGGCCACAATTTGCGTTTGACGTTAGCGATTGAGAAGATGCGGCTCAAGCCCAGCTCTAGCAATCTTCATTGTCTACGCACCACATCAAGAAGACAACTGGAAGCGTTTTATATGGATCTGGGAAGCGCTACTGAGAAACCATACTTTCTTCAAAGCCATCGCCGGTGAATTCAACGCCAAGGTTGGCCCCAAAAGAACGGCTGAAGAGCTCCACAGTAATTCTCGCGGAGCGGAATGGAATGAGCAGGGTGAACGACTGTCCAAGTAATCATGTCGACCCACATCATCCATGGTGATTTTAGTTCCAGAAGCCTTGTCATTTGCGATGGACTTGGGAGTCACCTGATGGGCAGGCCCATTATGGAGTAGAACACACCAATCTTCGGAAACTCCACCTCGCCAAGTGTCTTTCCCTGATTGGAATAGCGTAACAGCAACCCACAGGACCTATGAATTACGATTTTTTTTGGTATCAGAGCAACACGGCCAACACTTTATAAAATCATTTTCAGTAGGATTTAATATTGTCATGAGAATGATTCAGGAGAAACTTGGCTATGGCGTATGTCGATCAGTGAACGAGTTCGTGAAGCTGAATCGTATCGGTGAAGGTACCTATGGGATCGTCTATCGAGCCAGAGACTCCAAAAGCGAGCTAGTCGTGAGCCTTAATAGATCTCATGGCCTATGGTCACTCTCATTAGTCTAGATGTATTTCGATCCTATCACAATGTATCTTTTGTTACGTATCCTCATGCGACGAGTGCTACAGAGCGGAAGGCATCAAAAGCAGCTTCCACATTATAGCGCAGCATAGTTTGCGCACCATTTTCAAAATGCACTACGCAACCCCTAGTCAGCTCACCACTCGCCCCCGGGGGGACGGAACTTACGTGCGTCCGAGGATGCGTGCGGCAAGTTGCGCGGCGAAGTTCGTGGCTGTTTGAACGGGTTTAGAGCTTATCATTTGGGCCCGAATTTGAGGTAGAGTTGATTAGTATGACCGGCTGACCCTACTTAACTACTCTACTTCAAGTTTTTGCCCCAATAATAGGGGCCAGAGCCGTTCGAATCGACACGAACTTCGCCGCGCAATTTGCCGCGCGCATCCTCGGACGCACGTAAGTACCCATATCCCTCACCCCGTGAGCCACTTTTACATGCATCGTATATGTGGCGGGTGAAAATTTGTGCAATCAAATAAGGCTATGTCGTGAAATGAAATTGTATTGATCCACAAAATTTCTGCAGAATTCGGGAATGCACTTTGATGCCTCCCTCTATGTGCCGTCACTCTTCAGCGTTCTTTGTATGTATAGAGAGATTATTATTGGATGAGATCAGAAACTTTCTGGCAACTTTAGTTTTTTAGCACAGAATCTTGCACCTTGCTACCTCATTACTCTCATTCATTCAGAAAGCTCCCGCAAAAACCGCTAAATAATTTATGAAGCTGCGGACGAATTTGCTCAGAACAAGATTCGATGTTTAGGTAGCTCTAAAGAAGGTGCGTGTTGATAGCAAGGTGAGCGCTCAAATGGGCATTTCGGACTCGGCTCTTCGCGAAATCGTTCTTTTAAAAAAGCTCAGACACGAAAACATCGTCGAACTCAAGGAAGTAGCAGTGTCACGAGATCCACAGGGGATGTTCCTTGTCATGGAGTATTGTGAGCAGGTTTGCATATATTGTGCACCTTCGAAAAAGTTAGACACAACTAGAGGCTCTCCTTCAGGACCTGGCAAGGCTCCTCGATGAAATGGTTCACCCCTTCACGGAATCTCAAGTGAAGTGCCTTATGCAGCAGCTGTTTAGAGCGCTTGATTATATGCACAGTCATTACGTGCTCCATCGCGATCTAAAGGTTGATTTGGTTCTATGTAGACACTGATGTTCAGTCAGGTTTTTAAAACAATTATTTAGGTCTCTAATCTTCTTCTAACCAGTCACGGCATACTCAAGGTTGCCGATTTCGGTCTTGCGCGGGTTTTTGGCGATCCTGATATGAGTATGACTCCTCGAGTGATAACGCTGTGGTTGGTTCACTCTTACCGCCGCTTAAAGGCACAGTATAGTCTAAAGGCGGTATGTACCCCTTTTAGACGAGCACTCCCAAAAACGGATGGGGTAAACGGCAATGGAGAGGCTGCGGACGAATGCTACAGAGCGGAAGGCAACAAAGAACCTCTTCCGCTGCTGCGTTATTAGTTCTATACCTTCTATTTCTCAGCGTTGGAGCGCAGCATAGTTGCGAGTTGTATTCAAGGGTACCTTCGTGACCCCTAGCTACCCTTCCGCGTCCTTGCCCAAACTCCTTTTCCATTTGTCGTGTAAGTCGTGTAAGTGACGAGTGAAAATTTAAGCATTCATATAAGGTTATGCCGTGAAAGGAAATATATTGTCTACGCAAAATTTGCAAAACTCGGAGGTATCTCCTTAGCCAATCGAACATGGTGCAAAAACTATCCTGTGCCTTCAAGCAGTTTGTTATATACCACGATGAATGCTTTCCTTTAAGGTATAGATGTCCTGAGCTACTTTTTGGTAGTAAAACGCAAACGGTTGGCATAGATCAGTGGGCAGCAGGCTGCATATTGGGTGAACTCCTTCTTCATCGACCACTTCTGCCAGGGAAAAGCGATATGGAACAGGTACACTGTTTTTGATTATTCGTTGTTACCCCGAAATTTCAAGGGAACCGGTTTCATAGCAAAAAGAGTGGACGTCGAGCTTGCGAAAATTCGTTGCGGACGCATTCTCGTCATATATTAGGTTGGCGCATAAGTGAAGTCTTCTTCCTTCTGAGTGACTCTTTCCTTCGAAATTCCGCGGTCCCGTGAGTCTTCCCTGCAAAACTGTGTCGTTGTTCGTGATATAGTGTATCTTCAAGCTAAAGGAAAGAAATAAGGGGACGTTAATGAAAATTAGCGACGTAGGCCAATTGAATAGCCTCTTTTTCCCTTTCCAAGAGATTACCCATTGATGTGCCGTTCCTTTACTCACTTCCTCTAAATTTTATACTTTTGCACTGCTCCACAATTCCTCTGTTCAATTCAAAATTGATTTCTCCAATATTGAAACCATGATTACTTTTTTAGGTCAGTTTTTTTGCCTATACCAACTTACCTTTAGCGCCAACACAATCTTCAATTGCATGTTTTAAGTGACGGTGCTCTTGATCCGATATTTTACACAGGGTTGACAAATACGTTGAGGGAGCCATCGACTTCTAGAGAATATTTTCTTGCAAGAAATTCCGTTATTGACAACAGCGACGATCCGAACATCGAACGATTCCACCATAGAGCTGGGAAAGTAGAGTGCTCGAAAGCTGGGAAGAACACCTTTCTCTGGATGCTCTCGAGCTTATTTGCGCGAATATGTATGAGCTGTAGTAAATTGCAGACTAACTTTTAGACTTAGGAAACTCTGCAGGGAGAAACAGAGGAAGATCCGAAAGAAGGAAGAGCAACAGTTCTGGACGAAGTAGAGACTAGAAAGAACATCTGCACCACCCTCCGAGCTTTGCTGATTACGATTCAAAATGGCTTGCCATCACCTTTGTGGCGAGACGGTCACGTCATCTCGGAGGGCAAAGAAGGTCGATCACGACTCCTTTTCTTTTGACGTGCTCCCATGTAGATGAAGAATCCTACAGCACTGAAGCGGGAAGCCCATTTGATGGAAAGGTACAACCAGCATATTGCTCTATCTGACGAGAGACGTGGACCGTATTGGCCACTATCGCCCAACATACCCGCTGTCCATTATCATATGTTTTTTTCATGGGAGTTATCTCCAGAAGGATTGGCAGAACATTAGAAGAAGGGCAGTGAGTCGTTCTCGCTCCAGGGAAACGAAGCTCAGCATTTCTTTCGTTCAGAGCTTTCGTGGAGAAGTCTGACCATCTCGTTAGCGTCCGTCCGAGAGTTCATTTGACGTCCCGAAGGATCCAGTCAGTGGCCGCCTGATCTAACGGTCACCACTGTACCGCATTACGTGTCCGGCCCACCTGATTTTCGATTTTTTGGCGTAATCGACGGCATCCCTGATCTCCGTCTCGCTCGGAACTCCGAAATCCCTTCTGCACTTGCGTGTGTAAGGAATTTCTGAGCATCGTCCTTCCCAAGGCGCGTTGAGTAACGCTGGCAGCATGCTCATCCTGCTTTCGTAGAGCCCAGATTTTCGAGGCGTACGTCAAAGCGGGAGGCGAATGTTCTTTGTCTTCTTCACTACTCCCTCGATATTCTTGTATAGTCCCCACGCGGCGCGTTTCTTTCTACAAAACTGCGGAACTAGGACGTTCATCATGTTGACTTTCCGACCTAGATATACATGGCTCGAGCATTCGGAGATATTCGTTCCGTCGAGTTCGAAGGGAGCATCAGGTTCCAATCCGTTTTTCATGAACATCGCCTTCGTTGAATTCAGTGTCAGACCGATCTTTCCACAAGCACTGTGAAACTCTTCCAGCATTCGTTCCGCCTGCTCGCTGTTCGGTATTATAAGCATGATGTCGTCTGCAATGCGGAGGTGATGTAAATAGCGTTCGTCGGTTGCCTTCACTCCCAAGTCTTATATTCCAAATGACGCACGATATTCTCGAAAGCGGCACTGAAAAGTTGAAAAAGCGAAACGGTACCGCTTCACCTCTCTTCACAATGAGTAACTTCCCTACAGAATGGTGAAGTCCTGGTCGTGAAATCGTCGTAGAGCTCACGAAGCATCCTTATATATTGAGTGGGAACATCCTGGTTGCCCAGGACTTCAAATACCGCTTTTTGTTCCAACGGTATCAAAGGCTTTCTTCAAAATGATGAACGTTAGACATAGCGGCACTTCATACTCTCGCGATACTTCAGTGAGTCGTGCCAAGGTGTGGATATGGTCGATTGTACTGAACCCTCTTCGAAACCCTTCTCGATGGCTGTCCTTAATCTCACATTCTGTCAATCCTGTTCAGGATGACGCGTGTGAGAAAAGCTCGTAGATTACAGGCAGCAGGCAGATTAGGCGATGATTGCCAATATGTCTGGATCTCCCTATTTATACAGCAACACAGTCCGGCTGGTTTTCCACGACATGGACACTTTGCATTCCGGCAGATTCCGCGTGAAGAGCCTAGCCAGAGTTTGGACAATAACTGGTGGAAGACTCTTTATACAGTAGCGCTCAAAAGTCTTCGGTGAAATGGTTCTTCAGCCGTACTTTTCCGTCGTAACTTCTTTCCTTCTGGATCTAATTAAGCGAAATTTCTATATTCGGAGCGTGGATGTATTGTGAATATTTACCACTATTAACCTGCAGTCTGATCATGTTCCAGATATTCCAAAGAGCATGAACTCAAAATCGACTGAAAATACAGTTGATGGTCCTTCTAGAATCTCTTTCCTTAGTATCATGTCAAAAGTGTACGAGCGGTAACACCGATCACAATAGATGAGAAAAACGCACATAAGGTGCGATTAAGTGCTGACGCCAACAACTTTAGTTTTAGCAAAATGTGCTACCGCAACAAGCACCTTACTCTACCTGTGGATATTGCAGCTTTGCAGTGAAATAGGGTTGGGTAGGGTGAAATATGCTCTAGTTAGACATATCCAAATTTCGTGTCATTCGGTCTACTAAGAAAAAAGTTATTAACGAAAAAGCGTCAAAGCATTTCACCGAAGACTTTTGAGCGCTACTGTATGTTCTGGTTTGATCCTATCGAGGGCGGGCGCCGTACAACTCTTTATCGACATGGTGGCCTGGGTGACTCCCATGTCCAGCGCAAATGAGAGGGATTTTGGAACTGCGAGTTCCAATGAATGACGTGGGTCGACATGATAGACTCGACAGCCTTTCATCCTGCTCATTCCATTCTATTCCGCAACTGTGGATGGAGCGATGTGGAGCTCTTCAGCTGTTCTTCTGGGGCCAATCTTGACGTTTGAATCAAAGACGATGGTTATGGTCTTGAAGAAGGTATGCTCTCCTCTGTAGAGCCTCTCCAAATCCATATAAAGCGCTTCGAACTCCTCTTTTTCATAGCTTGATGTTGGTCGTAGGCAACTTAGATGGTCAGAGCTGGGGTTGAACCACATCTTCCTCATCGCAAACGTCCGATTCGGGTTGTTAGGCTTTCGTACGAATCGATGTTCATGGCCAAGTGCGTATTGACGAGAACACCTACGCCGCCGACGCCTCTGCTGTCGCATGTTCCGAGGAACAATTCTTCTTCAGTCTCAAATACAGCGTGCAGCGGGCGATGGAGTGACCATGACTTCTCGTCTCGGTCACTCCAATGTCGTCGTACTTGATCTTTCTAGCTTACATCATCAGGTCCTCTATACACGCTTCCGATGCAAGCGTCCGTGCGTTGAATGTACAGATCACCACCTTAGTCCTTCTCCTTTTAGGCGGCCTGTTTTAGCCCTGACACTTTAGCAGCCTTTCCCGAGCGTACCTACCCAACGCTGCCGTATTGACTACATCAGGTTGAAGGGAATGAGGCCCAATCATATTACTGTTTTTGGCGATTGAGCCAACGTGCAACTTGCCAGGTTCTAACGTGAGGGCTGAATTGGTTTTGGGTGCTAGCCTGACGGTATCGAAGTGGAGGGGGGGGGGCTTTATTTTTGGAGGCGGCCCTGAATTGCCTCCCAGATACTTCCCAGTCACTCGAATGCAGGCTTTTGGCTGAGTCGATAGGCAGGATACCAACTGCTCCCGCAGACTCTCCACATACGTATGCTTGGATACACCTGCGAGAAATAGAGGGTATATCGACCAGCACAGCAGAATCAGTGAGCCCTCCCCCTAAATCCACCTGCGTCTTTGGGCAAGTACTGGCAACTTTTGGTTGGTCATTAACTCCCCTATCCGGCACCTAGGGACGCCCTAAGTAGCCTCGTCGCTAACCGGCTAATATATTTACTTCAATGAGACTCTTAGTAAAGGAGTCCGCAGTCCAAAGCCATTAATCGATGCTCGTGTTGCAGATCGATAAAATTATCGGACTTCTTGGTACACCAACAACGAAGATTTGGAGTGAACTTGATTCGATGCCGTTACTAGAAAATTTTACATTGAAAGTGCAGCCCTTCAACAATGTCAAGGTTTGGTTTCGCTATGTTATGACTCTAGAATGAAGCGTTTAGGGACTTCATAGCTTTGGCGTCCTCATATCGCTGTCCTGTCAATGGCTGCTTTCATAGTCCGCCGGCCGGCCGGCGTGCCGGCGTGCCGGCGAGCGTGCCGGCGGAGGCAGTGCTAGCGGGGAGGAGGGAGGCAGACAGATAGGCAAACAGTCCACGCCCCTTCGAGGGGTTGAAAACAAACAACCTTCGAAGGGACGTGGACTGTTTGCCTTACACTGTCTGCCTACCTCCTCCCCGCTAGCACTGCCTCCGCCGGCACGCTCGCCGGCACGCCGGCACGCCGGCCGGCCGGCGGACTATGAAAGCAGCCAATTACGTGCCGGCTATGTTGCTCTGGTATGGTGTTAAAATGCAAATTCAGGTGGTTTTTGAGTCGGCATCTCCATCAGCTGTTGACCTGCTGAATGCATTGTTTATGTATGACCCAAAGAAGAGGATCAGCGCTGCCGATGCCTTGGTTCATCCATTCTTCATGGTGAGGTATTTGACGTTCCGCATTTCCCCTCCAGTAAATGATGGTTTAAATTGAAATTCTTGAGAATCTGTAACACTGAAAGATCGCCGAAAAAGTTCAGTTTTTCTTCAAAATGTTCCGTCGAGCATTTCAATTTTCAGGAGCGCCCCTTACCATGCGATCCAATGTTGATACCTTCACTGCCACCAAGTTACAGCAGAAAGCGAAAAAGAGAAGAGTCTTCGCAGATATGAATGTAATTGACTGTATTATATGTGAATTATTTATGCTTTAATTTATGAATTTTCTTCTATCAGAAGTGACTGACTATAATTATTTAGACTGATACATGGTGATTCATACAGGGCTCTTTTGGTAAAAAACATTTCGGTAGATCTTTTTCCCTGCAAGCAATCATGTCATCGTTGCTTGCATTGGGAGAAATGTTGAAATTGGTAGGTCAGGGCGGGTTTTGGACCTTTCCAGCCGTTCATATCTCGTCTTATTCATTTCTAGTTGGGCTATGCACACTAACACGTGCACCATGTCATGCCCACTACCGCTTACCTACGACTTTTAGAGGACGAATATAAACAGTATCGGTTGAATTCCCTTTTCTAATCGTTTAGATGATATTCCCCAATTTGAACGATCTGATGCCGCTCTGTGGGTGTTGATCTCTTGACACTAATAGGTGTTCGTGGAATTGTTTCCATTCTGGGTGAAAATGTAGTTGGGGGGTGCCAGCGCCCTTCCGTCTCGTTGCTCTGCGTCTCTGACCCAGGCGGCAGAGTGCCCAGAGACCGCACTGTGGCGCGGATATGGCCTCTTAATAGTGATAGGGAATATAATCTTTAACAAGGGGAGGAGCTCCGGGGTGGGTGAGAAGTAAACGTTGAGCAAGAAGTTGAAATGATTTAGAATAGCTATTTAATAACAACCTCTCCATTCCATTCTACTCTTTTCTGCAGAGCAATGGAGAGGTTGTTATTAAATAGCTATTCTAAATCATTTCAACTTCTTGCTCAACGTTTACTTCTCACCCACCCCGGAGCTCCTTCCCTTGTTAAAGACTACATTCCCTATCACTACCAAGAGGCCATATCCGCGCCACAGTGCGGTCTCTGGGCACTCTGCCGCCTGGGTCAGAGACGCAGAGCAACGAGACGGAAGGGCGCTGGCACCCCCCCCCCCCCCCCAACTACATTTTCACCCCATTCTGACCTTCTCGAGTTCCTGGAGGTTTGATTGTCCTGAGGCGGGTTCTGACTTTTAGTCTGTGACGTCATAAATAGACTAGATATTAATCAACGGACCAATATGTATAAAGAGCATCGATTGACTTTCCATTTCATAACTGTTTCCTCACCGCGCTCTTGTGATCTTCACGCCCTTGATCGTGCCTACGTGACTTTTGGGAGGGCACACAAACGGGTATACAAACGGACCCACAAAGTTAGCGCTTACATATGGAGAGGGTTGACAGTGACAATCAACGGCTTAATATTTATTTTCATGCTTTCAAATCAACTGCATAGCGATCTTTGTTGCTGCCTAGTCTGATTTTATCGCTACGAAAAGTGATGAAATACTGAAAGAGTTGGTTGGTTTTACTCTCTGTTCCGTCCTTTTTTGCTCTCCCAGTAGCTTACAATTTGTTCAACGCCCATTACTACACTCCTATAAAGTACATGTCCGGTATCGGAGTGATTGTATTCGGCATTTGAATAATACCTCTCCATTCATATTCTTAACTTTTCTGATTGATTCTTTTCCACAAATACAAAACTGAGATCGTGGAATTATCCTAATTTTTGCATGATTTCTCAAGTTACTGAGTCATGGCAGCTCCAGATCATGGATCAGCGTATTTACAAGATATGTCCGCCTTCAACACATCTGCGGTGCGTGCAGGGCGCACCAACAGTAATTGTGTTTTCAGCTTTGACTAGCTTTTTGATAAAATCCATGCTCCAGGAGCGTGGTGATAAAGCTATTAGCAAGACCTCTCAAACGAATGTACTACTGAGTGTGAAACGACTGAAAAACTGATTTATTCACCAGTTCTTTGAATAATATAACGCCATCATTAGCTTCACTCATCTACATTACTGTTAAGGAGACACTAATTCATATGTACAGTAGTTGGTTGAAGTGAAATTGAGACTATACAGATCATGAAATCAAATATCATGTAAAATGAGAATATCGTTTATGATGTGTTACCTAATAATGGATTGGAATCCGATTCATTACGCCCCTAAACGTTACACATTGGTATTGTAACGCAATCTAATTTAGCCACGGTAAGTGCAGTGGCTGCTTCCATAGTTTTTCTGAACATGCCACTGACCGCTCGCTCGCGCGCCGGCTGGCGGACTATGAAAGCAGCCAGTGGCATGTTCAGAAAAAAAGAGTTTGAATGAGTGGGTAATAAATATGGACGAGTGCTACAGAGCGGAAGGCATCGAAGAGCATCTTCCACCGCCTGCGTGCGGCTTCGTGACTTTGGTTAGGCTCCTTTCATTTCTCTAGTGCTCTTTCGTGACCCCCCCCCCCCCAGCTACCCTACCATACACCCCGTGTTCTTGCACAAAGGCTCTTTTCATGCTTCATACATATGACGGATAGAAATCTGTGCGTTCAAATGTGGTTATGCCGTGTCTACAGCACTCCCGCTCTGTACCGTCACTTCCAGACATGTGATAATCTTGCTTCGGAGGCGAGGATTCTCTAGAGCGAAGCTGGTTAGTTGAAGTACAGTTTCGGTAATAAGGGTTACAGATACATGTGCAGGGCGAAAAACTCGTGTCAGATGCCTCTTTTTGGCACACCGGGTTAGTCGAGGCGTTATTTGCAATTATCCGTGGTAGCGGTCTGCAATAGCGTACCAACATGCACACGGTCCCTGCCACTCATCCAGTGTCCCTGATCGTGGTATTTTCTTCGACGCGCTTTATACGTGAGTCGGGTGAAGGGACATTCCCTTGAATGTGCTGTTGAAAGGCAATTGCAGACTGCTGTCGCAGGTAACAATTAGTAGTACCGTGATTAGTGGTATGAGGACATAGGATGGAGAAGCACAGACCAGTGATTGACTTTACTCGGATAGCACGAGGATGTGCGCTATAAATATTCGAAACCAGTTTTAAAAGCTAAACGACGTAGTCAGGTGTGAGATCAGGGCGCCAGGGACATGCTGTAAGCCAAAGTTCCTAGATTTTCTTACTAAATTCAATCTCTTCGGAATGCAATGGAAATCGTTCAGCCTGTTCCTGTCCAGAGTTAGTTAGGGCTAGTGGTTCTGTTAAAGGTAGACCGTACATTTGGTCAGTAGCAAGAGCTAGTAGTGGAAACTGGAACTAGTGGAGACGGTGGAGACAAACTGGTGATTTGACAACGACGGGCTTTTCATCTCAACCTCGTTTGGTGTTTTCATTGATCTTGGCTATTAACAACGGCAATTCACTGACGTTTTCAAGCTGAAAATTAGGTTATCATTCCAAGTTCATCACGCGATCATATGACGATCATTCTGTAAAGTGTACTTACAAAGTAGTCGCTATATTCCTTGAGGTTGTCCCGATTGCCGACACCAGTCAGCACGGCTACGCTGGCTTTCAGACCAGCCACTCGGCCCATTTTCAGGTCGGCTGTGGTGTCTCCTACCATTATTGCTTGCTGAAGCATAGAAAAACAGTTAATCTTGGCTTTTTATACAAATTGTTCTCAATACATTTTTTACTTACTGAAGGGTAATAATAAAGGGGTGGCCGGTAAGTTTCAAAAATTTTTGCCGTCAGCAATAATAAAGAGTAACGATTTATAACGAGAATTGTGATCCCCTCAGCCGAGCAACTGGGAACTAGACTTTAGACTAGACGTAGACATTGTAGACTAATGTCTACACACCGATACTACTAGTTCGATCCATGAAAAACATGCGAAATTTGCAAAAATGGTGTCAGTATCAGCAAATCGCGTGAATATATAACAGGGCTTCTTGCGATGGAAGCTATTTTTATGAGTACTCGCTTTTTTTTAACACTTACTGTTCACATAACTCGTAGTGTCAAAGGTTACTGTCGGGCACAAAGTGTGAACATTGTGATCACTTCGGGAAAAGGAACATCGTTTTTGGGTTTCTTCAATGGATTATTACAAAATACACGACACTATTGTGAAGAACTTTCCACGAGTTGAAAGGGCCAATTTGAAAAAAAGGATGTCAAGGGTGAAAACGAATTGAGGAGCTTGCTTTAAGCTATATCAGCTTTTTTCGGATCATGACGCTCCTCAAACACGATCGGAAGATGCCTATCTCTTTTACACATCGTATATAGATCAACTCCTCGTGATTAGGCAAAGTATTTGTTTTCAAATTTGAATGGAAGGTCGATAACCAGGATAATGAAGAAAGCGCAAACAAGGATAAATTATCCACCCAGAACTCCCTTGATAATGAATTTTTCTGTTTTTAAAAAGAATTACCACATACATATTCTCAGTTTAGTCTACAGAGCATCATGCTAATGAGCGACTTAGCGCTAAACCTGTTGTCGATGTCTCTTGATTCCTCATGCTCATAGAGCTTTTCATCGTTTTATCATTGGTAAGCTTACATTCAATGGCACATCAAGTCGCTTGCAGATTTGAATAGCACACAGTGGACTCGGCTTCGGTATGATGCCACTGTCATTACCGCAAACGACGTCGTCGAGTAGCGATGCAATACCAAGAATACGCAACTGTTGTTCGGTAGCGGCTCTTGAAACACTTCGCATGATCATTTTTACGAAAATTAGATTATAATCAAGTATTTCGTTTGGTGCGATCCCTACCATCGCGCCACCCGTTCGTCGTGGTTTGCGAGTTGGACAACTCGTCCAGGTGATTGGGCAACCCACTGCCTATCCAACTTATAGAAGCCCCGTCGATGACGCCGCTACTATAAGACGCCGAATCGCGAAGCTACAAGTATTCTGTCTATTTGCATCGATCGGCATGATCAGGAGGTTGAATCACCTGGACGAGTTGTGCAGCTCGCAAACCGCGTCGAATGGGCGGGGCGATGATAGGGATCGCGCCAAATGACCGCCTCCCATAATAAAGAGTCAATGATGTGATAACCCAGAATGCGAATTTCCATAAGTAGTATCCTGACCTACCAGTTGAGTTACTTAGTGAAAGAAAAAAACATGGCATGGCATTAGAAGCTAGATTTTACGATGAGCCTAATTCATATATTTTTTACAAAACTGAAGGAAACCTATACCTGCTGTCCGCAGTACATAACGCCAATTTACAGCCAAGTGCTCGAAGTTCGCGAAAGAGTTTCGGGAGGTCACAGGTAGGTGCCGTTTCTCCGGGGGACGCCTCCGGCACTCCTCGTTCAACGATTGAGTCCGCATCTTTAGCACTTATGCCAAACTGCTAAAACAGAGCCCTTTGAAAAAATTCTTCGATTCTAATTCCCTTCAATTACCTCTATCACAGCCATACCAACGATGAGCATAATGTCACATCAATCAATAGGAAAAAGCTACACCCAATTTTTCGTTGTTGTGGACGGTTTGTTTACTGAAACTGCAATGGAGTCTTAGTGCAAAACTGATGGGGTCTGAGCAAAACTTTTGGGCTAAGGTAAGACGTAGATGATTCTCCCACCGCTACAAGATCGTCCTCATCTTCACCGTTTGTCCCCGCTTGAAAGCAGGGTCGGCTTTATCGGTGTATTTACACCTTTTCTCCAAGATGAATATCTGGTTGGGATGAATGCCACTTGTATGGTCCTTCCATAGGGATGTTGAGATTACACCGAATAGGGGTGGCTCAGGAAGATGAAGTGAAGAATGTCAGACGAAACCCAGCGATTAACAAATTTATTGTAACAACAAAACAATCCGACCAAATAAGACAAAGACCAGTCGGGAAAGAGAGATTCGATAAAAAGATTCACTAGTGGGTCGGGCACAGAGATAACCGCGAGAGGGCCCACTGCAAAAGAACGACTACTTAGGCCTTTCTCAATATCTTGACTTTACCTATCTCACCAACCACGGAGGTTCGTACCGCCAGCACTCACTAAGGGGGCTACGTCGAGGTGTCCCAGGGCACGGAGTCCGCAAACTCTGTGGGGGTTAGATGGTTAGACGGTCTCTGTTCCGCCCTAACAAACTAGTACAAGATAACGATTCAAGATGTTATAAGCAATAGGGGCCACTGCGAATCGCTCCGTTGTTGTGATTATGGTCCAAGCACGTAAACCCAGCCGTCCAACTCAGCATTTTTGTTTCCATTACTCCGAGGCGCACTTCAAGCCCTTTGTCGCAGGCCAGCATTCTGCATCGTAATTCGCGAGTGGTCGTACTTTTTTGTAACAGAAGACTTCAGTCATCGAGCGTTACTGGAACCACATTGCTCTTATTCAGGCCTTCTTCTAATTGGATCGCTGGCAAGGCGGTGCCCTAACAATAAAACAACCTTATTTAACCTCTCTCTGTGGCTATGGAAACGATACCTAACCGCCATTTTGCAACAGAATAGAAAGCTCTGTGCATCTTTCGAATCCTCATGCTTATGTAAATGTCTCAAAATGTGTGTTGTGAAAGTTTAAATAACAGCTCGAATATCTAGAAACAATTTTCAACGCACCTGTAGAGTGACGGAGACATCAGCACGGATCCCAGTAAGCGTTTTCTCAGCCAACGCTCCCATGGAGACCTAAACCAGTTCAGAACATTCCTGTGTCTCTGTCTTACTGAACGATTTCAAGAAATTTTCTTAGAGTTCCTAGAAACCCCTCAAGCTTTAGTTTGCAGTGATTTTTTCCATATGTGCTGTAGTATTAGGTTCAACGTTCTTTGCGGTGCTTTCCGCACAAGTTCTGCCACCTAGAAACTGTAATGCAGGTGGTCACAGGGATTTAAAGAATCACTATTTGCACAGTTTCCAAACAGGCCGAAAAATATAACTAAAGTACGAACCTATTACTCACTGATACATAGAAATCCATCCCCACGTCAAGAGCCATCCGGAGCTTACTGTTCGACGAATGTCGGCTATCAACTTGTTACAAAGTCGTGAAGTCACCATTTTGCCGTATTGAATTTAATTGTACCTGATGCCAAATTCCCTTCGCATTCGAGTTAACCACTTCTTTTCAATGCAAACTTAGCTATAGCGATGGCCAAGTGGTACAGGAAGCCAGCAAGAGAGACCAGGTCTACGTTAGGTCGGTTCATCTACTCAAAACCGAGAGGGCCATCATGGCGAGCATCTTGAGACGGCAAAAATGGTCTCATTTTCTGACCGGGAGGTTGCGAAATCTGTGGAGCTGGCTCAGAAATAGCCATTACTCAAGGGTATCCATTGAAAGATTATTGCTCTTCTAGCGTCCCGGCATGAGGGTCCCCGTTCATATTTTTCGGTAGACAAAGCAATATACAGGCGTTCTCCCTTCAGATCACGTTCTCATAATATTGAAAACTGAAGAGCGATGAGGTACTGGCTTACCGGGAAGTGCCAACTTTTCGAAAGGAAGGTTCACTGGAATGATCAAGGTCTTTCAATTTCTAGGATACCTTCTCAGAGCGATGGATGCTTTCAAGTCTCAGAGCGATGAATGCTTTTAAGTGACTTCGAGTTAGTCATACACGTGCTGTACGACATGAATTATTAAGGCGATGGAGAGGATATCGTGTCGAATTCACAAGGTTCCTTATGACATCCGAAAAATGGAAATTCCAGTGAGTTACTGTGTATTTCCCGTGACACTATCACGGGTACTAAAAGCACGCGAATACCGTTGGTGCTCGACTAATATCACGAGGAAAAATCCATGATATAAGAATTTTGAAGATTTATGATCGACAGCAAATGACCGGTGAATGAATGACCAAACCAGCCAGCACATGAGTCTTCCATCTTTTTGGGTATGAATGTCGGTTTGGATTTCGAAGTCGGTCTTCCATTTTCCCAGTCAGTCTTTCAGTCGTTTCAGTCTCTCCGTTTCTTTTGGCCCGATTTCAACTACGATATCTAACAAATCGCAATTCATCTGACCGGCGAAATCCTCTACTGCACCATGGCGAAACAAACAATTGAGCTGCATCGCTATTTCAAAGAAGCGAAACGGTAGGTTTGCCCGACTCGCCACTTATTAATCTCATTGCCAAATTTCAATGGAGTTGCACAATCACCTAGGTTATTTTTTCAGAGAACAACTGCCGAAATCGAATCGGGGCTGTCCGAGAGGCGAGCGGCGGACGTTTCGTCTCCGAATTACCTATGCTTGCGTCATCGAGGAACATGCAAGCGCGATCCAACGGAAAATTATATTACCTCTCAAAAGTATCTCACATCACTTAACTTTCGAACACTCCATCCTAACCCAACCCTAACCTGGCCCAACTCACAATCTTCTGCCAAGGGGATACCCCAGAAGCAACAGCATAAGCCATCTAGGGGCTACAACATTAACTGTAACATATACGAAAATTTACAAACAATATCCCCTTGCTCTCTTATTTTTTACGCTTAACCAGAATTGAAATCAATGCTCAATAACGTCATTGGCAGAGAATCCTTCTGGATATACCTCCGGATGGGGGACAGCAACACTTTGGCTCTCGTTATCTCGATTTTCCAGAATCTTTTCACCTTCTTTGAACATGAAAACCTTCGTCCTTCAATCCCCCATCTCCCCACTCATCATCTTTTTCATTCTCATAAGTGCATAGTCATAACACCATTCCAAAACACCACAGAATAGCAAAATACTTCAGTTCCCACATTCTTGCCTCACTCCCTCCTTTCGGGGTACTATTCAATTTACCTGTATTTTGAAACCTATCCTCTTGTACACTTGACCGCTTCACCACGTCTACACCAAAACAGTACATTGTTCTACAGAATCGACTATCAACACCGCTCAATACTGACCGCTCTTGAAGAATACAGCTGCACGGGAAATTTTGAAAGATAAATACCTCAGATCATATTCCGTGGAAAAAAACAGGAGCACAAGTGATACTTCTCAACATTCTTTTTTTAGAACAGTGTAGTACAAGGTCATGCGAGTTTCCTCCTCTTATTACATTTTGCGTGTTTTATTTGGGTGTAGAAAAGGTTTCAAAAAACTTCAACAACACTGAAACTCTTGAAAAGCGCGAATGCGCTGAGACAGGGCTGTAGAACAGATTGTGGGAAGGTATACCGTTGAGACATCAGTACTATAACCGATCAGCAATTTAATCCGTCGTTGGAAGTTATAATCGACCGGACTGTTTGCAATCAAAACGACTACCGAAGCCTTCTTCTCGCTATATAAAAATCCGGTTGCTTCGTCAGTAAGACCCCCTAACTCATTCCGGTGAGCTATAGTAGTCGACATACCTCTCGGTACCTGCTATAGCGAGTACGATCATCTTTCTAGAAGGATTTTACCCAGTTAAGCTCCAGACCTCTCAAAAATACTGGCACTGTTCTAGCGCGAAGTTGAAGGGAACGGAACGCCAACGTTTACTCCACGTCCCACCATCCATGGCATCCCACGCATAGGTAGCTTTCGTGCAACTTTCCCTGCACTTTACGAATGCTCTCTAACTGAGCACGAGCGTCGAGTGCGAGTCGATTTGAGCGAGAAGCTCCTCGACCGTAAACGAACGATTACACCAACAGACTCAGTAATCGCTCACGAAGCAAGGTGGAAGCAGGATCTCATGTAACCCGCTGCAAGGCAAGTCGGTCAAGCTAAGTGGAGGGTTATGATCTCGTTTTTTTCAGGCTCTTCTGGGTTTTTATAGTGTGAGATTTTACACGGGTACATTGTTGGAATAGCAAGAGCATACTGGAAGAAATGACGACTCAAATCCTCTCACCCCTCCTTTCACAGTGAACACGAGAAACGCAAGAGTAGAGACTACGCAAAAGTAAGTACGTAGAAACGACTGGAAGAGATGGTGTCTCGACTCAGAAGGAATGTCATCAGTGCACCGCCCAAGTGATGAAAAGGTGTCGTTGCTCAAAAGACACTTCATGATTACTTGTATCACACCACCAGAATAATTACCAGTCGGGTCGCCCGACTTACGCCGGGCCACATTCCTTACTTTTACAAATTGCTTAAGAAAGGTAGGCAGGAGGGGGGAGCATAGATTCTACTCAACACTGAGGGCTACAGTGCTAAGGAAGGGTTGCCGACTTCACCCTTGCTTAGAAAGAAACCTAGAGGAACGAATATGGTTCTAATCTGGGCCTCAGGAAGAGCAGGGGTGAGATGATTTCCAAGTGCAAAAAGCCAGGATGGGGTATGGGGTATTGAATATTCAATAGACTCACCCACCCCGATGCTCCTTCCCTCCTGAAGTTCAGATTAAAAAGCTGTATGTTTCCGGCTGAGAAATGCTAATGAGCACAATTATTCCTCATCTGCGTTCTAGCGCTCAATGTTGAAAAAAAGCGGAGGTCTCCCAATTACATTATCACCTTCATTTCTGTATAGACGTACATAGCACGATGCAGGTACAGATCGAAATCGCACTTTTGGAGTAACCACTTCTCTCCACATGGCTCACTTCACACAGTAGTACTCACTCTACTCCATTAACCTAACCAGCAAGTCGCTGCTTTACATATAAGGAGGAAATGTGGGATAGAACTGGGTTCTCCACATCACTGCCTTTATCATAATCACAAAGTTCTGCGGACGGACATACCGACATACCGACATGCCGACAAACGGACACACTAAGTTACTGCTTTATAAATAAGAGATTTTGCGTTGAGACGACTAAATGTTTTTTCCGAACCGCTCGGACACCCTAAGACGATTGCATTGAAACCTTGTGCTCGTAACCAAAACACAGTTCACTTACTTTGCCCTGGATCGGATCCACGCCTAGAGTCTTGTAGACGGCTGGACCAACAGGTCGTCCCGTAGCTCTTTCTAATCTAAACATCTCGATTTCGATGCCATAGCTACGTTGTAAATCGACAGAAATGTAGAAAAAGACTCACAATTTTACCGTATTCGCAGCCCAAGGCAACCACATACGATGGAAATCGACTAGGGTACCATCTTTGTCGAAAATCACAAGTTTGACTTCATTTGCAACTGTCATCTGAAATACAGTCGGAGTGCAGTAGAAAATGCAGACGAGGACTGAACAGACAAGAAACGTTTGAGAGTTGAGAAATTCCAAACGCCTCAAAAAGGCGGTGTTCAAGCATTCAGAGGAACAGTCAAACTATAAAGACCTCCCTCGACTTATCATTAGATTCATTTAGCTTTGTCGAGGTGTTTGGCTAGATCTGCGTGCGTATTAACGAATACTGAAGCGTTGCCCATTATTTCAAATCAACTTGGTCTTATGAAATTCGATACTACGATACGCTTGACTTTTCGAAAGCCAATGGGGTATGGGTACATTCACCCAGAAATGAATGGACACGGCGAATCGCGCGTCGAAATCCGTGGCGATTCAAACGACTTTAGCGCTTACCCTTGGGGCCCAAACTTGGAGCAGAGTTGATCAGTACGACCACCTGACCATACTAATGTACTCTACTTCAAGTTTACGCAATGATAGGTGCCAAAGTCGTCCCAAACGCCACGAATCTCGCCGCCATTTTCCGCGTCCATCCAGTTCTGGGTGAATGTTCCGCCCCCCAAGCCAATATGGTATTTGTCGGAACCGCTTATGGTTGGCGACAGTCTGGTAACAGTTGTTATTACAAGTTGTTATTGGTTGTTATCAGTTGTTACCAGCTTCTTTTAGTATGACGGCGGATCATTCTATTTTAGTGTGTGATATGGGGGCGAGTGAATCGCGGCTAACGGATTACCGAAAGCGACAAGAGCTAATGACGGTGATACGGGAATCTACAAGAATTTCATCTTGAGACTCTTCGGTGTAGGTGTAGTCTTGACACTCTGATATACTTCAGAGGATAAGATGGGATAATAGAGTAAGTTGACGAAAAATAAAGGAGAAGTGTGTTGATACGGGCCTGTCAAACAAAATACCAAACAAGGAGAACGAAATTTATTGCATTCCTAGCTACTGAACTGCGACGACTTTTGTCAAGATTTGCGACTCAATAAGGGAAACGTAAAGTTTCCATTCCGATATCACCTGAAACCTATCCTATCATCGACGACAGAAAAATCTTATCCAACGGTTTCTACAATGAACATGAAATGTTTTACGGATATGGACCATTGAAAATGGTGTCATTGCAGAACGATAACACCTATGACTATCATCTGGCCTCATCTGGTTAATCAACAAGTTTGCTCAGTTGCAGAAAAAGGCTATTGAGTTCAATGGGGGGGGGGGGATAGAATTAACTCCTAATGGATTATTACTGCCAGGTCGAGGACAAAACGTCGAGATCTTGTTAGTGTAGATGTACGCGCATGCACTCCGTAACGAGTTTGTAGTGCTCGCGTAATTGGGCTATTTTACTCCGAAAGGTTGTGGCTGAAAATTAGGCTTTCGTTTCGGAAATAATAAGGGAGAATCAATTTGCATTGTGACTTTGCCAAGGAAGAATGGGAGCTCGACGCACATATATCCTTCAATCCGTCTGATCACTATCTAAAATCAGTATTCAAGGAGAAACATTCTAATCCGATGTAAGAAACAAACTTATTTGGGAAGACCAGTGCAGAAAAGAAACTAGCAGTAATGGCTCAGGGAGGGCATCTAACTGTGACTACTCTGATCGCTTCCCAGCTGTAGAGGCTCGGTTCGCAAGCGCACAATGAACTCGTCCAATAGTCAGCAAAGAGTCATTTGAATCTAAGAATGAAAAGCAAAAACAAGTGCAGCAGAAATCTGACCAGGAGCAAGCCTCTGGAGGTATTCGGGAACTCATTCTGATTTATCAAACTCTTATGAAAGTGAACTCGGTACATATATTTGCTCTGTTCTCAGACACCTAGCCCCTTCAGTTGCTCAACTTGAGATTCCGAAGAATACATGGGTGCATCCTCACATGTAGGTGAACGGGGAGCTCGAGCTCTTTTTTGTTCGTCTTCAATTCAAATCAACTATCTCGGAGGGCCGAAAGCAAAAGCCTTTAATACGGTTTTAGTTAAGCTTTTCAATCTCACCACTTGTGATCAATCATTGACTTTTAGAGAGGATAATCCTTTTCAAATTCATAAGTTTTCTGTGATGAAAATGTTCCGTAGGTACAATCCAATGATTAATGAAGTACCAATGCGTGAACCATTTCAGTTTTGCAGTTCAGATACAATGTTAGAAGCTCTTCAATAAACCCCACCCAACTCACCAACAAAACTTCCAGTAAAAACTTTCTAGCAAAAAAGTTTGGAGAAGTCTTAGAAGTCTTATAGGCTTCTAACGTCAGTCTGCAAGAAAATTTTCTATCGTGAGTCGCTTTCAAGGAAAGGAAAAGCCTAAACCAACCAGTCAGTGAGAAGGTTAGTTCTAAAATGACTTCACTTAATATTCAGCCGAGCGGAGATTTCGTGAAAAGAGTGGGAGAATCGAATTTTCGAAAAGTTAGAGGCTGATTTAGACCTTTTCGTCGCGAAATCAACATTGACAACGTTTTCAGGAATTTGAGAATTAGATTCACCTCTGACTGGCTGCGATGACGCAAATCGTCGACAAAGCTTCAGATTTAGAGCCATCCAGAGCAAAGAATAACTGTAACTGGCTCGAGTAATGCTTGATTATCTCAACCAGGCTTTTGATATCTACTTCAGTGTTTGATAGCTCCTTCCGGGAAGCAACACACTCTCGGTATCCGAGCAAACATACCCAAACACCTTTAATTGTGTGTTCTGACAAGCCTATTCGTGGAAGATTTTTTATGAGCCATGTAATACGCGTGTTCCAGGAATGGGAGTACACTATGTCTTTGTCGTGAAGACGATTGAATACGCTATTAGACTTCATTCGATGAGTAAAAACAATGAAGCAAGAAACCCACCCCATGCACTCAATTCTTTGGGTCGGATGATGCCCTATCACTCAAAGGCACAGTTCACGATAATTTTGAGGTACCCGTTTCCATTCGAAAAACGGAAGTATAGATTGAGAATAGTTCATCGAAGTGAAGAAAGCGAGAGAATTCGCCGATTCCGATAAAATAGGCTCCTCAAAAGTAGGAAAAATAGAGATTGGACGAGATTGCCATGACGGGAATAACATTGTTCGGGTATTCGAACGAGATTTCAATTATTGCAATTGCGCAAAAATCTGACTTAATCAAGCCAGAACTGTACAGGACTGCCTTTCTCTGCCGCAATGGGTCATTACAAGTTTTTTGAACTTCCTACATGGGTTACCTTGTGATCGGTGGCCTCTACAATTAGCCTCTACAATGCCGGTGAAGCTCGTCCGAGGATGCACACGGGCCAATCATCGAGCCTTTAAAAGTCCTCGACTGGGCTCCGATCTAATGACGCCAGATATGGTACGGGGCCTCGAATTTTTGGGAAATCACTGATCCTTGGAGTGGAGTCAACTTGATGTATGGCCGATTGGACAATCGCTGCAGAGTGGATGCTCTTCTAGACGAGGAAACGCAGCGCACAAGTGCAATACAGCAACCTGATCCGAAAGTGGAATGGCAGCGGGAGATATTGAAAAGCGTCATATAAAAAGAACATCACAGCGTAGCTCCTAGGTCTAGGCGGGTCCCACTGATTGGCCAAATCAGCGGGAAAACAGTCTAAGATAATTGACTTTGTTGGTAATTGGGCAACGAGTACTCTGAGGAAAGGGCACATTAAACATGCTGTTATAAAAGTAATATTAGCAAAATCTGTATGAGAAGAGAGCAGAGAAAATAGGGACTTGAAGGGAGCGGGAACAAACCACGACCCAGTGGACGTAGCATTTCTTTGGAGGGAAGGAACCGAAAATGTTCCATGTAAACGATTGTGAATGGTGCTTAAAGGCACAGTTCATGATAATTTTGGGGTACCTCTTTTTATGCTCACAAGCGAAAGTATTGATGAACATCGGTAGCGAAGAAAGCGAGAAAATCTGCTCATTTCAAGGCTTTCTGAAAGTAGTGGAAGTGGAGGTTGTACGAGATCACCGTGACTGTAACGGCATGTAAGGGGTGTTTGGACGAGATTCAACTTGTTCCCAATGCGCAAAGAAATGACTACATCAAGCCGAAAATGTCCGAAACTGCCTTTCACTGTCGCCGTGTGTAAAGACAAGTTGTTCGAATTTTTTACATGGAAGTCTTGGGATAGTACAGCGTCTACAAAGCTGTTGAAACTCGTCCACGGTGGGTGTGGCATTCACACGATACAATCTCTGGCCTCCTATTGTGCCCTATCCAGGACGTTTTTCGACCTTATATGGGCAGATACGGTACAAGGGGTAGCCTCGAATTCATACCATCGGGAAATCTCAGAAGCCATTTTTTATCGTGAACTGTGCCTTTAATCTACACCTCGATTCGCAGAGACTAATGTCGAAGCCAGCAATCCTCAATCCTTCCAAGTTTTATGTGAAAGAAACCAAATACTAAATTCGCACTATCTATTCTTGAAGAAGATATATCGGATAAAGCACTAAAATAGACTTTGTTTACAAACATTGGCTCGAAAGACGCATACACAACGGGAGCAGAGCAGCTGATTTGTGTTTTTACATCATTTCAGAGCTAGTACTCATTTTACACTAACGGAGCTTCCCGTTTCGGCTCGCATGGCTAATTGGCAGTCTTGAGTGGAATCGAAGAAAACTGCTGCATCACTGGCTCCGAAGAACTTTAGCCAAAATTGGATCAATTTACCAACTTTTGGAAACTAGCGGTGGCGCTTAGCATAAAACCGTAAGACGGGAGTGAACTCTACAGTATTTTTAGGATGAAACGACAACAACGAAAAATCCAAGATGCTCTGGATGATGAAATGAAACCTTTAAAAAAGTTATTTTTTTGAATTGTTCGAATTCTTTTTTGAACAGAGCCCTCATCCCTCTTTTTCGAAGGCAAAGTGAAGTGCAGCAGAAGGCTCACGTCGGTGAGCCCCCGCCTGGATCAATCATAACTCAACGAGACAATTTATTTCCTATAATCCCGAGACCAGAACACCCGGATGGGCTTGTTCAAGGGGTTAAAAATTTTGCTCAAAATATTGGATGGCCTTGTAATTTGCTGTACCAAGGTCTGAATTTTGAAAGGTTATCGAAGGTTGCTGTGTTTTTTAGTGATGACGGGAGGCCGGCGGCTCTATTGTCGTCATTGCCATGGCGGGCTAAATCAAATCTGTCCTCGTCCCGATGGCAAAACGTCTCGTCCGCAAATTTCAAGGCTGGCTGGAAGTTAGAGAATGTACTTGTGCACTTGCCAGCCAGCCGCGATGGAGTCGGCGGCCGTCCACTGACTGAAACGAATGCTCCCCGATGGGACGGCAAAGAATGCGCCCGATATGGGCGTCAGTAATGAGGTGACGTCATCGGGAAAACAAACTTAACCGGGTGGAACATTCAACAGATTGCGAGTTTCCGCCGCTGATTGAAAAGGTCTATAAGGAGCAAGCCTAAGAGGGCTAAGTTGTTCTCCTGCTACTTTAATCAGCGAGGGGCAGATTGATCGAATTTTCTGACTTTACTGAGAAATAAGGAGGTCCCCATAAATACGGAACATAATTTTTTCGAAACATATGGATAAGTTGATATCACTGGCCCACTTGGGTGGACGGACCTCAATCAATGACAAAGCAAACCCCGCAGTTTGGGCTTTGGAGTCCAAAAATGTTTAGCTAAAACACTTTCTCTGTCAGAAAAGCATCAATACTCTACTGATGTGGAGGGCTTCGAAGAATTTCGGGAAATCAGCCTAAAAATGGCTAACAGGACGAGGTTCTTTATTCAAATTCAGTAGTGACTGTTGTGGAACACATGAAAAACGTCATGGAACGTAACTGCAGGTTCCAAAGCTCATATCTTGACTCAGAATTATCGAAAATAGCAACTCTATAGAAGAATTCCAGCGCAGGTACTAATTAGTTTCTTAGGAGAAGCAAATTGGGCAAAAACGTCGTTATCCATTGAACACAATTATTCAGAAGACTTTGAAGATATACAAATTGATATTTCGATATCCATCTTTATCCTTGAAGGCATCACTCTACATAATTATCTTTAATTCGGGGATGCCTTATGCCTTCCTCGGTGCTTAAGTGTATACTATCATATTTTAGAAGAAAATAGGATCATCGATTTTGGAGAACAACAAGGAATGTACTGACATAGCCCTTTCATCTTTTGTCGAACGAACGGGAACAAGAAGGATTGGAAGAATGGAGATGAATGTTAGGCTTACATCCGTGGATCGAGATCTGCTGTCTGTTTGTTTGTTTATGACTATAAAAACAAGTTACTAGCCATAAAAGGAGTAAAGGCGTAGCTCCATATGTTCTGAGTAATGAGTAGGCGATAGAGGACGAGTAGAAGACTTCAGGAAAGATTACCAGACCATACACACGTTTATCAAATCGAATGCCTCAGGAGTCAGGAGTCAGGAGAAATAGAAAAGACGGCAATATGCAAGAGTGAGAAAACTACTGGCTGTTCTATCGCGATCGGATTGACTTCTACTCTCTCGTCTCTCAAAGCTGTATAGGAGCATTAAAGCCTTCAAACGTCATATACGTGGGAGTTCCCGATAAATGTGGATTGAGAAGGATGATGCGTCCGTGGTCGCATATCGTGCTCTACTGCTATTCCTTTTAGCTGTCGGGCATTAAAATCGGCTAAGACGTTTGACATGGTCAGCCTCTTCTCCCAGGCGGTCACTCGATCTCTGTTCTCAGATCACATCATTTATTTATTTATTTGTATAGATTTTATATATTTTATTCACTTTTTTTTACTTTATATTTGGATTAATTTTGTATTAACTTGTAGCAATGCTTTTAGCTTTTTTTATGCAATCACTTGCCAGAGTTGGGAACAGTCGGCCTTTCAAGCGAGTTTGACAATAAAAATGAAATAATACTCAGCCTGGGATTACTCCCAGATTCCCCTGTTCCCTGTCTATTGCCGGGATGTTAAACTGGGAGAATCGCCGCCTGTTGGCGAACTCATCCGTGACTCTCCTCGCATTGGGAAATATTTTAGCGTGACCGCAGGAATTAAAGATAGTTTTTTTTAAAATCCATTTCTTCGATAGAATGGCATTGCCATCGAATTCACTCACTCCGGCATCACTTTTAATGTGCTTTCTTTTCGCTATTGATCGGCTAACGAATACTTTTTTTGAATCCGCGGCATATCCGCAGATCCATGAAGAGATGCCCAGAGAATGTAAAGTAAAAATATGGACTTTTCATTTTGGCTAAAATAGAAAGTAAAAAAAAACGACGGCATCGAATTCTTCAGAAAACACCGGACACCCGTTATTAACCTCAGCATTGTCAAATGGGCATGGAAACGAAGTTTTCGGGCACAAAGTTGTTCCCAAAATGTCCTTAACTGGGACTGGGATGGATGCGATCATAAACTTAGCATCTTCCTCAATGGGCGAACACCAATCATAAGCAATGGCATTTTCTATGACGAAAACGAAACCAAACATCTTGGGTACTTATATCTTTCAAAATAATCTATTCTCTGGGGAGGTCGCAATTTCTCTGTGTCCTCTAATGAGTTCAAGATGATTGGAAGAGACGTTTGCCACAGAATTGCTAAGTTTACCATGGTGGTTCGACAGTTTGAACCCCTTCCATCAAAAGCAGTAGCATTCCAAATTTTTCCACTAGAACATTCCCATTTCCATTCAAATCCCTGAATGAGAATACAGTTCGAGGCCAAAATCTAGAAGACGAGTTGACTTCAATTGTTCTAAGAAGGTTTTTTATGGGCGTAGTTGGTGTAGTGGGCAAGTGGCGCAATCATATAAGCATGGTCACGGGTTCGAATCTTGGATCGAATATCTGCCTAGGCCTTCCATCCCTCCGTACTCCATCATTTGGTACCAGATTTGTCTGGGAGGATTAAGGGCACTGACTTGTACATCGGCTAGCCACCGGCAAGACTTTGTATAGACCAATATACGCATCCAATACGTACTATGATTCAGAATGAAAAGGGAAAGGCGGGGCGCATCCCTTTATGGTGTTGACTAACGCCGGTGGACTTTATCTTTAATCTTTTTAAAGACGATTCTTTCGCAAGACGACTAATCTTCGGCAGTACTACACGGAATAATAGACCTTTCCTGATTTCTGGTCCTCTTAATTTCCTTCTAGCGGTGCGATTACGTTAACGAGAAAGTAAAAAGTGAACTTGAAGGGGACGAGAATTTTGTTTTGAGAGAAGCCTAATCATATTCCCAATCAGCCAAATTGAAAGCGAGATGCTTGTATTATCAGAGATGCAAAATCTGTGGTCACAAACATCACATATCCACAATATCTCCTTGCATGAGCACACGATCCCACTTATTCAAGACATCCCGAACAGTGACGTTTAACTATGAAGAGGAACCCTCCCTCTGAACTGTGGTTATTTGGTTTGAGGTGGAACAGCATTTCCCAAAAAAAAAATGACTGGTATAGACAGTTAGCGAGGCGTAATCTTGTAGTGTCTCGTAGTGACGACTTTCACTTATAGTGTGAGACAAGGGGTGAAATAACTATTCAAATCGCTCCTGATTCCTAGTTATTAGAGCGTGCTGCAGCGGTTGTCATGAAGGATACAATTTCTAGCCAATTCCTTGATAAGGCACAAATAACATTCACGGTAATCATCTTTGTAACTGATACAGGACGCCATCTGCCGCGGTATACTGAGTAAGGAATCCGTCAATTGAATTGAATGACAGTACTGTGGACAAATCCATGTCTCAGAAACGAAGACACATCATCTACAAGTGCAGGAAAAGTCAAAAAGTCAAAAATTATTGACATATTTATTTCAAGAAATGAGGAGGGAATCGCTTCATCAAGCCGTTCTTAGCCGTCCCCTGGCCCACGGTGTTCGTGGCAGAAATTAGTGGTATCATTCGGTCCACAGACAGCGGTCCACAGTCCCACTTTATAAAACTTTTACCAACCAATGGCATTGAATGTTGTTAAGGAATGGGCACTATAATACTTTCAATAAAGATCTCCTGTCTAGTAGATTTTTGCTGAGCCTTCATACTAGGATTAGCCTTTAAGACAGCACAACCGCTAGCATGTACCAATGATGTGAACAACTAGGAGCCAGTAAATGCTCGAAGGCGAAATAGAAGAGGAGAGGGTTTCGGAGGAACTGCCTAGTCAGTAAATCTGGCATGAGTAGAAGTTCCTTCCTACTATTCGGCTAGCTAGCCTCATCTCGACAACTCAAACCGTCACTTTTTCACACCCCATCACCAGAAATGATTTTTGCAAATCATGCCATTTACTATCGAGGCATTTCTACTAGATATGCTTAACCAGGAATACCCTGAAATTGAGGACCCGTTGAAAAATATCTGCACGGGAGACGGCGGAGCACTGCTGTCTTGGTGATTTGCCTCCGCTCTCTGGGCGACCACCACCGCATTGGCTAACAGGATTATTGATGAGCAGCACGACGAAGTTATTCCCATGTTCAGAAGTGCCCTCAAATTGCTCTCGACCAGCTCAGAATTCATGAGACGTCCGAAGTTAAAGATGACGTCGTCTACGAAGACCCAAACTAACAACAAACATCTGGGCTAATGAAGATTATTGGACGTGAAAATGGGAACTGTGTCAAGTGGCACCTATCGAGAGTAACACTCGCCTAAAGACCACGGGTCAATTTTCGTCGCTACCGTACTCTCAGGAAAAAAGTGCACGAAGCGAATAACTGAAAAGAAAGCGGGACGTTGCCCCGCTTCAAGATGAATATTCCAAATGGGGGCGGGGATTCGCATAAAGAAGAAGGCGTCATAGCGGCCGGCCGCCTACGTGTGAAACTTGGCCGAAGGTCCTTCGGGAATATGACGTTTCTTCCTCAGAGGAATTGCATGAGGAATTAACATGAGAAACTTCATTCCTGGCAGAAGGTTTGCTCCACCTTCGAAAGGCCGGGATACTCCCCTTTCACCATAGTGAGAAGACTATTAAGAGAGCTCCTAGTGGAAATTTTCTTTCAGGAGGCAGCAGAGTGCTCTTGCTTTGAGCGGCTTCGCCGTCATTCCTACTTGCCTTCTCTGCTTGTCCTATTGGAAGTCGGATCGTTCTGCATCCCTCCTTCCTTTTACAAAGTTTGATTGCAGGTTTGACCCTTCATTTCACTTTTCGGAACAAATATCCATTTCTTACCATGAATTTTTCGGAGGATGATTCCCTAAAATATACGGGAACTGCAAATTCTGAGGCACATGCACTACGTTTACGCCTGAAAGAACTCATATGCTACCCTGGGTTTCAACAAAAATCATCCAATGGGGACTGAATCTTCCCTCTTACTGCTTTCACTAGCGCACCGACTTTTTTTGCAGATGATCAAAGTGGATAGTAATTTTAATTTCGATTTATTATAAAAACACTACCAGAGGTCTATATCCTAATCCCTCTTATCTTCATATAAATGAATCAATTGCCAGGATTCTCTTGTTTGAGGGATTTGTGGCAGATTTTGTAGCGATTGATATCAGACTAAAAATAATTCGTGGCCCCCTTGTTAAGGCGGAGACCCAAGGGGTACTCACAGTCATGTGATAGCAAGGAGCAAAACGAACTATTCCGCCTTCTATGGTACTGACTTTAATCGGTCCTTATCCCTACAGTTACTACTCATTTTTTGATTAACCATCTTGTCTTCCCTACGAAAAACATCAAATGTCATACTTGGGAAGGGGTTATATCAAATGTGAGAAATGGAAACCTTTCCAGATGGGCTTATCAATCTTTATCAGCGATTATCAGTTTCCGACAGACATTATCTGCTATCCATTCACATCCTACATTACACACTGTGTCAAGAATCCCCTCTTGTTATGGCAGAAGATTAAAATTCTAGTGGCAATTATCAGGTGGTATCAAATGTTATTCGTCTTTGTCGCTGAATCACGATGCCGGCAAATCCCCTTAACTCTTCGAAGTGTCAAGCCTCCACTATTTATCCGAGGGGAGCCACTGACTCGCGATTCTTGCCGTCTATAGTAATCTATCAGCCCTTATCAGCTGTTCTCGGTTCCTGTAACCGACGATTCCGCCACATATAACATCGCCAACCCAAGAGGTTCCAACGTTTCAGGGTCAATGGCCCCTCTTACCTTCTATGACACCCTAGCTCCTACCACTTATCAGTTTTTGGAATCAACCTTTAAGGGCCCCTTCAAGCCCACATCACTTACTAGACGAAGAGCGTAGTAGATCCTGTTACTCATGACTTCTAAGCTCTTAATCAGCCCTATCAATTGATGTAAATTCGATTAGTGTTTTTATCCTGCCGCCCTTTTTTCCGATTTCCAGTTCGGAGGGCAGGAGTTTATGAATTTCTGGTCAAACACACACACGCAAGCAAACACACCCTAAAACCAAAAGGCACACTTAGCGAATTATAACAAAATGGGATACTTGAGGAGCAGTCCACAAAAAACTGATTTCTGAAACATCTCACTAGGATGAATCTGCGGCTCCTCCTTGTGTGAAATATGGCACTGTCAGATCGGAAAATGTTCCAATGAGCGTTGTAAAAGCTCGAAGATTGTACTCGCTGAACGCCACACCAGTGCTTGAACGGTGCTTCAGAGGTTACACATTCTACAAAAGGAAACCCATGTTGGAAATTCAAACAAACTAGTTGTGACGGAGACAGTGGAAGGCATTTCAGGCACTGTTCCCTTGGCTTGCTAGACTGAGGTGCAGGAATTTAAGAACACACTCTATCCTCACTAATACATAAGATGTCAATGAGGCAAAAACAATGAAGAGACTAGCTATAACTCATCCACTTAATGAAATACTCGTTATGATTCGCTCATAATGATGACCTAAAACGTTGTCTGAACAAGGCTTAGACCTAAGGGGCTTAGTCTCCTGATGAAGGCAAGCTTTCGGAAAGTCTGGAGCTTAGCTCTCAATAGTAAAGGGGTCAAGACTGGATTCCATGAACGAAGTGCCAATCAACATTTGTAACTCTGTATACATCTTGGACTAAAACCAGCTTGTACCAAGGATTGCAGAGATTGTTTGAATGGTCGGTGCACAACTTGTAATTTTCAGATAGTTACGGAATCATAAAAAGCTCAAGATGATACCAAAGCGAGAATTTCGAATGAAATTACGAAAAAGTACAAAATTAGAAGAAGGAGAAGCAAGGCGTTGCGGAAGGCGTTCCTGGAAGTTTAAGTGACATGGAGGATTTGTAATGTGAGAGTATGTGACGATGGTGGGCAAGAAGTCTCCCACGAGTGCGCCCGTGATTCAATTTCGATGAGGGGCGTTAAGTGAGGAGAGCAGAACGCGGAATAAAGCGTGTTTCATATTTCCCGCTAATGTAACCGAAAAAAACCAAGGAAAATGGATACAGGTGAGAAAAGTTCATGCCACCGGGGCTTCGGCACCGCAAGCTCTCGTCCCCAGGTAGCATGTCCCAGCGAGAATATGATGGGTTTTTATATAAGCTACCTTTCCTCTAGGAAAATCTCTTGGTAAACCATGAAAGGCAGTCAAAGTAGATGGAGACGTCCAATACAAAGTAAGAACCGAAAGAAAAAACAGAGCAGCTGATTACTTCTTCCCCTTGTGCTCACTTTCTTTTAGATATTCCCTCATTGTTTTTTACGGATGTAGCCCATATTTTCTAGAAAAGACAGTAGAATTATTCACTACATTCTTTGAATTAGGTGCATTCTAGAACAGAAATGTATCATGATGTGTACTTCGTTTGTACAATCATTAAGAATCCCATCCACTGCTAGGTTTCCCTGGAAAACTTACTCGAAAAAAACCTATCCTGAAGAATTAAAATGCGCTCGACAAGATTTAAATTTATAAATTAGAAACGGCTCCTCGAAATTTTGCGTCACGTTCATTTTTTCACAAACCTCGAGGTACTTCAAATAAAGTTCCTCAATGCAGTTACATTAAATTTATCGGTACTCGATGCTCTCTGTCTTCTTCTAAGTTCAACAGGTGAAGAATTGCCTGTGAGAAACCCTTTGCCATAGACCAGAAAGTTTCATTTGACGAAGTAAAGTGTTTTCGATTTTGTTTGCAAAAGCTAAGAAGGCTGTATTTACCTAAGTATTATGTTACTGACAGTCGTAGAACTGCTTCTATCGAGCCCGAGCGAAGGTAATGATCGAACGGCGATAGTGATGGGAAACGAACGAGTCTTTCACTCTTCCAAACTGCTACCGAATCGAAAAGATATCAGCAATAGTGGCCAAGAGATTCGCAACCTGAGATTCACAGTGGCCCAACGTCTTGGCTCGAAAAAAAAAGGTGGCCAGCTATTTCAACTGAACATCTTGATTAAGTGAAGCAGATACTTAGGTCCCAGTCAGCAGTTGTACGGGTCCAAGTATAAAAGACAAAGGATAAAGTTTTTGACGTAAATCAATCCCGTCTGAGGGATGCGCCCCGCACTCGACTCGCATTCAGAACTCGGAAAATATTGAGATAACATTATTCCTGTGGTCAAGGAATGCATAGCATCACTCGAAAGGGTCTACTAGCAACAATTACTTGGATTGTTACATTCTGCAGTTCTCATTCTCAACTTCCTCCAATTCTTGCTTTGCTGCTGAGTTTCCATGTATTTTGATTGCCTTTCATATTCCTCCAATAAGATTTTCCTAAAGGAAGGCAGACATGGTCACATTTGCTACTAGTAGCATTGCTCTGATCGTGTGGTTTAAATCGTAGTGTCTGATTTTGAAGGCACAGTTCATGATAAATTTGTGATGCCTCTTTCTAGTCGAGAAGCGGAAGTATAGGTTGGGAATAGTTAATCGGTAATGAAAAAAACAAGTAAATTCGCCGATTTCGAGAATTTCCTGGCTCAAGCAACGGGCGTCCTTCATCTTCATGAGTTGACGAGTTTCGGAAACTCTGACCCTTCTGCACCTGAATAGAGAAATCTCGAGCATCATCCTCTCCACACGTTGAATGACGCTGACTCCATATTCAAACTATTTACTATCGTAGTCGTTGGTATCCGAGTCACACATCAAAGAAGGGTAGAGCCGAAGCAGTGAGCGCAAAACCTTGTGGTTTTTCTCTTCTTCACTACTCCCTCAGAGTTCCTAGAGTTCCCACTCCCTCTGCTCAGCTATTGGTTAGGTTGTCCACCATGCTGATTCTTCGACCTAGATACACGTAAACTGAGCATTCAGGAATATTCTTTCCGTGGCTGTGACTCGTATTAAAAGTTCATAGATTAAAGATAGCAGGTAGAATCGGTGATAGTTACCAATATCGTCTTGATCTCACTTTTTACACAAGAGCACGGTTTCGCTAGTTTTCAGTGAGTGAACACTTCATTCCCACAAGTATCACGTGAAGAGCCTTGCAGAGGTTCTTGCAATGGCTAGCGGAAGCTTTTTAGATGTTTCGGTTCAATCCCACGGGATCGAATCACGGAAGGAAGAACTGAATAATCGACATAGCAGTTTTGTCTGAGGGAGGTAGGCGTGACTGTCGAGAAGATCCGAGAAGAAGTCGTAGATGACCTTCTCCATACCCTTTGAGAATAACTGCTCTGTCAGGACGGCAAAGAGGGTTGGAGGGTTCATCCAACGAAGCTCGGACCGGCTTTGCGAATGCTCTTCCCAGTCTTGGCGGCTTCGGTCGTAACTGCTGCTCTTAACGTTTTTGAATTATCCTTTCTCTGCAAGCTTTGCGTGTTTGGGCGTCAGTTTGATGATAACCTGTAGTTTGCGCAGTTCCAAGCTGGTGTGTCGACTTAAGACCCTTCAGGGAGAGAAGCCTCTTGACAACTTGAAAGTCTCCTTTTTCTAACAATATTGGGAAACGTCCGACGAGTCTATTGTTTTCCTCATCGCTGTCGTCGGTGATGAATCTTTCCATCAACTCGCAAAGGAAGCGAATTGATCCCTACAGTGGCGGTTTTGGGGCTTCGTTTACTGACTTTCGGACCTCTCTCTCCCGCATTGAAAAACAGAGTCTAGCGCAGATGAGACGATGGCCTGATCTGAAGAGTTTCGGAACCACAATGACGCGAGTGAGGCAAAATTTTCGATTGAAGATAATGCGATTTACTTCATCATAGAATTCCCCACCAGATGGTTCTTCGCGGATGAAGGGACTTCTGAAACTGCAAGTTGCAATGAATGGCATAAGTTGACATGATATACTCGGACGGTCTTTTCATGCTGCTTCATTCCGTGAGTCTCGGTATGACGCTCTGCAGGCGTTCTCCTAGATTCATATTGCCGTTGAAATCACGGATTATGAGTTTGGAAGAAGTTCCAAACCTTTAAAATCTTGGCACTATTTACCCTTTACTGCCCCACCTTGTCGAGAATGGGCTGGATTTCTACCGAATTTTTTCAGAGAAGATGAAACCGGATAGAAACTTTCCTATAGAGGTAATTTGACCCGTAGAACACGAATATTGCATCCATTTGTCATAGAGATGCCTAGCGCTTGCGCTACAGGCGCCTGCGCCAAATCGCTGGGTCACCGCTCCTGCTGAAAACTTGCCCCTAACTAGTGTCCCAGGCGTTTTCATGATGAGTGGATGCGATATTCGTATTCCACGGGTCAAATTACCCCTCTTGGCAAGTTTCTACCCGGTTTCATCTTCTTTGAAAAAACTCGATAGAAATCCAGCCCTTTCTCCACAGAGTGGGGCAGTAGAGGGTAAATAGTGCCCAAATCTTCTTTGAACAGCTTTCTGAGGTTGATCTGAAATGCTTGCAATCCTTTCTATCGTAGTTTGATAATACATATTGGTGCATGGGCAACGATAGCCATATCCTCCCAATCGCAAACAGCTCAATCGGGAAGCCAAGCTTTCTTGTAAACCTATCACCTACTTTGAGGTAAATTGATTTGATTTCAGTAATATGCACGTTTCGATTAGGTCGGTACTGGTGTTTGCCCCGCTTTCCTGATGGTACGACAGCCAGTAAAACCACTCTTGGAGTTCAAGAGATGTTGAAAAGGATGGTCAGTATTTTTTTTGGTTTCGAATGATTCCCTTCAAGTGCCGCTTTTCTCACTTAGATGGAAAGGAGATTACAGTGACTTTTTGTGATTAACTATTATTCGATCGTTCTTCACCCTGCCAAGAACTCTTCTTCAACAGTAGTGTCCTTATGAATACTCATCAGTAATTGTGTATGTACGTGCTGAAAAGATACAGTTCCTGGCGCAGTTCGGTAGTACACACACGTTTCTGACTCTCCCTCATAATTATGGGCGAAAATCTTCTAAAAGGAACTCTTACCTGATGATCATGCTGAATGCATTCATTCAAAGTGCAGAAAGCCTTAATCGCCTTATCCTTTTGCAGGTGTATGTAGAGGCACGTCAGCAGTCATGCAAAACCCGTCCTGAGATGCCTGAGTTCCTTGAAAGTGCGTGGAAGCTGCAGAGAGGCAATGTGAAAGGAATGAATGAAGAAACAGTTGTGTAACTTTGTCCTAAGAATCACCTGGCCATTCTCTGATGCAGATTTGAGCTCTGTATTTGAACGCAATTACGGTGGTATAGAAACTCATCCTTGACGGCAAATGCAGCCTCAAATCCTTCCTCTTATAAGTTCGGTTCGACATCTCATTTCCACACGCCCTACGTCCGTTTTGCATGAGGAAAAAAGAAGTGCTTTCTGTTCACTCTGTTGGCGTTTTTGATTCACTTTGTTGTGTTCTTACTGTTCTAACACTTCTTAGATAATTTGCTAATTGATTATGACGAGAGTTTTTCAGTTTCGACAAGCCTCTGTATTTCCGTTCATGGCAAGTGGCCATCATCCTAACTATTTGTTCGGCTAAGTGTGTTCCCATTGGTTTGTGTGTGTATGTGTGAAAGTGTGTGGTGTGTGTGTGTGGTGTGCGTGGTGTGCGTGTATGTGTGTAGTGTGTGTGCGATGTGTGTGGTGTGTGTGGTGTGCGTGGTGTGTGTGTATGTGTGTAGTGTGTGTGCGATGTGTGTGTGGTGTGTGTATGTGTGTGAGTGTGTGTGTGGTGTGTGTGGTGTGCGTGGTGTGTGTGTATGTGTGTAGTGTGTGTGCGATGTGTGTGTGGTGTGTGTATGTGTGTGAGTGTGTGTGTGGTGTGTGTGGTGTGTGTATGCATGTGTATGTGTGTGTGTGTGTGGTGTGCGTGGTGTGTGTGGTGGGTGTGTGTGACCGTAAATGCATAGCTCCTGTCTCACTGGATCAAATTTGGTAGGAATACAGTCGGCACGATGGTAACACTTATGATGGATGAGCTCCGCGGACTCCGCCCAAAAGAGCCGAGGTTTACGCGGAATGAATGAATTCCATAACTTCTGTACGTACAGAGTTCAAACTTGTCAAATGTACAGGAGAGAGGATAGGAGCATTTATGGTGGGGACAGGACCAAACTTTAACCCTAGGAGCGGAGCACTAATGGTGGGCGGCAAGACTGGACTCCACCCATAGGAAGCGGAGCTTAAGCGAAAAGTGTTAATTTGGGCTACAGCGCTCAACATTGGTATGAATACAGGAGACAGGATGGGACTACTCATGGTAGGTGGTAGGACAGAATTCCGAAGGCGGAGCGCGCGTTAAAGAAGCGCAATCTCAGTGAATTTACCCGCTCATATCGGAAAAGAGAGGAATGAGTCAATTTATTTGAACACCCATTAGTTGAGCAGAGTTCCGCTCATGATAGGCGCTCACAAAGTGTGTCGGGTGTGGAGTGTGCGTGTGTTCAGCCGGAGAATTTTATTTCCTGCTCTACAGTGCCAGAGCGTCCGAGTTCGGAGTGGAAGTAGGGGCAATGTCATTTTACATGAAAAGGAGAACGAGGAGTCGATCCGTTTTGTATACATGTACTGAATATAGTGGTTCAGTGTCGCGGGTTTCCTCCTGGGATGATAAGCGTCGTTCCCACAGTCTCTGATATTGTTACCTAGTAGCTCGCTCCGACTCACGTTTCACTCGCTAATGTCAATCTGTTGGTCTACAGACGTTTCTGTTCGTCGCTGTGTCTCTAATCAAGGTGGCGTAAGGTGAATACGGTGGACATTCACTGTTGCAACAGCTGATGTTTTTCTTTTGACTGAGAGCTCCTCTGCTCGTTACTGAGACTATCTGACTGGTTGATATCGACAGTTGAGGCTGCTACCTCTAATTGTAACTTATCGTGTTCATATAAGCAGCTTCTCTGAGCGCTATTGAATGTGTTCTGATGTTTCATTACTTAACCCATCGACGACTGCGCCTTTTACATTGTCCTTACATTAACTTTTAACCTTCTCCAATAACTGTAATTGGAAATGAACGTTTCCTGGACCACGATGCCTCAAGATTCTCTAGAAGGCTGTGAACTCAGATGATACTTAAAAACATTAAAAGCGCTTGCCTTATGGGGATGCATCCAAGTCATTTCGATCCCGTAAATCTTCAATCATTTGTCTTTACACATCCCATCAATACGGATTTTTGAGTGAATATGTATTGCGGCTATTAGGTATACTATAATAGTATAGTCCTGGTGTCAGAAGTGTAGAACGTTATCAAAGCCGACCCAAAATAGGGTGTAGCTGCAACGGCCAACAAGGGTGACTGTAGGCATCAAACGAGTATTTGTGAGTATCGACTGCGTTCTTTTCCAGGTTCACTGCAGCGTTTTCATCTTAAAAGCGGCTTTGGTAGAGCTTTTGTTAGATTTGCCAAGATGAAAGGGTGAACCCCAAAAAACCATCAGTTGAATTAGATCGTCCGCAAGTAGATTCCCTCTTGCATCACATAATACTCATTTTATTACATGTAAAAATAGCAGAAGTTTTGATGAGATTTTTAATCGCACAGGGAGTTGGAAATTAACAAAATCGCTGGCCTAGGTAGGGAACTAAGTGGTTAGGAATGCAAGCCCATTACGGATGGGTGAATGATCTTGGTCAAAAAACTAAATCAAAATGGGAAGTTAGTTGATTCATTGAGAAATCTCGAGACGGTGCTGATCGCTGAAGCATCTTGGTTCTGAACCCGCAAAAAGGGGTGTGAAAAGCCAAAGCAAGAGAGATGACAGAAAAGTTTAACTTCACTACATCGGGGAAGACAATAAGTGGGAAGGTACGACAATGGTTTGAGCAAAGCCTTATGGATTCTGCTGCAATTAGGATGAGCAGCTGAATGGCTGAGAGGATGGACACGAAAGGCGATAGAATATCTGTGCACGTATCCGAAGCTGATTGGTATGAACATGAGAACGATGGGTCCCATCATCTGAACCTCATGTGAAGCCTTCTTGGCAAGAAGGATGACGAGAGGTGGGGTGATATGGGCGAGGGACAAGGGGTGTGGCTTTCTGCCTACAGCAGCTAGACTGGGAGAGGAGTTACGTGCAAACCCATTGGTATAGATGGCGACGCTTATGGGGCGCACCATGCAGGAGTGATTACGAAAAGGGTATTTTTAGGTTTGCATCGGAAAAATCATTGTTATAGGTCTGTTCCCTTGATTGAGCAGTCCAAGCAATTTCACAGAGGTCTTTACACCTGTGCGAGGAATATTCATGTTGGGAGTGTTGAGATGTTCCCCTCTTACAGCAGGAATAGCAGCGCCACTCCGGTTATTCATGTTATTGACGCTACTTTCTCCAACTCGTAAAATCATCTGTTGTTTCGTTGGCTTAGACGAGGCCTTTCTTGATGTCTCGATAGCTCCTTTTTGACTGGTTTTGGTTTCCTCCTCAACCTTCGATTTTCACTACTTTTTCGTCCATCCTCAGGCCTGTCTCACTATACTCATTTCGCGGGATTGATAATCTTCTGTGATTGTTCTCTACAACTTCTCTGTTACCTTGAAGCATCTGGCCCCTGTTTCATCCTTTTTCTTTGGAGTAACACCGTCAATCACAGAATACCTTTGTACTCCCTTTATTTCATTCACGACGCGATCGGCGTAGCTTTCACAGCTTAGTGCGCCTTCCCGGATAGGTCAGTTTACAACTGCCAGGAAAAAAGTAGGCAGCCGTGACTTTTACTGGTCTTGTTTGCGCCGTAGCACGCCGTAGCATCTTGCTATTACGAAGTTGTCATGCATGCTGATCGGGTAACGGAACTTCTCCCCGATTGCGGCATTCTCCCTTGCGGCATGCGGCAAATGTCACTGCAATTACCGTACTCACCCCGCCCCCCGCCAATCGATAGGACGCGATATTTTTCCTTGACTGACTTGCTTTTTCATTGGATTTTATCGTTTTTTCTTCTTTTTCTTTTTAGTTTTCATGTTTATTAGACTTGATAAATTAAAATGACTCCCCCTATATAAACGACGATCAGGATCGCATTGGAACTGAAGAGAGCGGCCGGCCAATTCAAATGTTTAAAGGACTCCCCACCTCACAAATTGCGCGCTCCAATCTTCCATCGCAATACTGTGATAGGCGGCGGGTGCGGCGTGTGCGACGCCGTGTTAGGGGAGAAGTTACCGGTCCCACGCTGATCTCCATAGGAATAGGTTTCTTGAATTTGGTTACAAAGGGCGCGCTCCAGAGCACTGCTTTCGACAAGAAGTCACCGTAGTGGCATTGAAGGGAACATACTCACACAAACCCGCATAGGCGACGCGACAAAACCTTCTGCAGATGTCGTCGACAGAATTGTAGCCATCAAAAGTCCCACCATTTAATAAAAGAAGTAATCTGACAACGCCAAAAGTTAGCCCTTTTGATACTTTGCAGCGGGGGTATGCCTGTTGAAGTAATTCCCTCCTTCACTCGGTGGAGCGCTTTCGATGGCTACAATTCCGTCGGCGTCGACGGAATACAGAAACATCAAGCGTTGATGTATTGTGATCGGAAGTGTACTATGTCCATTATGGAGTGTATTAGGTGCATATGATAGTATTATTACAAGATAGATCCTCCACGTTTGGGCATTTTGCTATACTATCTAATGCACTCGTTCAAAACGTCTTGATGATTCTGCCTTGGACAGCTCCCGATCACAGTACATCAGCGCTCCCGAACGATGCTACATTATTGAAAGAATTCCAAAAACTCAGTGGTGATCGAATTCCCAGTGCTGTTCTTCTTTCAATTAATGTCAATGTTGAATTCACTCAGAATAATCAAGTGCTTGCTAAAACCACAGCAAGCAAGCAAGCAAAGCATTAACTAGATTGCTGTCATTCTCTGAGGAGGAATTAGGCGGTCCATAAATCAATAAGACCCTAAACTTTGCAGTGGAAGACCTATCGAAACCTTCAGGACAAAGAAGTTTACAGTCGAGGAGAATCAGCGTGATAGGGGTGGCGAAAAAAAAAAGAAAATTTGTGATAAGCAACAAACTCTCCTACCTCCCCATCCTTTTCTTTGTCGGCGATTGAGACGAAAAATGATGTAGGGTCCCGAGGAGTTCAAAAATAGATACTTCCGATAATAAGTACGTCCCAGAGATAAAACAGAGTGTGGATTGCACATTTCCGTGAAATTGTGTATCTTGTTACTCGAACTTCTTGAACTTTGAACGAAACATCGCATACCTAGGAGGGAGCAGGAGAAGCGGGTAACGGAACTTTTCCTCTATCGCGGCATTCTCCCTTGCGGCATGCGGCAAATGTCACTGCAATTACCGTACTCACCCCGCCTCCCGCCAATCGATAGGACGCGATATTTCTCCTTGACTGGCTTGCTTTTTCATTGGATTTTATCGTTTTTTCTTCTGTTTCTTTTTATTTTCATTTTTATTAGACTTGCTTAATTAAAATGACTCCTCCTATATAAACGACGATCAAGAACGCATTGGAATTGAAAACAGCGGCCAGCCAATTCAAATAATTGGAGGACTCCCTACCTCACAAATTGCGCGCTCCAATCTTCCATCGCAGTCCTGCAATAGGCGGCGGGTGCGGCGTGTGCGACGCCGTGTTAGGGGAGAAGTTCCCGGACCTACCAGGAGAAGCCTAGGCCTTGCCCTGTCCTCGCGTTTCGCAGAACTCGTCGACACGGTCCAGCTTGCCACAGCGCGTCACCCAAGCGCGGCCGTCTACTTCATTGATCTGCTTGTATACAAATCAGCCGCCAGGACAAGAAACAGAAAAAGCTATTAGAAAACCTTCGAATGAGATACATATACACATACACATATATAAAAAGATACAAATAGAGCCAAACAAACAAACAGAAAAAAACTGGATGGCAAAATGACTTGCCAAAAGAACAGATATTGGAATATTGCACATTTTGATAAAGAAAGGGCACAGAAGGCCAGAATCCCCTATTTGTGGCTTACCCTTTGATAACTAACGTAGTGAATACATTAAAGGAGTGTGCAGTGCGTCTACAACAGAGGGAACGAAAAATGGTAGAGGTGGATGGTGCTATGCATAACATCACTCGACAGGGCACTAGGACACTATGTAGCAAACTGCTACCATACAGTACATGTTACAATGCGGCAAGCTCTACACTAACACTCTGTCGTCGAGGTGGCTCAACGCGCGCACCAACATGTGAAGATCAAAAGTGCGTGTGATCTGACCTTTGATCTTTGGCCCGACCGGGGGGTACAAATAGCCGGAGGGCTTCTAAGTCGGTTCATTCTTGGACCTGGTGGTCTGCATTCCGGCATCACCGTATCCAATATCCAATATCCAATATCCAATATCCAATATCCAATACTCAATATCCAGTCAACCTTTCCACAATCGGACGTCACAATACCGCAGGAGAAGAAGTAATTCTTATCAGTGTTTGTTGTACTAATAAAGTTTCACACCAAGCCGTGCGCTCAAGCAGTTCAGAGGTATCCGCGTGGCAAATCTAATAGATTTTGGGCGAGCAACCTTACCACACTACTCACTACACACTACTTGTTAAACTTGGAATCAGGTTTCTGGATGTCATGTATTCCCAACCCACAAAAACCTAGTTACAGGCTCACGAATGAAATTATAGAGCACTGTACGCATTGTCAACCTTGGAATTGAGCAGTAAGCGTGAACTGTCAACAAAGTAGGGCCTGAGCCGTGGAAAGGAGGGAAAGCCTCAAGCAAAATGACCAGCGGAAAGAAAACAAAGAGCATGAACATGAACACACTTGAAAAAAGGGAAAGACAACACAGTACACCGAAAACAAATCCTAGAAAGTCGGAAGGTGGAGAAAAGTTGACAAAGCACAAGGGCGGCAGGACTAGTATTCGATTACATGGACGAAGTGAGTTCACTCGTACGGATCATTTACGATAGAGCGCCCATCTTCTAAGAGTCTTGTTAAAGCCATCTCGAATCCAAGAACCGACTTAAACTCGAAGATGCTTTCGTCAAGGTCATTCAAATGTGGAAAAATTCTTCAACAACCTTTGAATGATGTGCTGCTGCAAGGATAGAGGCCAAGTTTTTTATAGTTGCCCCCTCGCGACATCAGCAATGGGGAGATACTCGAAACAGATCAGGAAACTTCAAATCGATCACGCTTGCTATTATATTATATGAAGATTAGATCGGCATTTTCTTATGATCTTCCAAAGTCAGAGTGAGCGCGTCTTCTGCGGTGCATTGAATAATTCCTTCCTAGAGTAAACCACTCCGAACCCGCTCCACCCTGTCAATGAGGTCGGTTTTGCAAGGAGACCACACAACACAACAGTATTCGAAAGTGGCTTGACGTAAATGCGAAAGAGCTCGACAAGAAGTGACGGTTCATCGTATGAAATATCCCAGATTTTGAAGCAGCTTCGAATACTATATCTGTGATAAAGCTTTCAAAATTGAGGATGTTCTCATACGTGAGTCCTAAGTCACTGATTGTACTGGAACGTTGAAGATCCATCAAGCACAAAGTTAGAAACAGGTTGTTTTCTTACAAGACCACAACGGTTGTTTTTTCTTTTGAGATGTCAAGACCCCATTTAATGGCCCACTAATTCAAGGCGTCCAGTCAAGCCAAGGTAGGAGTCATTGACAGTATAAAACTTGGAATCATCAGCGTACATCGAGATGAAGGAATGATCACATCAGGTAATTCATGACAAATGTGAGGAACATCAAGGGGCCAATGCAGCTTTATCAGTTATAACAGCACGCGTCTGTTGTTCGAGAAGGAATGGATAAAGCGTGGTAAGCATCCTTTGATGCATAGGCTCTCGGTCAACTTTTGAGTAAGGAGATTGATAGAGTGTCGACAGCTTTTTTGATGTCAACAAAACGCTTAGATATATAGTTGCCTCTGTCGAGCTCTTTATGTCAACGCGCAATAGTAGAGCACAGCACTGATAGTAGAGCGCTTGCCAAGAAATCCATGGCATGTGACAGAAGACCATTATCCAATAAGTAAAAGGTGATACAACGACAGATAATCCTTTCACAAATTTTACTGGTACAGCATCTCCAACCAATGACCCTAGAATTTTCAACCAGGACACGTAGACCCTTTTTATGGACGGTTCTGACTAACACAAAGCTCCATATATCAGGGGCTTGCCCCAGTAGCAAGAATCTATTGTACAACAAGGAGAGTGGCAACGCTGAACCGTAAGCGTTCTTGAAAAAGATATAAGAATTCCCATGGAATTCCTATTGGGCAGTTTTCTAAGCAGTTCATATACAACACCAGCGGTGACGTCAGTCCAATCGACGTAGGTTTTCGAGGAGAGGGCGACAGGAATATGTAGTTCTTCATAAACGAGGCGTAGGCTTCCTACGAAGGCAGCAGTCTCACAGTCATCTCATGCTTCAGGTGTGTTATGGCGAGCATGTAGCGCACGGGTATCATCAGCAATACTCAATTTATTCTTACAGTAGCGAAACAAAGCTCTCGAGTTTTTACTCTCAGACAACCTCTCCTCTCTTCATGAAACTGAAGGAAAGAACTCTTCACTTCTCCCGAGCATACTCATCACACTTGGTGTATCCATAACGAGGTAAGTTTGCATATGCATATCATATGCTAAACTTCAGCTTTTATGCGAAGAATTTTCTTATCATAGAATATGGCAGCTGATTTTTACGCTTATACGAAACATTCTTCTCAATTGGCGAACGACAGATCGAAGCAAACCGAATGTAGAAGTCATTCACAGTAGCATAGTAGCAGTAGCATAGTAAATTACCGGTAATAAATCAATATCCCTTAATGAAATTGAAAATAAGTTTTGCCCTTTTGATCTGTCAATGCCGAAATAATTCAATTCAATTCTAACAAGTACTATGTCCAGAAGTACTGAAGTATTTCAATATTTCTGAAGAGATAAGGATCAGAGGTTAGCACAATGTCAAGTGTGCTCACCTCTGATCCAAGTGTCGGCCCAATGACAAGCTGTTGAAGCTCAAAGGAGGCACAGAATTCAATCATGGAAGAAGGAGATGAAGAGTGTATGACACCGCTGTGACTAAACGTATTCCATTCAATGGGAGGAGAATTAAAATTACCGGCTCTCAAAATTTTGCATGTGCTGTCAATAATGATATCGAGTACAAACGAAGGTAAATTGGCAAATCCTGTTGCACTGTAAGAGGAACTCCTATATACAGCAGCAATTTTATTGGAGAAGACACATTCATTTGTGTAACACAACTTGGCAGAATGCGGAAGATTATGGCTACGACAGGGAAATGAGAGACACCATCACGAATCAGTACTAAGACTCCACCACCGGGTCTGTCTCCATCTCTGTCTCTTTTTAAAACATTGTATCCCCCACTAAGAGATAACGTGGCGTAATGAATACGTTTGGCTTACACCAGCTCTCGGTAACAAGAACAGCTAATGGGTTCAAAGTTGCTAGCGAATGAAGTTCTGGTATTTTGTTCACAATGGAACGCGCATTGAGGAGCAGTTATTTACGATTATAGGCAGAAGGGGCATTATCACTGTTATAATTATAACGCTGGACCCCGCACTCAAGGCCTCTCCATAGAACAAGAGTCAGAAACAAAACGGCAGTTAGAGGCAACACTTGAAGGGTCGCGAGGTGATAAGAGCTATATAAGAGCTCACCTTCATGTTCATCGAGAACTCCAACTTTCTTCCAAAGACAACGGTCAAACTTAAGTTCTTCCCTTGTATAGGCGGTCGTGTCTAGCGAAAGAATGAACAATGTCTTTTGTCAATGAGGGCCGCCCTTTTTTCATGAACACATGGAGCCGATCGCGGAGCGCCTTAACCGTAGAGAAATCTTAATAATTCTTGCGGCGGTGATTCTTGGCCGCTTGCGAAGCAATTTATCTCGAGAAAGTGGGAATTGTGCAATACCTATACTGCCAGTTATCCACTCACTGATTGATCCATTATCACAAGATGAATCGATTACCTTGTTAGGAGTCAAACGCATTAGTTAAAAAATCGTCCTTGAGTTCATCGATTTCAACCCACACTATCCTATAATGCTTCTCGCAGCAGGCTTAGAATCAGTACTAAACTTTACAAGAGCACTGTAAAGTTCGTTTTTAGGAGCGTCACTAACTACTCGGTCACACAAACGCTTTTCAAGAGATTCGGTTTTCCGGAGGATAGCGTTTGCTGACCCCTACGAAGACTCTAGATATTCAAAGAACCTATCGTACCTGACGATGAAGTCCTCTCAGCGCTTGAAAAGGGCCCAAGCCATAGGGGAGCATCAGCAACGTCGCTAGTCTTTGATCTTTTTGGAGCCGCAGGAGCGTGGGAAAAACGCCACCGCTCAGCATGGCAGGCCGATGCCGAACGTGGCAGGCCGATGCCGAGTGTATAATAATATAGAATACAATGAATACATGAAAAAATAAATAAATAATTCGTAGAGCAGTTCGCAGCAGCAGCAAATTTTGAATCGCTTGTTACGATTCCTGCGTTCCTCTCTCAGCTCGCATCCACGCTTCCGCTCTGCAGCAGTCATACATTTACGTGTGAATATATTTGGAAAAACGTCTGTTGGTAAGGACAGTGATCCTAGCAACCGTCGAGGTGCCAGGTTTTTCATACGATACACCTCCACTGATCAGCGATCAACGCATAAACAGTCCAAGATTTCATTGTTGTGTTTGCTCGTTCCATCAGAGCATTAAGTATTCCAGCCATAGCCATTCTTCAAGCTTCTGAGTCGGATGGGCAAGCGGTCTCCACTGTTAGCGGCTTGGCAGGTACGCCATTTGCTTTGCGACATGATTATTTTTGATCAAGATCAACGTATAGATCAACCACGGGACTCCGCTCTCCGTCGAAATTTTCACACAAGCCGTCAGTCTAGGAACTGCCCTCGGAACAATGAAATATACAATAAATAAATATTCGCTATAACGAGCACGTTGCTACAATTGGTAAACTTTATCTACATTTTTGCTCCTCCTCACCCAGCACTACTTCATAACCTGCATGCCATATGCGCATTCCTGTTTCTTATCCTAATGTTTCTTGGGCACCACATTTGCCCGTTACAGATATTAGGTGGTCAATTTCGACATCACTGCAAGATCTTGAATTTCGATGGCACACTTTTCAAAAAACTGTTGGGGGATTGCTGCAATTGAGGTTTCATATACCTCTCTTCTAGAAAGAAAGATGGCCGCACGGCAGGGTTGTACATCTTCAAACAAATCGCTCATAGGCGCTGTAGAATGTATCTGCCTGTAGGATGCTCTTACTTCCTAGCCAAAATTGGCAGTCTTATGACTGCCTGAGTTGATTTTATTAAAAGACAATCTTAGCTCGCTTGACAGTGTTATACATTCACACAAACATGTTCACATGGATAAAGCACAGTCATGACGGCTCATTGTCATTGCGAACTGATAATGTTGGAGTTGTCGAAAAACCGGCAAACTAAGATTGATTTATTATATTTCGCTTTGCACTATACTGTACGAAGAGTGAGTAAAACACCACACATTTAAATGAGCGTTTCGGAAGTAGGTGCACAGTTCACTATTCTTCAGCAATTAAAGATTGGTAGGTTCATAACGCTTTTGACAGTCAAAAAAGCTTGTGTGGTTTTTTGCAGCATGGCAAGCCTTCGGACATCAACCCGTGAATTTCTCATAAGGCTACACAGGTTGTTGTCTACATTTCACAAATACTGTAACTTTCGTTTAGTTCTACTCGCTTCGAAGAAACTGAGGAGTCGCGTCGTTTTTGAATGTTTACTTTCCTCTGATAGTGATAAACCGGGAGCATGCATAGACGGGTGCCTAGGACGCCAAGGTTTCTCCTGAACCAAAGACCACGCTTGCAAAAAATGCAAAGAATGGCGTCGATTTCAAAGTGAGGCATATGTTTGGAGACCTGCTGATGAAGAAACCAAGTCAAACAACTATGTTTGAAGGCTCGAAAGGAAGCAGTCATGAAGCTAGGATTTCACCAGTGGGGCACAGAACCCACGCTCGCGCCCTGTGTACAGTATGCGAGACTATCGGGAAGTGATCTCGGCTAGAGAACTTCGGATGGGGTTTTGAATGTGGGATCGCTTAGGGAAATTCCAAGAGGTTGCTGATAGCGAAGCGCACGAAGTCTAAGTTCTAGAACTTCTAAAGACACGCCTAAAAGGATCAAGGTTGGAGGAATTAGAGGGAGTCGAGCTCTATTACAAGAAGACATCAAACAAACTGGTGTGGTGTGAACAGGAGTAGCGGAATTCTTTGAAGACTCTGTCTCTATTGTCATTAGGACAAACCAAGTAACCATGGCCGCGAGGATAAACACAAAAGAGGGATATTGGACATTATTAGTTGTGCTACGCCTCAAGCTGGCTACGCCGATTGCAAGAAAGATAGTTCTATGATTCACTGCCTACGCGTCATCCATGAAGGTGAGATGGTCTCCTTCGGGATCTGATGCCCTGTCGAGGTCATGAGGGAAAAGAGGGGATGAAACCATTTGCTCGCGCTCGAAACCGTGGGCGTCAAAGTACTGCCTGGCAACGCAGCCCTGTCCTGGCAGATGAAGTCATTAAAGTTCGCAAGAAAGCAAGGGCAAGAACGGAGCAGAGGGCCCGGTGGTGAAAGCTGCAATGAGCCGAAAAAGAAAACTTGATCGAAAGATACTGGAAGCTGGCCTCCCAGATCCTGAGATAGCGATCCAGAGGACCTGAAGCAAAACGTGAAAGTCATCATACAGTGTGCAAAGGAAAAGGCTTGAGAACAGTTCTGAGGGGAAAAGAAAGCACGGTTCTGGAACGACGAAGTACAGCAAGTTGTGAGGCAAAAGAAAGCGGCCTACAAGCGGTGGCAGAAGACGGGACTGAAAAAAGACCACGAATTTTGGAGAGGGACTGGGCAGATGATGTACCATTCAAGGCATGGAAGGCACTTGGAGGAGGGAGAAGAGGAGCACGGTATCACGTGGCTCGGCGATATTCTAAATCTGATGGAGAAGGATGCCGAGCTACCTTCTCATTCACCAAGATTTCGTCCAAGCTATTCATAGTGTAGACTGCTTCATTTTTTGCCAAGCTCTTCGGCCATACGTCAAACACTGCATATTTCTGAGATGCCAAGAACAAAAGGAGAAAAGGATAGAGGTGAAATTATTACAGACTCCAACGATTTGTCATCACAATACCAATGCAACGACACTAACAGATCAATGAAAAAAAGGAACGTGAGATCCCAATATTTTAGAACTCACCCATACTTTTTTGATATATATTTCTTTTCAGATATATTTGGCTCTTCGAGTTCAAGTGAAACCCTTAACAAAAAGATGATAGGACGTGTCGCGCCGGCGGTGACGCCCTGTTGCTCGCTGCAGATGGGCGTCGGGGTTTGCCGCGCTTAGAAGCATGAATGTCGGCGTGAATCCGATCGCGGTCTTACGCGACGCTCGCGCTCACCCTTACTAGCCGGGATGTTGCTTCGGCCATTGCGGCCCCTACGCTAGTCCTACACCCAACTATCGCCCTACGCGTGCTACGCCGTGCAACACGGAACAGCCTACGCACACTCCTACTACGTCAATCGAACCAGATATCGCCTTCCACGGTGCAAACCGTCTACGATATTTTGCTTCCAACACAATACTCAAACGGTCTCCATGCTACGCCGATAATCAAAAGCTACGATGATGACCAGTAAGCCTACGTATCAGGAGGCTCAAACCCAGTGGGTTAAGTCTCAATAAAGGTGACGAGGCTTGGAACCGCTCGGCGCCTTCTAGCTTCCATGCCGGGTTGATCGCTACGCATTCGGTCGGATTGCATCATGTCTACATCTTCGAGAGGGTTCGACGGCAGGACGACGGGACAGTGACAGCCAGCCGGACACGACGACGACACGCAGACACACTAACGGATGTTTTAGGCCAGAGCACGCGTTACTATAGCCGACGCGCAGGCGTCGATACACTGTTCGTGCCGGGACCTCCGCGCGCCCTACCGGGCGTGGTCCTTTAAGAAGCCACGACAGGACGAAAACCCGCCCCTACAAACTTCAAATTCCTCACCCCAGATGTGGTGAGGAATTTGAAGTTTGCAACAACGAATACTCGACATTTTTTTCGCACGCGTCATCTATAACTGAGATTGTAGAGGATGAAATTAAACAACCTCCAAGGGCTTCATTTCCATTTTGTAAAGATGCTAACTATTATAAAACGTTCCAAAGGAACGTTTACTATAACCACATGAAACTCCATCAGTTTTACAGGGAAAAAGCTCAACAGTTTTGAACAGAAGCACAAAGAATTTAAACGAGCAAGTTTATTCCATGGGAAGTCCACATTCAAGTGATGCATCAGTACCTTCATAGAGCTCATTCTGGCACCACCGACACTTCGGCTGAAACTTGCGCATTTCTCCAGCAAATTTTTCTGGTATCCGATCTGAAATATGTACAAATATTCAGACCTTACTGGTGCAATCCTACAATAAAATAAACGCAATCCACATCTCCTCTTGCGCTTCGGTTTTCGAGAATATTTTCCTTCTATCATCACTTCGCTCTTCCGTCCCTGTGACTTCAAACTTGTGAGCATTCAAATTTGTTTCGTTAATCCCAAATATATTAACGTCATCTTTCGCTTGCTCACTACAAGGTTTCCATTTTTCTTTTGTTTTGAGGAATTAGACCAAAATGGTGACAGATTACTTTTTTACACTATGAATGTGTGTGTTGCAGTCGAGGTTGTTGTAATGGAGAAGAGTCTGGTGAACCGAAATAAATATTGGCACATAACGTAAAACTTTTAGCTTGCATGGACATTATCAAATCGGTTCCCCACAAAATACTGTACATTGCTTCTGAGGCTCACTAGGAGAGGGTAACAAAAATTGAGGTAGGCCTGCTTAGAGTGAAGTAATGGAAGTTATGGTGCAGAATGGTGCAATAATGGGGAAGAAAGAGGCGGGTTCCGAGAAATATAATGCTTCAAAAATGTTAAGTAGGTGGGGGCGGGGGGGGGGGGGGAGGGGAGGGGGTTCGAGATCATTTGTCTGGAACCGTCTGAATGTCCCTTACGTAAGCGTGCTATTCGTACCACGCTCTATTCTGAAAGATCTGAAAGGTGCAACAAGGCCATTATGAACCGGCCACTTTGGGGTGTGTCCGTTGGTCCAGCCGATTTCGTAGCCTTAGGCCTCGTCTTGGCCGTTTTTCGGTCCAACAATTTGCCTTGTGCTATCAGCCTCATTCTAGGAGAAAAACTCATAAACCATTTCTTAACGTCAACTGTGCCCCTGAGCTTTGTCATAGAAGTTTGTCTTATCGAAAAACCATTAAATATTACCGTATACTGAACATTCCTGTTCCACCTTAGTTCCATCCCTCTATACGAAAGAAGCTGTAAGACATAGAACACTGAGGCCTAACCAACATTATTTACAACGGAATTAACTGCACACACTGCAACTGACACATCCACAAGTCCAGTATTTACAGCTAAACTTTTTGAAGTGAAAGAGGCGATTGCGCAGAGATTACACATAGGTGGAGGAAGTGCGTGAAGAGTATTCCAGTCACACACGAACTTATCTTGGCGTGAAATCTCTCAGAAGCCCTTTTTGCCTTCGAACATTTCGAAATCGGTCCCATGCTCGTGAAATACTTGTTAGGAATAGTCACTATGATAAAATGAAAGCTGCTTGCTTCTTCATGGTCAATTGTTGTATTGTCCAAAACCGTGTTGAAGGATTGCTTGATTTCTCGATGCTGAGCACATGAGTATTCCTTGCCGAAGAAGAAGGGAATAACTCGATATGTTTCTCCTGTCATTCTTCGCATTCATACGTCATAAGAAACACAGCCTCATATCCCTTTGTGTTTCCCGTAGCTGATCGATGTGCTTATTTGTGCTCCGTTATGCTAATGACGTTGCTCGGGGGCAGCTCTGTCTCGGCTCTCAGGTGAGCGCCGCTCGGAGCTCCACCGCCGAGGCGCTACCTCATCCAGACTACGTGGCGAGAGCTCTGCGACGACATGGCATCTGTGCGCCTCTGAGCCTTGCCGCTCTCTCGCCCAGAGATCAATAGCGAAGAGTGGAGAAAGCTGAACACTGCACTGAAAAGCCGCCGCCATCCCTGGCAAAGCAAAGCTCCGGCTTCCTCACACTTCACTACGGCAGCCCCATTTACGGCCATGCGCTCCAGGCTCATGATCTGTACGCAGCCAGTTAACTAACCGACCCATTTTCAACCAGCAACTTCACTTCATCAGTTGTCTTTCGACACTTTGGAGTAGTACCAGCGGAAGTATTTCCATGGCACCCGTCTTTACTTTCTCTGCACTTTCTTCCAGCTCTGAATCTTGCTTTCGGGTTCTCGCCTTTTCTCGAGATTTTGCTCCCATCAACATTTGAACTAGTCCTACGTAATTCATGCATCCTTTCAGTGAAAATAATATCCTTCAGCACCTTATCCTACTTTACGTATTAGCTATTCTAGCTCAAATCTCTTAAAGACGACTACTTTCCACGCACTTCGCAATTCCCTCTCAAACTCGAAACGGAAATCAATGGCAACCCCCTGGGAAACAGCTGTAAGGTTTTGAACTCTATGAGCTTTTATTTCACCCAGAATTTCTCGTCATGGAAAAGAGATGCAGATAGAGATCTTTCAGCTCAAAAAACCCAACGAATTCCCTTTTTTGGGAAAAAACCTAACGGACCTGGAAGCCGAAACATCAACAATGAGGAAATTGAAAAGTTTTGACTGTTTCGATGGGGTATTAGCGAAAAGTAGAAACCAGTGCAGTTTTTCCCTATCGTTTCCTCCAAAGAGCGTTGGTCTCTCCAGAGGGCGCTTCTCCTGGAAGTTTCGAAACGCTTAACGCTCCGGCATTGGCGATCCTCCCTCTAGGGAACTCTTTTGCTCCGTACTCTTTCCTCTCTGAGGTTGTGGTGAGAAATCCTCCAGATCGTTCATTTCTCAACTTTCTTTGCTCGTTTAAACCTCTTCCCACTTCCTCCAACTCTCCTCTTCTCCCCCTTCTTTCCGCAGCAACTTTAGTGACTTTGACAAAAAACACACTCTCATGAGACCCACTTCTAGCACCATTTGCCCTACTCCAAGACCTATACTAGGAATTCAGTTCGGAAAGCTGTTCAAATATATGCATGAGCCTCGTTTCCAAGCTGTGACAATAACAATATTGCCCGATACAGCCTGAATGCAAACCTTCTCTCAAGCTGAAATGCGAGTGAACATGTGTCCGTGTTTCAGTGCTTTTTTAGTGTTTTTCAGAGCCACCTAGTAATGCGGAATATTGTTCAAAAGTTTGATATGAAGGTTTTTTTGGATTAAGTCTCACGCAATAATACTATAAAGATGGAGGATCAAACCGGGATAAATCTACTCAACTCCATCTGAGGGTTGCGGTCACAAGTTCGACATCCATTTAGGACGACCGTAGTGGCATAATGAGTGCGTGTGTGGCCTATACAATGACATGCGATGGCCTGCCGATGTACAAGTCAGTGCGCTTAACCAGGTCGGCCTAGACGGATATCGATCCAGGATCCGAACCTGTGACCATGCATATGTGATAGTGCGACACTTGCCAGTACACCCTCCTCTGTCTTATTACTATACGTTGTAAGAAACCGAGGTTTTTTTGCAATCGCAAACGGTTTGTGGCGTTTGAAGGACTTCAGGAACTCACCTGCCCCAGAGCGACATAAACGCGAAGGCATGGTTTTCTGCCCGAGTTCTCACTCGCTGTGTCAGGTGGTTCCGCTTGCTTACGTCTAGAAAGAATCGAAGTTAATCGTTGCAATCGTTGCTAAACGTAATGGTGGTTCGACGATTGAATCAGAAAGTGGGAACAAAATCACCCACTAACTACTGCTTACGCGAAAGCGCTGTTTTAGCGAATCAGCTTCCGAGAGATCCAACAGTTAGAGAAGTCTGAAAGTGACCTGAGAGCTCATGAAACGCTTTCCTCAGTTTGCACGCAGTGCCAGCCCTGCATACTCACTTCGTTCACGATAATGAGTTTCAATTTTCCGTGTGCAACACGCATATCTGTTTTTCGATTTTGTGAATTAAATAAAATCAACAGCTTTGGGTTCTGTAAGAACCCTTGATGGAAGTAGGTTCTTATTCAAAATAGATTCGTGAACAATTCTGAACTTATTGTTTTTTTCTGGCAAAAGTTTGCCGATAGCATAAAAAGAAAAGCTCAATTTGAGAGGGAGAGTTACTGAGAGGGCAGGTCTTATCATCAGGTCACAGAAGTCACCAATTCGAGTAGGGTCAACTGGGTGTTGCCCTGTGGGCATAACCTATGTATGTACATTTTCTTCTCCACGAATCACAGACTACGAATTCCACCCAGTGTGCAGCACTTTTAAGCAGATTGAGCTTTTTCATCATCGCTATGGTTCTTACGGAGATCTCCTGTTTATTTACTTGCACCCAGCCCAGGCTCATTCAAGAGGAATCATTTGACTTGTGGTGATGAAGGAAGAAGGGCAACGTAATTTGTCTTTATTTGATCCCCCATTTTTGCCAGCCAAGGTTGGTATCTATTCGTCAACCCTCAGGGCTGGAAGACTCTGCCGAGCGAATGTTGAGCTTGGACCTTATCCACGGATCGTGCGCGTGCGGTATTGCGACAATTTGCCCTACATCACCCTGAATTGTGATGATAGTCATAATTGTGAAATCCTTATATACCTCTATCACTTTCCTCTCCTTTGTGCTTTGTGGCCTCTCTTCTGCTCTCGAAAATTATCATCTTCAACATTATCCTCTCGTTCCTTTCTATATCTACCACTTGTATTATCTTGTATCATATTTCAACCTCGGAGGCTTCCATGAGGATGATTTGTGAAGCTTTCATACGAGTCTTCTCAGCTGTACCGTGCTGCTTGCGTTACCCTGAGCCTTTACCCTACCCTCCAGGTAGCGTTGTAAATGTCAAAAAGCGACTTTGCGAAGTCCACTACAGTCTGCTCTGTGCCGGCTCGGCCGTTCATTTTGAAGACATTTTTTTGGCTTTCTCATTTACTTATTTTTCATAATTAGAGACATTTGGCTAACAGAATGAAGTTGTAAAGAAAACCATAGAGAACTACCCTATCCACTAAGAAAACAGACATCCAACTCCTTCAACGACCAATGTTCCAAACCGTGGACGGCAGCGTGCAATTCACGTCATCGGCGCATGGTATACGGTGTAGAGCGAGAAAGGGAGAACCCGAGAACCCAACATGAAAGCTTCTTCAGATTCTCAAATTACCGTTCTGCTAAGCTTGATGGACTGAGTCCGATGGCATATTCACTCAAAAAAGAGGAACTAGGCCTTGGACCGATTCGCAACCAAACGCAGACGCGTTTTTTGCATAAATTTATCATTTTTTGCAGCGGGTACAGTACAAACGTAGACAGCTAAAGATCAGAAAAGCGTTGGAGAGGCGCAATCTTCAAAGATGGTGAGCATGCCTGGTATCAAGAACACTACCGCCCATGTTAGTACGCACTAGCCTTTAACTGGGTTATGTTCCTTACAAAGATTAGCACTGCAGCGAGTGACACAAATGACGTCAACTCGATGATTTCCATCACTAGCCACTGAAGTAGTCTCTGAGGAATTCAAACATCAACATCTATTCTCACTCCATCGAAGGTTGATAGTCTCAGTCGATACTAGTCGAAATCACTGAGTCATAATGTGTCATTTATTTCATATTAATTTCTACAATTCTCCTAAGCTAGGCTGAATTGCCTATTGCTCTTGAATACTCCGTAAGCGTTGAAGAAAAATTTGCGAATCTCAAAAATCACTCCTTTCAATTGTTACACCAAATGTCTGCTAGTTCTAATAGTTATTGCGCGTTGCACTACGTTCCCGAAGGTCGATTAAGTGTTTTCGAATCCCAATTGTGATTTTCGATTATAGCTGTGTAACTGTCCTGAACGTTAGCCTTCACTCTTTTGCTAATCTCTGTCATTTACCATCTCAACAGCTGATTGCTTTCTATCCTTATTACGTACTTCTAATTCCTTTCAGCTCTTTTATCTCCACGCCTCGCTCACAATGAGCGCTCAACCTCTCTTTCTTCGCGAATGCTTAAGTGATCGTTTCTCGGGGTTCAGGCATCCCAGGAGAGTACTCCGGACTTTCAGCTCTTGCTACATACACCCAGGTGCACGCTCAGTCTCTTATGGAATGTGGTAACTTTCTGCCTACTCGTGTCTACTTTTACAACAATTTTAGACAAAGTATTTTGATTTCGGCTCCCTCATCATGAAGACCTCACTGGTTCTGTTCGGTACTCTCAATCTACGTTATGTATGTATATGTATGTATTTATGTATTTGTTTTGAAGTATTTTTGAACAGAATTATGAGTTTTTGATCTCATAACTAGCTTCGCTTAATGCGGCGCCCCTCCTGTCCACGAAGACAACTTCCTTTGGTAGTCTTTAGGCACTCCCCACCGGTCTCTAGAATATGAAGCATTTTCTAGCTGAGAGGTTCAATTCATCGAGCTTTGCTCAGTTCAGCACACGTTGGACGCTCTCATTTCTACTTCCTAGGCTTCATGTTATGACCATGCCATAAATCTGTAAATCTCTTCGAATTCATTTCTTAACCAACTCTTGACCTTCGTCAACTTTTCCCGATATCTGGGCTATCAGAGCTATAGATTTTCATCTTTGGAAATGTCTATTTTGGTGCATGTACCGCTCCTTCAGGTGGACTTTTGTTGAACTCCACGAGCTCTGTTGGTCCTGCCCCACCTATCAAAGAATCGGTCTCTTTAGGTATTTCTTTTAGTAGTACCGAATTTCACGGCAAGAGCAGACAAACGCTCTAGTGATGATCCTTTCGTAAAGTCGCTGCACTCACACGAGATTGCGTGTCCCCGACCCCCTCCCCCCCCCCCCCCTCCTTCTATGACGACGGATTATGGACTCGGGCCTCCCGCCATGCTACATCGATTTCTTTCCTCAAAAAGGGGAAAACGTGATATTTGAGAGTGTTTGCCATCACCGTTGCGAGAATGCGCGTCTTACCTTTTATTTCAGCGTTCATGCTCACTCACTTTCTTACCCAAAGCGAACGCATTTATCTTTCTCTCGCAATAAATCTACTGGTAATATCCCCTCATCTCTTAAGGATGCTTTTTAACCTCCTATCCGGGTTATGCGAAAATATGTTTTTGGCTTGATCGATTCAGAAGTCCCATTTACTCAACTAGAGTTTTGTAAATCATGAAGTGGGTTCTGATATATAAGCTGCTGTTCCCGAGTTATTTGGTATTGTATAGGGATGTGGTGCAGTAGGAACGAAATAGTCGCGTCGCGGCGAGAGAGCTTATAGCGAGGCGAATTGTCCGCGACAGCCGCGTGCGGCGGATCGATTACCCAAAACCGTTCCCACTGCCCGTCTCCCATTGTATAGCGTATTTCGTATTTAGATAGATTTGGTTGACATAGAAAGGCTACTTTTTCTTGCTGCGAAGGTTTTTCATGACTTTTTCGGGCCATAACTCCTGTTTGAAAGGGATGCCTTAACCAGTGATAGACGAGTGTTTTTAAATCATGCTTGCCATCGGTGGATGTTGCGTCCTCCTGGATTCTATTTGGCCCCTTTCGTCGCTACCCTTGTTTCTAGGAACCCCGATTGCTCACGAATTGCACTTTAATGGCACGTTCTGCCAGTTTATTCTTCAGTGTTTTACCACAAAAATGATGTGGCCGAGTAACCTTTTTTTTGCCGTGACTGGGCAACATGTAGGCTGTCGGTGGAACAATGTGTTCCTCACTAACCAGTACCCCAATGGCTTGAATAATTTTTCGGTTTACCGACGTATTTGTTTTTCTACGTGAACTAAAGCTGTGGAGGTCATGAACACGCCCTAATTGCCGCTATTTTCAGATGTTAATTGTGTTTATTCTGTTGCTAGTTCTATGCCCATTTACGTGTGCTGTGAAATGCCTCGACTGCGTCGGAAAGGATTGCATGGGTTCGTTTTGCGAAGGCGACTACTGTGTTCTGGCACAATACGCCCCCCGATGGGGAACGATTGAATGGGGAAAACCACAAATTGTCAAGGTATTCTACAACTATATCCTTCTCGCTTTACATTTTCTCTCTTTTGGCATGTGTTGAGCACGATTACCTCATTCCTAAGTACAAGTGTAACGACTAACTTTTATTTTGTCAATCAATAGTTTTGTCAATGGATAGAAAATAAAAAGAGCCAAAGTTGATACTGTAGGTCGTTGGTATTTTGCTCTTTCCCTCAACCTTCCTCCTTCGTATTCCTAATAACATTCAGTCCCCTTGAACTTCCAATGATAGATTCATGAGGCGTTTGTTACGACTTTCTATAACTTTTCATTCGGGAAGGGCTCAGGAAACGTAAGATCACAAGGTTTTCCATCAAGTGGTAACACTGGTAGCGCTCAAGAGACATGCCTCATTTTAGAATCACTTTTGATATTGTAATTGAAAGAATCCTTCTCTCCGGCTTGATTGCGGTCAGGACAGATGGGAACTCTGAGCGCACGCATTGTCGATATCATTGTTTCACTAGATGGACTATTGCGCGATAGTTTGTGGGTGTCGTAAACTCGTAAATATCGGTAACTAGTCCCTGAAATAGTCTGTATAGAAGTTGAACGTGCACAGCCATTTTTTACAATCAAAGTAGATAGTCTTGGTCGATTCCACGGAGTCAAGTTCATTTTACACTAACGACTTCTTTTCCTCGAGTGGTCACGGTCACATCTGCGTATGTGTAGAGGCAGATTTTGACTTTCGCAGGCAGTCAGGCACTTGCTTTGGCCATGGTGCAATATGGAGCCAATCTGGAGGTGGCAGCATAAAATGCAAAAAGTGCAGAGCCTGGAATTTCCGAACCATCAACCCATCCTAGTCGTCCTTCCTCGAAGTCCACATCGCTATCCACCACACCATCCGACGCTGCTGGCAGCTTAACCGTGGAGAGCCTATATGAAACTTCCCCGCACTTTTCAACATGTGGGTCCCTTTTTTGGCTACCTTTCACGTTATTTTCAATGCGGAGTCAACTGACGCTTCCTACTGTACGGACAGTCGACGCCATGATTGAAACAAACGACGCTGAGTGGGTTAAAACGGCAATTTTTGACAAACATTTTTTCACCCTTTTTTTGGCATTCAGAAGGCCATTTAGCGGAAATAGACCATAGTTTATACTCAGTGCTCATGCCCCTATACCATGCAAAAAACCATTTTCAAAAAGCGCGTCACGCCCTGAAAGACCTTCCTTGTTAGTTCTCATCGTACCACCATTCCATTACATCCTATCCTTTGACAGTTGACATAACTCACTTTAAGTGCTAAAACTTTATCGTAACCAAACGTAATGGATAGTCGCTCTTGCTCCCAATCTCGAATTATCAACTTTGATCAACTTTTGGTACTCCTGCCACCCGAAAATTACGATCCCGTCTTTACTCACAAAATAAGCCGACTCTGTTGTCTGTTGCTGACTGTTACGGTTGAAGCTCTGCTCTTAATCTGGGGTATTCAGCTAACTTTTTCTCCTCAGGCTCCAACATCAGCTCCTATCAGTTGCTATCACATTTTATTACCTTTTATATTACTGTCACACATTCACGTACCTGTCCTACACATTTGCGCCGAGGTCGATGGTGAGTCTCGGTTCACCTCAGCGCGCACAAAAGTGGAAGAGCCGTCATCAAGAAAGTGTAAGAGATCCACACACCTTACATTCGAAGCTCATCTATTTACACCTATCAGTCGAAAATTCTCCCTGCCAGCGATTACCTGCAATCTGGATACCCCCACATCACATACTAAAGTCACCAAGGTTCCATCTGCTGTAATGAATCCTCAATGTCCCCATGTAATCTATACCCAATTCAATTTTAAACGACTAAGATTCGAAGTGGTGGCAGTTATGAATTATCGATAACTGATGAAGTTCATATGAGGTAAGGTTCTGTTCAAATTGTGAGCCCTTGTGCTTCTTGAAACCCCCGCGAGTGTCTACTTCGTGAATCAGAAGCCACGCAGCACTGGAGGAAACAGTCCTTGTTCTCTCACCTTCAGCTGAACCTAAGGTTTCAGTATGACCCCTGACGTATTCGTTTTCATCAAGTCCAGCCGCGTCCAAGCGTAGTCTGAACGTCTTCTCGACTCTCTCCTCATCATGTTAGCCGGGTTTATACAAACCGTTATCACGTTATCCAGTCTGTCGTCAGCGGCTAAGTTTCAATTCGCCAGTCAGTCTTCTACCCAAATAAGGAATTCTCCTTAGCGTCTACGATTGGCCTTGCGCACTTCCACAGGTTCAGGAACTAATGTGTTGCCGCTGAACCGAAGTCCGCTCTCTACCAGCTCTCCCTACCATTTCTGCAGCTTGTACTAGAGCTCTTTTCTGATTGTCTTATTGGAGCTATGACATCATGTAGAGGATGCTCTTCAGTAGCCCCTCCACAAATGCTTTCTGTGACGATATCCTTTTGCGGTGCTAGTATAAAGAGGAACCGGCTCATAGTTGATCTTTAGTAAACGTCGACCTTTTGGAGAGATTAGTTTTCGAAGTGCTTTACCGAAAACTAACTGGCCGTGGTGAGCGTTCGAACACCACATCAGAAAAGGCAAGATAGCAAGGTTTATGCTTTCCTCGATCTTTTCTGTCACCTGTCATAGCTATAAAAATGACATCACAGATTTTTCAAGGCTAAATCCCAACTGTCCTTGAGAGAAATAGACAAACTCCCTAATTTGAGTGGACAAGCCGCTCGTATAGCTTTATTCTGTAAACAATCAGCCTGATCCCTCGGTAGTTGGATAGTCGGAACGATTCGTTACTTCTCGTTCTGAATGAAGATGAAAACGATTGTCCTGCTGCTTCACACATTTCTCCTTCTGCATGTCTCCTTCTCCCTTCCGAAACAGAATGAGCCACCTGATCCATTTCTTCAAAAGCACCTTAAAAGCCTATATCGGGGCTCCATCAGGGCAACCGTGTCCCCGAACCAAATCTTTCCAATAATCTCATCTATCGAATCCTCTGTCCATGATTCAACAGGATCAGCTACTTAGCTACATACATAGCTGCTTCTATATCTGAGCCGTCTTTGCAGTGTATTATTCTTTGTTTATAAGCCTATCGAAGTATTCTCGGAAGGTTTCTGAATTGAATCCACGAGGAGATATTGTGGCAGTAATCTCGAAACATGATTAGATGTGTGCGTATGTTTGTCTCTACTCATTCATGTCCTCTTCAAGGGAAAGCCATTTTTCCTTCTGGCTGAGTGTTCTTCTATCGGAATGCAAACAATTTCTCCCGCATCCTCTTCTTCACAATGAAGTCACGAAATCAAATTCCGGACATCACGCAATCCCTTTTTTCAAGAATGGAAATGATAGAAGGTCTTGTGTAGAAGATATCAATTTCGTCTCCGGAATGTGTAAGGAGATATTTACTATCCTTATCGTAAAGACCTGCCCTTGATGCTCATGAGATCATCGCTGCACTAGCAGTACTCGGGCCGATCAAAAAAAAATCAGATTCAGGCGTGTTCGCCATTCTACAAAGAGGTCATTGTCTTCGAGAGAGGGGGACGCTCGAACTTTGAGTGCCGCTCTCGCGAACACCATGTGTCTTTTCGAATGGGTGACTTGGGAGTGATGGCGGACAGCCACTGAACACTGAATCCAGTAGGCGGACGAGACCAGCTTCGGTGTTCGGTGTTATATGCACGAGCTAAATTTGATAGCGCTTGTGTTGAGGTCGGCACAAGTCTGAACTAAACAAAGACGGTGTTCATGAGAAATGATTAGGTACCTGTTGTTCCCCTTCCGCTGAACTGAATGAATATCTCTGAATGGTCTACTTACTTGTGTATAAGTCGAGAAGTCGATATGTTAAACGGCCTAGATTCGGGGCTGAGCAGAACTAAACCCGCGGCTTCGAGAGCATTCAAGAATATCGTGGGATGAGTGTAGAAGACGAAGAACATTCGGGTCCGCTTCCTCGTTTTCGACTCTACGGTACTTTCTGCTTCGACTTGAGCTTCGAAACTAGAACCCTTCGGGAGCATGATGACCATGCATTCAGCGTTATTCATCACGCTGTAGGCAAAACCAGCCAAACAAAGTTAATAAAGTTGATCGGGAGCTGTAAAGTTATGCCTGAGCTGCCTGCACTCTCAGTCACGGGGATCACTTTCTTGGTTCCCATAATGCCTTTGTCCGGTAGTATGACACCTACTAGTTAGTGTTCAATTTCATGATGGGATCACTATGGTCGCGGGGCCGCTGGCCCCAGTAAAGGGTGGTGACAAAGAAACGGTGGCCCTAGTGGAGACAGCGATAGGGTGTGGGTACTTTTTCCTAAAAATCGCGTCAGGCTTACCGCACCGCGAACGCTATGAATGGAAATGTACATTTCCTAGTGGGGAAGACGGTAGTCTCCGCGGAACCACTGCCGCTTACCTGGGAATTCGCTGAGAAGTACCGCCGGGTGGCGGCCACAGGGTATCTCGCTGAACTTCGTTCCTGCGCCGGTCGGCATGTTGCTTTAATACAATAATAGACTAGTAGTCTTAATAGTAGTAATAGACTTACTAGGATTAGACAGCCATATTGCACACCGAAAAACCCGCTTCACTCCCTCGCGAGCCTATAGTTGATCTACCGGCCACGATGGTCAGCTAAGCCACGGAGTCAGCCTCTGGATGAGAAAATGGATAATATGGTGAAGTGGTCTCTCGTGACCTGATGACGGTGTGCCTCACAATTAGTAGTTTAGTTTGCTTGCATTGTGTACGTCTATCTATAACTACACAACAAGTAAGACTTCTGTCGTCAACGACGACCCCCATATATCGAACTTATCCCTCTCGACTGGCCTGCGGGGTGGGGGAGGAGGTTAGGCTCATGCTGTTATTGTTTTGTTGCTTGTATTTTCGCTCAGCATAGGGGACGATCCACATGCTTCTCGGACTATATCTCTCTTCACACTAGAAGTACTGAACCACCATTTCAAATGTCGCATCAAAGTGGTCGTCACCACGTCCTCAGCCTTTATCCTGGTTAAGTCCATAGAAATTTTTTAGAAATTAACTTACAAGTGATTGTCTATCTAAACCGGCAGCCAAAACGTAATCCCTCAACCTGCTTATCGGTTGAGCCATGTACAAGCACGATCAGAAAGATCTTTTGTATTTCAGGGTTGCATGTCGGGTTCACTGTTACGGAAGGACATTCGGGATCACTGTGAAGCAGCTGACGACGAAGGCAAGGTGAGTATCTTATATAAACATATTTTTTCCCTCAGAAGTGGAATATCTGATAGGTTTCTACGCGATAAAAAATTTTCTATGGACCGTTCTTAAAATCCCTAGTTACTGCTCACTCGGATTGCACGTATTTTACACTTAGGGTTGAGGAGCTATTATATACCCTTTGGTTTCCAAATGCAGAACAGCGTACCAATATGCCGCTCCTACTTTCCTCTTCCCTCCCCTTCCTTCTTTTTCATCTCCTTTCTCGTTCCTTTTCTTATCAATATTTTTAGGCAATGAGTATGGAATGGCTTAATTAATATTTTTATCTAATGCTCCATTAGCTGATTTCAACCTTCTTTCTCCAAATATCACTCCTTTTCCAGTCTGCGTGGTTTTCAGACTTCAATGACGGATGGTATCGGTTTTTTCAGGAAAAATTCACATGTTTCTGCAACAGTAGGGATAACTGCAACGGTGGCAGGACACTGCAAAGACTGGAAGTGGAAACCGTTGAATTGGTGAGTTGGAAATTTCGATAAGAGCGACCATGACCAGTTGACCGTAGGTGGCAGATCTGATGCTAGAAGAAGTATCCCACTACAATCCTCTTTCATTATTATCAAAAACCAGATGGGAATGTTTTATTTGGGTAAGGATAAAGAGAATAACCACATTTGGATGATCTATTATACACAACTTTTCGGGCAGTGTTGGTGTCGTGGCAAGTGACGCTCCTCACACACACATGGGAACGATCATGGGTTCCAATCCCGGATCGATATCTGGCTGGGCCAACCAAGCCTTCCATCTCTCCGGGATCGGTTAATTGGTACTAGACACTGGTCTGGGAGGATAAAAGCGCTGACTTGTACATCGGCTGGCCACCGCAAGTCATTGTATAGGCCTTAAAGCATTCAATACGACACTACGATTCTGAATGGACGTCGAATGCGTGGGCGCATCCCTCACACGAGATTGATTAATGCCCCAAGACTTTATCCTTTATCCTTTATTATACACAACTTTTGACACTCTCTGGTTTAAATACCACTTTTACTTATCCAACCTTCGTGCAGAGCCATCGAATTCCAAGAACCACAAACAGTTTTTTTAAAGTTCCTGGTGAAATCTTTTACTTATTCCTAAAGATCTCACATTATGGGATTTAGATGTTTCTGTTTAAATCAATGCTCAAATTCGGTTCATATCGAGTTCAGGTGTTGACCATCAAAAACATCTCTGCCATCATAGAATAGCGATGTAACCCCCTAAATAATCTCTTCATTTTCTGTCTACTTTCAACATGGCATCTTTCCATTGTGTGATGTGAATTTCTAGATGGTCGTTTATAGTTCAAAATACGGTAGTTTCATTCGAAAGTTGATCCTTATGTAAGAGATGAATTATACAATAGTTTTTCCATGAGTGGCGGTAACTTATACTTTGAAGAGAGCACTCGAAGGAGAAGTAAATATGACTGCTAATCTTAGAACCTGCTGGAGTCGTATGGGATCCTTTGAAATCCATCGTGGAAAGTCCATCGAGAATGCGTAGGCAGAGGCAAACTGTCGGAAATTTCTAAGAGTAGTTATTATTATATTAAGACGACGGACGTTAGCACTTTCTCGAAACTATTGTTTCTCGATGAGTAGAGAACATTTTCTTCAAGTGCAATATGAAATATTATGACTGTTCCTTCATATTCGTTTTACGAGTCGAAAATCTGTTGGGACCTCACCAGGTTCCATTTCAAGGGCGTACCACTTCACTCCGCTCCAAAGTTCACGATAAATTTGAGGTACCCTTTATAGGTTGAAAAGCGGAAGTGTTGTTGTAGAGGGGTACATCGTTGGCGAAGAAAGCGAGGGAATCCGCCTACTCCAAGGCTTTTTAACAGTAGTAGAAGCGGAGGTTGTTCGAGATCACCGTGACGGCAATGGCATGTAAGGGGTGTTTGGACGAGATTTAACTTGCAATCATTGCTCAAAGAGATGACTACATCAATCCAAAAACGTCCGAAATTGCCTTTCTTTGTCGCCATGGATTCCCAGAGGGGAATCTCTTGAGATAGTGTAGCCTCTAAAAAAGCCGTTGAAACTCGTCCACGATGGGTGTGGCATTCGCACGATACAATCTCTGACCCCTTATTGTGCCCTATCCATGACGTTTTTCGATCTCATAACGGCAGGTATGCTCAGCAACCATTTTTATCGTGAACTGTACTTTTAAGCCCCCCCCCCCCATGTTTGTGATTCGAAGTGAGACATCCATTGTTTCTCATGCACTTCATCATCGAAAATGTTGCAGTTGACTTGCGTCTGCTCTGGTGCCCATTGTAAAGGAGAGACATGTCTCGGAGAACTTTGCAGTTATGTAATCAACCATCGGACGAAAGAAACGGAAAGGGTACGAGAATAAGACTTGTTGGGCTTTTTGACATCAAGTGCAGAGTGCTTTTTTCAGGGCTGTGTGAACGCTTCAGTGCCAATAGTCGAACGGCGATCAATGGGCTCATGTATGATTCCTCCAATCACAGGTGCCATGCATCATACAGTAGCCAAGGTAAGTAATTACTTGTTCGTTATCGTAGCCACCCGTTTGATCAAATGATGGAAACAAAAACAAGGCGATGGGGAAGGGGGTCGAAATGGGGGAAGTGGGAGGGCGAGAGGTGTCAAAACCATTGGAATGTATCTGACAGCCTGATTTAGCCAGTTTCTGTGAATCCGCAAGTTCCGAGAAAAATATACCCGCACTTCATAGTCGTGTAACTTCGAATCTCATAGGTAAAGGCAGATTCAATCATTGCTACGAACGCCCTGTCAACGAGCCCTAAAAACATCAAACTAATAAATTTAAAAAGCATGCCATTACAATAACCGAACTTTCAGGAGGCGTCCGATCTACTAAAGACCGAGTCGTGTGTGTGCGCCACAGACTATTGTAATGCGGAGAAACCCCAAATCACCGTTCCTGAACGACAAAAGTGTCAGACGTTTGTCACTGCAAAAGTGATGGGAACATCGGCTAGTTTTTTTTTCAAACTGTTCTTTAATGATCGTTTCCTGAAAAGCAGAACCACTGGGAATTTCAAAAATTCAGTACATTGAGCTGTAAAGATGGGATGCTTCCGTTAGAGCCTGGGCAACCTTTGATTGGAAAGTGATTACAGGCTTGAACCAGTCATTAGGGCCACATCGAGAAGCTCGCTGTCACGATCCCGTGGTCGTCGGGATTTTCCCTGTAGTCTAAAATGTTAGGATAATGACAGAGGGGGTTCAATATTTCGACCATGGAATGGGAGGAAAAATAAAGGTGTCTCTTGGTGGTCGTTCAGCGTAGCGCCCATTAGCTGTCGTCCAAGATTTTGTCTCGTTCCTATTCGATAAGCGTTGAAACTGTGCCCGGAAAGCATAGGTACAGGTTTGAGTCCCGTCTGAAACTGAAGGGGAGGGAGCATAGAAAGAAAAATTTTATCACCAGGTAGTGCCAAATACTCCTCTCTTATTATCAAACTTTCAGATGAGCTCCAAGAATGTCACCTGCACCGGAGAATTTTGTTTCAAGGTATGTTTTTTTTTTCGAGTTAAGCTTTTGCAAAGTCACTCCTTAATTTTCGGGAATTCCTATTTTTTGTTTGTTTGTCTTTGTTTGTCTATTTTGGTAGACCAGTACCAAATGCGATTCTACTACTTATCCAACTAAAGATATCTTCTTCTTCTGATTTATGTATAGGTAATGGGTGTAAAACGCTCCCGAACCTAACGAAAACTGGGTTCTACTCAATCTAGTTGAGTTTCTATGCCTACAAACTAACTTGGCCGGAGATTAACATGGGATGACAAACATTCGACTTAACTTTGACTGACCACCGAAATCATTTCGTGGGTGTTATGTTGTCAAATTGTAAGTAAATCAAAGTTGCGGCGCAATAAAGCTGAACGCTGGCCGTTCCAAGCTCTTGAATGTATTATACCTTAGAAACTCGTTCAAAATTCCATTTCAGGCCCGAATCAAGTCCAAATTAGGGCATATGACGGAGTATAATACGATGGGTTGCGCATCGTTCACTGGCGACGACATGCTGGCCGAAGAATTGAATCCTACTGGATGTGCCAAGTTCGACAACGAACAGCTAGATATACTGGCATGTTTCGAGGTACCGAAATGTTTCATTCGAGTATAAAATGACAGTTCATGTAAGTTGAGTCTTTGAAAATGACAGACGAAAGATAAGTCTGCCATTGGTCGAGCTCGAGCCAACCAAGAAGTTCGAGAGCCGAAACGCAGGCCGAGCAAAGGGAAAGGAAGGTAAGAATCTACGTAGCAAGAACTTCAGCCCATAACAAACAATCCTAATCAATATGCCTAACATTTGTTTTAGAAAAACCTCCTCCAAAAATGGAAATAGAGTATGAAGAGGAAGAAGAAGCAGATGATGAGGATGTTGATGATGATGAGACTGAAAATAACAAAGGAGGTGATGTCAAAACAAAGGAAGAAAAGGAAGAGGCAAAGGAAAAAGAAGGTGAGAACAGTATTAGAGTGTTGAGTAGGTTTAGTTTTTTTCAGTAAAAAAGACGTAGCTGATGTAGTTTGACCAATAGCAAGTACTGCCATAAGTGAAGACTCTCGTTTATTTCCTCTTTACAGTACCTACTCCTGCTCCTTTACCCAGTGAGAATACTCAATCACTGTCTACAAAACAGTCTATTTGCTTAATTCCAGTTTCGTAGTTCCCAACGCTCCTGGCTGAAGACTTCACTTTGAAGCTCTAGAAAAGTGTTCCGTTGGTAAAATCTCCGACTATTTGGAAGCTTCGGAGAGTGACCTTAACTTCTTCTACAAATGCATTCACTATTTCAATCCGAATGACATCTGGGAGTTGTCCTTGTTTGTTCTCCATGTTGTTTGCCCCTGTGAATGACGAACATCCTATTTCATCCTTTTTGAACTGGTTTTCGAATAACTGTAGCAAAGTGAAATCAAGAGAAACCATTAAAACTTATTATAGATAATATAAAATTAAGAAGAATCATATTTGTCCAGCATAATCGTGGAACTAATACTTGGTTTTTTAGAATCTCAAAAGCCTGCGAAAGATGGAGAGAAGGAGGAAGAGGAGACGGAAGGAAAGGAGAAAGAAGGCGACGATGGCACGGACAAGGACGACGATGACTCTGACGAGGATACAACCACGATTTCTAAAAACTTCATATTTGAACGGCCAACGCAGCCTCCGATTCCAGATGATTCGAATACAACAATGGTGAGAATGAATTCAGACTAATAGCTATTTCATTATACAAATATAAATGGGATATGGGTATCCTTGGAAGGCATAATTCAGAATTGTTGGCCATTTATTTAGTTTTGCAGTATAGTGTTTACACTTACACAGCGAATTCTAATAAAAAAAGCGCAATCGACTGCGACATCGAGCTTAGATGCCTATATTCGTTCGAATAGTCCAGAGCGTTCCGCTCAAGCTACGGATAATGCTATTGCGGAAAAACAGCAAACAGTTCTAAGAGGGGACAATTAATGATGTGGTTTTACAGATCGCCGTCTTCGTTCTAATCATACTGTGCATTGTGGTATCAGGAGCCGTGTGGAAGTTCGAGTTACACAAAAAGCTGTTCCGTTCCAGTTACGACTCTGTAGCTGGTGGATAAGCTACAACTAGGATTTTTAATAGCTAGCTTCCAGTTCTCATAATCATGGTCGCTTACCATCAGCGCTCTAATATAGCTGTACTGCTAATATTTGCTATAGCTCTTCGATGTAGCTTCAGTATGTATTTAAAAATCGTGATCATGTAGCTGATCTCCCGATAATATGCTGGTAGTCGATCCTCAAATTGATTAAACTCAATCGCGCATTCAATTTGAAAACATATTTTAATCGCGATTTCACTTATTCCCTTCACGGAAGCTTCCGTTTGCGTCCTTCCTTGGCTTTCTTCTTCTCCAGCGTCCCTCAAGTTGACCAATCCCCGTTCCACTTAAGCGCTATTCAATAATTAATACAGTATATGTCTGGCGAATTATTATTTCTGAGAATTCTCGGACTATTCTCGTTTACTTGATTTGTTTTTCGTGATGACATTAGAGCAATATTTGTAATTTATTTACGATGCATTAGTAGAGGTATTGTAGAAGTTTTATGTATTCTGAAGTATTCTGATTTAAGTTAAAAATGAAACATACAATTCGTCTATATCACATGACAAAAACTGAACACATGCTGCCTTTTTTGTGTTGAGCCAAACAACACCTGAGTTTTATAGTGATGGAGAATGAAGGTCATGATTCGGATGCCTATGAAGGGTACATATTGTTCTGGGGGACATCACTTCTCAGATGTAAAGTTATTGAGTTCTTACTTTATTAATACTCAGCGGCCCCCATGGGTTGTAGCAAGAACCCTCTCACTCTCCCAATCCCGACGTCCAGGGCATAGTGGCAGCCCCGTTGTTGCCGTAGTTGGCGTTCCCTCCCCTGTCACGTTAGACGAGTGTCGAGACAATACGAATTGTTATTATTCGTTCTAAGACCCACGAAAATCAGCTAATCGCCGAGTGATGAGGCGATGTTTTTCTCCCATACTTCTTTCCTCTGTTTTTCTTTTTGCTACCGCGATCCCTTATTCAAATTCCTACTCCTAGAGGCTGAAAAAGGTGAGCTACTTTTGCTGTTACTAGGTTTTTTTGTTTATTTATGCTTATAAGTGAATGACTTTTTGCTTATTATTGTCTGTTCTTCGCACCAGGACCCATACGCGCGCAGTGAACCACACTGTTTTGCTCGTCCGGACGTCCCACTCTCTTTCATTTTTCTGGTTTCTTTCTCGTCCAGCCCCCTTTTTAACGTTTTTTGGTAGCCTTTTTTCACTTTGGGAACACTGATGCACGCAGCTTCTTCACCTCAGTCGCACTAGTTTCGATCTTGTCTTCCATCCATTTTTCATCATAATCTGGATTACCCAAAATTATCGTGAACGGTTCCTTTAATGCTTCGTGTTCAGTAAACTCACTGAACAGAAAATATTCGGTAGACATATTCATCATAATAATTTTCGTGGCCTCAATAAGCCAGAATGTCTACTAGAAAAATATAAAACTTTAATAATTATTATCTTGTGCCACACGAGGTTTTGAGGTGGAACAATTTATTCAGTCAAAGGGCCTAAAGTTTCGACGCAATCGTCGTCTTCAGAGGCCTGCACGTAATTCGAGGTGATTCACACGCCATCCAATAAGCGTCTTGACCCCTACTGCAAACTGAAGATTTACTCGAACCCGTATTTTGCACACAACTCACCAAGGTTCCACCGCTCACGCGGAGAAAATCCGCTGTCGCCACAGGCGACTGTCAGTAGCGAATGGGACTTATTGCTGTCTCTCTTATACTGGTGATAAGGAAGATCGCGTTATAGTGCTACTGAGTCAAAACTGGCAGAGCGAAATACATGGCAAAAGAACATTAGTTAATCCATCTCTACCGTTCATCTTTGGATTTCTTTGGCAGATCCAGGACGCCTTTAATGCCTTTCTTTCCGAAATTTCCATCTCCTGCGCTAATACCGTACACTAATTTCGAAATTGTTTTTATTGTGCTCCTCAGTTTTATGTCTACCATGCGGCGTCGTTAAGCTGCCACGCCTCATACCTGCTAGATGTTCCATAGTTCGTACTGCCAGTTGTTGTGAGATTTGCCTGCGTTTGCCACGCGGTTAATCGTTGAGCTTTATTCGAACCTTAAACTTGGGTGATTAAACCCAATAAGAATACGAACATAAACTAGGAATTCTTGACACGGGAATGAAATCTCAAGAGCATATTTCTAGAATACTACTAAGCAATGGTAGAGCAAAAAAAATCGAAGGTAAAGCAAAGTTGCACCTGATCCTGCCATGCATCCAAGCGAATCAAGCGTCGGCGCCTCTTTTATTCGAACTAAGAGTGTATACATTTTGCGTTGTTTTCTGGAAAAGTCTACCATTTCAATCAGACAAGAAGGAAAAGAGTGTAATCAACTGTGAAGCATGGGAGGGGCAGTTGTATACTAAAAGTGAAAGGATATACATGGAATTAAAAGGCATGATTCACTGTAAGTTATATATGATCACAGCTGTGATAGTTATCTTCCCGTTTCTCCGATGTATGTTGATCCATGCCCCGCACTCTATCTGATAAAATACGCCTATCAGTGCACAATCACCTGTTTTCCAGTACGGACATAAGGTACAGTACTCGCCGTAAGAACTTAAAAATTTGCGATAATACCGCGAGTTCGCATCTTTTTCGTCTTTTTTTATAAATCGCTTCGAAATAAGGTAATCAAAAAAATACCGTTGAACTCAGCCCATCGAGCTCTACAAGTTGGTACATTGAAATGTTGAAAATGCTTCATTTTGGATTGCGCCATGCACTTGAGCTCCATCCGAAAAGTGATTGCATGCACATGGGGTGCACGCTTTAGTGCTTGTAGGGGCTCATTGGCCCCTGAAGATGATCTGTTCAGAATTTGCTTCGGATTGCGCCACGTACTCGACTTTACTCACTACAATGTGGAAATGTTTGTTGGTTTTGTTCAGTCTCCATCGTTCCCTTTTTGAGTTGGAGGCTGTAGATGGTCGCATCTACGGTATCTGCACTCAACACTCCTCCTTACAGGTTCCGTTGAGAATATGACATCGATTTAAGGCAAAATAACGAAGTCGATTTTTTGGCATTTTTCAATTTTTGGAACAGTTTTTCTCCGGAACCTGAGGAGATGGCAGCGAGGCAATCTATTATTGTGAACTACTCCTTGTGTTCTTTGAGGCTGTTATGGTACACCTTAGCAAAGATCAACAGTTCTCTCCAGGCATGGCTCCAAACTTCGAACTTCATCAAACCCAAATCATAAAACAACGTTTTTTTCTTTTCCGCTGGAGGAAGAAACAATCCTTAGATAGCACTTTTTACGGAGAATCTAACAGTATACAATTTAATTGCAAGAATTCAAGCGGCAAGGGGAAAAAGCATATTTTTGTAATTTGAGCGTGACGATAAGCGAAGTTTGGAGCCGTACCAAGAGAGGACTGTTAATCTTTGATAAGGTGCATCATAATAGCTTTGCAGAACACAAAGTTTAGTCTACAATAGAGGATTGCCTCGCTGCCGCCTCCTCAGGTTCCGTAGAGAATTTTCTCCGAAAATGGGAAAAGGCCAAAAAAATCGACTCCGTTATTTTGCCGTAAATCTATGCCATACTCTTAAAGGAGGAGTGTTGAGTGCAGAGACCGTAGATGCACTTATCTACAGCCTCCACATTATGAATGAACGATGGGAACCGCTCTTTCAGACCGTCACAAAACTCCCATTCAAACTGCCCCACTATCCCGCCACTACAGTACCCCGTCCCCTGCAGATCTTACCTCCCGCTAAAGTGGTCATTAATCGATCCAACCCCCTTCTCGCCACTTCAGTGCCCCGCCACCAGCAGATCTAATCCCCCATTCAAATAATTATCATTTGAAAGCTTCCGAATTCCCTCCACTACAGTTCTGCCGCATGCGTATCAAAACACGCCCTGCAGGAAACCGCTCAGAGACACGCCTACTGCAGAAAGTGGTTGTGGAGGGAGGTTTTCGTCACGGGTCGACCTAAATGTCATTCGATAGGATTTTTCACGGGGAGTCTAACAGTGTGCAACGCAGCTGCAAAAAGACCAACGGGAAGGGAAAAAACACTGTATTATGATTTGGGCTTGACGAAGTTCGAAGTTTGGGGCCATACCAAGGGAGAAATTTTGATTTGTGATAGGGTGTGCCATTACAGACTTGAGGACAATAAAGAGATGTCTACGACAGTGTGGAGTGCCTTAACACCATCTCCTCATATTCTGTAGACAAGTTCCTCCAAAAATGGGAAAAGGCCAAAAAAATCGACTCCGTTATTTTGCCATAAATTGATGTCATTTTCTCAATGGAACCTATGAAGTGGAGTATTGAGTGCAGAGACCGTAGATGCGACCATCTACAGCCTCCAACTCAAAAAGGGAACGATGGAGACTGAACAAAACCAACAATCATTTCCACATTGTAGTGAGTAAAGTCGAGTACGTGGCGCAATCCGAAGCAATTTCTGAACAGATCATCTTCAGGAGCCAATGAGCCCCTACAGGCCCTTAAGCGTGCACCCCATGTGCATGCAATCACTTTTCGGATGGAGCTCAAGTGCATGGCGCAATCCAAAATAAAGCATTTTCAACATTTTAGGGTACCTTCTTGTAGAGCTCGATGAGCTTAGTTTAACGGTATCTTTTTCTTCTCGATTAACTTATTTTGAAGCGATTTATAAAGAAAAGACGAAAACGACGCGAACTCGCGTATTCTCGTGAATTTTTGAGTTCTTACGGCGAGTACTGTACGTTACAATCGAAATTGAGTATTTTTTGTTGAAGTTGGATTGCCGTCAGCTTGAGAGTCACGTTGAATTCGATTGGAATAAAAATCTTTACAGTTAGAAAACATTGATGTGCTCTCATTCGAGCGGGTGGACCTGCTTTGAATTCCTCATCGTCCGTAGCAACCGCTCCCATATTACTACTAGTAATAGCAATGTTTTGACAATGCAAGGGTTTTTTCACCCCTTTAGTGTTACACTTGCGATTAATCATGAAAGTGGCGGCTGGGGATTTCTTACATAGAGTAGCATTCTTCAGGGGTCTCATATTTTGCTTGGCACACCCTACGAGAACAATCTTTCAACTAATGTCATGTTTACGCGCAGTTGAGCCCTCGCTTAATTTTCTACGGGAACTCCGTTCTCTTGATAATACTAATTTTTCGGCTGTGATTTTCTAATTGACAAGGGAGACATGGCAGCGGTCAACTCGAAAATTCCCGCCACCTTTCATTCTCTCGAGCGGAAAGATTTCAGCAAGTTTGCTCATTGCTATGTGACATTTCTATTATCTTTTCCTGTGCTGTGCTTACGTTATTGAGGTCGTCGAGGAGATTTTTAAAGAAAGACTCCCTTCAGCTTAGTCAGAACCCACGTCGAGAAGTCAGTATGATTAACGACCCAGCCCCAGAGCTGAGCAGGATGAAACCCACAGCATTGGGAACATTCAAGAGTATCGAGCGAGTAGTGAAGAAGACAAAAAACATTCAGCCACCTTCTCGACGTTGCTTTGGCGTATGTCTTTACAGAAGCAGCAGAAGCATGCAGCCAGCGTCCTTCAGCGCGCTGTGGAAACGACGATACTAAGAATTTCCCTTACTCGCAGGTGCAGAAGAGAATCCGATTTCCGAGCCCGTCCTTCCAACGAAGACCAGGGACGCCGTTGCTCACCCTAATGAGTCCTCACGAAAGCCTTGAAGAATGATATGCCATGCATTGTGTCCTTCTAACGAGAATGATCCGCTGGCCTACTCTGTTCGCGTTAGGGGGCGAATGAAGGCGTTACTGGGCATTGCTGAAAATCGATGATTAACGGGACAACAGGTGATATTGGGAATACAGGTGAGACCATTTCAAAACCCACGAGGGAAACAGAAGTTCACACGACCTTCACGGAACTCGCTTTTACAAAGCTATACATTTGTCGATTGCGCATCTTTTTTTCTAGCGAGTTCACTATTGTTCGATGCGCTAAGGCAACCTTCCGTCGAGCCTTCACTGTGCAGATTTTTGACCATTAACCATTTTCGAACAGACTGAATTATCGTAAGGTACGCATTAAAATATAAATCGTGCTAGTCAATCAATGTCTGCTAACACTTAATCATCTTACAATAAATAGAGAAACAATGAATTTAATCTCGTACAGAGCTAGCTTTTTAATGTAAACTGACTCTACTGAAGCTTAGGAGATGGGACTGGTAAAATATCACGGCCTTTATAACAGTTGTTCACAAACATAGAAAGGATTTCCTCAGCCACGTCAATACCATAAAAATATGAACGTGAGAATGGCCACAGTAGTCAATGTTGCGGTTGAAGAAGAGTTGCAGAAGTTATTGTTCTTGCAGTAGCAGTTCTTTAGAATTCCGGTCTCCGTCTGTGCCATTTGACACTCTAAAAAATATGTTGCTTAGAATGTGACCTTTTGAATAGGATTTGGCTGCCGATAAACAAAATGCAATCGCCATTTTTCTTTGCCGTTTCCAAGAACAGAAAGAGTCTAACTCAACAAAGCTGTTTGAGGATTGAATACATGGAACCGATTACGTGAGTGAGTAGTGCAGTAAGTATTTGTCCATGTGACCTGACCGTATTACGCGTGCAACCTGAGGCTCTGCTTTCCTACATGATTCCACTCGCTATTTCTTGTTTACTGTGAGGTGGTAGTAAGCTATATGTAAACCATAAATCCGTCTGTTTGTTTGCCTGTCTGTTTGTCTATTTGTAACCATCTTATATGGCGCCCTCTAGAAATCGACTGGAACGGCTCAACCAGGTTGGAACAGGTGGGGAATGAGCCGAACTACACGATAACACGTGTTTCAGGGCTCCGCCCACTAGAGGCGGGGCGTCCGCGAAAAACGCAAAACACCGAAGATCTTTAACCCCTGTTCTCCTGGGCCTGGAGAGTTCAAATTTAGAAGGGATATAGGCAGTAAGATGGGGACACCAATGGCACATAATAGGTGTAAGACCCGCCCACTGGAGGCGAGGGGTGCGCAAAAATTGTCTTTTTGGACCTGAGAAGTTCAAATTTGACAGAGATGCGTGCGCAGTGGAAGCGCGCTGGGCAAACCACTCGCTGCTAATTTTTTCTTTCTTCAACGAAGATGAATTGAGGCATCGAATAATACAAGCCTCTAGTTGATAGATCCTTTTTTATGCCATGCAGCAGCGGGGTGCAGTGGAAGCGTGCTGGGCCTGTAACACAGAGGTTGGTAGATCAAAATAATTCGCTGCTTATTTTTATTTCTTCAAAGAAAATTGAGCATGGAATAATGCAGGCCTTCGACTCGTAGATTCTTACTTATGCCATGCAGCAGCGTGGCGCAGTGGAAACGCGCTGGGCCCATAAATTAGAGGTCGCTGGATCAAAACCGTCCGCTGTTGCTTACTTTCTCTTCAAAGAAAATCGATTAATACAGGTCTTGGACTGATAGAGCCTTACCTATGTCGTGCAGGAGCGCGGCGCAGTGGAAGCATGACCGGCCCATGACTCAAAAAAAAACAATGATCGAAGTCTTCTAAACCCCGGTCGGAGGATCGAAACCATGCTGCTGTGTAGAACCACATTGAGACCATCGATCGGTATGTTATCGAATGCATGCTTTGACGGGGCAGATGAATGATAGTAGTGCGAAAAATCCCATTTCATCTTCGGTGAAGCACAGGTATTCCACAATGGCAAGGCGGTGAGCAAGACAGTGAATGATTTCAAGATTAGCAGCTATGAGATGCGCAGTATATCGTGCGTGTAAGTTCATGTGGGCTGTGCATTCTAGTGCCTGAGCTACCTCCAGACAGAAAAGGCGTTTTTTGAATGATCACGCCTCTCCCTTCGATTACTTAAAAGCACGGTTCACCATAAGAATGGTTACTGAGCTCTTCCCTTCGGAATACTTAGTGGCCCTCATGGGTGGTAGAAGGGACCCTCTCGCTGCAAAATCTCGACGGTCAGGGCATAGTGAAAGCCCTGTTGCAGTTAAGTGGCTTACCCTCTTCTCGATTGATTTCACGTCAGACGAGTGTCGAGGCAACACAGAATATTCGTTCTAGGACCCACACACAATCAGCTGACCGCCGAATGATGAGGCAATTCTTTTTCTCCCATTCTTTTCTCCTCTGTTATTCTTTTTGCTGCCGCGATCCCTTATTCAATCTCCTACCCCAAGAGGCTGAGAAAGAGGAGCTATTTTTGCTGTAACCAGAGGTTTTTTTGTTTGCTTACGCTCATGAGCGAATGAATTTTTGCTTACCGTAGTCAGTTATTTGCGCCAGGTCCCACACATACGCAATGAGCACTGTGCGTAGCTCGTCCAGACGCCCCACTCTTCTTCATTCTTCTGGTCTCATTCTCGTCCAGCCCCCTTTTTAACAATTTTTCAAAGCCTTTTTTCACTTCGAAAACACCGATCCACGCGGTTCCTTCGCTTCCATCGCACTATTTTCCATCTTACGTCATAATCTGAGTTAACTAAAATTATCATGAGCTGTGCCTTTAAGGTCGCATCTAACAGCCCTCTAACATTTACGAGTCACAATGCAGATCCGAGAAGTCAGCAACAATGAACAAAATTTAGCCTTTCATATTTGAACCTCTACTCGAAAAGCACTCTACTTTTAATATGAGCAACTCTTTTTCATGCTTTTGCAGTTGAGGAGAAAGGTTTTGCTGGCTAAAATTTTCGAAAACTCGCCTTGCACTATGGTATCTACAAGCGGAGGAGAGGAGGAGCATTTATAGAGTATTCCGTTGGCTGAAAATTCGATTTTTAGATTTTCATATTAGAAAGTTAAAAGTGATTAACATAAGAATTAACAACTGAATTGAGACTCTACCTTTGTTGTGTGACCCTCACTATCAATACGTGACATTCTTTGGTAAGGTTTGACTGCGTTTACGTTGTTTTTGCGTTACAAATGTTTACATTGCACAATATTGAATTCTTCACATCGAATGCTATGCAATGATACGTAGACCACCCCTGGATGGGAAACCTGATTTCCATTTTTGTCTTACCATCTCTGCGTGAGTCGTCACTCGAAAGCGCCAGGTGCGGCACGGCAACAAGCGTAGAACGAAATGAGGAGGAGACAGCTGCATGACAAAGAACCAAACTCATTTTCCAGAAAGTCCTAAGGCAAACTTCGGTACCGGTCGCCGCCAGTGCTGTGGTTCATTTCGCACGGATGCACCTGTTCCCTTCTTTTCGGTACCGATCATATGGCCCGGAACTCGTCTAGACACATCTAGCTTGAAGGATGCAGATAGGTGGGTTCAGATCAGAAACTAAACAGTATCACCACTCATAAAGCTGGGCAAGGAGGTGAGCGGTATGACAGCATTCTTAATTGTTGAGAGAATAGTAAAGAAAACTACATGTAACCGGTTTCTAGCCTTTTCGTTTTCTGCTGTCCTTCATTCCTGGTTCTGCATCACATAGATATGGCCTTAGTATGGTCTATGAAGAAAGGCATTACTGGAGCTCGTATGTGTAAGGGTGTGAGTGAACGTGCGAGAGTGAAGAATGAAGAAGGATAAGAGGACAGGGCATGATAGAGGGAGGGTGTGTATATAAGGGTGCTACTCTCTCAAATAAACTACCCCATCCTCAGTGAATGTCCTGGCGTCGTCACTGTATGAACAATTTAACCGTCAGGTGTGGAGAGCAAAAGGTTATACGGGTGAAATCAACGAAACCTTCACGACTGGCTTGAAGCTGATGAATTCCAAAATGAATACTCAATTGAAGAGTTCGACAATCGTCCTTGTTCTCGGTTCTGATTCCCTTGAATATTGGCAATCACACTTCACTGTCCTTTTCTGACTTCCTCCTTGTCCTCTTTCGCCAAGTAGCGATTCTACATAAGAAAGGAGGTAATCGTGGAAGCGCGCTGTGCTAGCATCAAACAAGCATGTAACCCTGTGACTCGCCCCGGAAACGGAGTGCACGAACCGTTCGTTACTTACGAGGCTTACCCCGTAAAAGGCTTGCACAGCGGAACCCACACGTTAAAGGTACAGTTCACAGATTTTGCTGTACCCTTTCTAGGTTGAGAAGCGGAAGTGTTAAAGGAGAGGAATACATCGGCGGCGAAGAGCGCGAGGAAATCCGTCTACTTCAAGGCTTTTTGAAAGCAGTGGAAGTGGAGGTTGTACGAGATCACCGTGACGGGAATGGCATGTAAGGCTGTTTGGACGAGATTCAACGTGCTCTTATTGCGCAAAGAGATGACTACATCAAGCCGAAGTTGTCCGAAAGGTTCTTTAATTGTCGCCATGGGTTAGAATAGGTTGTTTGTACTTCCTACATGGGGGTCTCTTGAAAAAGTGACACTCCACAAGGCCGCTGAACCTCGCCCGTGCTCTATACAAGACGTTTTTCGACCTTATTACGGCAAGTATGGCATAAGGGAGGGCGGAAGGGGTAGGGGGGGGGTGGAGCTGAACGAGATGTAAAGGAACGCATCGGTCTTGGAACAAGCCTCCCGAGTTGAGCTTTAGTTTGGGCGCATATGAAAAACATGGTGAAAGCTGCTTTTCAAACTTACATTTTGCATTTCTTCCTTTCGTGCAGTACTCTCCTTCACAGAACGTCCTTGAATTACAGTAGTTGGACCAATCAGTGGTATTCAAGGGCGCGATGCAGCTGTAGCATTTGACCTTGCCGGTCACCAGTGACACTGAAAGCTATGCTATATGCGAGGATATTTTTATTCATTAGCACATAGACACTTGCTATCTTATCCTCACTATATGTAAAATACAAGTTTGGTGTTTGTCTGTTTGTTTGGTGCGAAGGTTCTGCCCATCTTCTAATTACATGAGAGGGAAAAATAACGCCACGAGAAAAAACACTCAAACGCTCAAATCTCATACTCTATGAAAACCAGATAAAAAGTGTATATAAAAACATGCAAAAACAGTTCACCGCTATAAATAGATCATTCTTTTCTCTAGGTTCAAGAGCCAATTCCTTTCTCCACAGAACCGGTGCTTCCGTACTTCAGCCAATTTTCTTTGTAAAGTCACCTGGTTTCTGCCCATTCTCCCTAGGTGCCTACCCATGCCTACCCATAAAATCGCAAACAAAAGTTTTGTACGAAGCTTAATGGATACGAAGCTTGATGGATTCAGAAAAAGGCTGTTCACAGCCTGAAGTTTTGCCCCAAAAAGGGTCTTCAGAGCCGTAATTTTCAGACTGCGCGCTGGAATAAGGTCCTGAAATAGAAGTGAAGTCTGTCTTATTCCAAGGCACCATGGTGTTCTTGAATAGTAATTTCCCCGCTTTGTAAAATAAAATCATTATATTTTTCCCGAGGCAATGAGACAACCCCAAGCCGTTAGCCTTCAGATCAATAGGCTTTTTGTGAGGATTCTTTGCTGACTCGTGTTTCTAAGAGCTAGTTAAAGAAAAGGACGGTGATTCTGAGACTATTTCGATAGTGCTACTGTGAAGGCCAGAAGGTCCTAATCGCCCGACTGTAAAAATGCCTGTAGTTTTTGCGCTTTTGCTCTGATTTTGCATTGCATGAGCAATAAGGGGTCCTCCGTTGAGCGGATGGAAGCTTTCAGGTCCATGTTCCTTCATTATCACTCGAACACATTTGACGGTAATCGTGAACCGAACATCGTGTTCAAGCTAAGATTGATTCTTTTCCTTGATCTTTCGACCATTCTTTTTCCTATAGCTCCCAAGTATGAGTAAGGTGTAGCCTATTCGCTTTCGTACACTTCCTAGTTCGGTTTAGGCACGTCCCGCCATTGCTTTACATTTCTCTGAGAAAGGAGGCGAGGCAAAGAGCGAAGTTTGTTATCATATCTAGGTAGAACTTTGTACTAGGGTGAGATATGCCAAATAATTCTGCACAGAACAAAGACTTAAAGTGCCTTCAACGCCGCTTCTTTAGATTTCGACGAAAAATCCCTCCAAAGATTGGAAAGTGTCCGAAAATCGACTTATCATTTTGCCCTAAATCGATCTCACGTTCTCAACCTGAAATGAGGAGATGAGGAGTGTTGAATGCAAAAACATTCATTGGAGTCGTCTATAGCCTCCACATTAGAATTGAACGATGGAGACTGAACAAGCCATCAACCATTTTCCCATTGTATTTGAAGTCGAGTCTGAACACTTTATCCTAACAGACCAATCGGCTCCTACAAGCATTGAAGTGTGCACTCTGCACTCGAATGAAACAGAAAAGCATGGAGCTATCCGAAACAAATGTTTCCAATACTTCAGGGTATCTGCTCACAGAGCTTGATAAGCTGAATTTAAGGGTATCTTCAGCCACTCAAATACCACACTTTGAACCGACTCATGGAAAAAGGCTGAAAAGACGCGAGCTAGCGGCGTTTGCGTGAATTTGCGAGTTCTTCCAGCGAGTACGGAACGCCAACGAACCGAAAAGAGGTTCTCTTGCCTACACCAAGAAATCGATGATCAGATGGTTCGACTATGTCATGCGATATTGTGAGGACGGTTGGACCTAGGTGGTTACTGACCAGGTTACTCCTAGTGTTAAGCGAACACCAAGACGGCTACCACCAAGGTGCTTAGAATATTCACGAAATCTCTAAATAAGAAAAGGCTATGCTTCGGGTCCCAGGACGATCCATAAGACTTTTGAACCGCGGCAGGATCGAGTGGAACGTTACTGGCGCCGGCTCGAAGATATCGATGATAAACGGGGCAACAGGGATTAGAGGTGATACCAGCAGTGGCTGTAGTTGAAGCTGGTTACGCACATTCATGCCCTTCCATGTTTCTACACAATGGGCATTCGCCAATGGCTTTTCAAGCCTGACGTGAAGGCTGGTTGGGCCAAGCTTAATCACTCCCGTTACGAAACAGGACGCCTTCATGTTGTAAAAAACATGGACGAAGGTGGTGTAATGGAAAGTGGCACACTACATCACGCGCATGTTGTTCATGGTTCGAATCCCAGCCTTCCATCCCTCCGCAGTCGTTTAGTTGGTACTAGACTCGAGGATGCAAGCACTGACTTGTGCATGGGCTGACCTCCGCAAGTCATTGTTCAGGCCACAAACGCATTCAAACCACCACTACAATTTAATGCAAGTCAAATGCGTGGGCGCATTTCTCAGACTGGACTGTTTAACGCCAAAAATTTTATAAACTTTCACTTTATTTCACCTTCCACGATCCTCTTGTCCATTGTGCAGCTTTTTGAAATGCTGGTTGGGATCATAACATTGCCTCTTTCTAAATGATGCCATCGGCCGCTTTCGTAGTTCACGATTTGGCGAGCGACCGATCGCGCGACTGATCGCGCGACCGATTGCTCGGTGGCGCTCATGGCTAGCGCCGCCTCCTCGACCAGAAGACCGCCGCCATCTAGAACACATCCCTTTTTTTGCGAGTTGAACAAATCTCATCTCTCATTCCGTCACATCCAACAGGGACGATAGTCATGGAAAACAAAATGGATCTTGAATATTACGCACAGGCGTAATACTAGAACTGCGCGTGTCCAGATCGGGACGAATTATGAACAACCTGAGTTAGCAGAATTAGGTGGCTTGCAGACATCTAGAATTACCAAGGCAGTAGCAAGAAGGCAAAACATTCTGTTGACGAAGCAAAAAGGAAGGCGTTGGCCAAGTCCATAATTCGGAAGTGAAGGTTTGTTGCGTGTTTCAGCTCATGTACAAGTCAGTGCTTTTATCCTCCCAGATGAGTGGTACCAACTAATCTACTCCGGAGGAATGGAAGGCTCGGTTGGCCTGGGCGGGTCCGGTTTGAAATTCGAACCCCCGACCGTGTGTGGGAGACAGTGCGTAACTGGCTGCTTTCATAGTCCACGATTTCGCCAGCGAGCGACCGACCGACCGACCGATAGAGCGAGCGAGCGACCGAGTGCCTAGTGACTGGTCTATCCTCATAATCCTACGTAAAATGATAGTTATTATCACCTGAAGGTATGAGGAAATTGAAACATACAAGTGGAGAAGGTAACCTAGTGATCTGGATCCCACTAACATCTATAATAAAGGCCATAGCTTGAAAAGGAATCGAACGGTTACCGGCCGGAAATCCTTTGCCATCAAACGAACACTAACGAACAACGCGTACGAAAAATTTACATGAATGAACCAAAAATGAGTGATTTGTTCTGTGTCTCTAGACCGGGAAAATTCCATTGCACTAGATTAGCCTACTGTATAAACGAATTCATTCATCAGCAGCAATTCAGAACAATTCCGTCAAGGACAGGCAACAGACAAGGTAAGCGCTTAAAGCAATTAGCTTCATAACAAATCAACAGTGGCAAGTTCAAAACGTTGCTGTTATTTTTTATGAAAGAAGAAAACAAAGCACTCCAATGTTTTTACAATAGAGCCTGAATACTCACCGGACAGGAGCAGGATAGCAGCCGGCAATTTCATTTCTTCCGCTTTTGAGCTGGCAACCTTATGACTTTCGCCGTTTCTATGGAGGAGCCCCATTTAAAGCCTCACCGAACATTTGAGGAAATATTCAACAGAGTTTTTGAGACTTAATTTTGGTAGTATGGGGTTTCGTCCCACTCCTTGCTGTCGTGTTGTCTGCTAGATAAGTAATAAATATATCAAGAATGGAGAAGCCTGAAAGGTCTTTTTTGGAACACAGTCTTTTTTTTAATAGAAAACACGACCTTCACAATAAAAGGAGCTATTGTGGTGATAATTGGAAATGAAACAAATTAATGAAATGCAGTAAATTCGAGAAAGCATTTGTCGAAATGCCCATTCATCAAAATCTCTTTTTCTCTCGTATCCAACATTCATTTAGGCGCCAGGGTTGGGTCAAAAACCTCCATTTGATGCAACCGTCCTCAAGGATTTTCAAAGGATAGTTAGCGGATTTGCCGATGAGCATAATTCAGCTCTTAATGAGCTTGCCAGTCTGGCTTCTGGGTGCATTGTCCGGCCCTGTTCTGCAAAACAGCTTTGTCGACGATCAAGCCTAGTTGATATCCTGTTTGTATGAAAAGTTATATTCAGCTGGAGCGATTCAGTTGTGGTAATTTATGCAAACCTATTCAAGCGTTTGGTGAAATGATTTATACAAATAAGTAAAAACTGGAGTTTCCCGAAATAAGATATAAATTGTTGAGCGCGTAACATCCCCTTCAACTATGGATTTGTGGCTGTAGAAAGCGCTTCTGTGATGAACACTGCTGTACAAGCTACTCCTCAATTAGGAGTGCTCTGTTTTCACTTTCCCTAATCTACAACAGCAACTATTCTTCAGCCAACGTCAAGATTCTATGTACGACGACGATAGGTCATCTCTCGTGGCATCAACGGTGAAGGGATCAACCCTCCAATGTCCATCTGACAACTTCATGAGTTGGGCTTTGAAATGGGATCTAGAAGTTGAACCAACAAAAACTCTAGCGAACAACAAACACTTTGTTGAATACACTTCCGCGGACTACAAAACAAACGACATTTTTCGTGAATGAACCTTCTAACAATTCTGTATTCGCCGTTTTAAGCCATGTTGTTGAGGTCAGGATTCAGCGGTCAGGGGTTGGAGTCGTACAGTACTCGCCGTAAGAACTCAAAAATTTACGAGAATACGAGAGTTCGCGTCTTTTTCGCCTTTTCTTTATAAATCGCTTAAAAATAAAGTAATCGAGGAGAAAAAAACCATTGAACTCTGCTCATCGAGCTCTACAAGCTGATGCCCTAAAATGTCAAAAATGCTTTATTTTGGATTGTGCCATGCACTTGAGCTTCATCCGAACAGTGATTGCATGCACATGGGGTGCACGCTTTAGTGCTTGTAGGGGCTCACTGGTCCCTGAAGATGATCTGTTCAGAATTTGCTTTGGATTGCGCCACGTACTCGACTTTACTCAGTACAATGTGAAAATGATTGTTGGTTTTGTTTAATCTCCATCGTTCCTTTTTTGGTTTGGAGGCTGTAGATAAGTGCATCTACGGCCCCTGCACTCAACACTTCTCCTTACTGGTTCCATAGAGAATATGACATCGATTTACGGCAAAATAACGGAGTCGATTTTTTTGGCCTTATCCCATTTTTGGAGGAATTTTTCTACGGAATCTGAGAAGGTGTTGAGGCACTCCACTGTCGTAGACATCTCTTTATTGTCTGCAAGACTGTAATGGCACACCTATCACAAATCAAAATTTCTCCCTCGGTATGGCCCCAAACCTCGAAGTTCGTCAAGCCCAAATCATAAAACAATGTTTTCCCCTTCCCGTTGGTATTTTTGCAGCTGCGTTGTACACTGTTAGATTCCCCGTGAAAAATCCTATGGAATGATATATAGGTCGACCCGTGACGAAAACCTCCCTTCACTACCACTTTCTGCAGTAGGCCTGTCTCTGAGCGGTTTCCTGCACGGCGTGTTTCGATACGCATGCGGCCGGGTACTGTAGTGGCGGTAATTTGGAGGCTTTCAAACGATAATTATTTGAATGAGTGATTAGATCTGCTGGTGGTGGGGTGCTGAAGTGGCGAGAAGGGGGGTTAGATCGATTAATGGTTACCTTAGTAGGGGGAAAGGTCTGCAGGGGACGGAGTACTGTAGTGGCGGGAAACGGGGCAGTTTGAATAGAAGTTTTGAGACGGTCTGAAAGAGAGGTTTCCATCGTTCATTTATTATGTAGAGGCTGTACATAACTGCATCTACGGCCTCTGCACTCAACACTCCTCTTTACAGGTTCTATTGAGAATATGACATCGATTTACGGCAAAATAACGGAGTCGATTTTTTTGGCATGATCCCATTTTTAAAGGAAATTTTCTCCTGAACCTGAGGAGGCGGCAGCGAGGCAATCCACTATTGTAGACTACTCTTTGTATTCTTCGAGGCTGTTATGGTACACCTTATCAACAGTTCTCTCCTGGTATGGCTCCAAACTTCGAACTTCGTCAAGCCCAAATCACAGAACAACGTTTTTTCCCTTTCCTCTGGGGGAAGAAACGATTCTTAGATGACACTTTTTACGGAGAATTTAACAGTATACAATTTAATTGCAAAAATTCAAGCAGCAAGGGGAAAAAGCATAATTTTGTAATTTTACGATTGATTGATTGATTTGACGATAAGCGAAGTTTGGAGCCATACCAAGAGAGAACTGTTGGTCTTTGATAAGGTGTACCATAACAGCCTCGAAGAACACAAAGAGTTGTGTACACTAGCGGATTGCCTCTGCCGCCTCCTCAGGTTCCGTAGAAAAATTCCTCCAAAAAAGGGAAAAGGCCAAAAAAATCGACTCCGTTATTTTGCATCAGCTTGTAGAGCTCGATGAGCTAAGTTCAATGGTATTTTTTCTCCTCGATTACTTCATTTTAAAGCGATTTATAAAAAAAAGACGAAAAAGACGCGAACTGGCGGTATTCTCGTGAATTTTTGAGTTCTTACGGCGAGTACTGTAACAATTCGTTGGACCTTTGCCTATATATTCACTCAGGAGTAGACTAGAATAGCATAACGGTAATTTCCAAACTCGAAATAATCTTACTCAAATCATTGCCATGATTCTCTGAAAAACCGGAAGAAAACGCAACGGCTAATAGCTCACCGAATGAACTTCGCTATTAACTTCTGTAGAACTTCTCCGGAGACATTCCTCTAGCTAATCATTTTAGTACTATCCTACTTATATAATCGGCTAAGTGTGTCTGTTGGTGTGTTTGTGTGTGTGTGTGTCAGTGTGTGAGTATGTGTGTGTGTTTGTCCGACCGGAAATTCATAACTCCTGTCCCACTGAACCTAGAACATTCACATTTGCAAGGAATACAGATGACAGGATGGGAACACTAATGCTAGGTGGTGGGAGGTGACAACAATCGAAAGGAAGTGATAAGAAGCCTTAAAAGGCAGAAGCCTTAGGACCCATATTTTGCTTTGTACTTAAGATGAAGTCTTGACACCTGGGTAGGTAATGTAGGATGTGAAGGGGCCGTAAATGATTGGTGACAGGGAATGATAGCAAAAAAACCATAGAATGCGAGAGTCACTAGATCTGTAACGCACTTTCTGTTAATAATGGATTCTTGGAATTTTATTAGGTTATGTAAAATGTAACAGGATCGTGGGTACTCGGTGACGGGATCGAGAATGGTTGGTGCCAGGCCTGTGGCTGATAAAACTGACAAGGGCTAATGAAAATTCTGCAAAGCGTAGAGCCACTGTAATGATGGCATCAATAGTGAACCCTTGACAGTTTGGCATGTGTTGTGGAGTATGGCGGGATCGTAGACGATCGATGATAGGAACTGATAACAGCTGATAACGACTGATAAGGGTCCTTATCAACCGAATTTAACTCCTGTGGCATTTACGATGTATTTATGATTACGACTATACTATAGATTACGACCGCTGCCCAGCAAGGTTTGTAACTCGGTGGAAGATCAAGGCTACTTTGTGTTTTGATATCATTTACGTCAAAGCTCATCCGACCGCTAATAGTTTGGGATTCTCAACTAATGATGTACCCGTGGAGGAAAGAGGGTCCAGTGATAAAGACATCTGATAATGGTGGGCATGTGGTGCACGCAATAGCGTGCGTAGCCCAACTGGTAGAAGTAGAATTGTAGAATTTTATCCAAGTGACAAACGCTACTCTTGCCCTCTACTGCCTATGTTTAAGGTGCTTGCTGTTTATGGTGGGCAGTCTGTTTGCTTTCTTCCCTTCTGTACTCGATTTGTGAATCTGTCATTATCATAATTTTGAACAACCCTCCTCAATGTTAGATACCACGAGATGGAGTAAGCACTTGCGTTTGAACGCTAGAGGAAAGTGCATTTGTTAGCAGAGCAGGATCAAGATTTCCCTCCGCTCTGACTTTCCGAAAGTAATCTTGCAAGATGTCTCAAAACAAGATATACATGGGCGGATAAATAGAAGTGAAATATGACTCTGTCGAAGGGTGTTGTGTAAGGACCGTAATATTCGAAGCGAATGTTGACCAACGAACATTCGTATAACGATGACTTCTTATTTGTGAAGATTTATTGTGACAGCATCTAAGGAGCAATACAAAGTGCCTCATCTTTGCTACATTTACAACCAGCACACTGGCAGTCGTCGTCAGTTGTGCACGGATCTCCCATCGCATAAATCACTTCGCCGATGAAGTTCCCCCTGAAAACTCAATTTTCAGCATGAATCCTTCCGAGAGAGTCTGTTTGTTCTGCTTATTCTTACCCAGGGTTGTATTCGCATGCCACAAATGTAGAAGCACCATTCCAGCAAGAAAAAATCCCACAACCAATTTGGTTGGTCGATTGCCAGGCCAACTAGAGCGACAGAAGTAACAACTTTCCTTCTAATACTGTATGTGCTTAATCTTCAGCTCCCACCTGAGTGTATTCCTGAATTACGTTTTGATTGTAAACTTCCATACTGAAAACGTTATTTTGAGGAGCGCCATATTTCTGTAGCTCGTTGAACCAGGCCTCGACACTCTGAAATGAGGTCGACGGTATTTTCTGGAGAAAATGCAATTGCAACAATACTACAACCTCTGCTGCGGCTTCTGTCTTGTTAATATTCGGTAATAATGAGTGTACATTATAACCCCATTGATTAGTTTGCGCAAGAGAGTTGTACCCAAGCGTGCAATCCTTCGCCCACTCCACTGCATTCGCTTCGATTTCGCAACTGTAGCTCTGTAACAGTTCTTTGCAAACTTTATAGTAGTCGCTTAGATTGATTGATAGAAGTGAATAAGACAGTAAAGATAGGCTCGGCCTCAATGCCTGAGGTCCTTCAAGTCCTTCAAATAATTAAAATCAAAGCATATTATGTATAACATAATCGTACCACTTTCATCATTTTAGCCGCTTTTGGAGCAAACCCTCCAAGATTGTTATGAGCTAGTCCTTTAGCTATGAGGGATCTGAATTGTTACGAATAACAGCAACATTTTTATAGATTTTACGTCCCGAATACTTACCGATACTCATTGTGTTTGTCGACGAACATCTGCCTAGCTTCATCTGTCATATCGTTATTATTCTCAGGGCACATCCCACCTGATAGAGTGTTCTTTAGGAATCATTAGCTCGGAGCCGAAAAAACTTTTGTTCAAACCTGGATGGTATATTTTAGGTGTTGTAGTAGGTTTCTCTGTAGTCGGTGGCATGACGGTAGTATATCCTGGAGGAATACAAAGGGCCTCATTTTTACTACAAGTGCAGCCAGTGCATTGACAGTCTTCATCAGCTGTGCATGGGTCTCCGATGTCGTAAATATAGTGATTGATCCTATTTCCTCTAGAATTTGATTTTTGCAAGATATTTCGAGAAAAGGATCTCGTTGTTGCTATCCCCTTGACTTACGCAGGGTTGTACTCGCATGCTACAAGTGTCATGGTTGGGCACCATTCAACTGCGCAGCCGATTTTGTCACTAGACTGCCAGGCTACCTGTAAAGACCATCCTTTCGACGATAGGCAAATGGTTAACCTGTGAATTCTGTAAACACCTGTGTGTAGTGGCCAACACCCCGATCGAAGACTTCCATTGTCAGGATATTTTCATCCGGCACACCAAACATCTTTAATTCCCAGTACCACGCTTGGACGCTCTGGAAATGTGAAATCATTTTGAAGGAGACCGAATTGTGATTGAGCTCAAAATCCCAACATACTAATTTTGCAGAGTCCGTCTTGCTGTAATTAGTCCCTCCTAGCATCCACAAGTTCTGTCCCCAATAATTCCTTTGCTCGGGTGGATCATGTTCGAACTTGCACTCTTTTGCATATGCCGCCGTATTTGCTTCAACTTCGCAATCATAACTCTAAAAAACCCTAGCTCACATGCTTTCGTGTTTTGTTCGGTAGATCATAGAACGGCTAAAGGCTAAGGAAATATCATCAATGATTAGAAGCTCCACATCGTACCACTTTCAACATTCGAGCAGCTTTCGGAGCAAATCCTCCAAGTTTATTCTTGGCCTGTCCCTTAGCAATTATAGATCTGAAAAACTTGTTCGTCGCACCTGCATGAATATATCATCTATGTATTATGCAGGCACTACGACCAACCGATACTCATTGTGCTTATCAACGAAAATCTGCCTAATTTCATCGGTCATGCCATTGTCAGATGTGGGACAAAACGCGGCTGAAAAAAGTTTCTAACAACCCGAATCTCAATTTGAGGGTTTCAAAACCTTGAGAAGTGCGCACCTTCCAGGCATGATGGCGTCAGAAGCACCTGAATGGAGTAATTGGAGAAGGCTATAAATGTCACCGAAGATGAAAACTCACCGAAATAGCAATCAAAGTAGGTATTTGCATACCTCACGACGAATGCGAATGTCCACAGGCACCCGAATGGCGCTTTTATAGCTATTTTTGAACCACCTTTCATGGATATCATAGGCACTGGCAGCTGTTATAATTTTACTGCACAGTTCTTCAAAATTCATTACTAGAACAAAGGAGAAAAATCGATGATGTGCGATTTGAGGGCGATTTCTTTTCATCTACTGAAAATGTGTTCTACTTTCCGAAAGTGTCTCCGAGTTGTTAGAAGGGCGTTGAATAACCCAGAGGAAGAGCCTACATCTTTAGTAAGGGATAAAGATGAGGGCGCATACAATTTCTTCTTTTTCATCTGGTTGTACATTTCGAACAACTAGTTATAAATCACAATCATAAACAGCCCTCTTTGTCTTCGAATAGCTTCATAATTTTTTTCGGGTCAACAAACACTTTACCACTAGAGTTACCACTTTACCACGTAAAACAATAATATCGAAGAGAAATTTCTTGAAAAGAAAGCTCGACTACTTGCATGAAATTATTTTTTCTGCTATATGGGTCATTAAAAGATTAAACCGTAACAACGAGTCCTGCCTCGCGCAAAGAACGCCTTCTTCACAATAGTACATCCCCTTCTACTTCGAGAATGTACCTCTCCAGTTGATCAAAATGCAAGAAATTAGGTGACTTCAGTGAAGTAGTTCCTTTAACTAAAAGAAGTTAGTCTTAATTTCTCGCATTTTGATCAACTGGGGAATGTACCTCTCCAGTTGATCAAAATGCAAGAAATTAGGTGAATTCAGTGAAGTAGTTCCTTTAACTAAAAGATTAACTTCTAGTTAAAGGAACTACTTCACTGAATTCACCTAATTTCTTTTAGTTAAAGGAACTACTTCACTGAAGTCACCTAATTTCTTGCATTTTGATCAAATGGAGAGGTACATTCTTGAAGTAGAAGGGGATGTACTATTGTGAAGAAGGCGTTCTTCGCGCGAGGCAGGACTCGTTGTTACGGTTTAATCTTTTAATGACCCATATAGCAGAAAAAATAATTTCATGCAAGTAGTCGAGCTTTCTTTTCAAGAAATTTCTCTTCGATATTATTGTTTTACGTACTGTAGTGGTAAAGTGTTTGTTGATTCGAAAAAAATTATGAAGCTATTCGAAGACAAAGAGGGCTGTTTATGATTGTGATTTATAACTAGTTGTTCGAAATGTACAACCAGATGAAAAAGAAGAAATTGTATGCGCCCTCATCTTTATCCCTTACTAAAGATGTAGACTCTTCCTCAGGGTTATTCAACACCCTTCTGACAAGTCGGAGATACTCTCTGAAAGTAGAACACATTTTCAGTAGATGAAAAGAAATCGCCCTCAAATCGCACATCATCGATTTTTCTCCTTTGTTCTAGTAATGAATTTTGAAGAACTGTGCAGTAAAATTATAACAGCTGCCAGTGCCTATGATATCCATGAAAGGTGGTTCAAAAATAGCTATAAAAGCGCCATTCGGGTGCCTGTGGACATTCGCATTCGTCGTGAGGTATGCAAATACCTACTTTGATTGCTATTTCGGTGAGTTTTCATCTTCGGTGACATTTATAGCCTTCTCCAATTACTCCATTCAGGTGCTTCTGACGCCATCATGCCTGGAAGGTGCGCACTTCTCAAGGTTTTGAAACCCTCAAATTGAGATTCGGGTTGTTAGAAACTTTTTTCAGCCGCGTTTTGTCCCACATCTGACAATGGCATGACCGATGAAATTAGGCAGATTTTCGTTGATAAGCACAATGAGTATCGGTTGGTCGTAGTGCCTGCATAATACATAGATGATATATTCATGCAGGTGCGACGAACAAGTTTTTCAGATCTATAATTGCTAAGGGACAGGCCAAGAATAAACTTGGAGGATTTGCTCCGAAAGCTGCTCGAATGTTGAAAGTGGTACGATGTGGAGCTTCTAATCATTGATGATATTTCCTTAGCCTTTAGCCGTTCTATGATCTACCGAACAAAACACGAAAGCATGTGAGCTAGGGTTTTTTAGAGTTATGATTGCGAAGTTGAAGCAAATACGGCGGCATATGCAAAAGAGTGCAAGTTCGAACATGATCCACCCGAGCAAAGGAATTATTGGGGACAGAACTTGTGGATGCTAGGAGGGACTAATTACAGCAAGACGGACTCTGCAAAATTAGTATGTTGGGATTTTGAGCTCAATCACAATTCGGTCTCCTTCAAAATGATTTCACATTTCCAGAGCGTCCAAGCGTGGTACTGGGAATTAAAGATGTTTGGTGTGCCGGATGAAAATATCCTGACAATGGAAGTCTTCGATCGGGGTGTTGGCCACTACACACAGGTGTTTACAGAATTCACAGGTTAACCATTTGCCTATCGTCGAAAGGATGGTCTTTACAGGTAGCCTGGCAGTCTAGTGACAAAATCGGCTGCGCAGTTGAATGGTGCCCAACCATGACACTTGTAGCATGCGAGTACAACCCTGCGTAAGTCAAGGGGATAGCAACAACGAGATCCTTTTCTCGAAATATCTTGCAAAAATCAAATTCTAGAGGAAATAGGATCAATCACTATATTTACGACATCGGAGACCCATGCACAGCTGATGAAGACTGTCAATGCACTGGCTGCACTTGTAGTAAAAATGAGGCCCTTTGTATTCCTCCAGGATATACTACCGTCATGCCACCGACTACAGAGAAACCTACTACAACACCTAAAATATACCATCCAGGTTTGAACGGAAAAAGTTTTTTTCGGCTCCGAGCTAATGATTCCTAAAGAACACTCTATCAGGTGGGATGTGCCCTGAGAATAATAACGATATGACAGATGAAGCTAGGCAGATGTTCGTCGACAAACACAATGAGTATCGGTAAGTATTCGGGACGTAAAATCTATAAAAATGTTGCTGTTATTCGTAACAATTCAGATCCCTCATAGCTAAAGGACTAGCTCATAACAATCTTGGAGGGTTTGCTCCAAAAGCGGCTAAAATGATGAAAGTGGTACGATTATGTTATACATAATATGCTTTGATTTTAATTATTTGAAGGACTTGAAGGACCTCAGGCATTGAGGCCGAGCCTATCTTTACTGTCTTATTCACTTCTATCAATCAATCTAAGCGACTACTATAAAGTTTGCAAAGAACTGTTACAGAGCTACAGTTGCGAAATCGAAGCGAATGCAGTGGAGTGGGCGAAGGATTGCACGCTTGGGTACAACTCTCTTGCGCAAACTAATCAATGGGGTTATAATGTACACTCATTATTACCGAATATTAACAAGACAGAAGCCGCAGCAGAGGTTGTAGTATTGTTGCAATTGCATTTTCTCCAGAAAATACCGTCGACCTCATTTCAGAGTGTCGAGGCCTGGTTCAACGAGCTACAGAAATATGGCGCTCCTCAAAATAACGTTTTCAGTATGGAAGTTTACAATCAAAACGTAATTCAGGAATACACTCAGGTGGGAGCTGAAGATTAAGCACATACAGTATTAGAAGGAAAGTTGTTACTTCTGTCGCTCTAGTTGGCCTGGCAATCGACCAACCAAATTGGTTGTGGGATTTTTTCTTGCTGGAATGGTGCTTCTACATTTGTGGCATGCGAATACAACCCTGGGTAAGAATAAGCAGAACAAACAGACTCTCTCGGAAGGATTCATGCTGAAAATTGAGTTTTCAGGGGGAACTTCATCGGCGAAGTGATTTATGCGATGGGAGATCCGTGCACAACTGACGACGACTGCCAGTGTGCTGGTTGTAAATGTAGCAAAGATGAGGCACTTTGTATTGCTCCTTAGATGCTGTCACAATAAATCTTCACAAATAAGAAGTCATCGTTATACGAATGTTCGTTGGTCAACATTCGCTTCGAATATTACGGTCCTTACACAACACCCTTCGACAGAGTCATATTTCACTTCTATTTATCCGCCCATGTATATCTTGTTTTGAGACATCTTGCAAGATTACTTTCGGAAAGTCAGAGCGGAGGGAAATCTTGATCCTGCTCTGCTAACAAATGCACTTTCCTCTAGCGTTCAAACGCAAGTGCTTACTCCATCTCGTGGTATCTAACATTGAGGAGGGTTGTTCAAAATTATGATAATGACAGATTCACAAATCGAGTACAGAAGGGAAGAAAGCAAACAGACTGCCCACCATAAACAGCAAGCACCTTAAACATAGGCAGTAGAGGGCAAGAGTAGCGTTTGTCACTTGGATAAAATTCTACAATTCTACTTCTACCAGTTGGGCTACGCACGCTATTGCGTGCACCACATGCCCACCATTATCAGATGTCTTTATCACTGGACCCTCTTTCCTCCACGGGTACATCATTAGTTGAGAATCCCAAACTATTAGCGGTCGGATGAGCTTTGACGTAAATGATATCAAAACACAAAGTAGCCTTGATCTTCCACCGAGTTACAAACCTTGCTGGGCAGCGGTCGTAATCTATAGTATAGTCGTAATCATAAATACATCGTAAATGCCACAGGAGTTAAATTCGGTTGATAAGGACCCTTATCAGTCGTTATCAGCTGTTATCAGTTCCTATCATCGATCGTCTACGATCCCGCCATACTCCACAACACATGCCAAACTGTCAAGGGTTCACTATTGATGCCATCATTACAGTGGCTCTACGCTTTGCAGAATTTTCATTAGCCCTTGTCAGTTTTATCAGCCACAGGCCTGGCACCAACCATTCTCGATCCCGTCACCGAGTACCCACGATCCTGTTACATTTTACATAACCTAATAAAATTCCAAGAATCCATTATTAACAGAAAGTGCGTTACAGATCTAGTGACTCTCGCATTCTATGGTTTTTTTGCTATCATTCCCTGTCACCAATCATTTACGGCCCCTTCACATCCTACATTACCTACCCAGGTGTCAAGACTTCATCTTAAGTACAAAGCAAAATATGGGTCCTAAGGCTTCTGCCTTTTAAGGCTTCTTATCACTTCCTTTCGATTGTTGTCACCTCCCACCACCTAGCATTAGTGTTCCCATCCTGTCATCTGTATTCCTTGCAAATGTGAATGTTCTAGGTTCAGTGGGACAGGAGTTATGAATTTCCGGTCGGACAAACACACACACATACTCACACACTGACACACACACACACACAAACACACCAACAGACACACTTAGCCGATTATATAAGTAGGATAGTACTAAAATGATTAGCTAGAGGAATGTCTCCGGAGAAGTTCTACAGAAGTTAATAGCGAAGTTCATTCGGTGAGCTATTAGCCGTTGCGTTTTCTTCCGGTTTTTCAGAGAATCATGGCAATGATTTGAGTAAGATTATTTCGAGTTTGGAAATTACCGTTATGCTATTCTAGTCTACTCCTGAGTGAATATATAGGCAAAGGTCCAACGAATTGTTACAGTACTCGCCGTAAGAACTCAAAAATTCACGAGAATACCGCCAGTTCGCGTCTTTTTCGTCTTTTTTTTATAAATCGCTTTAAAATGAAGTAATCGAGGAGAAAAAATACCATTGAACTTAGCTCATCGAGCTCTACAAGCTGATGCAAAATAACGGAGTCGATTTTTTTGGCCTTTTCCCTTTTTTGGAGGAATTTTTCTACGGAACCTGAGGAGGCGGCAGAGGCAATCCGCTAGTGTACACAACTCTTTGTGTTCTTCGAGGCTGTTATGGTACACCTTATCAAAGACCAACAGTTCTCTCTTGGTATGGCTCCAAACTTCGCTTATCGTCACGCTAAAATTACAAAATTATGCTTTTTCCCCTTGCTGCTTGAATTTTTGCAATTAAATTGTATACTGTTAAATTCTCCGTAAAAAGTGTCATCTAAGAATCGTATCTTCCCCCAGAGGAAAGGGAAAAAACGTTGTTCTGTGATTTGGGCTTGACGAAGTTCGAAGTTTGGAGCCATACCAGGAGAGAACTAACTTCGTCGTAGGTTTGATCACCCTTCGAGGTTTTTAAACAACACTTTATCCAAACGGCTTACGTTTCGGCAGTATCACCTTCGTCGGAGCCTGTAAGTCGAAACAATATTTGTGATTCGTAGGCCACCATATCAAATTACCAAAAGAGAACTCTATAGGAAAGTAAAACAGAAGCGTTGAGCTGACCTGTAACCGGCTGGAGCTGTTTGTCTGCACCCTAAGCCCGAAGTTCCTCACGGCGCTTTTATATGTGCTGGGACTCAGAGGTCGGGTCAGGGATTGCTCCAGGATCCAGGGGACCCCTCAAGATGTAATCTACTAAATAAGGTCATGCGAGGTCAGGTCCCTGCCGATGGTCGCGCATCGCCCCTGGTATTGATTTTTCAGCGGGTCTGGGTATTTTCACCCGTCACCCCTGCCTCGGCGCCCCCGCGGGGGTATCGACTGTGTAGATCAAAGCCACACAGGTCTGCAAATGGCGCGAGCTCCCTGGTAATCGCCACGCACTCGTCCTTCCTGTTGATTTTTGGGCTCTTTGCTGCGATCCACAGTGCCTCCAGAGTCTTGCGCGCTGAGATGTCATCTTCACGAGACAGTATCGTAACAGAGACCGTCACACCTTCATTCACATGGTGCTGTATCCTGTGATCACCTAGAGTAGTGAACTTTCTAGACTTTTTCGACCCATCCAAATGCTCCTTTATCCTAATGCAGAGTGGTCTTCCCGTCTCTCCTACATATTCCTCCCCACACAGTTGGCATGTTATGAGATATACGACTCCTGAGATCATACAATCACCTTCCTTTCCGGAAGGGCAAATCACACAGGAGGGCGTTTGGCATCTCCGATCATAGAGGCGGTTTCGCACCAACTGTCTTTTGAGGTTCGAAGGGGGAATTTCGACCACTCGCACACTATCCTGGAGGTCAGCTTTCCGCAGACAAGCGCGAATGGCAGCACTAATATGGTCTGAAACGAAAGGTACACAGAAGGGGACCTTCGTGCGCTCTTCCTCTTGCGCATGTTCCATCCTAACAGGCCTTCTACGCCACACAGGCTGCCCATCGCAACCATATCCATTCTCCTGCGCAATCTGACGGGCCATTTCCATGGACTCCGTTCTAAAATCGCCTTCAGACGAAACTGCAGAAGCCGTTTCAAACATGTTCTTGACAATGGCAGTTTTCGTCTTCGATGGATGCGCTGAACTGCAGTGGACTAGGATATTCTTACTGCTAGGCTTTCAATACCACTTCGTTTTTTGGATACCATGCGAGAATCTTATCTGAACGTTGAGGAAGGCGAGCCAATTCTCTGCCGGTTTTTCCCTTGTGAACTTAATGTGTTCAGACTGCCTATTAAGTAATTCAAAACAGGTGTCCATCTCAGTTTGAGTGGAGCACACGATAAAACAGTCGTCGATATACCGGCAGTAAATTATTGGCCTTCGTTCCAAGACGGGTCTTTCAACTTTCGACATGAACGCTATAGCCAGCGCTGGTGCTAATCTCTGCCCCATAGCTAGTCCTCTCACTTGCTTATAGTATTCACCTGACCACCTAAAGACGTTGCACTTTAGGCTCTCATCGAGCAGCAACATAATGTGCCTGATAGTGAGGCCATACAAATTCAGACTAGCATGGTGCTCAGACAGGATTTCTAGTACTGCTTGCAATGCGTTTTCCCTTGGTACGTTTGTATATAATGAAGTCACGTCAAATGACTCCATTACATTTCCTCTTTCTAACCTGGCTTCACGTAGTATTCTTAAGAACCCATTAGTGTTTGGTAAGTATGCTGGGACAAACCGTAGCAGTTGTATCAGGATTAGATTGAGAAACCAAGCAATCCTGTCCGTAGGGCCACCAACACAACTTATAATGGGTCTTACTTTGAACCTGCTAGGGTCCTCTATATGTATGCCATCCTGGGGAAGTTTATGAGTTTTGACAAGCAGATACAATACGGGACATATGGGTAGGTCACATTTAAGTCTGCTGATCACAGTTTTTGGCAAGTTTGCCAACTTCGCCGTCTCCGTCCAGACTTTGTTTAGATGTCGATACCCGGCCGCATGCGTATCGAAACACGCCGTGCAGGAAACCGCTCAGAGACAGGCCTACTGCAGAAAGTGGTAGTGAAGGGAGGTTTTCGTCACGGGTCGACCTATATATCATTCCCTAGGATTTTTCACGGGGAATCTAATAGTGTACAACGCAGCTGCAAAAATACCAACGGGAAGGGGAAAACATTGTTTTATGATTTGGGCTTGACGAACTTCGAGGTTTGGGGCCATACCGAGGGAGAAATTTTGATTTGTGATACGGTGTGCCATTACAGTCTTGCAGACATTAAAGAGATGTCTACGACAGTGGAGTGCCTCAACACCTTCTCAGATTCGGTAGAAAAATTCCTCCAAAAATGGGATAAGGCCAAAAAAATCGACTCCGTTATTTTGCCGTAAATCGATGTCATATTCTCTATGGAACCAGTAAGGAGAAGTGTTGAGTGCAGGGGCCGTAGATGCACTTATCTACAGCCTCCAAACCAAAAAAAGAACGATGGAGATTAAACAAAACCAACAAGGAGATTGTACTGAGTCAAGGAGATTGTACTGAGTAAAGTCGAGTACGTGGCGCAATCCAAAGCAAATTCTGAACAGATCATCTTCAGGGACCAGTGAGCCCCTACAAGCACTAAAGCGTGCACCCCATGTGCATGCAATCACTGTTCGGATGAAGCTCAAGTGCATGGCACAATCCAAAATGAAGCATTTTTGACATTTTAGGGCATCAGCTTGTAGAGCTCGATGAGCAGAATTCAATGGTTTTTTTCTCCTCGATTACTTTATTTTCAAGCGATTTATAAAGAAAAAACGAAAAAGACGCGAACTCGCGTATTCTCGTAAATTTTTGAGTTCTTACGGCGAGTACTGTACACACGGGGGAGACTCGTGTGGGAGGATAAAAAGCACCGACTGATACATCAGCTGGCCACCGCAATTCATTGTATAGGCCACATAGGCATTCATTACGCCACTATGAATCTGAATGGAAGTGGAATGCATGAGCGCATCCCTCAGACGAGACTGATTGACGCCAAGAACTTTATCCTTTTATTGTTGAGGTCGTAGAGTCTAGTAAGCGAGATTACCGCTTCGCTGTGCTTATTAACTTTTTGTCGTGGACAAGCTGCTGCAGGGATCGATGAGGATGACCTGCTCACGAGAAGTTCTATATGCGCAAACTGCCAATCAATTCAATGGACGGCGGGCTGAGCACAGGACTTGGAAGAAGATTTTGCACGACTGATGGTGGGAGGAAAAATCAGCGGCAAATCACAAGTAAAACGGTAAAAAACGGCATTTTCCGGTTTGCGTTATTGAAATTCTTCTGCCGCTCGAGGTTTTTAGGTGGAACCCTTCGTTAAATTAACGGCATAACGTTTCGACGTAATCGTCGTCTTCAAATACTTAAACACAATTCGAGATGGTTTACAAAACCTGACAGCGTTTGAACTCTCTAGCAAAACAACGACCGATAATCATTGGAAAACTATCTGCTTAGAGGCACGGTTCACGATAGAACTGATTACCAAGTTTTTTCCTTAGGAATACTCATGGCCCTAAGGGTGATAAAAAGGACCCTCTGTAATATATGTGCCACACCGGTGCTCGATCCCGATCTCGGCCTCGAGGTCGGCGCATCGAGTACCGGGGGATACGTGGTATCCCGAGGTGCAGTGGCCTGCGGACCATTGCATCTGACCCGACCTCCTAGTATATATAGCTGGCTCTCACCTAGGTGCCAACTCACTCAAGTTAAGATTCGTTCTTATTGCTCTGTTTGCTACGTGCATTTACTCTTTGTTTCTTGTTCTTTGTTTTTTGTTATTCTCATCGTTCTCACTTTGTTTGATAAAGATATCGTATTCGTAATCGTTTGTTATAACAGACGAAATATATCGCAACTAGATAAGTTTTAATCGGGCTCGATTAAAAACGAAACTATCCACTAGACGCTTAACGTTACATGAGAGCCAAGCCAAGTGAGCTCGAATAAATGAATTCAGTTGCAGAAATGTCTGTTATGAGCGGATTAACGCAGAACTCTGTGGAGAACACAGTAGAGGATATGGTTGTTGGAGAAGACAACAGAAGTGGATCAGAGGTGAGTGAAATGAACTCCCAGCTAGCTAGTGCTTTTGATAATATTATCCGCCGCTTAGGGGATAGTCTGGATGACCAAATTCGCAATTTATCTGCACAGAAAAAGCAAAATATTTTGGAATTGGTCCAAGGCACAGTAGAAATAGCTAGAGAAAAAGCTAAGCTGCTGATTGGTCAAGCTAGGCATTCAATTTTTGAGGAAATTGGAATAACTCCGGGAGAATTGCGCAAAGTTTTGCCAATCGCGAGTTATAATAGCAGCTTGATGCAAACTTTGACAGCAGAAATCGGCTGCGAAACCAATGAGGTTTTGGCCAAAGTGAGGGCCATGACTGAAGAGCTAGTTAGTCTCAGAAGTCTAAAAAGCCAATTGCAGAGTCAAGTGGACGAATTGACGACGAAGCTGGCCACCTCGTTCGGAGAAGCTCGCACAGCCACGGAAGCCCAAGGTGAGGACAACACTGGTGTAGATTGGGCTGCTGTGAGCAAGCAGCTCTTGTCATTGAATAATGGCAATAAACCCAATGTTCAGAGCCGCCAGTCCGCGTGCCACGAAACGAAAGATGGGCGACTGAAGCACCCGAGGTCAACCTACAGCGGACGGTCGAGTCCATCCTGTCCGCTGTCTACCAGCGTGTCGACAGTCGGTGAGTCGACTTCTGTTTTGCAAAACTCTGTAGAGGTGGGAAAGTCAGACACTCATATATCCCATGCAATGAACGGAATGTTCAGCGTTTTTAAAGAGGTTTTTAAAGCGCAAAGCGTGGCCGAGGTGCCCAAATATGACGGGAAGACCTCACTAAGTGACTTTTTACGGGCAGTAGAAATGAAATATCCCTCAACAGTCTGGTCGGATAGCGACAGACGGGATATGCTGGTAAATAACCTGGTAGGATTGGGTCGATCCGTTTATAAGGGGTTACCAGAGTGTGTAAAGAAGGGTAGTTTTGCTGGAATTGTGAAAGCCCTCAAGGAAGCCCGGCGTAATCCTTGCGAAAGGTTAAGGATCATCGATGAGTGGGACAAACTCAAGAAGAGGAATAGTGAATCGGTAGCAGATTTTTGCTGCCGGATGGAGGATATCTCCAGGAAAATTCACCCAAGTAACGAATGGGATTTCCATTTGGCCTCTAAATTGTACTTCTGCCTACAGCATTGGAAGGACTCGTACCATATGCTAGCCGCTTTGGAAGGGCAGAATGGGGAGACTTACGATGCCGTCAAAAGGGTTGCATTGCGGCTCGAAAAGACCCAAATGGCGAAGTCTTTTAAAGAAGAAAATTCTGGAAAGTTGGACAACACTAGGGGGAAGATTAGCGCCCAAAAGGCGACAGCCTCCAGCTATGATGATAAGGGCACCCGAAAATGTTATAACTGCGGGGAGAAAGGCCATTATAGTGCCTCCTGTCCAAATAAATCCCCTTCTAAAGGTCCCATACCTGGTAAAAAAGGTCATGGATCAATGAGGAAGGATAAGGATGGACATGCTCCTAAGAAATCACTCTCTACATTTGTGGAGGAATGGTGTGGGATGGTCCGTACCTGTGAGTCAGCTTTAGATTCAACCACAATAGCGGTGGGGAAACCGACGTTGTACGATGCAGAGATCTTTGGGCTCACGACTAAAGCATTGATAGATACTGGGTCAGTAATATCCATACTACCAGCTGGTCTGCTCAAACAAGCCAAGGTGCAAGGCTTTGACATTGACAAAGAAGTTGAAATGGTAGGTCATGGAAGCGAGCACAAAGTTTTTGATGCTTCAGGGAACCAAATGAGCTTCCTTGCAATTGTAAATGCAAAAGTAAGCGTTCAAGGCGCGGATAGCGTTCAAGTTACCATGCATGTCCAGAAAAGCAAGGAAAATACACTGCTTTTAGGAACTAATGCCTTTAATGCTTTAGGAATTCAATTACGATTTGAACCTAGCATAGAGCCGTTGCGCAAGGCAACAACCTTTCTAGAACATGCGAAGGCGTCCAAAAGGGTAGTTATACCACCGGGAGCCGCCGCAAAAATTGAGTTAGAGAGCTCGAAGAAGTTTGGAGAGCAGTTTTTCTGGTCCAATGATTCCCGTATTTGTTCAGGGGTATGTCGTCTTGAGAAAGGTAGCACGGAAGTCTCCGTTGCGAACCGCGACTCCCAGACCTGGGTAGTTAATAAGGGTCAGCCACTCGGAGAATGGTCAGACTCTTGTTCTATCAGGTCTCCCGAGGCTATAGACATGTCAGGCGGTATGCTTGACATGGAAAAACACGTTGTCCTGCCGAAGTCAAAACGGGTGAAAGTTTTGATCGATTTGATACAACAAAATCATGGTCCAGAAAAACTGCCGAAAGAGCTGGTGGAGATTCTCAAAAAGTTTAATGAAACTTTCGCAATAAGCGATTCTGAACTTGAGCAAACCAGCTTGGTAGAACATGATATTGATGTACAGGGACACCTACCCATCCGTCAAAAGACGAGACCCGTACCATACGGTGTGAGGAAGCAAGTAGATGGTATGCTTTTAGATCTAAAGAATCGGAGAATCATTGAGGAAAGCCAATCACCCTGGGCCTCTCCAATAGTGCTGGTAGCAAAGAAAGATGGTAGTACACGGTTGTGTATTGACTATAGAGAGGTGAACAAAGTAACTAAGAAAGATTGTTACCCTTTACCACCAATCGATATAACCCTTCAAAACCTGCAAGGAATGAGATGGTTTTCATCTCTCGATCTGGCCAGTGGTTACTGGCAGGTACCGCTCACAGAAAGAGCAAAGGAAATAAGCGCTTTTACAACAACTTGCGGATTATTCCATTTTAACGTACTGCCGTTTGGCCTTACGAATGCGCCAGCAGCGTTTCAGCGATTAATGGATCAGGTGCTTGGTGACCTAAAAGGAACGGAAGTCACTGTTTACTTGGACGATATCCTTATCGCAACTAAAACCGAAGAGCGTCATTTAGAGGTGCTAGAACGAACGCTTGAGGCGTTTCGAAAGGCCAACCTGAAGGTGAAACCTCAGAAATGTAGGCTTATGCAATGTAGTCTGGAGTTTTTAGGCCATGTTGTAGACAGGGATGGCATAAAAACAAACCCTGACAAGGTGTCTAATATTCGGAACTATCCAGTACCACGTAATATTGCTCAGTTGAGAACATTTCTGGGAATGGCGGGATATTATCGCAAGTTTATCTTGAGGTACGCCGAAATTGCTAAGCCGTTATACGAACTTACTAGTCCCAAGACCAAATTCAAGTGGTCAGTTGAACAGGACAAAGCATTTGAGAAATTAAAGGACGCATTATCAAGCGCTCCTGTATTAGGGCAACCTAACATCGAAAAGGCATTGGACAAAAGCCGACCTTTTATTATATATACTGATGCCAGCAGGATTGGCGTTGGAGCGGTACTAGCTCAGGAAGGAGATGACGGATTCTTACATCCACTTTTCTTCGCTTCTAAGTCACTTTCTTCCGCGGAGCGCAATTATCACGTGACAGATCAGGAAGCTTTAGCACTAGTTTATAGTCTTAAGAAGTTTCACTATTTCATATTTGGTATTCATACAATAGTGAGAACTGATCATGCCGCATTAACGTCGCTATTTAAGCGAGTCCATGTTTCCCCCCGTGTTTTGCGTTGGGCGCTGGAAATACAGCGATATGACCTGAAAATTGAGCATGTAAAAGGAGCGGCAAACAGCGTCGCTGATGCGCTATCGCGAGGCCCCGTAGATGCTCGGGAGGAAAACGGACCCGTCTGGATAGCAGACGAAAAAGTGGTGTGTTCGGTACAGGAGCACGAATGGCTCAGAGAGTTGCGGGAAGACCCCGATTTTGGACTAGTCATTGACGCAGTGGAAAGCGAGAGAGAGGAAGAAGTGAGACTGCAGAGGTTCAATAGGAAGCTAAGTTCACTCGATTTCGCGATTGATGGCGGGCAACTCAAACTGATAAATGAGGACGGTTCATTGGTCCCGGTAATACCACGGAGTAAGAGACACGCGTTGTTTGAGGAAGCTCATCATGGCTCTCTAGGTGGTCATTTTCACGCTCGTAAAATGCTTAATCAGCTGAAGAAAGTTGCATTTTGGCCAGGGATGCATCAAGACCTGGTAAAGTGGTGCAAAGAATGCCAAGCGTGTTTTCTGACAAACAACAAAAAGGGAAACGTCCCTCCTTTGAAGCCTATAGTTTCACTAAAGCCATTCGAAATTGTCGGGATCGACTTACTCGAAATGGGCTTAACTACTCGTGGGAATCGCTACATTTTAACAGTTGTGGACCATTTCACAAAGTACTTGGGAGCGTATCCTATTCCAGATAAAAAGGCTGAAACAGTTGCTGAAGCACTCTTCAGTAACTGGATTTGCGGCTGCGGTAGGTGGCCAACAGTCTTGCTTTCAGACCGTGGAAGTGAATTTGAGAATTCCATCATGGAGGCCCTATGCTCGGTTATGAACATTCAACAAAAATTCACTAAGGGTTATTGCCCGAGGGAAAATGGTATAACGGGAAGAGCCAATGGAACCATCGTTAGGATGCTTAGGAAAAAAACAGTTGTACCAGCGGAGTGGGATAGGATTCTACCCACGATCGTGTATGCTTACAATGCAGCACCACATGAAGCCACTGGGGAGAGTCCCCATTTTTTGCTCTACGGTCACGATCCCGTTTATCCTTCGGCTGTTATACCATCAAAGGTTTTATCACCATACATGGTAGATTACGATAATTATAAAACTGAATTTCTGAATGGTTTAAAACTGGCTCGTAATTATATTACGGAAAACGCCAATGAATATCGTAATAGGATGAAAAGGAACTACGATAGAGAGTGGAACACTCAGAAATGCACGAAATTTAACGTTGGGGATAGAGTTTATGTGAAAATCCCGGCAGAAAAAGGGAAATCGCGTCACCCCAAACTGGTCACCCCATGGGAAGGTCCATTTCGTGTGGTTACTGCGTCAGAGAACTCTGCATTAGTAACATTGATCGGAGAAAATAAGCCTCCAAAAGAGCTCCCATTCGATCAGTTAGTGAAAATTCCATCAGAAATAAGCGATAATCCAGTCAAGGGTTTGACTACGCGCTACGGAAAACGTGGCAGACCTAGAAAAGTAGAAATGAAAGTCAACAAAATGATAACCAAAACGTGTTTCAGAATTCATGTTCCTATTTTCAGCACCATCTTTTCGTCAACGACGGATGTCCGACACGTGGACTGGCGTTGTCCCGGAAAGCTGATGTGTCAAGGAGTAGAAGTAGAATGTTCGACTGACGTTATCCTGCACGACGTGATCCCGAATGCTCCCTTTGGAGCTTTGAAGTTTTCGTCACCATATGAATTAGCTCGTCTGTTATCGGTTTTGACCCAATCTCATGTACCCGAAGCTTGGCGAACCGCCAGACTTCTCGATCGGTCATACGATCTCATAGCTCCATCCGGATTAGGCATGGCCTTATCGTTCTACCAGCAGCACTGTATTCATGCAACACTAACTTCGGTTGCCGAGGCTGGAAACGTTGCTCTTGCACACCCACCGCGAAGCCGATGGGATCCAACGAACATGGCGGTCGTAACGGATATGGCAAGAAGTTATGCTTCAAGTTATCCTTGGACGGACTCGTCTTGGAAAAATCTGAAGTTGAGAAAAAACCTCATTATTTTACCAGCTGGCTTCGAAAATGTATTAGATTGCTTCAAGTCAGAGCTCCAAAGAGCGGTCATCATGAAGAAGCCCGAGGACATGGAGCCAGATTGGTTCACCGATGACTATTCATCTGTCCTGCTATTCAGCCCTGCGGAATTCGCTGGAACATCAAGATGGCGTGGAGCGTGGACTCTATTGATGCAACTTGTCGCCAAAGGCACTGAAGTGATCGCACTCGCTGGACCGCAGAATGATGGTCAGTGGAAAAGGTCTGTAGATATGTTACGGGACTTATTCGAGGAGACCCTGTATCAGCGGCCTTCCTTGAAAAATCGTCTTCGCTGTCTACTGCCTCTACGGTCCCAACAGGAAACCGTGGTAGCAGGATTTTCGACGGTCACGTACGAAGATGGGAAAATATTCACTCAAAGTGCAGCCAAACGTTTTTGGATGACCACAATGGCACAATATGCTAGCTTGTTGAAGTTTACACCGTTCAAAAGAATGGACGAACGTCGCACGGGCGGTGTCCCAAATATTCAGGGGTATCAGCAGAAAGTTGCACCTCGGAAAGGACAGCAGCGAAGGGGTGGCCATCATCCCAAAACAGGAGGATGGACTCCTCAAGAGATTATGCCACTTCAACGCATTGGAAATAAAATGTTCAAATTAGTTCCTGTTCAGAGAGAGCATCGATATGCAGGACACTCAGGACCCAGAGGTCGAGGGGGCGAGGCTCAAATCCTCATCGCCGGTTTTAAATAGTTTTGGCGTAGTGGAATCGCCATATTTTTAGAGGCCCCCCATGTAATATATGTGCCACACCGGTGCTCGATCCCGATCTCGGCCTCGAGGTCGGCGCATCGAGTACCGGGGGATACGTGGTATCCCGAGGTGCAGTGGCCTGCGGACCATTGCATCTGACCCGACCTCCTAGTATATATAGCTGGCTCTCACCTAGGTGCCAACTCACTCAAGTTAAGATTCGTTCTTATTGCTCTGTTTGCTACGTGCATTTACTCTTTGTTTTTTGTTCTTTGTTTTTTGTTATTCTCATCGTTCTCACTTTGTTTGATAAAGATATCGTATTCGTAATCGTTTGTTATAACAGACGAAATATATCGCAACTAGTTAAGTTTTAATCGGGCTCGATTAAAAACGAAACTATCCACTAGACGCTTAACGTTACACCTCTTGCGCCCGAAAACTTGACGGTTAGGGCACTGTGAAAGTCCTGTTCCCGGCTCGCGCGGCTTTCCCCCCCCCCCCCCTTCGATCGATGTCACGTCAGACGAATGTCGAGGCGATACAGATTGCAATTATTCGTTCTAGGACCCACACACAATCAGTCAGTTATTTGCAGCAGGACCCACACATACGCAATGATCCACATTGTATAGATCGTCCAAACGCCCCGCTCTTTATGCTTCTAGTCTCACTCTCGTCCAACCCCCTTTTTGACGATTTTTCGAAGCCTTTTTCATTTCAGAAACGCCGATTCACGCAGTTCCTTCTCCTTCATTGCACCACTTTCCATGTTATCTTCCATTCTTCGTCATAATCTGGGTTACTCAAAATTATCGTGAACTGTGCCTTCAATGTAATATGTGCTCACTATGCTCCACCGTTGAAGCGGAAAGAATCCACTGTCGCCACAGGCGACTGTAAGTAGCGAATGAGACTTTTTAATATTTCCCTTATACTTATTACAAAGGAGTTCACATTGTGATGCTACTGATCATGAATCATAGCTCGCATTGCGGTAAGTATGGCAAAATGCCAGTGGTTATAGATGGACATCCATCCCTGCTGCTCATTTTGGAACTCCTCTGCAGAATCCAGAATGCCTCTAATGCCTTTCTCGCTGAAATTTCCGGCTCCTGCGCTAATATCGTGCATTTCACTTCAAACTTTTCGCCGTTGTGCTCCTCAACTTGATGTCGACCGGGCGCTGTCATATGGTTTCTGCCTTCATGCTAGCTAGATGTTCTTTTAACCGTAAGTTGATCCACATGCTCAACATTCTAGCTGGTAGATCACGCCTATCAGTGCGCAATCACCTCAAACGGCGGAAGAATTTCAATATTTAAAAATGGTAACAATTATCACTGCAAAGCACATTGATTCGGTGACTAGTCTTATTCCTTTCTGTGGAAAGGAACGGGAAATATCGCAAGACATTAGTTTCATGTGTGAGATACCATTGACGACCTTTCGTCGCGACGAAGATCCCTCATGGTGGCGGCTACATCGGTAACTCCAGCTCATCTCAAGGAGGGACAACTTACTTTTTTATTTTCATGGAACAGTAATTTTGGAAGAAAATGACGTCGAACTTCGAAAAATCGCCTTTCATAGGTTCTAGAGTACAGGGCCTTCCATATTTCTGAAAACTAGAAAATCCGCACAATTCCATGAATGATGAGCGAATTCCGCTGTGTCACTAACGTGTACTTACCATGGAATTAGGAAGGAAGCGCGTAAGCGCTCAATTCAATCCGTTTCGATATCATTACAAAACTGCCTCTTATCACTTGAACAGAAACGGCCATGATGATGAGTATAATGAGAGTTTGTTAACGGATTCTCAACATTGTGAGAAACACTTCTGCCCTCAACGCTTTGGATTTAGATATTATGTGTGGTCAGGAAGTTCTTGCCAGTTATATAACCACCATTTGCCAAATAAAGCTGTAAGCCCACCAACACTAGCGCAAACCTACTTTTCAAGGTTGAACCAAATTGGATACAAAAAGAACTCCACTAGATGAGTCAGTCTAATCCGTTTTATCCGGAGTGCAGTGAGCAGTTCAGGGCTTTGTGATCCCCAACCAATACATGGGACGAAGACGAATTCATTGTCAGGACACTGTCCTTGAAGAACTGTTTCCGATGTTATGTGAGCATGCGAGAGCTGCAGACTTTCAATGAGAGGTTCGTTCTATGAGCGTTCAGCTCTCGTTTTGTAAAGGGTCCGCGGTGCATTTCCCCCTTTTTGGGTTCCGTCTCTAATCCCCTTTTCAGATGTCTAGGGACAAGGTCCCTTCCTTATGGCTCGGTAGAGAACAGTGACTTACACTTTATTCTTCTTCGATAAGCAGCAGCACAGAAGTGGGCGATTGATCACCAAAATCCTCTGACGAAAAAGATAGATCCAAAAAGTCATTCTAGGAGATGTGACCGGTATTTATATCTGTGGCCCTGGGAAAGTGGAGATTACATAGAAAGGCCGAGTACAAGAGAGTAGGATATCCATATAAACACAGATCAAGAGAGGGCTCTGGCCGGCAGCTTCGCGCGCGGGAAATCTGTTTTGGTAGTTGCGAAATTCTAGTTGTGGGAAACAAGAGTTAATAGGCAGATATGCAACAGATAGTATAACAAAGCGAATAATGATATACAACAATAGAAGTATGTTTACAACTTTGAATTGTGGTTACATTCTATACATATTTACAGTTTTATAAAGAGGCGGAACAAATTCATACATTAAAGACCCACCAACTTTGTTTCCACTAAAAGATCCTCGTGCTTTTCTCGAAACTACTGCCGGCTGACGGTTAGAATACCATCACACGTGGCTGCATGTCTACAACAACAGGAGTAGGACTTGAAAAGTAGTATGGGAACTTTGCTTTTTCATTAACTTGGCTGTAGCTCGAGCGCCAGTTGATGGAGCCATGCAGTAATTTCACCCCCACCTTCCAAGCTCGTCTGATTGCCCACCTCTTTTTTCAAGGTGTAGAGTGATTTCTCCTAATGAGTTTTCCTTCCTGTTGTAATTGTGGCGGAACTTTATATCCAAGCCACAGGGAGTGTATCACAGTGGTTCAGTGGTGTAATATTTACTGAATAGAATAATGGTGAGACGACTAATAGGAGTTCGAGGGCTCGCCACCCACTCGTAAGCTCCTCTATAAGCAGACCGCTTCTAACAAAAAAACGGGTCGCGCCTCAGTTCCGACCACCACACATTTGATTGGTCGGATACAAAGAAATAACTTTCAACAAAGAGTTCGCGGGGTCACGTAATGCATGACATTCCCCACGCCAACAAAACAATTAACAACAATCAGTGAACACATAATTGGAGATTTCAATAGTGTCGATGCGGTGCGGTGTTGATCGGCTGGTTGCAGTGAATCGTGGTTGAACGATCGGCTAGACGTAGTATTATGCGGCTGAGCGGTCGGCAGGACGTGGTGGTGCGCGGTTGAGTGGTGTGGTGTGGAATATGTTGGCAGCCCGTGCAGAATATAGTTGAATATAGTGCGAATATTGTGTGAGAACTCAGATTTTCCTCTTCTTAGGAAGAGAAGCAGCTCTTGCAGGGCACAACAGGGCGTTGTGAGGTTGGCGGCATATCCCGCATCTGACCTCACAGGATGTTTCGTGCGCAGGCTCAAGGCGCTGCCCGCAAAGTCCCATTTTTGAGACCTGGAAAATGCGTGCATAAGCACTGCGTTCGTCCCGGGTTCGATTCCCGGCCGATGCACGAAAATTTGTGGCGGAACCACAGGGAGTGTATCTCTTTATTTAAAACAGTGGCGCAGTGGTGTAATATTTATGGAATAGAATAATGGTGAGATGACAAATAGGAGTTCGAGGGCGACCGCCACCCGTAAGCTCCTCTATAAGCAGACTAACAAAAAGGCGGGCCGCGCCTCAGCTCCGACCACCACACATCTGGGTGGCCGGACACAAAGAAATATCTTTCAACGAAGAGGTCGCGGGGTCGCGGTAATGCGCGACAGTAATAAGTCGCCTACTTGCAGCAGTAGCTGTAGCTATGAAGGTTGACAGAATGGGATTGAAACGGATCGGTCTCATTGTATTCATTATTCTAGACAGAGAAAAGGATCAGTCAGTAGAAAGACTGTCGACTGTTCGGAGGATTGTCAGTTAATAAGGGGCGAGGCCACAGAAACGACTGAGCACCTTATATTGCATTTGAATATCGGCGCGCGGGAAAATGATTCAAACGCAAACTTTCAATTGGGTGAACTCGACCTCTATGCCGGAGCTCGTAATGGTGGACTTGTCGTCATACAGTCTACTACGAATTTCTAAGGAAGCACCTTTTGAACATATAATATTTAGTGCTTCTATCTAGACTAAGAGTTCCGGATGGCGTCAGATATTGTTGGCACCGCTGGACGAGCTGTAATTCCAGGAGATTCCCTTTATAGTACGAAGTTGGTTCCATTTTCTGGATATCATTCATTTCGTCCTAAAATTTCTTGTGAGTTGGCTAAACTGTTAAGACCCGTTAGAATGTTCCTATTCAACTTCCGTCTACTATCCACAGATTCTCATAGAAGCGTAAAATAATAGATACTCAGTAATTTCTTTTTTCTTGGTCGCCCCTTATGCTTATGTCCCTTGTGCTTCCTCAAAGGTTGGTACCCGAAAATTATTGCAGGTGTAAGAATCGATGATAGACAGTTAAGTTTTGCAGCCTTGGGAAGTCAAAGTACTTCAGTTGGTATAGGCACGTACACAACAATCCAATCAAGCAGTCTCTTTAAAACTGCCTTTTGGAACCTGCAAAGACATTCTCCTTCTAGAGAAGGTTACCAATGTGGACGTGGAGTTTATGAATTACGAGGATACATTCGAGCCGCACGTGTCGGATACGTCTTCCTTACCGAGGAGGTGGACGCAAGTGTAAGTCGCATATGTAAATAGATTCGTGCACGCGATTCAGACATTTTGTTTCGATAACTTGACTTATGATAGAAACTTCTTCTACACTGTGATTGCGCGTTAATAACACAAAGTTTTTGCTCTGAAAAGGGCTTTTTCGTGTCATTATGTGCTTAGTGATTGGAGTAGGCTTTCAGTCATGCTAGCAAGTTTTTGTAGTTAGCTTTACGTGTACGAAGGATTCGAAGAACTGAAAGGTGTATTGGATTATGGTGTACGGAGTCATCGTTATATTTCCAGAGTAACAAAACAGCAAAAGTTGTCGAAGTTTTGAATCACGATGGCTCGTTTACGTATCAGGTTCCATTCATTGGGGCTGTAGTGACAGCGAAAGTTGTGGAAATTAGCGACAAGTAAGTTTTCGCCGGTTTTTTCTCGGGATTGTTCTGATGTGAGAATTTGAGGAATGCAAAGTGTGCAGTGCTTCGCATAGAAGACACAACTTTGCCAGAAGGAATTACATTCAGTGCCCTTATACGAAAGGAAGATATGCGAACAGATGTGAAACTGGACGTGAGTTTTATTGAGCGACAAGCTGGATTCTCTTTAATCGCTGCAAAGCTTCCTTTTTACGCTGAGGCATTCGGAGAGGAACTAGGTTTATTAGCTTCTCATATTTTGAATGGGTGTTTGCTTGTACGCCTTCCATGAGTTAACGGTATCTCGCGCTTCATAATTTTACGTTCACCCGCCAGCTTCAAATTATGTTTGACTGCTTTCCACAGACCCCGCTTCTGTGCAATCCATCCAAAAATGTGGAACATTTAGTGTAAAGTGTTGCCCTATCTGCCCAGAGTCGCAAATCACGTAAACCTTCTGTCATTCTTTTTCGTGTCGTCTCGATGTAAATCCTAACGTATTGTAGTCATAGTTCTTTCAGAAATCTTGGTGAGCATGCTAGCATCGAAACGTTGTCAATGCCGGTATTCTGTCAACTGCAGAAACAGCTTACGAAAAACTTGCTGCCTTAGAGATGATTGGGCCTGAAATTTTAGGGGCCACACCTCAACATGCGTTGAATATTCTTGTGTATAGTCCTAGTCGTTACGGCACACTGCTACTATAAGAACTTCCCTTGTGTTCCATGCATTTACGGCTTTGCTTCATCTAGATTAGGTAAACCGCTCCAAATATTCGTGGTGTCATCGAAATGGAAAATAGCTATTCGGTCGCAGCCCTATCCCTCTCAATCCATACAATGCGCTGTACAGTCATCATCATGCTTACAAATAACGCTCTCCATCTTAAACCCTCTACTCCTTTTAATCGCCTTTCAGTTAACGGCCCATTTGAATGAATGCCTTTTTCAGCAGTTCAAAGTGCGAGATTGCATGCTCCCTGGTGACTACGTGATTGCAAGCGTCATTTCAACTGGAGATTCGTACTATTTACTATCGACCGCCGAGAGCAGATTAGGAGTTGTAGCAGTCAAAAGTCCCAACAAGAACTTGTGGCTACCGCCCAACTGTAGCGAAGTGCAGAATTTAGGACCACGTAAGATAGCTCTCATACCGAACACATTACCTAAGTCTTCGGACATTCCGCAAACGGTTAATGACACTCGAGATCAATGAGGGCGTATTCTTTGTTACTTAATCAGAATATTCACGGATGTGCACAAGTTTTAAAAAAGTTATATCTTGGTAAGAACATAGTTGTAAAACTGAGCTGTTAATTTTATTTCTGTTTCAATTATGCAATGACTTCATAATTCAAGCATCACAGTCCTTTTAGGTACTGATTATGTTGTAACGCTGATGTGGACTTGTTCTCGCGAATAAACGAAGCTTCAAGTGAATTGGTTTTGACTGTGCCTCGAACTCTGCTCGTTGCATACTTGAAGCGTCGGCAGTGACGTTGTTGAAGCTCAATCTGTGATAAATAGACGTGAGCACAGTACACGTTCGACGGTGTTTACTAGTCGCCGCTCTCGATTGCCCTGAGGGTGAGCGTCAAGACAGTTCATCGCCAGTTGTGCACGAGTCACAGATGAGATTCTCAGCATAAGTGCAGCTACCAAAGGAGCGAGCTGCGGAAAGACCTTGAAGTGAAAAAAGTAACACTAGAAGATTTGCATCAATGATAGCAAGAACTCACTGGCACGATATGTCCTAGAGATGGTGTTATGGCTGTGAAGAGGGCATGATTTCCTGGCATTTGAGTGGACTTTAACAAAGTGTTGAGGATATCGATGACCAAGTTCAGTGAAGCAGCTGATTCCGGCAGGCGATACTAAAACCATTCATGAATGTCGTAAAGTGACACGTGAACAGCCCACTCATGATAAAGGTTAAGATCCAATCGTGAGGGCAATATTAAAGTCATGTGTTTTAAGTGGAAAGTTCTTTGATAAACTCACTTTTCGGCCAACTTCTGCCATAAGACACACTGCAAAGATACGTCTCTTCATGTCGGGTAAGGAGAGCATCTCTTGTATATATTCTGTTGCAACGAACATGGAAGGTATGTTTTCGACAAGCGGACGAATCATATCAATCGGCCATGTCTGTAACGTTATCTGTACTGCGACAGCTAGAGGGCCAGTTTACAATTTTTTGAAGAGTAAAAACAGCACACTATTTTCAGTGACCATTCGAAGAAGACCGCATATAGCCTCTAGATTATTTCCCAGTCACTCATATGCAAGACTTGGCAGTGTGAAGATCACGGTGCTGGAATCCGGCAGCATGATTGACGAAGCCCTATAAGATCATCGCAGAAAAGAATGTGCCTAGGCACTGGCAACAGAGTACCATCATCCCGACTTGGAAGAAGAGTAGCCCTGCAGATTGCATGAGCTTGCCAACTTCTACTCTCGCAGTGTTTGAAGAATTTTGAACGCGTTACGGACGGCCTGTTCGAGAACTCTTCCAACTCCCCGTCAAACAGTGTGCCGTTGTTTCCGGTTGCAGCACCATCGGTGCAATATACACAGCTCGTTTTTTGATAAATAACACATTTTTCAACCTTTGAAAAAGTTTGAAAGCAGCGCATCTTTTGAGAAGCGAAAGCAAATAAAAGTTTGAAAGCAGGAAAAACAAGACATGTCTGTCTTTCTGCACTAGCAATGGAGACACTTCCGAAAGAAGCAGTAGGTTTTAAACAAATAAAATGTACCTGGAAGAGGACGAGTTTCATTAGATTTTTGTCCTGAATAAACATCTGATGGATAAACTCGCATGCCAGCTTCCTGACTTCGCATCGACGCGCAATCGCACTGCTATTTCGTAGATCTAAATTGAAGAGAAAGAAATTTACTCTGCTGAACTTGTGTCTACGTCTATTTTAAAGATGACTGCGTTATTACCATCGTTCATCCTCCTCGCGTCACTGATTTCAATCAAGGTTTGCACCAGAATGGATGTTTGAGAATGATCAAACGCATGGGCGAGGACGTCTCGTGAAGCACGATCATCCTCACTGTAAAGTCATTCGCTTAGATTAGCTTTTGCTTTCGAAGATTTGGAGTTTTGCTTCGCCTTGATTCCAAGTTTGCTCCGACACATACGTGGCAGGAGGTCAAGCTTTACGCTGCAGGAATGCTCCTAACACCGATCCGGTAATGGGCCTCCTATTCTACCCTACCTCCTGAATTCTTGGGCCCGGAAGCGTCTTTTCCGTTACCCTTGAGGGTCACTGGGTAATCCTCACGGGAAATCTAAGAAACTATTTGTACCGTATACTCTACCTTCATATTCACTGTTTGCTTTTGCTAGTGAACCCTTTGAACACGTAAATGGACGACTGTGTGTGATTGGAAGAAAATTTGAAATGGTAAGATATTGTCCTCACTTCGCTGCAGATGAATTCTGCACCTGTGACATTAGATGTACACGACATGCATGATCATAAAATGAAACCATTCTTAGAAAGCAACTGAAGTGCGCAGGAGATGAAAATATGCGCCTGAAGAGCAATTACACATTAATGTAAATTTAACTTTTCAAAACAAATTAGGACCTGTCACATCTAAACAACAGACATGGATGTCGATAGCACTGACTAGGAGAGATTGAAGGTGCCCACTCTAACGTACAGCTCTATAACAGGTTCCATTATGCCGACAAAGGAAACGTTATAACTTCTCGATATACCTCATAAAGCATCCGCGGAACAACGTTCTCGAGTCTACTCCATATGCCGACTATAACTTCCACATAAGATTGAGGAATGGAATCCAAGGAGTACAAAAAGGCTCGAGCCAAACTCGGGATGAAACGAACCTGAAATTGTTGAGCTAAAGAAAAGTTTGAGTATGATCACCCTACTTCCCTTTTGAGTAGTCAATATGCAGCGAAAAACTTTGGTACAATACACTTACTTGCGCCTAACCTAATATGTTCACTAAGCCACAAAGGAAATAAAAAATGACTCAAAAATAGTCAGATTTCCAAATTCGGTTTCGAGGTTTTATGAATGTAGCTCCAATATTTCTGCTGCTGCGAACATATTCGAAGAACTCCAACGAGACCTCGTAGCTTAACTAAATAATGACCCCTTGTTGACTCAATACAGTCCTACTATTCGGAAAAGGAGGATTAAGAGCGCGAATATGGAGCGATGGTTTTTGTGAGAATCGTGGCTTTGTTTATGAGAAGTCTCAGGTTGACAGTGAACAGCAGACCCTACAACTGAATGGAGTTGATGTTTGCTGGGAAGAAGATCAACGGTTGTTATGGTTGCTGTTGTGGTTGCTTGTAACGAAAGCGTGCGAAGGAAGAGCGATTCTGTCAAGAGACTACTTAAAACTTTTAGAAGAGGAGGTAACTTCATCTTCTAGTCCGATATGCTACTTTATGTAGAGCTCAGTTGCTTCACAATGAACTCAAACCTCATTCTATTCCTGTTCTCTAATCATAATTCTGTCCTGCCTTTGTCTGTTTTCTCATAAAAATTCTGTGCTGCCTTTGTCTGTTTTCTCATAAAATCTATTGTCGGGACGTGGCCCCTGCTCTGGTGATTGAATTAATAAAAGTGAAGAGCATTGCATTTGCCAAATTGGCGATAGTCGAACAAGCAAAGGTTTGACCTGGTCGGTAAGAGGAGCAGTATCAAGACGATGAGCAGCCGCCATTGCCACAGCAAAGTCAGGAGAACATAGATGTTCACCGAACTGCAACATAAACAAAATTTCACATACAATCGAGACCCAAGCGTGAAATATGTATATTTTCCAAATATCAATGCCGTACATTTTCCTCTTTTATGTGGGCACCTGTATAGCGAGACTGGGCAATTGCCATGCTGTCAACAGTTGGCAACACATGTGGAAATAGTTCAGTGACAAAACGTACCTGAATTAAAACGAATGATAAAAAATACGAATGCATTTGTCACGAGATGTCAGAGAAATGCTCAGACAAAAGTATCGAATACACAAATGTTAGGGAAAACTCACGAGGTGGCATCTCGCTTTGGCAAAGTCGTCATAACGGACTTCCATTACGCTCAACAAATAGCGAATAGGGAGACGCATGTATACATCAATGGGATATATCTGAAAGTTGCGACAGGACCCTAAGTTTACGCTTACGAATATGTAAAGTTGCATGCGGCCTCTACCCCTGTGCCTCTAACAGCATCGACTCTCGTCTTGTAGCAGAGCAAGTATAGCAGAACAAGAACCCGTAAAGAAAGTTTGGATTCATCGAGAAGATCACCAGAAAATACACTCTAAAATTATAAATACCTAGAAATGATACCAAAAATTTCAGAATTCACGTATAATAATGAACCAACATTGATAAATTCATTTGAGAAGCCAGAGAGACTTTTCTGCGCTGATTCCACGGCAAAACGCAGCGTGAGTTCAGCCAACTGCGGATGCATCGGCAATGATAATTCTGATAGCTGATTTTGCATCCAACTCTGAAAAAGGGTAGGACTATGAGATGAGATGGTTCAATGTATCCACAAGTTGTTCTCAGAGCCTAAAAAGCTTACACTGATATCAACATTGTGTTTTGTGAATGCGTTTGCTGACATTAACTCTGCCATTGCATGAATGGGTAACCTGTTTCCAGAAGAAGAAGAAAGAGATGGAGTTATCGGCAGAGTGGCACATCTTGAAATGCTGATATTAAAGAACAATGGAGAGATTTCAAAATCGGATACCTTGCAGTAACATCCGCCTCAGAGAGGCACGAATTGATGAAAAGAGTTTTCCATTGTTCCATATGCCTTTGATGAATGGATACCTAAATTTGGCTTTATTTCTCGCTGCTGTTTTTATTGCCAACTCAACTGAACCTGATTAACATAATTATGCTGTACCTTCTGTAGTCGGAGTATTTCGGCGAAGTACGAACAAATAGCCTCCGATCGTCCTCCAAGGATGCCCAGTCCAACATAAAGTAGATCTCTAGCAAGCGCCTTGCGCGCACCTCCCTCCGTCTCGCTACGCAACCACTCGAACCAAATAGAGATGTGCGGTTCCACCTGGTAGCTCAAAGCCACAGGGACGCTCATAGAGCTGCAACCACGATACGATTATCCAAACGAAAAGCAACTTGAAGCAAAGAAAGCTCACAAAGTAAGCGTAGGAGTTGCAATCAGTGCAGCAAGAGCTGCAATGAGGTAGCCATCGCAAGAAATATAACGTCGACAGATAAAACTGGTGATTGCAGTGAGATCCGAAGGTGGTAGTTTCAAGCCGCAGCGATGATATAGACAAATAATCGAGAACAGCACGTCTGTCATCGGCTCAGTTGATTGCCTTCAAAAGTCATGGTGGAATATTTTCAAATAGAAATGGGAATATGTCTGCATCGTTGATTATTTGCGGTTTTAGTTTTACTGCATCACAGAACGTGCCACTTGGACGCATCGCTCTACATCATGCTTTAGGTATGTCCAAATACAAACAAGCAAATAAAAACAGCATTGGAAGGGTAAACCTGACTTACTTGTCTGCAGCAGTAGAGATCATTGCCAATAAACGATTTAGAACAACTGCTGCAGTATGCTTGGTAGCGCTTTTACCAATCATCGCTGAGACCAGCCCCTTTCGATCAAGCAAGTGAGTCTTCAAGAAATAACAAACCTGAAACAAGAGAGAAGAGTCATGTGTCATAGAAGAGCTTTTATAAGCCGCCTTGTAGGCAACTGTAAAAGCATAGCACCGCGTTTTTCACTGCTCTACCATAGAAAATGAAATTGCAATGTAAAAGAAACATTAAAATATCTGAAACCACTGCAGTAAACGAGGGCAGGAAATTTGTTCGAGTTGTATGTTTGTATGTAGAAAGAAAAGAATTACTGCTTCGTCGTCAAGTCGCTCACTGACAACCCTTGTAGCAAACATGCATTCCTTGCGCATCTCCGCCATTCGGTCAAGAATCGAGTGCGAAAGTAGAGGATTGAGAGTGACAAGCTAAAGAATGAATAGAGCAGCAAAACAGAATAACTATGGAGAACTCCAATCCAATCCAACACACGTTCGTAATGGTCGTTAAACGAGCTGCAGAAACGACTTGATCAGCTGGAGCCATGTCAAGCAAATGAGTTATCAGAGGCAGGTACATTTCAGACACATTCGCCACAACCTGCATCGAAAGTTGAAATAGGAAAGTATGGTGATTAAATGACTGGAAAAAAGAGCAGCAGTAAGAAAGAAAGTAGCAATGGAAAAGTTGCAAACCTGCGTTAGAAGATCAGATCCGTCTTTGACGCAAAGCAGTTTTGCGGCTAGCTCCTCGATGGAAATAACACTAGGCATATGAAGAAGTATCAATGATAACAACCATCCCAACTCTCCGATGTTTTCTTCGCATAAACAAGGCAGCAACCATTCTCCTGGACTCGAGGAATCCTCTAAAAATGAGAAAACTCCTTTCGAAGAGGAAAACGTGTCTAGGAGAACATACATCATGAAAACCTTCGCATGAAAAGTATGAAATTATATTTAACCGTATTTAACCGTTCTACTGTTGCTCAAACGATTTTTCTGGCACTTTTGGAAGTTTAACCATGAATATCGTAGACAAGGTTTCTCCCAAAAATGCTACACATATCAAACATCAAACACTGATAAGCGGTAGCTGAGACAAAGTAAGAAGTAGTCCACAAACCGCTTCGAAGAGTTTGACATAATGTCGTGAGCTTCTGAGGTGGATCAAGGTTGGCAAAACCATCGCTGTCTCCTGCTTTGGGCGAAAAAACAATGTCGTTTTCAAGATTTGTATAGTCCAAAGTGACATACGGCATGAGCCCACTCGTCATCGCTAGGGAGCAAATTTTCGACAGGAACTCCTTCTAAATGAGTAAGACGTATACTTCAAGGTCAGATGAATGGAATAAATGCCAAGGTACTCACCGATGCGTTAGGAGAAGGATGTGTAAGACAACCTGCAAGAAGTGGGAGGAATGGAGAGAGTTCTTCATCGCTAAACTTTTCTCCAATTTCCATTAAAGAGCCATCAACCACTGCGCAATACACGCCCGAATGGAGTTCCCATTTCATCGTCACCGTTTCGAGGCCCTGATCACATACAATCTGAACAGCTTCTGACGTGATATCTGAAATACTGCTAGCATATGCCTTGTAGAAACCTTGAAGTATGGTAAGAGTGGATTGCGACGAGAACAAAAAGAATTTACAATACAGCGGCAAATGCTTGAAACACCACCATAGCCCCGTTCCGTCTCCTTGCCCGAAGCCTTTTTTGGATACCTCCCATGTGTGACCCGAATGATGCGGTAGCCGCTTGTGTGTGCTATTGTTGCTATTGGTACGTACAGAAACAAAATTCAGCCCGGGTACCCGATCCTTAGAACAATCCTGCTGGGATCCTGGTTCAAAAGCGTGCTTGGGATTCAATGCACCTCCTAGCTACACCATCCAACCCCGAGTTATATATCTCAGAGAATGTAGTTTTCCAACTAAGCCTTAGGAGGGAAGCGGCGGGCTAGTCAGTTTAACGTTCAATTCCTACCCCATTCCAGCTTTTCGCACGAGGGGATCATCTTACCCACCCCGGTGCTCCTCCCTTCCTAAGACTCCATTCCCTCCGCATAAGAGCTCACAATCCCAGTGCCCATCCTCCTTTTTGATCCATATGTGCCTGACCCCCATCCCAACCACCCCCCCCCTTCCAACAACATTTTTACCGACATGAGGGGGACGGAACTTCCGCACGTTGGTTGGAAATGAACGCGGCAAAATTTATGGCCATTTGGACGACTTTGGGGTTTAACATTGGGGCGCCTGTTTGAATTAGAGCAGGCTAGCAAGATCAGCTGATCTTGAGGATGCGATATCCACACAAGCTCTCTTACCCTACCTTTTTTTCTCTTTTGCTTTTCTTTTTCTCTCCTGCTAACTATCAGGCGGGCACAATGTTTAAAACTGAAAACGTAACACGCTACTGTTCTGCTTCAAACCGCAACCCAATGGAAAACAACAACGAGGCCGTCCAAATCGCCATGTTTTTGCCGCGCATTTAGCCGCGTGCACCTTTAATGAACTATCACGAGCAAGTTACAAAAATTAGTGAATTGTTGTGTCAAACCAGACGGTTGATATGCAACCGCGTGTCGGAGCGCGCAGTATAATGTCAAATTTCAATTTCCAGTGGTTAATTACGGTAAATACCGCGAAACCACTGCCGCGTGCGTGCTTGCGATCTTGGATAACTTGGGTACAAAGTCGGTCACCCTAGGTCTGGCTGAAGAAGGGAGGGGAAGCAAGGGAGAGAGAGGGAGGGAAGAGAAGAAAGGGGCACCCATCATCTCAAACCTAAGAGAAGAGAAGGAGAGGTAGTAGGCTCCGCCATTCTGTAATAATGCTTAAGATCGTGTCTAATCAGGGGAATTTTTTTTTCTTCTAAGCCTTAGGAGTGAAAGAGCATCGGGATGGATGAGTAAATTGCAGGTCCAGCTTTTTGCACGAGTGAAACATATCGCGCACCACACTGTTCACCCCATCTTAAAGCTTAGTAAAAGTAATTGTATGACCCTCCAAAGGATCGCCCCAACTATTAGGGTGTCTCAAAAGTTTTGAAAAAATTTTGGTCATGAGTTTCGCAACCATGTTGCGCAAGCAAGCGCCGAAGCAGAGCCGCCTAAAAAAAGGGCAGGAAAAGGACACCCTTGGTAGATCGTCAAAACAATAGGACAATATTGCACTTGAAGTGAGTTATCATCATTTGAATTATGTCCGACCGACACGACTATCGACGTCTTCTACTTCTTTGCTACGATTCTGGCCACTCAGTCATTCAAGCCCGGAAGGAATTGCAGTCATCGATGGGCAGTACTGCACCTTCTCTCGGCACTGACTATAGGTGGTACTGTCGCGCCCTAGAGAGAGATTCACTTCGACGAAGCGTCACGGAGCGGAGGTCCACGTTCCACCAAGACCGACATTGTCTTAGCCTCCATCCAAAGCAATCCTTCTCAAAGCTTGAGGGAAATGGAGAGGACGACTTCTGCTCTTCGTTCCACCATCCACGACGCGCTAAGCAGACGTCGCTCTCGCGCAGCACTTCCTGCAGTTATCCTCCACACCTTGACTGAGCGCGAGCGTTAGGTGCGGGTCGATGTGTGTCAGAAGCTACTCGACCGCAAGCGAACGGTGACTTGGACGAGCTTCATCATCGCTCATGATGAAAAGCGGATTTCTTATGAAAATCCACTCAGGATGTGCAGTGGCTAACAATCGACATAAGGCCAGAAGCCGTTGCAAAGCGTGGGAAACACGTCAAAAATAATATGATTTCGTTCTTCTTCTGCTCCGCCGGCTGTTTCTACTATGAGATCCTATCTGAGGGTACTGCTGTGACTGTAAGGGAAATCTGCGAGCAGCTGCGGGAGATGGTTTCTGGAGCTCCTGTTTCACACCGAATGCAGGGAAAGTTTCTGATTTTGATGGGCAACGCTCGACCACATCATACTAGGGTGACGGCTGAGGTGCTGGAAAGGCTTGGGATTACCTGGCTACCCCATCCTCCGTATTCACCTGACCTTAGCCCTTGCGACTACAACACCGCTAGAAGTCTACAAACTTATACTACTACAACTACAAACCACTATCTCAATTACTGATCTCACCTTTTTGTTGTAGTATTTTTGTGTTGAATAAACCAAATAATTTTTTTCTAAACTTTTGAAACACCCTAATGCATTGGAGCAGGCTCAGGAGTGACTCAAGAAAAATTTCTCTTGCTTAAAGAGACCGAACGAGTGCCACAGGGAGGGAGGCATAAAGAGCCTCTTCCGCCACCGACGCGCGGCTGCGTAGTTCTGTGCCGTCACTCCACTGGCATTGGAGCGCAACTAATTCGCGCAATTTTCAAGGGCGTACTACGTAGACCCTGACTACCCATTCACCCGGCTCTTGTATTTGCCCAGGTCTATTCTCCATACGTTGTAGATAAGAAGGGTGGAAAATTTCGTAATCAATAACGTTATTCCCTGAAAGGAAGTATGTTCTACAGAAGCTCCGCATAGTTCGGGGGAGGCTCTTGATACCTTCCGCTCCCTACCGTCACTTCAGCATGTCATGGGGAACTGGCTTTTGGAAAGGTCAGTGTCCGCGATCCATTCTGTAGTATTTCTATTTAGCTATGCGACAGTGAAGTTTAAAAAAATTGTGAACGGAATTACAATCGGACTCACTAATCCTCAAGAGGGGAGGAGCACTGGGTTGAGTGAGATGTGAATTTTATGCGAAAGTACCATCTAATCCAATAGGTCCACTCAGTTCAAAGACCACTTTGCGGGGTCTACTATTGTAGCAAAAAAAATCCGACTTAAACTTTCAGCTCTAGATTATTTCATTGCAAATTCCCGCATCTCACCCACGCCGGCGATCCTCCCTTCTTTTGGGTTAGTTGCAACATACATTCTCCAAGCTTACAGTCGTTCCCGAGCACTGTCAGAGGCCTGCATGCCATGCGGGTGCCCGTTCTCCTATGCACTCCGACGCCTAGGGTCAGAAAGGCAGAGAACCCACCCCCTTCTAGCCATCCAAATTGTTAGCGAAATTGTGAAATGAATTGAAAACGTGCATCCGGGGTCTTGGGACCTTTGCAGAAACCTACTAGAAGGAAGTCATTCTAATTCGCAAGTGAATAAGGCTTGGCGTCAAGTTACTGTAGTAGCCCATTATACGCAATTACACGAGTGTCCAGAGCTAATTTGAAAATCGCTAAAGTTGATAACAAACTTCAAAGCCTGGGTTTTTTGCCCCCTTTTCCCACTTTTCATCTATCTCGGTGTTAAACACTCAGAGATTTAATATCGCCTTGACGCGTTGCTCGATTTGCTTCTCAATTGCATTGAAATCAGTAAGTACGTGAATTGAGGGTTAGGGTCAATAGTGTTGATGTTCCCACTCTGTTAGGAATGCTCATGCGATAGTTTCAGATTAGTCGTTCCGTACGGAGAAAGCTCTTTTCCTTTGATCACTGAATTCTCACAAGTATGCGAGATAAAACTTCGAAAGGGCACCTAGAAAGTTCCTCCTTACTTTGCTACGAGGCGGAGGAGCAAAGTTATCACAAGAGGGTTACTGAAGAGGCCGTTATTGCAACCTTTAAATATGCCACGTTTACCTTATTACTTGAGGAATCGTCTGCATCAGTTTTTATCCACGTATTGGCTTTAACTTAAAAAGCTGCGATGTCTAGAAGGCCAACAGGAAATTGAAATTGGTCTCCCCGGAAATACATAAACAAATCCAATACACCAATGCCAAAATGTGAACCACATTTTGAATACGAGTCTTGAATGAACTGTTTTCACCCTTTTTTTCTTTTGATTTTTGGGATTCCTAAAATTAAGACAAAATCCTTGGCAAAAACTGACGCGAATGATTCCCTGAACAATTTTGAAAAAGTTTCGTAATTTGGAAGAAATGGTTGAAATTATCCTGATGCTTCTTTCCGTCATGATTTTTTAGTTCGATGTAAAATATGAAAAGAACATTCAGTGCATTACTGAAAAAGGCAAGCTCATTGCGATTACGAAAAAAAGGCATGGTGTATGAATACAAGACATGTACCCGTTGCCTAGAAACACACCCACGAGGCATATGAAAGCATCCAAAATTTGAATGAAAATTAAGTCAAATTTCTGCTGATGCTCACCCTTTGTCCCAGAAAAGGTAAATAATCCCATCTTATAAGAAAAAAAACTCTGCTGGGAATCCTTTGTGTACGGCATTGCGAAGCGTTTGGTATGAAGTAGAGCTCGTGGGATGAAATTAGTGAACCCTGTGCCGCAGCCGGTTAAAAAAATAAAGAAAACGGCGTGAATTAGCTGTAGTTGCTAGGATATGTCCTGTTGTGATAACGGGCGTTTTGGCTCGACATTATGTCATCGAAAGTCTGGAGGAACACGACTTTTCTCTGAGGGACTTGTTTCAGGAAGAATAGTCTGCTCCTCTGCTGCTTTCCCATTGTATTCTGTCCCATTATCGCTTGCTCGCATTCATTTATTTACGATCCATGGTAACAATCAAGAATTGCATACCAAAAGGACATTTAAGGGGATGCCTTAACACTCGCGTCACGTATACCATGCTACAAACCCGGCTTCGTGTATAATATGCATAGGAAAAATGCCTTGGGCAATTACACGGGGTTGCTGGTGAGCGAAATGAGGGATTGCGGTTCGCTACCATGGGTAGATCTAAGTAACACGGAGTATTCATCTTCTACACTGACCTCCCGCCAGTTCAACTCAATTCTAGAAGTGTTTCTCTCTTACCTCATCATGAGCACTCCATACGACACAGTACCATCAAGTACGTACTCGATATTTATTTGGGATTGAATGCGCTTGGTGTTTCATTTCATCGATTGCCGTAGCGTTGAGTTCAGGTTTGTTATCGTTTCAACTTAACTCCTGCTTTCAGGTAGACATTCTGTGAGGCTGGACCATGGTTGATTCGTACCTCACATTCGAACCCTCATTTTGGGAATTACAAGATAACACACTCTTTGAAACTTCTGATCATGTTGTTGTTCTCGGAAAGCGATTCGACAAAAGGGCAGGTACTCATTTCCTTGAACTTTCTTTTGTTCATTTTTATTTTGAGTTGGATGTAGATCACGATACGCAAACTCTTACACCGCGATAAAACTACCCCTACTTTTGCGATTTTGGGTGTACGATTCTCCCTTATGGGTATGGGTCTTGGAAAGGCTAATCGGTCACTTTTCGAAGCACATACGCTCCGGTAAGGTGGTGTATCCTGTTTCCTGTTTGAAATGCCTGATTGTGTCTAGGCAGATTTTTCATTTTCCCGATAGCCCACGCCGGTAGAGTGTAGAGAATAGCTGTTCGAAAAGAAAAAGTGCTGGAACTTAGTGCTTCTGGTCGTGCTCATGTAGAAAAACCAAAGACATGTTAGGGGTCTCGGCGTACGTCTTTCTGTGAATGTTCTTCCTCCCTAAAGTATATAGTTCTTATTTAAGAACGCTAAAGATTTTTTTCGATCAGAACCATGTGGTTAGGATAACACTACTGATGCCAAGTGTTTCTTGCTAAGAGGCTTTTTGCGTTCATTCAGACAGACGAAGACGAGGTAGCAGTTTAAAGAGCAACTTTCAAGCTACCCACCATCAGGAAAGGCCGCAAAGTTTCTACTTGATATTCTCGCCCTCCAGTTTTGGAGTCTTTCTCATTTAGACTTCCCACAAGGTTCTGAATCAAGGCAAACTAGATTCACGTAATTTACCTCATGCGCTGTGGTTGCTTCACGTAGACCTTGCTCCTGCCCCGAGCAAAAATTTTTGCAAAGATTTCCGCTTTCCTGACGTTTTAGCATTAGACAGTTCTTGCGTTCACTTTTGTTGAAGGTTTTTCTCGATGGAAGAAACTCTTCTATTGCTATTCAAATCCCGATTTTATTGGACTTTGTCTCCAGAGGTAATGGGGTTTTGTAAACGGGCACACTGCCATTTCCAAATTTGCTTGGTGCTTTCTTGGTAAATTTAACGTTAGTCCTTGGCGCCAGCTCCAATTTGATGGTGAAGTCTCATCAAATTCGATATGAGCTTTAAGGCTACATATATTGATCTTCAATAGCGCACGGCAAGAATTTTACAGGCGAATCGACAAAATCATCTTTGCTCAGCTGTGGCATTTTATCTGTTAAGAAAATTACTTCTGAGGGGCTATCTATAACTGGGCACACCTCAATCGTTTATTTCATGTTTTGAGAAATTTGGAAACCTTCAACATCGAGGAATATTTCCATCTCCCTAATGACCGTGGTATAGTAGGTGCCGTGAAGTGAGGAAATTGTTGGAAAGAATGTAACTTAAGATTTTTAGGACTCGAGCCGTTGAGGAAGTACGTCACCTCGCGTTTCTGGTTCACGTACCGGAGGAATTTCGCACCTATAGGTGAGTTTTAGTGGAAGGCAATAGCGGAGGCAAGTGTGGCGTTTTGACATTGGCGGATGACATGCTGCAGATGACACAACTGCTGACCAACAATAAGACCAACCAGTGGTAGCTAAACCTTTGTTTTGCAGGAAATTCATAGGTAGGGAGGGCATCCTTTCCTTCATAAAGGTCGTAGCTCATTGCTAGTAGAGAGGGATTATCACCATCGAGATTGCTATTAATCTTTGCAATTGTCCGCCTCTTTGTGCTATTTCTATACTAAGGCATTCTGCAGCTTCCATTAATTAATACGGTTTCAAATTGGCATAGAGTCAGATTGATTTGTTTCCTTGAAGGTGGAACGGGTCCGGAAACCGATCAGGGATGGGGGTGCATGTTGCGATGTGCCCAAATGCTACTTGGCGAAGTCCTGTTACGAAGGCACATTGGCAGAAATTTTGAATGGAAGGAGGGCGTACCACCATCGGGCGACTACGAACGCATTCTCAGGATGTTTCTGGATGAAAAGACTGCTCTTTTCTCAATTCATCAAATAGGTGAGCAAGAACTCTTGAGAGCCAATTTTGTTTTCTATCATCTTGCTACTTTGATGGTTCTGGCTTATGAATTTTTCCAAATTCTAGGCTTTTCAGTTTGACCCTTTATGTCTTTTGATTCCTTTTATATAGCTTTTTAAAAATGAAGTTGTCGTTTAGCTCAAATGGGTGTCTCTGAGGGAAAATCCGTCGGTGAATGGTTTGGGCCCAACACGGCGGCGCAGGTGATCACTGTTTTCATCACAATTTGTTGTTGATTATTCTGACTTCGTATTGTGTCTTTCTATTCTATATCGGTCAGGAGTTTCTCTATTAAGGTTATAAAAAAGCTCGCTGTGTTTGATTCATGGTCGGGAATAGCCGTACATGTGGCGCTTGATAACATTCTTGTCTCAAGCGATGTACAAACCATAGCCACTCTAGCGCCTCCCAAAGATGCCATCAAATTAATTATGGGTGAGTTTTGTGTTAAACTGACGATCTCACTCAGCTTGAGCAAAATACGAATTGTGTGCTTCATTTCAGAAGATAATCGAAATGTGGATGAATCATATCTTACGCTCGTCAATGAGTCTTCAGTGTCGGACGACCAAAAGTGCGATTGGCGACCACTTCTGATACTTGTCCCTTTACGGCTGGGACTTACCAGTATTAACCGTTGTTACCTACCTGCTATTGAGGTTCATTGTCTTAAAAATCAAGAGTGCTGCATACGTTATTCTTATTCGGTACCTTGCAGAATTACTTCAAACTTGACTCATGTGTTGGTATAATTGGAGGTAGGCCTAACCATGCACTTTACTTCATTGGTATAGCAGGTGATAAGGTGAGAGGTTTAGCAATTCCTTTATCATTCATATTATTTAATCGACTGGAACGCTCATTTGATATTCACGTATTATAGCTCATCTATCTGGACCCTCACTATTGTCGTCCCTCTGTTCTAGAAAAATATGGTAACACGAGATTCGAGGATGGATTCGATGCGCTTGACGTGGTAAATGTTTCGTTGCACTTCGGTCCACGTTGAGTATCAGCCACAGTTTCTACTCCTGCAAACCTAAATTTTTCTATCTATGGAAGTTTTGATCTTTAATGTTAGATATATTCATAGAACGAAGATGTACCCGCTTCCGTATCTCTCAAAGGACTGAATGACGAAACGCTGGATGATAGTTCATTTCATTGTAAAATGCTTCTTCACATGAGTTATGACCAGGTATTTCTGGATCTCTTACAAACCTGTCGTTTCTGCAACAGCGTTATGTTACTCATTAAGATTGATCCATCGATGGCACTGGCATTCTTTTGCGAGTCGGCGGATGCGTTTGAAAGGCTCACTCTTGATCTCAAAAATGTTTGTATATATCGTTCAATTATAATGCCTTACGAATGTAAAGGAAACACTATTGGCTTTGTCATTTCAGGAGGTATTTCCGGCTTCACAACCACCTCTTTTCGAGCAGTTGGAAAACCGTCCGAAGTACTGGCCACCTTTCGAACCCTACACAGGTGTGAAGGCGAAAATTGAAATGAAAGGTCACTCTTGATTTTTTAAATTTTTTTTAAAATTTATCAATGCTTTTTGTGGTGTATTGATTATAGTTAGGATATCTGAAATAGCAATGTTGTTAATTCATGCTAATCATTTCGTGCTGATTAATGATTTGTTGCGTTTCGGGTCTAGTTGGAGTTATTTGGTGTTTAAGTGCTAGTCAGGTTTTTGATGGTGGAACAATATTGGGCCTGATGTTTCGACAAGTTCTTCGTTCTCAAAGACGTTTTTAAGAAACTGTCGGAGTGTTACCTATTACGCTTGACGTGGGCGAACTCAAAACTAGCTCCATTCAAACAAACGACCTCAACCTATGTAGGAAGCACAACAAGTCACAAAATTTCACCATTGCCGAGAGGCTGCTTTACTTCGGGGACGATAGAGCAAATGATGACGATAGCGCGTCACATGCATCATTTCCCTCTATCAAAGCTTACGCAGTGAGATGTAATGCAAGTGGTCACCAGTGATGTTGATGCACTCATTCTTGGGCCAGAATCGTGAATTCACGTCAAAGTCAGTCAGCATGATTTCTCCTCTGTGCTCGCCAAATGTTGCCAATTGTTGCCAAAAAGCGATTCCTTCGGTTGCTAGCCAAATGTTTTATCACACAATTGGATAAAGGCACAATCATTGCATACTTATAGGATAAATGCCCAGGTTTTGAGGAAGGCGGAAGTTATTTCTAGTTGAGGGACCGAGCTCTTCAAATCCGTCTCATTGAATGCAACTAAGTTAATTGAGACAGCAGGATCGATAATGATTACTTTTCAATTTTACGTCATGGTTTTCAGAGTTTGACGATATGTGCGCCCCTAATTATGTCATCGACGACGGTTTTGAAATTCTCGAAGAAACTGAAGATCCCCTCACCGATTTAGCTGATGATATGTTAGATGCCTGATTCGTTTATTCCTCGCTCAGCTTTCTCTCTTCAGTGTTCCTGACATGATATGTATTTTTCTTATGTTTAACATTGCTGCTATTGTACGCCATTGTATATGATTTTCACTACTTTATTGGTTCTATTTACTCGTCTTGTAATAACTGCAGAGGAGAATCTGTGACTACTAACAATGTGCTTTGTCTCGAATATTGCCCGGGTTTTTGCAGAGTTGTTGTGTACGTTATGCTTTTCCATTGTTTTGCATGCTCTTTTTTACCCTTCGCCGTTGGATTCTTTTCGGTTTTTCATTTCTAAGTCACGAAATTTTGTTAATGTCAGCTATTGTCTTTCCGCAATTTGTACGTTGCGCTACTGGTAGTTGCTAGTTTTTCAGGCATATCGGCCATATCCTTGTACTTATGACTTGTCGCGACTCATTCAAAAAATGCAATTATTTCGGCGGATTGTTTCACACACAGCACTTCTACGGTTTTTACTACGGTTTATTTGGCTGCACATTCTAAATTATTATGGATGCAGAGACTACATAAGGTTGTCCATGATAGGGTGCTATTCCACTGCATCATGTGCAAATAGTGGAAGTTGGGGGACGGCCAGTTAAATCGGTTTTATGTAATGGGTTCGCCTCACAGTTCTAGCGTTCTCCCTACAGCTCCATCGATGAGCGATTATAATTTTTCCCATGACTGGTGTTACTTTTTTTGCTCCTGCATTTCTTTTTCGCTGATCTGCTCATGCTACATTGGCTGCTTCCAGACTTCGACGTCCGTCCGTCCGGCGCGTTGCGTGCGGCGGAGGCCCTAGCCCACTTGTACACAATAGCCTGCTTTCATACTTCGAATTGCGCGCCGGCTCGCAGTGGCTACTTTCAGAGTTCGACGACCTTCCGTCCGTCCGTCCGTGTGACCGTCCGACCCGTGCGTGCTGCGACGGCGGCGCCTGACCGTTGTTGACAACACTAGATCACGCGCCGGCGCTGGCAACTCTGCTCTAGCGACAGCCGTCGCAGCACGCACGCGTCGGACGGTAGGACGAACGAACGGACGGTCGTCGAACTCTTAAAAAAGCAGTCATTCTGCAACATCCCTTCGCGCGTGACGTCACTCTCGCGCAAAGCGACGAATCCGATTCATAGGCAACAATACCACACTCGCGAATTAGCTTCACAAGCTTTTTTTTTGCGCGGTCAGACGAAAATATCAAAACTTCATGTGCGCTGAAATGGGTCGTGGCGTTATCGTTTTCGAAACAAGTGGCTGCATATGCGGGACCATAATATAATCGTGAGACCCACAACAACATGGTATGCCAGCGCCCTTTCGTTAACAATTTCTAATCATTAGGCGCTTTCAGAGTTCAACGACGCGCGTTAAAACGCAGCATTGCCGGACACACTTTGACAGTGCCGAACATTGTCGGTTGACAAAGTTGGTCGCTCGGCGGAATTCTGTTGACGACGTTTGCGCCACCTTTGACCACCCTTGCATTGGAGCATGTTATTTTCCAATCTTGGACGGCTGAATTAGTGGTGACTGCCCCTCTTGTTGCAAACTGTTTTCTCTGTTTTCAGTTTCCAAGTTAGCCATCTTTTGCAGCTCTACGTTTGCAATTGGTTGTCTTCGAGGGTCAGTTTTCTTTTTTTCAGAAAATGCCTCCATACGAAGTCTCGTTGATTACGCGATCCCTGTCAAAGGTAAGAATGATAAAAGGTTTTGAGCATAAATCAATCCCGTCTAAGGGGTGCACTCCATTCCACACTCGACTTCCAAATGTAAGAGTGACACTGCAAACTAAAACTTGATACCATTCTTTTCTGACCGATAGAATAACGACTCCTTTTTTTGGACGGAGCTCAATGGATAGATGAGAGAAATTAGCTGTTCGTTTGCGTGCCGTCCACCTTTATTGTTTACTTTTTCATATCTTACCCCTGCCTTCCACCCCAGGCTTACACTGGATTAATACTGTTATTGCTGCATTGTTATTATAACCTTAACAATAGCACCGTGGAGTCTTACTGACTCCTGAGAGACTGGGTCTATCGGGAAATATCGGGTAATCCGAATCCGAAGGTTTCAGTGCGTTTTTCAGCAGTATCTTTCTTACATTCATATAGAGGTGTAGAGCATACTCCCCTGGCGTCATTACTCCTTTTTCGATACCCCGTTTTGCTTTGTTTTGATATTCATTGCCGTTGATTCGCTGTATTTATCCAGTTTTCAGGCGGATCTCTTGAAAACATTAGTGCGAGCTGGTAAGATGTTGCTGGATCACGGAGCTGTAATTGAAAGCGTTGAATCACTAGGATTTCGCGATTTGCCCTACAAAAGGATTACAAAACAAACTCGTGAACCTGTTTATTCATCCAAGTTTGTTTTTAGAACTTATTTTTGGCACTTTTCTGCCTTGCATCAACCGCAATTTCTACCTCATTTCTATGAGGCCTTTTCAGTTTCTTCCTCTTCCGTACTCATATGTCTGTCGAGGCAAGAAAGACCACAAAATCAATCTTCACACACGATCTCGACATGGTATAGAATTTGTGACACCTTTGCAACCGAAAAAACAGGAAGGGTGCTCATTGATGGCTAGTAGTTAATAATGGTATTTTGAAATTGTAGGTTCATGTTGCGGTTGTTCCAGTAACTCCATCAGTTCCTAAAAAATGTAACCTCGAAGAAATCTTGAAGCCGCCTGCAAAGCGTCAGGTTTGTTATCCTCCTATATCGCGGTTTTTCAGTCATTTTGTTTTTTCGTTCTTTTTTGTAATGTTTTTGATTCTCTTTGATTAGGCAGCTACCGAAACCCCATGTACTTCGCGTTAATAGTGTTCATGCTATGAACCCCAGAAGCATAGTGGGGAGAGTAACTTCGTCAGGAATTTTAATGTCGGACACATTTACAATTGAATGTGAACGTACGTTTGTTGGAAGAGAAACTTGTAAGGGTCGAAGGGGCTAAACATGGGTTCTTGAACCCGTTGAGGCTTGTGCTTGCCTAATTCTTATAGAATGGTGGCGATCAAAGCCAATTTCTGAAGCTCTGTGAGCAATGAACCTTTTCTTCATATAATTACTCAATCAAAATATAGTTGGGAGAGGAGCACGGTTCTCTTTCAATACTGAGCGTTTCTGAGCGCCGAAACACAAAGAAGGATGGGTAGCTGTTCCGCTTCTGTCTAGAAAAGGATCTTAGCCAAAGGAATATAGTTTTCACATAAGCCTCAGTAAGAGAGGAGCATCAGATGAAATGATTTTCTCTTGCAGGGCGGTTAAGAATTGGATGAAATTTACTCCCCCTTCCCGGTGCTTCTTCTCTCCTGAGGCTTGGGTAAAATGCGAAAAAAACTTCATTTTTCCGCTAAGGAACGTTCCTAAGCATCATAATAGGCTCAAGCAACGGCTGCGTTATTTCTCCTCCGTCTCCTCATCTACATTTTCACCGATTACTCTTCTACTTGTGTCTTCATCCCTTCTTATATTTCTGAACATTATCCTTTTCAGTCAGTTAAAGATCTTCGTGAAGGCCAGAAAATGGGTCACTTCACTCGGCAGTTGATCTACAAGCGGACAGAAAGAGAATGGAGAAGCATTCCGAAAAGCTACCCCATTGCTCCTCAGCGACCGTAATCGATATTATTCCTTTCCAATTTGCTCGTCATCATCTTAGTTGAATCACTGCGGAAAGCGTGCACGTGTTATGCATGAGAACACACGAATTTTATAAAATTTTCATCAGCTCATCGTTGCTCATGTCAGTAGTGAATACTTTGCGGCTGTTCTAGTTAAAAGTGAGTGCATCCGATAGGAGTTGACACAGTGACTACAGTTGTTGTGAAACGATTTTCTAGATTTTTAGTTTGTGAAGCGACCTCTTCAGTAGAATTGTTATTGTTGCTACTGTTTGTTCATATAAATAATTCACAGAATCGTTACTGCTGTTCCATTCTGTTGGCTCGTTCCAAAAATGTCGGTTTTGCCTTCTATCAGATTAAGCTTTACTCACAAAATATTACTCGTACATATGCGTTTCATTTTTATAGTTGTGTGATTATGTCTTTCAACGGAGTCAACGGAGATTCTGTGGTAGACCATGGACTGTTCGAAGCCCTCTATGCGATGGAGGTAGACAAGTTTCAGACTTATTTTGTCTTCTGGATGCAAATTTAGTTTTTCTGGAGAAAGTAGGATTAGTCTGTAATTTCAAAGTTTGAATCACAGAAATTTCTTATTCATGACTTTTCTTCATCGCACGTGTTGCAGGTTTTTCGATTGGGCGAATTTTATCTTAAATCTGGACAGATGACCCCTATTTACATTGACCTCCGTCGACTTATGAGCCAACCCAGAACGCTGGTAATAGCAACTTCTCATGAATACCGATGATATAACTTCTTCTGAAGGAACCTTTTAGCGTCTGACGGCACAAGTTCTTTGTGACATTATCAATGCAAAGTACCTCAAATACGATTACATTGTAGGAGTTCCATACGCCGCTCTTCCGTTAGCTACAGTACGTTGCATCATCATTCGTTGTGTTAGACCCCAGGTTTCCTCTAATTTCTTCAGAATTTTACAGTTAGTATAGTAATTCCAGCATGTAAGTGACATTCTCGATGTACCGATGCTTATGAAACGGAAGGAGATCAAGTCCTACGGAACGGGTAAACTCATCGAGGTAAAACTATAGTGATCAGAATTCTCTATTAGCTGACTCTCTACATGTTCTCTCTTCTAAGGGTGTTTATACTTCGGGTGGCACGGCACTTCTCATTGAGGATACGGTTACCTCGGGGGAGTCAATTCGTGAAACGGCTGAAGCTCTCCGCAATGAGGGATTGAAGGTTGTCATCAATAGCAATTCTACAATTTTCATATATTGTTCTTAGAAACGCTATCTTTCGGCGCAAATTACATTGCCCTAGTTCAGCAGTACTTTTTTTCTATCGAATGTTGATTTGAATGTTTTTTTCTTATTTCAATGGAAAAAGATATATAATTCAGGTTACGGATGCAGTGGCTGTCGTAGATAGACAGCAGGGCGCAATTGAAGAACTCACATGTGCCGAAATCAGTTTTCATAGGTAGTTATATTTAGAGGTGTTGGGTGCGCCTAAATTAACTGCAGGTGATTGATATTTTCTCTGGCGTGGATGGCTGAAATGATGTGAAATTTAGCGTACAGCTCGATTACTGAACAAAGATTACTGAACAATATAACATTAGCTTTTTCGAGTAAAATCTTCTCTATGCTTAGGAAATGGTCAATAACGCAATGCACGTATTAGTTGTTGAAGGATGGCCTGAACGGGTTGATGTTTTGCAGCACGAGGCATTGCTACGTGCGACTAGTGCCAAGTAGGCTGTGAGAATAGAGAGTTCAAGTCAACGGGGAAGGTTGTTCTCTAGTTGAGAGTGAGCTGAGCAGCATACCTAGGTATTTTCCGCCTTCTGAAGAGGGGGAGGAGGAGGGGATGTAATGGCGGAAGGTCTGAAGGTTTTGGTCTTTAACATTGCCGAGCTGTTGCTTATGCAATTGAATCTTGGAGGGAGAAATCCAAGATTCGCCAGTAGATTCTCCGCATGATCTTGATGCCGGATCTCCGAAACGAAGGGCTGTTACCCTGACTTCCAGCCCAAATCATAATGTGGGCCGGTTGAGAGGTTCTCAAGTCGATTCTTTCTATACATTGTCTTTTTCAGAAAAGTGGCAAGCATCCTGTTGTTTTGCTTGTTGAAGAGAACTACACGGTGAAGAATTTTGTGCTGACTGATGCGCTCTCAGATGCATCTTACCCAGAATAGATTATTTGTCCGATGCGTTAACCGATTTGCTTTGAAAGAGGGGTCATTTTTCAAAAAATCATGGGTGAAGCCTAAAGTGCCTTTGAAATTTTTGCTGGTAACGTAGTCATTCATATCCTTGGCTGTCTCGTTCGTGCTTGAAGCAGTGACGATGGTGAAGATGTCCAGTCATTTCTTCTCTTTGCTGCTTTTCTGAAAGGGCCTCTGCCTCTTCGAGGGGCAGAGTTTGTGGAATCAACATGAGGCTTTATAGGCGGTGGCAGTGAGGATATGGAGAGCCTAAGTAATGCCGCTATTGGTGGCAAGGCCTTCTGCCACCGTGTATTAGTGATTGACCAGCACGACGGTAGAATGACGGGAGCGCTGTCGTCATTCCACAGGCGTGAGTGCTTCATTGTCTCGGAAAGACTAAACTCCTAGTAGTTATGGCGCACCCAGTACTTCATTTTGATTTCACTTTGAGCGCGGTCAGACTTTGCTGAAAACTTCTCGATTTCAGTGCCTTGACAATGGAGCAAATTCTAGATGGATTAGTATCAAAGAAGGATATAACCATCGAAAAGAAGCACGAGATTATTGGGCATTTGAAGAAGCCATTTCAAAGACGATTGTGAACACTGCGGTTCAGCTGTTTCCCTCTTCTCCGACCATTTACATTCACTCTTTCCTTTCTATCCTTCCATTCAGCCCTTGCAGTTGAGCAGATCCCGGTGGTTTCGTTGAGCACTGATTAACCTAAGAATATTCGCCCTCATCTTTCAACAGTCATGGTTTTTTCTCCAAAATACATTTTAAAGTGGTCATTTTCGGGTTTTACGCATAGCTCGCTGTTTCGAGGACAAGAAATTGTCGCATTTCTAGGGTTTTCCGTTGTCTTGGTGGTGATTTACTGTTGATTTTTCTTTGTTGGTCGAGATTAAATTTTATTGGTTTGTGTTTTATTGATGACTGAAATGTGTTTGTATCATGACTGAAGTCATATATCTCCATGGAACAGGCTCATATTAAGGTTGCAGCTACTTCTGTTCTCCTGAGGATAGCTCGTATCTTCAGGCAAGTTCGATGACAGTGAAGAAAGACATTCGCGGTAAGGCATCCCGCACGATCCGTTCAAGCGCTGATGCCGTCGCGTACTTTGATGCTAATCATCGTGTTCGCGGTTATGACATGCAGGTAAGTTCAATTTGTTTTTTTGATATTTTCTTTCTTTTTTTCCAAAGAGCCTTTCTAGGTGCAACGAGCGCATGCATTATCGTGGAACTGCGATGGAACTCGATTAGCCTGCGGATCACAGGATCGACGCGTTTCGGTAGGAACTGTGGACTCGTCATGTCGAGTAAAATGCACGTTCGTCGGTCAGGGACATGATGACTCTGTTGATCAGGTTAGTTTTCTTTGTCTTTCATTTTTTTTTGAAGGGTGTCTGAGTAAAAGGGTTTTTTGTGTGCTGGATCGATTTATTTCCGTAGCGATTTGCCATCAAGCATACATCTTCATTACGTCATGCGGATGCGGATGTATCGCTGCTTATTCTGCTAGAGTCTTGGAAAGTATTTCTAGGTAGCATTCCATCGAACAAATCCGAATCTTCTAGCATCAGCGAGCACTGATAAGTCCATTATTATTTGGGACATTCGTCAGCAGAAAACCCACACTAGGCTATCTACTAGAGGTAGGCTTCATTTTGAACCGTATAGCTTTTTGATTGTCTATATATTGGGAGTTTTTGCAAAGCATGCTGACAAAATGCTGATCGTCCTATCAGTCCACTAGTGGAATCTCCAGTATATCAGCTTCCTTCTAAATTTCTATCAATAGGATATGGATAAGCTACACACTTCCATGAAAAGTCTGAATGAATCATATACCAAGTCATTTTCAGCAGCGAATCTGTACGTGACATGGTCTCCATGTGGGAGGTACTTAGTTTACGGAGACAAGGAGGATCGGTTACACGTAATAGACGGTAGAACTCTGAGCACTCTCAAGGTTAGTATCAATTTTCAGTTGACTATTTTCGGAGCGGAAGTATCCACAGGTACCTAACGTCAACGGTTCCAGTGGAATCCTGTGATCCGCTAGCGTTAGGTACTTGTGGATATTTCGAAGAATTGTAAAATGGAAATGTGATGTGTACGTCGAGAAGAGGGAATTTAAAATTTCATCATGAATAGTTATCGTTTCTATATTGATCCAATTTCCAATTCTATGGCAATGTTTGGGGCTAGCGCCAGATTCACAGGCTATAAAGCCGCAGATCGTGGCAAAATCGGGTCATGCCGCATGCTTCGCGGGCGACGATCACCACTCAATTCCTGGATGTTCACTTTTGGATTGAGTTATTTCCCTGGTGGACTTTCAAATACAATATCGTATTCATCGATGCTGCCGCAGTGTGGCACGTATGTAACCCGTGTTTTACACTCAATAGTTGCCAGCACTTCTAATTACTTCATTTTCTTGTTCCTTTATTCTCTACCTGAAAGCAAACACAGCACGCCTTATTTGCCTCTACTCTGCTTATTCTGCGAGCAGAACTAGAAGGACTCGCTCATTTTAAGGGATAAGCGGGCTAACATCGCTCTCCTATCGAGCTTAACTCCCGCTGTCGTGAACATTTAGCAACACAATCCTGATGGCATCTTTCAGAGTAGAGCGTTGAGCGTCGGCCCTCTGTTGGCAACATGGTCGTCGATCGGTACCGCAGGTCGGCAGAAAATGATTTCCTAAATTTTCTTTTCTTTTGATATCTTTTCTAAATAATTAAAGTGACGAAAGCATGTCATTATGAAAAAAGCACTACTCAGCTTTGCTTGAATGATGTCTCCCTCAACGCGGACTCAACGGTGTGTATGTTAGCGCGAGCTACAGGCGTCACTGGTTGGAGCGTCGAGCGCTCGACGCTTAACGCTCTATTCCTGAAGTGTTCAACGGGATTTTAGGGGATGACTGTTTTTTTTAGCACAGATTAGTTTCTTCCGATTCTTTCGTTCCTATGCAAGCTTACTTCACGGAAGTGTCTTATCCCCTTGAAATTTCCATTAATTTTATAGTCATATATAATTTCTGATGTATTCATTCGTTACTTAATGGAGCGCTCAGTTTGCATTTAAATTCTCACGATACATCGAAAAAGGACCTTGGACAATGACAGGGGCGGGTGTTTGGATGGCTAGGGAGTCACATGGTGCATTTTTGCAAACGGCGCGCTTACAATGCTGCGTTCCAATGCTATTGTAAGTCCTCTACGCAGCCGCGCGCACCCATGGAGAAGGCTCTTTGTGCCCTTCTGATCTGTAAAGCTTTTCAGAGGATTTATAGCAAAAAACGTTCCACTGACGTTGACGGGTCATGTCGAGATGTTGCGCCATGCGAGTGGCCTCAGCACGACGACGATATAATGAAAGCGCACTCTGCGTGGGTAGCTTACAGTTTGCATTGTTTCAGTCGTATGAGTCTAAGACGGAAATGAATGAATCTGCATATCATCCATCTGGGAAGTATCTGTACGTAGCTACGGGCCAAGGGAAAGTGGAGATATTCAAGTGAGTCTATGCATTTAGTCGTACTTTTTCGGATTTATGTGTGAAGAGGTTACGAGAAAGCATATTGTTTATGCGTGCTGGGCATGCGTAAGCTTAGCCCCGCCCACGATGGACGAGGTGTGCGTTGAGACAAAAACCACTTTTCAGAAATGAATGCAACTTTGCTTGGAAACGTTCGAGAATGCGGGACTAAAGTGGTTGGAGTTAATGGAAAAAATGCGGCCAAATCCTCAAGTGTGCGGGGTCGGCACTAAAAGGGACGGGCTTCAACCGCGTCGACTGGTCCCGTCTGCCTCACTCCCCCTCCCTAGCACTACTTAGACCGGCACGCCGGCTCGCCGGCCGGCCGGCGGACTATGAAAGCAGCCCTTGAGATTACCGATATTGCTGCTAGGAGGCGAAAAACCTACGGATCCTCTCCTCTCTCTCGATTCCGCAATTAATCGCGCCTTATTGTACATCTCAAAATTGTACGCAGGTCAAGCATATTATCAGCCCTGTCTACGCTCAGTTGACTCTTATTGCGCTGCGGAAAAAGGTTGCTAGTTAGTTGAGTATTTCCGGGTATCTGTTTGGGTAGAAGATATCGGTTTCCCAAAGCCAGTCAAAGATCGGATGTGAGTGACGCTGAAATAAGCATAGAATTCGGATCATGTGAGCAGTATCCACTGTGCCGACCAAGCATATTATCAGCCCTGTAAAGTTCCTTAGGCCAGCGCTCTCTGGGCGTCATATGGGCACCAAGGCGGGCGGCTGTCCGATGGTTAGGCTCCGCTATGAGAGTTCTGAATAACATAAATCAGCGAGCCATGTGGCTCGAGCGAGGAAAGGTCCAATACAAAAAAACAGAAGAAAGAAGTAATTAAAAATAAAAATCACCAAAATAAAAGGGTTGGCCCATGTTAGCCTGGTACAGGGATGTGAGGAGACGCTGAGGCCCTCCTCAAGAAATTCGATGGTAACCAGGACGCGCCATCACGCAGACATGGTCAGCGAATTGAATCCCGGATCGATATCCGACGAGGCCAACCAAGTCTTTCATCCTCGGTCGCTTAACTGGTAACGGTCTCATTTGGGAAGATAGAAGCACAGATTTGTATTTTTCTGGCCATCACGATTCATTGTATAGACTGAATACTTATTTAAGATGCCATTACGATTTCGAAAAAGAATGGATTGCAGGGTACATTCCAATAATGGAATTGAATAAAGTCAGAGACTCTATCCTCTATTGTTTTGCAGATGATACAGGTGGTGATGATGCATAGAAGGTTTTTCGAGAAAAGCAAGTCCATTCTAGGATGCCTGACTTGGAGTTGGTTCGTACAGTTGCAGCACACTCGGGCCAGTCGAATTGTGTTGCACTAGCAGTGTCGCCTGACGGACAAAGGGTGGCCGTTGGAGCATCTGACGCCCTTTGTTCTATATGGAACATTGAAGAGATGATTTGCGAGCGTAATCTTGGAAGGTACTAAACTCATATTGCTCGTCTTTACGTTGTCCCTTTTGAATGCTATATTTCGAAAAAAAGTTTACTTAAAATACTTAAATTGAAAATGCTGTTAGAGTTAGGTTTGCAAACATGAGGTACAATGGATCAGAGTGTACTTATATTGGTATTTAAGGAATTCAACTATTTTAGGTTAGACTACCCTGTCAGAGCAGTAGCGTTCAGCTGTGATAGTCAATTGATAGCAACCGGAAGTGAAGACCATTCCATAGACCTTGCTTATGTCAATGATGGGTCCAGGTAATTTAGTTCTTTTCGCAGAAAACAATAATCGAAGTAATACAGCGAGGTTGACTTCGACAACTTCGTAGTTTCCTTTGCGCTTCCTTTCCTTTTTTGGTTTTCGAAATCATTTAAAAGGCAGCATTTTGTAACGCTGCCGGCTTCATATATGGTGCTTTTTCATAAACAGAGGCAACGTGAATGTTAGAAAACAATGTCGAGAGCAGAGCTCCGGTTGTGGTGTTTGTTACCTTCAAAAATTTCAGAGTGCATGAGATTCGATTGGATGGAGAAACTTATTCGTTAGCATGGCATCCGTCACAATTGATGCTTGCTCTTGCATCTTCAGGAGATCCACGCGAACGCGAAAGTTTTGGGGTGCGATTGTTCGGGTACACCAGCTAAGCGATGGTGTGATAACGTGTTTCTGGTCTCACATCGTTAAACAACAAACATCATTCTTTCGTTGGCATTCGCGTTCTTTTAGTTTTGGAGCATGCTAATTCAAATAATTATTCATTATGTTAAGTGACACAGTGAAAAGGATCGTGATAAGTGCTCCCTGAGGAATGTGACATACTCTTTGAGCACTCAGCTTTGAGTCAAGCCCTAAAAAATGTGTATGGTGAGAAAACGCGCGGAAACCATCCCGAGAGGTAAGACCAGAGTGCGAGTTGAACGCTAAGAGGATAGGTCAATTTCTTCCTCTCCAACAATTCTTTACCTCATGAAGTCTCCTTATCACACCGCTCCTCTGGGAATAGTATTTCTGACTTCTTTGTAGATGTTACGCTGTCTTAATAAAGGCATTCCATCGTTTCTTGTATTTGTTGAGTTGAATAATTCTTTAATAAATCGTTTTGTAACTCGCTTAGCGAAATTAAAAGGAAGTAGACATTGATAAATAGATTCCATGAAACGTCACCTGCGCGGTTTCCAACTTCTCTTTACATCACGGTTACGGTATTATTTCATATATCAGAATTCTAGATTGACTGGAATGTTGAACAAAAAACTACTCTGCAGCCTAATGAAGCCAACATTTGTAAGCAGCCGACAGCAACACTTGAATTTATTTAATACACCGAAGGGTGTGCCAAACAACTCAAAAGCGGAAACTGAAAGGCGATAGTTCCTTGAACACAGAAAAAAGTGTATACATTAGCCTAAGAAAAATTGATGGTAACGCCAGAGCTGAATTCGATATCGATAGGGGGTAACTACGAGAGAGAGACGGAAGCAAGAAGCTGGTATAAAGGAGCATTTGTGGAATAATGTTGGGATCTTCCTCATATGAGCAGGAAAGCAGTTGTTACCTGTGAAAAAAGGCTTCTTCGTGTTACACTGGCCCATTATGCCTAGAGAGGCAAGAGTAACTAGGGTTTGCTGACAACAAAGCTCAATACGAAACAAAATTCGATTCGGAACCGCAGGCGAGTAGACGGAAAGAGACTTCAGGCGGAAGGGTGAAAGATGAATATTCCTCCTGCCTAGTATCAAGCATGCGTCGTAGCAGAGTTCGTTGTATATGTTGGACGTCGCCTCTTATTCCTTTCAAAGCATATCTGCCAAAATTCTATCTTAAACGAGGTAAAGTAACGCTCAAAAAAAGTATTCCGCGAAATGCTTTTTCGGCGTAATTTTTTTCTTCGTGAAGTAAATCGCGGGAATTTAGATATGTCAGCAGACGTATATTCCACACAATTGAACTCTATTGGTCTGAAAGCAGCAATACCCACGCAACTAAGGGGGAAGGTGTTTGCTGTAAAAGTAGACTTCGCTTAAAGCAAAGTTAGCGGCGTCTGAAGTTATTCGCACCCTATCTCTTTCAATGTGTTTGACATTAGCGCTCGTACACCTTGGACATAGCAAAAATAAAGGAAACCCTAGAAGTTCCCGTGTCCCTGTTTCCAGTTCATTCTGAGCTCAAGCTTTTTTGGGATATCTGAAACATGATCAGATTGCAGGTTAACCCTTTGACGACTGTGCGGATTCGACGTGACGCGCCCATGGGATCACGCTCCTCTCTTCGCGCGCAACTGGCCCCCACCGGTGGGTGACGCTGTCCCAGGAGAAAATTCTTTCACTGGCTTACTGAATTAGCAGTTGGTAAGAAACAAGAAAGTATAGTGGCTCCCAAAATTGGGTGCCAATGTCCCACGTGCCAGTCATATTGGCACCCACCGGTGGGTACCATTGTCGTCAAAGAGTTAATAGTGGTAAATATTCATACTACCTTACGAGTTTGTTGTTGTCTTGAACTCTTCACGAGGTTTTTTTAAACAACCTTCATTAGGCTGACGTTTCGGCGGAATCGCCTTCTTCAGAGCCTGAAAGGATCGTAACAATACGTGATTATCCGACCAAACGTCTCCACCAACCCACTAATTGTAAGTTTGAGACCCCCAGGGCGCGCAGGTGGTCGAAAGGAGAACCACTCACCGTAACTTTGTGGGTTCTTCGAAACCACCCAACTAAATATGGTACCAACCGTCAGTGTCAGCGGAGGTACGTCTTCATTGAAGTCTGTGAGGGAAGGCCAATCTTATATAAGGCCGTAGCTCCCGCGTGATTGCGAGGCATACTTCCCTACGATTCATTTTGGGATCGGTGACCTGTGTCCAAAATGCCTGGAGGGTTTTACGCGCGCACACTTGCGACTCCTGTGCTACGACCTCCACGGTGACCTCAAAATCGCCTCCGTTATGCTTCTGAATTCGGTGGCTCCCTAAGGCAGTAGACTTTTTCAATCGTCTCATTCCATCTATGTGCTCCTTGACCCTCACGTGAAGTGGTCTTGCCGTTCTCCAATATACTCTTCACCACAATCCCGGCAAGTAATTCTGTAGACCACTCCAGACATGTTACAATCACCTTCCCTTCCAGCTGGACAAATCACACAGTTTGAGGTCATACATAGGCGATCGTATATCCTGTTACGAATCAAGCGCTTCTTTAAATTGAAGGGTGGTACGTTACAATAGCTACTAAATTTTCTAAACCCGATCTCTTTAGGCACTTTCTAATGGAGGCGCTGACTTCATCAGAAATAAATGGTAGTACAAAAGGAGTCTTGCCTCAATCGAGGTACTACCATGTCTGAGGATCACACCACCAGAAGAAGCTTTACGTGAAGTTGGAAAATTGTCGTAGCCATTGGACCAAGCTATATCGCCTGCCATTTCGAACGACTCTCTTCCCTCTTCCTCCCCAGTGCAGACCTTCCTAGCGGTGCAAAACATATTTCTAACGGCCGCTCGTTTTATTCTAAGTTAAGTCCTAAGGAATTCATACTACACCCATGCCACACATATTGAAATTCCGCATATTGATTAGATCCAGTAGGAGGGAGTTACGACTGAAAAATAAAAGGGAAGAAGCAATCGGTCGAATACTTTTAAGAACTACTGTATTTCTTGATGAGCCTCCATATTCTGGTCTGTTCGGTAGTGGGCGGAGGTGGTGTAGTGGCAAGTGGCGCACTATATCACATGCACGGTCAGGGGTTAGAATCTCGGATCGATTCTCGCCTAGACCAAACGAGCCTTCCATCCCTCCGGGGTCGATGAGTTGGTACCAGACTCGTCCGGGAGGATAAAAGCACTGACCTGTACATCGGCTGGCCACCGCAAGTCATTGTATAGGCCACATACGCACTCATTACGCCATTACGATTCTGAATGGAAGTCGAGTGCGAGGGCGCATCCCTCAGACGCCAAAAACTTTATCCTTTATCCTGTTCTGTAGTCGAATGTCCCATATTTGAAACCAACTGCATTTTCTATCTTTCTATCAATCTGCGGTCCTCTCAGATCATGATTGATCCATCACCAACGCTAATGTTATCGACAACGAATTGGGAACGAGTTTGTTTCCGAACGGCACTTATTTTTCTGCTGTGGGACGGAAAGTGATAAATTGTTGAGATCACCAGTAACCTTCGATACTGCTGTTTTGGCAATATCCCACCCCTAGAACCTGAACAGAGATAGGGCCTAGGTTGCCATATCACCCGTGACTTTACCATCGAAATGGCTGTTATTACAGAATTGGTCGTGCTACACTGTTGCCATATAAAAGGCGCCCTAATTGCGTGTCAGATGCTGTGTTGGCGGAAGCCAATGCCTAGGGGCTCGCACGATTGTGTTCACCTACTTTCTTGGTCGCCTTACTCATTTACCTGGTCCTCTGGCTTCATTATTCAGTTGACCTCCCAAGCACGATCGCCCGTTTTCTCCATTTTGCGAAGCTGCTTCTCGAGCAACTAGATTTATGTAGTACCCTGAAGAAGATGAATGGCGAAGTCTCTTAGTGAAGCCTGAACCTTTTCCTAGGTCAGGTTAGCCCTAATTTCGCTGGCCCTCGATAGATAAGTTAGGTTAATGCAGAAGTCTCGAGGCATCCTTATGCACGTTGTAAATAGTTTTAGTGCCTTAGTTCGACTCTCACTCGTTAAACAATATGGTCACCGTTATTATCTACGAAACTCGTCCAACGAGAAGGCGAGTGACGGTGTGCTAGCCTACTTCCCGTAACTTGGACTGCGTTGTCTTTGCGACGTGAGACCAAGTGTTATAATCTAAAGGATGGACGGAAATCCACCTTGGCCGCTTTTCTTTATTTGCGTGAGCAAGTTCCTGGAGGAGACTGCTTGGAATGGTAACCGTGACTGTCTGGCTTTGAGAGAGCATGTCAAGGTATGGCATTCCCTTTGAGTCTTGAGAACAGCACAGTAAAGTGGAGTGGTGCTCTCAAGTGCTAGTTGGACTGCACGAGGGATCTTCCCTTGTTGGACTACAAACAGCAACTCTCTTGTTGTCATAGAAGCGCTTAATCACTTTCACCTAATCCTCTCTGGACTAGAGTCTTTCCGATTGGGGTGAGGAGGATGGCTGGTCAAAACATCCGTGTGTCGGAGGGTAAGAAGTCAGTCATCATCGAAGGCAACTTTTCGTCCGCATCAAGGATTGTCATCGGCGTACGAGGATCGCCATCGTCGAACGTCGTACCTCCAGAATGAAAACGAGCGCATAAACAGCTGGGGGTCGCATGGCTGGCAATTTTCTGTAAGCACGCAGTACTGATGTTGTAGCTAGCGGATCGAGCGCTGGAGTCGCCTTTTGTAAAAGACGATCGTTTAAGCTGACTCTCGGCAAATGCCGCGATGGTTAGAAGAGAAATGCCCGAGTTCTATTCGAATATATCCGATAGTAACCCTCAGATTCGTCTAGTAGGTTTCTCCGAAGGCAGCAGAGGTTCCTGTAGAAAAACGACCGAAACCGACCTAATATTAGTTTGTGGTCTAAGTCCTTTGCGTCGAACAAATAAATTGCTGAAGCCGTTGGAGTTGAACATTCCTGTCTTTGGGATGCGTTCGTTGCATTCGATTTCCATTCTGAATCGTAGCGACGCTTTGAATGCGTATTGGCCTAGCCGTGGTTAGCTGTGACCAGCCGATGTACACATCAGTGCTTTTGTTCTGCCAGCTGAGCCTGCTACCATCCAATCAAACTCGCGAGGAATGGATGGATATTGATCCAGTTTTCGATCCCCGGATCATGTTTGTAGTAGGGCGCCACTTGCCACTCCACTACCTTCTGGATACGACGTGGTAGAAGTGGTGTCTCCATGTTTCTGTTCCTGATTGATTGCAAGGCGAACAATGTCAGGAGACGAGTAGTGATATTATACAAGGATATCGCAGTGCCAGTATGGGTTCAAAGGCGATACGGCATAGGGCTACATCACCGCTCTGATTCTTGTCAACTGCCGTGGAATTGTCAATTTGTGTGAATTAGCTTTCAATATTTAGCGCAAGGCTGCATTCGGGCATGATTTGAACTCGCGACCTTTCCAAATGCCCTCTTTTTGTGTTTACCTTTGTGTCTCATCGAGAAAAGTATAACTGTGAATCAACACCAGTAAATATCTGATAAAGCGCAATTTAACATTATTACCGGACTATTCGAAAAAAATTATGAATGCAAAAACAAGAGGAAAAATCTTTCAACTCCGCTTCACTACATCTGATGGGTACCTAGGGTCTGGAGGGTATGTAAGATTCACGAGCTGTCAAAGATTTTAAAGAATTAGACCTAGAGAGCCCCCCCCCCCCCACAATATTTTTTACTGTCCTGTCTAGTCTTCAATCTAGTCTTCAAAAAATGCTGAAGTCATTACAGTCTCTGCTTCCAAAATTCGTTGGACGTCAATTTGGGACACAAAGGACTAAGCGATGATAAGCTCCCATGATATCTAGCATCATATATCAGCGAGAAACTATACGCTACGCTGCAGATCCTGACACCTCTGAAAACAAGAATATCGCCTAAAATTGATAGTCCGCAATGAGATATCTCAGCGGAGGCTTTATTATGCTGACCGGAATCATTTCTAGCTCTTCTCTTCAGCTCTCTATTAGCATATTGGTCTTTGGTTTCTCCTATTTCTTCCAGAGTGAAAGTAATGGTTTTTCATGTTTCCTCCACAGTGAGAGAAACGCCCTGGTGGTGTTCACCCTTCCAACAGCTGTCGTTTGCAACATTTACATTAGACTTCTGAGTAGAAATTTTTTAGAAATGTTGTGGTGTCCCTACATCAGTTTGTTTACTCCGCACTTGTTTACCTAGCTAAATAACATGGTCTTGAGCATTTTTCCACATTTGCAAGTAAGTGATGAGTGGGTTGGAATAAGTCACCTATCTTCCGCACAACCGCCTACATTGATCCTTCCAAACTTCTCTTTCTTCATTCAAAGCTTGTGCAGTGGAATAAATAAGCTGTTCTGCTTCGTCAAGCTCTGATGAGTTTTGGTTTCAACTCCGTCTACCAAGGTTTCAACCTCGCCTACCAGCGGCATTAGGGTTCGTTTCCTTTGTCAGCCTATCGCTCCTGTTCATTCTCTTGTCGGAGGACGGAGTAGAGTGTGAATCCTCAACTTGTCCTCGGTGCACATGATGCACCTTAGGCGCATGATGCTTTTACTTTGAAGGTGTTAGTCTGTTTGTCTTGTGCGAGCTGCTTGCATGGGGTCCAATTCCTAGAGGCGTAGGTCGAAATAGAACTGATTGACTGGTCGAGAAGATGGGCAATGATTAGGATATACTCTGCTTCCTTAACTATTCCTTCGATGATCTCAAATGCTCCCCACACCTTTCGGTTCTTTGTGTTCAGCTCTAGAGCCATGTCGTTCTTCGTTTTGACTTCTCGACCTGGATACACGTAAATAGAGCATTCGGGGATTTTTGAAACATTGGGTGTAAAAGGAATCAGTCCGTGTCCCATGAACGATTTTGTTGGTAACCGCGGTTACAAGCCTACAGCCTGTCTTCCCGCAAATTTTACCAATCGTTCCGTGTTCCCGACACCCAGTGTTATAAGCACAATGTCGCCTACGAAGCTGAGGTGATGTAAATGTCTGCCGTGGACCTTCATTCCTGTGCTTTTTCTATTCCATATAACACATGATGCTTCGGAAGTTATGGGAAAATCATGCATAAAGGAAAATAACCATGTGACTCAAGCAGCACCCTTTGTGGATAGTAGGATATGCAAGGAAATAGGCGATACCAAGAGCAAACTTCCCAAATATAATTTCAGAGCAGCTCAAAAATTAAGAGGAAGAAAGTTATGGTTATGAAACCCATTAACAGAGGTATAGGCAATGAGGGTCCGTCTCGAAACGGACAGTACTGTCATCGATTCCATTCAAGGACATGTATAGACTAGACGAAATATCAGAAGTCAGGGATGTCTAAAATATCAAGCATGCTTTCACTAAACGGAGCCGCGCTTGCGATATGAGTGAGGTTTCGTCTGGAAGGTGCCCAGCAAAGAATTGAAAGAGTCCTTGAACTTTTACCGTCAAGGTTTTGTTCAGAAGCTTATGGGGTTCAAATTACGTGGATGCAGGTCGAAGGGAGTTTGGACACCCAAAATAGATGAATGTGATCTGTGGCAAAGTCGAAATCAAATTGCATAAATGTTTAGGAATGCTCTGGAGCCTACTGTAGAGCCATAGGAAGAGTACCGCTGTGACGAAATTTACATCCTTGGTAAAAGCGGGTACGGGTTAAGGCATGTATGCTCCCGGGTCCGGGAACTTCTCCCCTAACACGGCGTCGCACACGCCGCATCCGCGGCCTATCGCAGGATTGCGATGGAAGATTGGAGCGCGCAATTTGTGAGGTGGGGAGTCCTTTAAACATTTGAATTGACCGGCCGCTCTCTTCAGTTCCAATGCGATCCTGATCGTCGTTTATATAGGAGGAATCAATTAAATTAATCAAGTCTAATAAACATGAAAACTAAAAAGAAAAAACGATAAAATCCGATGAAAAAGCAAGCCAGTCAAGGAAAAATATCGCGTCCTATCGATTGGCGGGAGGAGGGTGAGTACGGTAATTGCAGTGACATTTGCCGCATGCCGCAAGGGAGAATGCCGCGATAGGGGAGAAGTTCCGTTACCCGTATGCTCCCATTCAAGGAACACCGGGAAAGCTAAGTTGCTCTAGGCGCATTTCGGTATGGGATTTGATACCGGACGAAGCATGTCAGCCCACCGCTGGGCTGGATACTACCACATGCACCGCCCATAACAACCATGCTTTCAATGTGCATAAAAACCTTGTCTTCCAATCTATCGCTAGGTCTTATGAAACATTCGAGGATTCAGCTGTAGGCTTAGGCTTAGGCAATTGGGTTCAGAATTCGACCAATTCATCGTTATCAAAGGCCTGAAAGCGTTTCAGAACTTTAGAGTGTTGCCTTCACGCTAGACGGAAACCTACTCTTAAAGGCACAGTTCACAATAATTTTGAGGTACCCCTTTTTATTCAAAAAGCGGAAGTATTGGTTAGGAATAGTTCATTGGTAGTGAGGAAGGCGAGAGATTCCGCTGATTTTGAAAAAAAAATGAAAAAAATGTAGGGAAAATAGAGGTTGGACGAGATTACGATGACGGAAATGGCATGGAAGCGATATTTGGGCGAGATTCCAGTAGTTGCAATTGCGCAAGTAGCTGACTACATCAAGCCGGAACTGTGCAGAACTGCCTTCCACTTCGCTACGGGTAATGGCAAGCTCTTTGAAATTCCTACATGGACTCCCTTGTGACCGGTGCAGCCCTACATTGCCGGTGAAACTCGTGTTAGGATACCACAGTGCGATTTTTAACCCTTTATAACGCTCTAATTAGGCCGTTTTTCGACCTAATAGCGCGACATACGCTATATGAGGGGACTCAAATTCGTTCTAATTTAATCTCAGAAACCGTTGGACAGCGCCTTTAATTAGTTGCAACTAAGACCGATGAATTTCCAGCTGAAAAATTTCCAGCAAGTGACTCTAGTCAGCTCCACCAACACCGAACAGTTGCTCAACTTTAGAGACGATAGATCAGATGAGATGTCAACCACTATCTATGAAGTGACACGTATCAGCCCTCACTATCAAAGTACCCACAGAGCAATGTATGGTAAGAGGTCACAGTTATGTTGACGCACTCATTCCTGTTATTCATAGTCTTTGGCTAGATCCACTCTTTCCACTAACCTACTGCATAACGACGCTGAATCAATTTGATATAGATAGTACATCAAATCAATTTCCTTCTAGACCAGTCTATGGTGTGCAGCCATCCGCAAGCCCACCAGTGGGCCTGCAGAAGGCTGCACTCGAACGCATAGAGCCAACCTCGTTCAAGGGTGGTGCCGGTGCAAACTTCCTCTTTGGCACCGAGAAAACCATCCTGCTTCGCTAGACCTTAGGTTGCTTGACTTCTTCGTTTGGTAACTAATTGAACTTAAGAGAAACTGCCGAGTTCTCCGTTCGAGCCTAAGGTCCTGACAGAATATATCCGAGTCACGAGGCAACTAATGTTCGACTATCTTGAATAAGAAATCACCTGCGAATCTATCGTGGTAGTCTTTTCGTGTGCTATTGCTGCTCGAGATTTCAGCACAGTAACATACAGCGACTGACCTTATGAGCATTCAGCTTTACATTTGATTTTAGCATTAACAGTCCGTACGAAATGATTCGGAATCTGAAACCTGATCTGATTTCACGTTATTGATCACACCATCACGCCATTTCTGTCTTTTCGACCACTCTTAGCTGGCAGGAGTTATTAATTCTCGTTACAGATGCAGGCACTAATCGGTCAGATGCGCTCAATTTTCCGAGACGATCAAGTTAACATTGAAGACATGGAGAAAACTTTGTTATCGTATAAAAGTGATCCACAAGACTGGTCTCGCTACGCTCTATTCGACGAACGAAAGTTGGTGCTGGTTTCCCCAAAAGGGGTTTTCTATTGAGCATTTATTAGTCGCTCATATCAATTTGGTGAGATGAGCAGAAAAAGGATGAAGGAGAATGTCTTGCGGGTGATAGATCCCGTTTCAGGGATGATTCCACGTTCGGCTCCCATTCAGAATCGTAGCGGTGTTCATGGATGCGTATCTCACACATACAATTAATTGCGGTGGCCAGCTCAAGTACAAGTTATCCCTTTTATTTTCCCATACGAGCTTGGTACCAAATACCTGGTCCCAGAGGGATGGAGGGCTTAGTTGTTGTGAGGAGTGCCTATCTGGGTTCGAACCTTGGGCTATGCATGTATGGTACTGCGCCACTTGTCATTGCAACACTTCCTCTTTTAGCTACATAGGCAGAGAGATAGTGATGTGATGGAAATTGCTCCAATTAGAACGCGGCCAAACTAGGAGGGTAGGGAATTTGGTGCTTAACAGCTAAAGTTGAACTGGTTCTCATATTATTGAGCAGCCTTTCGAAACAATGAGAAGATTTATAAAGATGGAGTTTTCGTATTGTATTAGGACCAAGCTTTGGAGAGACTTTGGGAATCTTTATGTCTTCTTATTCCCGATACAATCAATTATTTCCCTCAGATCAGTGATGTACACTAAGTTTTGTATATCCTTTTGGTAGAGCCACCTCGCTCTGTTTGAAGATGCTTGCAGTGGTTTCATTCATTTCTTCGTACTCATCCATTCTAAACGTCCAAGCTGGAGCTCTACCATCTGTAAGCCGCGTCCCCCACAGCTTAGCGTTACCCGCACAGAATAAGTAAAGATTACATTTTAAGTGGTTTTTATGGTCCTGTGTCTAAAAGAGAAAAGCGTTCAGAGTTAAGAGAAGACGTACAAGGTAAGCTAAACGCAGTGCTAGATGTTTAAATAGAGTCTGAAGGTACAAATCCCGATAAACTTAAGTCACCCATTTCGAGTCGGAGAGCGGAAGTATTCAATGAGAATAGCGTATCGTTAGCCAGGGAACCAAGAAAATTTGCCGATTTTGAAAAAATTAAGGCTATTTAAAAGTTGTGAGAATGAGAATGTACGAAACGCTATGGCGGAAAGGACATGGGAGCTGTATTAAGACGAGATCTGAGTTGATTTAATTGCGCAGAGAGCTACTACATCGAGCCAAAACTGTCCACCACTATCCTTCTCTGTCGTTATGGGTTGTTTGATCTTCTTACATGGGCACCCTTGGGAATGGTGCAGCCTCTCCAATGCCTTGAAGCTCGGCTGGGTATACAAGTAGGACAGTCTTTGGACCTCTATAACGCCCTATCTCGGCCGTCTTCCCACCTGACAGCGCAACATATAGTATACAAGGGCCACAGATTTATCCCCCGGGGATATCTCATGATTTATTTTTGTGGTGAAGTGTGCCTTCATTTGGTTATAATCCACTTTTTCTTTGGCTATAAATTGGAGGAAAGAACGTAATTTACTCCACCTCATTTGCTGAGCTTTTTTCAATTTCAGCTACACTCGGAATCTCGTCGATACTGGTAATGGAAAATATAATATGATCATTCTTTGTTGGGGACCGGGAATGTGTACAAAGTGAGTGAGGCGTTGAATAACTTCAGTGTTCATTAACATTGCATACATGACCTAAAAGCTTATCGTTTCAGCATTCACGATCATTCTGGCTCTCACTGTTTTGTGAAGATACTCGAAGGACAACTCAAGGAGACTCGGTAGGATCGGCATTTTTTTATTGCAGTTAAATATGGTAACACGTAGACTGTTCATAAGCAAAGGTCATTCGGTGGTCGCAGGGCCTGTGACTTTGGCTTTTACATCCTTGCGCCGGCACGCCGGCCGGCCGGCGGACTATGAAAGCACCCTCTAAGCGTCACCACTGAAAAGGAAGCGTTCTGGATCGCAGTGGCTATCATATGAGATTATACCGACTTGCGCGATCAGAACGTAGTTTTCGAATATACGTTTCAAACCTGGGAAACGATCCTGGGAACAGAGGGGCAAGAGCTTTCTATCCATATCATACAAGTTTTTGTCGAACACGTTTCGAAGGCGAGTTGTGAAGCGACTTCGTAGCAGGTATAGCCTCGCTGGCAGCGCATGAAACGCCATATGTATGAACTTTTCTGCATTTCTAAAATTGTATTATTCAGCCTTGAATAATGTTATAGTTTTATTCCCCTAAATCATCTGCATCCCTGCCTCGCCACAACGGACACAAGGGATCCATTCTTTTCGGGTAAAGCGCTTTATTGTCCTACTTGGGCGTTAAAAGCTTCTAACAGTGTAGTTTCGGTGTTGGCTAATGTTCAATAATGTTCGCTCAGAATGGCTTCCGTCCGCGATAGTTGGCTTGATCCGCTTGGCGATCGCGTAGTATATCTCAGGAGCCGAATATTTTCAACAAATACGATGAAACCGTGAAATACGCATTCGGTCTAGTGGTTACTCTCCGGCATTCTGACGATAGCGGCAGCGCATTGTCTTTTTACAAAGAATAATGAGCAATTTCTGTAGAAAGACTTGTTCAAATTTTATGACTTCGCCCGTGAGTACTGCTTTTGTTGTCACAGTCACAGGGTCCACTATATTTGTCAATTGTCTCCACTTCCTTCTATCTAGTGAAAGGATAGCGGTGTCCCTGATAAGTAAACCGCTTCCAACCAGGTTTGGTTCCAACCATCAGGGCCGCGTACTTCATTGCATTTCGCCGCCAATTTTCGCATCCATCTTTGAGAGAAACGAACGAAAATGTGGTTACTACATTGCATGTATTTTCAGATTCGCCTTTCCGCAAAACAACGTTGGTGAACCGCTCGTGAAAACTGCCGAGTCGTATGCCAATGTGAATGAAGTCACTTATATGAGCGGTGAGAATCACTTACACATCTCCCTCAGTAGCTCAAACCCTCCAGAATCTTGGGGAGTTCATATTTGGAACATCGTTTGTTTGGAGAACGAAAATGTTTTTCCAGATCAACTCGGGCTCCATCGAATGGAGAACCCGAGTCACTCGGAAAACGCCGTCAGTCTTCACGTCTACTCGCCCGCTTACGATAAATGCAGTTTGTTCGATCAGAGAACAAGTACGTTTGGCAGAGCGACACACCTCTTTTGGTCACTGAAAATACGTCTAACTACCTAATGATTACATGTTACTTGTGAGAGGTGTCCCTGTTATGAAACTCAGGTCAACGGCACACTTCGCAAGTGACATTCTGGTCTCGTTATGGTAAACTCTCTGATAATGACGAATTGCCATTCGATCGAATCCAGACCAGCTCAAAAAGAGGATAAGAAGACGAGTGAGAAAATGGAGAGGATGAAAAACCATAGAAGTGTTATATATGTATATGATGGTCTCAATATTTCCATTTCGTACATTTCTGTGGGATTAATTTATTTTTTCTATGTATAAATAAATGATATAATGCATCAGAAACCAATTCATACTTTCTTGATGCATTCTTGTAAACAAATGCATATGAAGGGTGTATATACATATGAAGAATAAGGAGAAACGTTTGGGCGTATATCGATCCAATCGTTTGCATTCCGCTTTTAGTCAGAATGGTAACGTTCCGAATGCGTATGATACCCACACAACAGCTTGCAGAGGTCAGTCCGTGTACAAGTCAGTGCTTTCATCCTACTAGAGGAGTTCAGAATCAGTCAACCGAATCAGAGGGATGGAGGGCCTGGTTGGCTTGCTCAAGTAGAGAGTAGAGTCCCCCGAAAATTCTGTTTCCGCTGTCAACAGTATTTGCGATCTAATCATGGCCGAGAGTAGACATGAATGAATGGTACTAATATTAGCATACGCACCGCGAGACGGTTGTCTCTACCATAAAAAGAATGAGTTCTATCTGAGTCTTGAAAAGGTCATCGAATCATGTACGGAAGGGTCATAGCCGGGGACCCAATTGACCACTTCGGCAGGGAGCGATGGGGCCTAGAAGGAATTCACGGTTGCAGAGGACCAGGTGTCATAAACAAGAAAGGGAAAAGAGTGCTCGAACTTGGCATCTGCCCACGGCCTAGCTCTCTGTACCAGAATAACGATTTAGCTCCCAAACCAATTTCGTCATGAGTCAGCAAATGAAAGAATTATTCACCCACCCAAACATGCTTCATATTCTCTCGATTGCTAGGAAATATAACTTAAATAGAAGAGATTCCGAATTCCGATGAGACCTATATAAACTTTTCACTTTGATGTTATAATCTTGCCTTTCCATGCGTCAATAAAGGCCTCCTATCGAGCAGCTTCAACACATTCCATCGACAGTACGGAAGGTGGCCACCACGGCAGGAATCATTCGAAACGGTCGTCGAATGCTACTCAGCAATGCCTGCAGTCAATATGGATAAGGACATACTCGATTACTGCTCCAAGAAACGAATCCATGTAAAATTTATACCGAGCCCAAGCTCGTGGTAAGGAGGTTTCTACAAAAAAAATTGGTAGACGTCTTCAAAAAAACCCTTTAAGCACTCTAATAAAAATCGTTCTTTACGTAAAAAGTGAACTTCCTATCTGTCCGGTCCTGTATGTGTTCATAAAAACCCATAAAATTCCCCCGGGAGCTGCAACCTTGGATGACCCGTCTTATTTCAAGGTTAGACCTATTGTTAGTAATTTCGGTGGTTAGAATTTCTTGGTTTCTAAATTTAATACTTGTACAGCTTCTCAAGTGCCTCCCTGCTCACCTTCCCAACACCAACGCGCTGCTAATGAAAATTCGTGATGCTAGGTTAGAAGGAGAAAGCGTGATGGAGTCCTTTGACGTCACCTCGTTATACACTAATGTGTCGAATGACTGTGCTATGCAAGCAATAAGTGAAATTCTCAGTGAACATGAAAACTCTGTTAATCTATATGGCCTTTCAATACCTCAGGTCATGACACTTCTGAGCCAGTGCCTTTCGTGCAACGTATTTAAATGGTCGGGCTAGTATTACCAGCAGATTGGGGGACTAGCGATGGGGCAAAGGCTTGCTCCAGTACTCGCAGTGTCATTCATGTCGAAAATTGAACAACCTGTTTTAGAGCGTAGACCCATCTTATACTGTCGGTATATAGACGATTGCTTTATTGTGTGCTCCACCCAAGCGGAGATGGACACCTGTTTCGAATTGTTCAACCAATAATCGGAACATATAAAGCCTACACGGGAGAAGCCGACAGACGATTGGCTCGCGTTCCTCAATGTCCAGGTTCGGGTAACTGCGGGTACTTTCAGAACCAAATGGTATCGTAAGCCTACCAGCAAAAACATACTAGTCCACTTTCGTTCCGCCCATCCATTCAACACTAAGAAGGCCATCATAAGGAATATGTTGCACACCGCCTCCCGAGTTTCCTCACGAGGCGAGGAGAAAACAGAGTCGATACAACACGCACTCCGCATAGCACAGGCAAACGGCTACGAAACCTCAGGATTCCCATTTCGACACAGGCGAAGGGCGGTCGCTCTCAATCGTCACGAGGGAGAGGAAACAAAATTTCCATTTTGTGTCCCGTTCATATCAGACGATTTGAGTGCGGCTATACGATCATGTGTGAAAAAGGCAGGTCTTCAGGAGATGGTGAGAGTCGTGGATATCCCACCCTCGAATCTCAAACAACGATTGGTCCAAAATCGCCTGTATAACCGCCTGTGCACAGCGCCTTCGTGTGTCATATGCCCATACGGTAAGGAAGGAGACTGCATGACATCCGGTGTTGTATACTTAATATCGTGTCTTCAGTGTAAAGAGGAATATATTGGGGAAACAGGCAGACCTCTTTGCATCAGATTAAAGGAGCACCTGGATGGCATGCAAAAGTCGAGAACAGCGACTCCTTTAGGAGAACATAGGGTACGATGTCATGGGAACATGAGGTTCGAGGTGGCGGTCACGATATTATCACGTGAACCCGATATTGCGGCGCGGCGAACCTTAGAGGCCTTTTGGATCATGGCTAAGGCCCCTAAAATTAACCGGAGGGAGGAGTGCGTGGCGATTACCACAGAGCTGGCGCCCTTTGCAGCACTATGTGGGTTTTGACCTACGCTGTCGATCCCCCGCGGGGTCCTCTCGGCGGGGCGGGGTCGGGGGCTTATACAGTAATCGATAGGAGTTGATTGGGAAGGGGTCAGCGGCGCGCTCAGCCTTGTGTGGCTTTTTGAGGGAGTTTGATCTACGTGATCAGCCTCTTGGAGGCCCCTGAAGCAAGTTGACCTGAGGCTCACCCCTATTTAAACCGCAGCCACACCAGCTTAGGGTGATCGGTGACCCCCAAAGTCGACTACCCCAGAGGTTAGTTACCAACTTTCGACTTCCTAGTAGCCCACGCCCTTTGAACTTTCTTTGAAGATTGAAATAGTGCTTGATCGGATGGTTTTTCAAATGTCTTTTGTCTTTCCAGGCTCCGAGGAAGGTGAAAGCACCGAAACGTCAGCCTAATAAAGCTTGTTAATATCTCGGTTCTACAGCTTGAAAATTTACTTCAAAACGATAGGCAATTCAGTATTTCATCTCGTTGTGTGAATAATCAATAAAGACCACTTCATCCCACGAACACACGAACCCGATTCTCTTCAAGAAAAGGGGGCTATGTGCTCATTAACGATCCTAATCTCGTTTGATAACAATGGAAAATGGGACAAATCGCTGGATCCCTAAACAAATTCAAACGATCAGTGAAAATACGATTGCCGTCGAGAAAAGTCATCACAGGTACAACACATCCACTCAAAAACAGTTTTGTTGGTTCCCATTTACATGTTTCATAAGATCCGAAAGTTGCAACAGGGCAAATCCCTCTCTTTCCGAAGAACGAATTTGATGCCCGCTTTGGTCTCAATCGGAAACGCAACAAACCGGCCAGTTCTCCATTGTCAAGACGGTGCAAGTACAATGCGCACAGGGCGGACTTCTTGTTACAAGCAGTGCATCACTGCAATCAGTGGAAGCATGCATTACCACTGTAGTTCCTGAAAGAAATCAGATCAGCGGAAATACTTTTTCCAATCCCCCTCGTCATATACGACTATGAAGTCCGTCTAAAAGCCTGGCATGAGAACCACATCGTCCATCAAACACCTGCGAAGTGTAAGGCTCATCCGACATATGAAACAACACACAGCTTCTTATGTTTTGAATGGATCTACATTAACCGATGTTGGACTTTCAGTCAAAAAATATACACCATTCTTGTAATCGCAACAGTTGCAGCTCTAATTTCGTTCTTGTCTTGCTAGTCAAACTGATGTTTAGAATGGCTTGCTTCCTTACACCTCCACTCCACTACTCCACTACTGGAGCAACCATGGAAACTGAGCAGAGGAAACAATTTAAAGAGGTGTATAAGTAGACGATGATGAAAACAGCGAACCAGCCGAACTAGATTCATCTTTTGTGTGATTATGATCATGATTCACATTCGTCTCGGCAGCTAATGCTTGCAGTTTCATCAATATCAGTTGACGAATATATCTGCACCATAATCAACAATACGAAAACATGGTTCTTTGATCGAGCTACATTAATAACAATGCAGTCTTTATAGTAGGATGCACGTTTGGTGCTCCGAGATGACAACGATGAAGGCATGGGCACTATCTTCATCATTCTGCTTGATAGAGGATACTCATGAACTCGTGACGTTTTCACCCGAGATCGTGCATTCGCTGCTGAATCAAGCCATTGCTGCTATCTTCTCGGAAGATTTTGAAAAATGAGTGCGACAACACCAAGGTAACGGATACATTGGAAGTGTGCTCTTCTGTAGCGAATAATAAACCATGCTTCACCTACCGCATCCCTGCGTGTGGTTGTTTGTTCTGTAGTTGTCTACTCTGCATCCAAAGCTGCTTTTTTTCTACAGAATCTACCCAAAATCAACTCCTTCGGCAGTATGTACTGTTTTCAACTGCCCCAGCTGGGATCTCACGGCAAAGGCTCACGTCACCATGACTCAAGGAGGTAGCACATCTTCATCGCAAGTGTCAAAAGTTCCAGGTCCCAGAAACCGATGGAACAACGTGCAATTCACTCCTATTGGCCCGACCACACCTCAGTTTCCAATACTCAGTTTAACATTCCCTTAAAATGAAGACAACACAGGGATAGGTAAATCTGATCAGAGGGGCAACTGGTACCGCATACCACAGACTAACCTCATGTGCGACGCTCCAAGATGCCAAGGAATTCAAATGTGCATTCGCAAGAGAATCATGCAAACTCTCTCCTGGATTTCAGAAAGTATCGTGCAGTTGCTCAAATGGAGGTATCGGGATCAAAATGTCAAAATAAAAATGAATCCTAATGTTCTACGGCAAAAGGGGAAAAAATTCCTCATCACTCGGAACAATGTTATATAACAATGACAACAAACAATAACATCCAACAATGACAATGATAAGTTCTGCCTATCCATGCCGCAATAAAGGCTTCGTATCGAGCAGCTTCAACACTTTTCATCGACAGTACAAAGAGCCTGTGGCACTTTCTCCGAAAAAAAGAAGGAGGAAAAAAGGAGATACTCGGTCACCTACAGCAGCGGGGAAGACAATCGAAAATCATCCGTGTCATCGCTAAAAAGTCGTCTCTTGAAACTGTAATGAATATCAAGGAATTACATGGCGAAGAATTATTGAATCTGAGCATAGGCCTCTTCTAGCCATCGAGCTCCCAGGAGGGCAACGATGAAAACGGAGCAAAGAATTAGGTCGTGGAAGCTGCGCCAAGAGGGAAACGAATTCCTCAAACGAAAGATTCCGTAAGCTGACTTCCCTGTGCTTCAGGTACCGATCCAGCTGACTTGGAGCATTACCGTGGAGGTCATACAAAAGCGTGCAAGGTAATTGCAGGGCGAGACCCGAAGTAGTTCCAGAGATGACAATGCAGCATAGTTCGTGGACGATGACCTTCAGCTAGTTTCAGAAAAGGGAAAGGACGCGAAAACCACAGAAAAAGAAAGGCTGAGAAAGCAAACTCTAATAGAAGACGAGAACTTTAGAAGACCCACTTATCTGCAAAATCTGCAAGGGGCTCGCAAGACTGTTGCATTGAAAGGAAAGAACAAGGAACCCCACACGCTGTACGAGAAACTAGACGAGGAGGGGAGAGTTGTTCCCAATTTGCCAAACCTGCATAAAGCCAACACAAGCTTTGAGCACCAGCTGGTAATATCGTCGTGTGGACAAGTGGTCAGATCAGACGAACAGTAAGAAAAATGGAAGTTGGGAGAGGTGTTGGTTCAGATGGAGCACGGATTGTGGCATATAAGGTGCTTGCAGATCACGGGATAATGTTGTTCACTCGATTCTTGATGCTTCGGCTGCATGTTTCGAAGGTCTATAACGAATGCCATCTTAATAGATCAGCAAGAGATGGAGGAGTGCCGAAAATACCACTTTATCAAACCTCACCTCATGCAACAAGTCCTCTGGAGTCGGCTCCAAAGGCGGAGATTTTTAAACACCTGAATTTCCTCGTCAAGGAAATGCAATGGGTCTGAACGGTAAAACGGTAACTCGCACCCCTCATGGCCTAACAAAAACAATAGATGTCATGGTTTGGGCGCAACAATGATGCCTGTTCCCTTTCTCGCTTAAAGTGGATGCCATCACACGAGAATTTATTTACCGACTACTGAAGACTTTTCTACGCTCATGATATTGCGCTCATACTAGAGGGCAGAGATAAACTCTAGGAAAACTGTAGAAATGGCAGAACTAACTGTCAGTCAGTTTCTCAGATACGGAGAATGCACAGAGCTAATCGCAGACTGCCCCGGAGAACGCATCGAAAGGGGTCAGCACTTCCTATGCCCGAGAAGCTATATATTTCCTGATGGTATCGTGGACCAAGCTGCAACCACCGATAAACGCTTCATGGATCATGTGAAATCAGATAATTATGTAGTACGTACGATATTATGTAGTATCCTGTGCTCCACTCAAAGGATAGGCCTGCCGAACAGTGGAGACGATTTACTCTGGGCCCGTAAATTAAAAAATGAAAGACCGCTTCATATCGCCGGAAGAGGAATGCTCAGTTGGGCTTGCTTTCGGACTCGACTGGACCATGTCAGGAACGAGAACCCCAGAGTGATCACCAAACAGCTCCTGTTCAGCTGAAGATCAGATGGCAGCGTCTGCGCAGCGGACTTTGAGCATGAGCGGGATTAACGATAGGATGAAGTAGTAGCAGTGGTAGATAATGGATAGGTCACAGATTTTGGTGAGGGTGGACGGTGAAAGAAAGGGAATTTTGGAGTAGGCCACTCAGGCATTGTCCGCCATTCAGGCTAACAGACCACTAATGGTGGGATTCGACTAGAAGGTAGCTAGCCAGCTTCAGCTGTGCTATTTCGCTGATCTTTTTTGCACCTTGCTTTTGGCTAAATCGCTCCTCCTATCGACTGTCCCTATCCCTAATCAACAACTGGGTTATGTCTTCTCACGTGTATGATTCCAAGGTGCACCCATAATAAATTTTCTAAGCGTGGGTTGTAGCGTCGTATGAACGGGTCCGGGAACTTCTCCCCTAACACGGCGTCGCACACGCCGCACCTGCCGCCTATCGCAGGATTGCGATGGAAGATTGGAGCGCACAATTTGTGAGGTAGGGAGTCCTTTAATTATTTGAATTGGCTGGCCGCTTTTTTCAATTCCAATGCGGACTTGATCGTCGTTTATATAGGAGGAGTCATTTTGATTAATCAAGTCTAATTAACATGAAAACTAAAAAGAAACAGAAGAAAAAACGATAAAATCCAATGAAAAAACAAGTCAATCAAGGAAGAATATCGCGTCCTATCGAGTATCGGGAGGCGGGGTGAGTACGGTAATTGCACTGACATTTGCCGCATGCCGCAAGGGAGAATGCCGCGATAGGGGAGAAGTTCCGTCCCCCCCCCCCACTGTAGTGATCATTCTTAATTGATTATTATTATGACTAGTTCAGACTCACCAAATCGATATTGGTCGCTGCCAATTGATCGTAGTTGCTGAGATGAATTGGACACACTGCAGAGAATGTAAAAATACTACATAAACCAAAGAGTAAACGTTCACGTTGATAGCAACATTCTTCGAATGGCACTACCATCAAATAGTTCAGAAGAAAATGCAGTTCATGAAAGTAGTCGGAGTGATTCTTGCTTTTGCTTTTCCTGCTCTTCATTGAATGACTAAATAGTGTGTAGCGAGTGCAGCCGAAAACCGGTATCAAGAAGCCCGTAGTTATTAATGGCATTGTGCTCCTCCTGTCATGCGTATGACCAAAGACAACAATACATACATATATGCCACTCCCTTGGCAGGTCGTCTTGCTGCTGATGACATGGTAAGCTAAGCTTCTAATCATTTTTTTCATCCTCGTTAGCATCGGGAGAGGTTTTGCAATGGCATCCGCCGAACGCTTAGTTAAATGACAGATTAGATTCGTTCCCAGAGAAAACTGTAACACATTATCTTTTCGCGCTACTTTGATATCGATTACTGCTTGATAATGTGCTTTTATTCATTTTAATTGCTTACATATAAATAATTGATCATGATTAAATTGTTGTTTGAGAGATACAAGGCTTTCTGATCTTGTTAGTGACACATGCATCAATTCATTTTTTGAATAGACCACCTGGACCTAGAAGTATTTGCTTGACCATCCAACAATTCGTAGGCTGTTTACCTCTACTATTCGAGGAATTTTTTTTTGCAACAAGAGGCACTGAAAACTGAGCACTATTCTGAAAACAGGCTCATAAGGAATCATGAATGGATAATTCTCACTGAGCTTCTGATCAACTAGGCCATATATTCTATTCTGCTTTAACCTGAATTAAGAACAAAGCACCTCCCATGCCAATCCCGTCCTACCAACCAATATCGCCGTTATTAGGTCGCCTACACTAATGACTATCCGTAGTTGAGGTTGACTAATCGAATCACGATCCTTGGTTCTACGACGTTTGACGCACTAAGCTAATACCTATTCTTCCAAGAGGAATTCTAAAACAAAGGCACTTTTCAAAATGACGAAACAAAAGTAGAAATCAAAGCCATTTCAACGTAAAATATGCGCGACAGTGGAAGGATTAGATTAGGGGGTGACGCTAAGTTATGAAAGAAGGCGCCGACACGCTCGAGGCTCAGTTGCCAGACGCTCATGGCTCTCAATGAGGCTTTTTTCTATTCACCTGATCTACTGTGAACCGTTCCTTTGAACAGAACTGTTGATATTCGATCTTAGCTCAGCCTTTTTCAGTGCCCAACTCACTGAACACCTAACTTGGGGGTTTTACTTCTTATTTTTCATATCATTTCACATTGTTCCTGCACTCGGAAACCTTAGAAATTTGACCTGCCCACCTTTGCTAACCTCGCTCACTAGCACCTATTCCACAAATCATGAATGCGTGAGCTAAGTTTCTTCCTTGCTTCTACTCACCTTAACACGGGGCTGGAACTTTTTTGAACCTGAACACGACTTTTTGGCTTTAGCTCTGCTCACTTTAGTGCTCTTCCCTCTAACTACTAACAGTCTACCCGTGTTTTAACGTTATCCTCTAACCACTTTCCAATGAACCCTAGACCATGTTTGTTTGAACCTTTTCATATAACATCAATCTCCGCTCTCACTTTCCTTCCCGATGGCCTACCACATCAACGCGAAGGGGGAGCGGAACGCGCGGCATGTGGACCTGCTGTCCGTTTTAACCACTCTTCCTTATGTAGAAGAAAGACTCTGGATTTCTCTTTACTTTTTGTATTTTTTGCCGCTTCGCGTTCTAAGCTGCGGTTTAGAAGTCGGAAGAGGAACTGGAAGGAAGGCCCTTGCTTCAGGCCCATCATCCACCTGCCTGAGGTCGTGGTTGAGTTCATTTTTTACGCGTTAAGTTGCACCAGAAAGCCAAGCCATCTACGTCTGAACTACTACGTTCTTGACCAAGGACAGGGCCTCACTCGAGGAAATATCCGCCCAAAGACAAGCAATCTGTAGCCCTGCTACACACTTTTATCTTCGTCTTTAGAAGTATGCTTATATGGTTTAAAAGCGCCAACATTACTACTGCTAGACGAATTTTGCTTTCATTATGCTCTTCAGCAATGTTTATATAAGTATATATATCCATATACATATATATGGATATATAATATCCATATATAATATATCAATTCATTACTTGAATAGACCTGGACCTGGAAGTATTTACTACAAACTGCAATGTAGTAAATACTTCCAGGTCCAGGTCTATTCAAGAAATGAATTGATATATTATATATAGATATATAAGTAAACTTCCTTATGTAAAAGAAAGACTTTGGATTTCTCTTTACGTTTTGTATTTTTTCCTTAAAATACAAAAAGTATTTTAAGGAAAAAATACAAAAAGGCGACAGGACGGGAAGCGTTCAAACTTGGTAGGAGCACAGGCGACAGGACGGGAATTTGTATACATATATATATGGATACAAATTCAACGGTACGCCTGCATGTCCACACGGCCAAGAGTGCTCCTCCCCCTCCAAACCTCCCCTACCCCCGTATTAGAGGTTGGCACGCGCTTCATGTGGGTATCCATACGCCAAAAAAAATAAAACGGGTCTCGGGGGCAAAGCAGGCTGCATAAGAGAAGAGGATTAAAATGGCGATTTGTACTCTCGATGGGGGGGGGGGAGGGGGAGGGGGGTTCGCGATTCACGCGTGACCCAATTAGAGCTCTTCGTGCACGAAGAATTGCTTCAGTACCTTTCTGTTGAGATGGACCAAATAAGATTTGCGTGGTCCACGGCCTCACCATGAATAGAGCAAATCTCTTCACTATGACAATGAAGCACTTTCGAGATTGAAAATTCACTTCATAGGTCAACAATTTATTTGTCAAACGTTCGAAATGAGAATAACTTCAAGTTTTTTGATCCTAGAAAACGCAATCGTTTCGTAAACGTGCATAGTTGGTCATTTTTTTACTTGTGTTACTTACAAGTTCTTATTCCTCCCATTATGATGGTAGGCATGATGTTAGTGTGTCTCGTCCGATGACCTCATTATATTGACGCGTGGATCGCACCACGACCCTTTCAATGCACAAACGCTTGCATCGGAAGCATGTATTAAAGATCTCTTGATGCAAGCCAGGAAGATCAAATACGACGGCATCGGACTGACCGAGACGAGAATGCACCGCCCGATGTACGTTATTTTCAAAACTGAAGAAGAACTGTTCCTTGGCGGTGTAAATGCCCTCGTCAACACGCATCCGTCCACGGCAACATTTCGTACAAAAGGTTGACAGCTCGAGTCGGACGCTTGCGAATGTGAAGATGTGGCCCAATCCCTGCTCCAACGATCTTCGTTTTTTACGAACAACATTGAACTACATAGGAGGAGAGCTAGAAGCGTTTTGTATAGATCTGAGGAGGCTCTACGGAGAAGAGCATACTTTCTCTGGGTCATCGTCGGTAATTTCAGCGCCAACACCCCAGATGAACGGCTGAAGAGCTTCACATGAAGTCTCATGGATTGGAATGGAACGAGCAGGGTGAAAGGTTCTCCGAGTTCATCATGTCGACCCACACAATCCATGGTAACTCGAAATTCCAAAACCCTCTCATTTGCGGTGGACATGGGAGTCACCTGGTGGACAGTTCCATATTCAATGAATCACATTGTCTTTAACCGAAAGTTTTGTCTGACTGACGTCGCTCTCGCCCCAAAATTCTACTTTGAATCATCGTTTCCTCCGCGCTAGATTCAGCTTTTCAGTGCGTGGGGAGAGAGCTGTGAAGTTCAGAAACCGAAAAGTGTTCTCACTTCGCTTTACTGGCGAGTTTGTGGGGAAATTCCGTCAGCTACAATATTGATGAAGAATACAACCGGTTCGTCTAATATCTTCACGATAGTGCCAGGAAAGCGGAGTCTCAAAGGTGCCAAAAAACTTCTCTTTCGAAGACACTCAAGCAGATACGGCAGCGTGGAATCGCGCGACTACAGGCAGTAACCAGTCAACATCCGAACTTGCGAGGCTATGCAGAGAAGCGATAAAGGAAACATGGCAGAAGAGCAGCAGTTTTGTCGAGGCCTCCGAGGTTGGGAAGAGCAATCGCAAAGGCTCCCGAGCTCTGTCAATTATAAGGTTAAGATGACTGGTCCCGAAGTTGCTTAAGAGCTCACAAAGCACAGGCTCAGAGCAGCAAAGTTATACAATGAATGTGAATACTCTAGTGGGCCAGGGCTTGAATACCGCTTCTGTTTCGATAGCATCGAGGGTATTCTCGCTGAACAGTGTGGATTCATTGATCGTGGTGATCCCCCTCCCCTTGAATCAGGACCGCTCGCATGGTCGCTCCTCATCAAGTGTCCTGGGAATTCAGGATGGTCCTTGAGTTCATAAATTACAGATGGGCCATAAAAACAAACATTGTCTAGGTCTCCCTTCATAGACTGCGACACAGTTTGATTAGATTCCAGGAGGTGCATTCCGACATGTACCGCGTGACTAGTTGAGCCAGGATTTATATAGTAACTGAACGAGAACTCTTTGTATACAGGGTGGGCCAATATTATGATTACACAGACATTCCATCGCAGAAAACGAATAGAAAGCCAATAGAGCAAACCAATTTCATTAAAGTGTTTATGACTAATTTCTTATCAAAACTGTACGTTGACATTGGGATCTGTTGCTTTCTGCTTTTGCCCAACCCCAGAGACGACGATGGACGGCATTGACGGTGGCACGCAGCTAGGGTCATTGAGTTGGTCCCGGCTTTTTGCTAAGCATTTTCGAGATCATTTCTTCTCTTATTTTGACTGAAGGATGCTTTCATCTCAGAGGCTGACCACATGGAGACATTCATGGGATTTACGTCAGGGCTCCAGAGTGGTTACTGATCGAAGGTTATGAAGTCAAGAAACCCCTTTTACGAAATTTCTAGGCAATTTCTGTTCTGCGGCCTGGAGCTTCATCTTGACAATATGACCGGTTCGAATCACCAAAGTGTCCTGTTGCGCACGAAGAGATCAAACAGGCCTCCTAACCAACTTTCACTCCATAATTTACAAGAATAATCGGTGTCTCTGCCTCGGCGGTGACGCTAGCACAGGCCATCACAGAAAGTTAGTGAGCCAGGTGCTGTATCACTTTCAATCATTTAAGCTCCATATAAATCTTATCGCTCTACTTATTGAGCGCCTATTCCACTGGGAATATCTTTTCGTCGGTGAACAGGAATTCCATACGACAATTTTTTCGGATGCGACAGGCAGCTTTTGTTAGCCAACCTTTCTCTTCTCTTTAACCTGCTCACTGGGGAGATCACTTTCTGATCGTATAAGGGTCCCGTTGTGCAGGTGATGCTTCACGATTTCACGCAGAAAATTTCATGAGGTATCCATTCATTTAGCCTTTTTGGACTCAGAATGAATTTTGCTGCTACGTAGACCTTTGCCCTGCTTCCTTAAAACTTCCCCTAAATATAACCACAGATCTCCTTGGTTTACCACTCCTACCTGCAATTATTCCCAACTCTCGAGAGCGTCTTATGGTTGAATGCACCAACTGCCTTGTTACGCTAGTTCGTCTGTAGATGCACCGTGCCAAAAGTGCTTGTAAATGCAAAGCAACGTTTGATTCACGGACTAGTTACGCTTATATTATTTTCAAAATCTTTCAAAAGTTTAGTATCATTAGAAAGGTAACAATGTAAGCTACCTTGTAGAATGGAAGAAGTTAAATGAATTGTTATGAACTCAGAAAAAATTTGCTATGAACGTCAGCGCGCGCTGTAATCATAATTTTGGCCCACCCTGTAAATGTGTCGGGACTGCGTGTCGTGCAATTCGACATGGCGCCATCTCAAAATAAAGGGAAGGAATTACTGAGGAGATAACATATATGTGCCTTCTGCTTATTGGTATGTAGAAGGTAGACGTGGCGTGGAAGAGATTATAGTAAAGACTGTATATGAATTTTCGTTGTTCTTCTGAGTGCAGTAGCATTTCCGTAAGAACGGCGAGGGAGGGCCACCTTCGCCCTGTGGTAAAGAATGTTGGTGGTAATCGATCTCGTCCAAGGGATTATCCTCCCATTCGACTCCCACCGATAATCGTAATGGCGTAACGAATGCATATGTGGCCTATGCACTGACTCCTACAAGTCAATGCATCGATCCTCCCAGACAAGTCGATTACCAATTAACTGTCCACGATGGAAAGTTTGGTTGGCTAGAGCAGATATCGATCCGGGATTAGAAGGGCTGATCATGCGTGTGACAGTGACACCACTTGCCACTACACCACCTCGTTCCCTGTCTCCGAGATACTATTTAGATAGTAACTACTATCCAATGGAAACCTGGCGAATCTCTTTTTTTCACTGTCACAGACAAGATGCTCGCCTAGTATTGGCAGTTCCGTCTTTTTATAATGAATGAACCGATTCATTGCTAAGAGGGATTATGATCCAGATATCAAACTTCTAAAGGCACATTTCACGATAATTTTGGGTAATCCAGATTATGACGATGAGTGGAAGATAAGACGGGAAATAGTGCGATGAAGGAACTGCGTGAATCGGTGTTTCGAAAGTGAAGAAAGGCTTCAAAAGAGGGGCCTGGACGAGAATGAGATCGGAGGAACGAAGAAGAGAGGGTGTTCGTACGAGCTATTGTGTCAATGCGTACGTGTGGTGGTGCAATAATGCAATCTGTATCGCCTCGACACTCGTCTGACGTGACGTCGATCGAGGGGCGGGAAGGCTGCGCGAGGAACAGGGCTTCCACCATGCCCTAACTTTCGAGTTTTTGGACGCGAGAAGATCCTTTCTATTCCCTTGGAGGCCACCGAGTATTCCTAAAGGAAGAACTCAGTGACCGTTTTCATCGTGGACCGTGCCCTTGGAGAGGGTGTCAGATTCGTGAATAACCCATGCATTTCGGTAGTTCAAGTACTCTATGTGTTTGCAGTCTTTCGAAATTGGTTCAGCTTTCACAGACCTATCTGAAAGATACAGCGCCTCAGGGGATGTTGGTGCATTTCTTTGACTCATGAATAGTTGACTCTTGGGCTCCAGTTACCGGGGCAGAGCCAAAAAACTAATCAATGTAAACGGCAACATGACTTCTAGAATTGTATTGACCACTCCGGAATGTTGAACTTTTTTTTCTATAGAGTCTATGGGCAGGCAAACTACATATAACAGATAAAACCGTTCAGGGTCCAACCATTCAGTTTTATTGCATTCTTGGATCCTATATTGGGTGCCTGCTTTTCTTGATGGCGGCTTTCATCACTATTTACGATCTGTTTGACGAGATTGCGGAATTCCGTGAGCGTGTCGAAAAGGATCTCGCCGATTTCACGGTAACACTTCCTTCGAAATAGCCGTTTACTTTCTTTTTCGCCAGAAGTACTGCATCTTTTCCAATATATATCACATTTCAGAAGTACTCGGACGAGGTATGCAGAACGATGGCGTTGCGACCGAAAATGACGGAAAGATATATATTTGATGCAATAATTCGAGTAAAACAACGTGATGTACATGGATTGTAGGAGAAGCTTCTTGTCTCAAATGTTTCAATCTGGAGAGAGGCAAACATGAGGGTCTCTGTGACTCCTATTTCCTTCCATTTCTGTGAACAAGGAAGCTGTACTTGAATCTCAAATACAAGAGAACAGTCACAAACTTATCAGATAGCTAATTTCAATTTATGTATGTCTAACTCGAACTCGTCAGAAAACTGTTGTATCAACTGTTGTCTTCTTTCTTCTTTTTTTACTGCTCTATAACCTGAATCAAGCAGCAGAGGATTCAAGTCTTCAAATTTTCATTCCATTTTCCGTTCCACATTCACCTACTTCTTCTCCTACATCGAAAACAATAGCTGTGTCCCTATCGTTGTGCACTGGGATAGTACCTTTGATCACACACCTTTAGGATCCCACTTGCAACCTCTTCCCTATTTGTCCACAAAACTCTTTCGGTCCTGGCTCCCTGCAGTCTATCTCAATCATGGCCGACGTGCGTGGGAAAACTTATGTCCTTCTAGTCACTTCTGCTACCTCAACTTTATTAGGGTCAGTTCCCTTTCCTTTCGAACATCCGCTCGCTTCTTCTGCATCGAAACCAGCAATCGATATCCTCACTCTTATCTTCTGTAGCGAATTCATTCCCAGTAAGACTTCGTCCTGGGGAAGAGGCGATATGTGAAAAGTTATTTTGTAATTCCTGCCACCATCAAGCATTACCTCTAGAATGGCTGCTCCCACTATTTTCATTTCAGCGCCTGGCGCATCGTACACAGGCCCTAGTTCCTTAGCACTAAGTCGGAAGTGCATCGACGTCGTATCCGTTGGCTTGCACCTTTTCCAGCAACGTTATCGGTATGATGCTCACCAGCGAGCCACTATCAATCAAGGCTGATGCGGTCATCCCTAATAATATATCTTGACTTTCTTACGCATGCACCTTGCTTCCGGGTCTTCACCCCGTAGCTACGTACTGCTAAGCAAGACCAACGAAAGCAAACCTCTGTCGTTGGTCTTGCTTCCACCCGGACTACCGATTTTTTTCACTTTTGCACTTTTCGCAGAAACTCTCTAGCAAAGTGGTCAATCTGGGCGCAGTTGAAACACTTTCTGACGGTCTCCTCAACCACTGGCCTGCTTTCGCTGAAAACGGGGGACAGGGATAACCTTCCTGTCTTCACTACCCGCTGACTCACTGCCGGCTGACTCAACCTAAGTTCGCTTGTGAAAGTCGGGTTCTACTCCTGTCCGCCGCGAATAGATGCACTTCCTAGTTTTCCACTTTACTGGTTTTCCTCCTCTCCTGTACTGACTTGCTTCGACCAATACCCTTGATTGTTCTAGGCTCGAAGCAATTTGCTTGACTTCATCATATGCGTTCTTCAGACTCGCCCGGCAAAACCCTTATCAGCTGGACATGTTCGGGCCATTCACGCAAATTTTCCAACAAAATTTGCGCATTCTTTAAAGATCTGGCGTCGCCTGCACTCCCTGGGTTTGCCCTTCTAGACAGGCTCTCCAAGACGACGCAAAAATCTGCAACGTCCTGCCCAGGTTTTATTCGCGGACTGTGCAGTTCCGTAAGCGCTCTCATCCTCTCAGCCACGCAGTCACTTGATAACAGCCGACCTAGCTCCTTGACGACCTCCTCGAAGCCTTTGTCAACGATACTGCTTCGCAGGGTTCTCACGATAATTTTTGCGCGGCCCCCTGAGTGGTCATCGCTCAATACCTCGATCAATGCCTTGTCGTCTATTATGACTTTACTGTGTTTCCGACGGAACTTTCTAATGAATTCATCAAAATTTTCATCTGGTTTCCCTTAGAAAATCTCGGGATCAGCACAAGATAACGACTGTACATAATTCGAAAGGCTCATATTTGAATCCTGACCTGTGCTGGCTGATCCCATTTCCGAACGAATTGCAGAGCTGCTCGAGTTGCGTCCTGAGCGCACTCCAATCTGTGGGCCCATCTGATCCTGCACGAGTGAAGCTATGCAGTTGTGCCGAATCTCTGTGAGCTTCCTTTATACCGCTCTCTGATTGCATTTCCATTGTTGATTTCTTCAGGCTCTTCACTGTAGCACTTGCTGCAATGCATCGACATTTCATTCATCACACAACTTTTCCAGAATATTTCCATCCCCTTCCATTGTCTCAATATACTCTTGCCAATCCTCTTTCGACTCTATGCCTCTGACCCTTAGGGTTTCCTCGATCTCTGTGTCCTATAGGCGGGTGACGCCGCTGCACCCTACTAGCGCTCTTATCTTCTTCACACCAGCTCAATTCCACCTGATAGGCTCTCTTCATGCATGCTCTTATAGCGGGCGGAAATTTTGTGTTCCCGCATTTTTTCCCGCATATCAACAGGGATCTGCTTGATCATATCTCTAATTTCTTCTAACACACACACACCAATTCATGTGTGGGAAACTCACCGGGGTTTCATTCTCCTTCCTATCCGGCTCGCACATTTCCACTTCATCCAACATCTATCTCATCTGCTTACGACGAACGGCGAGGAATACGACACGAGGCTAATCGCGAAAAACAGCAATTATTCGCGAAAAACAAGAAGCAATACGCAATCCACGAAGCCGATCCTTATACCAATTCGCTCTGCTGGTAGCTTTCTTTTCTACCGTTCTACAGATCTGCCTTGTTGCGTGGTCACTCACTGCACTCTGCTGGACCGGTTCGGCCCTCGTATACTGTTTGACAGGACTCCAATAGTTCCAATTTGTGACCGACCAACAAACAAGGGCAGTTAACCGAATAATTTATCCGGCAATTTACAACGAACGCGATACGAAACAAACAGCGATACAAAGAAAATGCGAAAAAATTGTTGAACGCTGACACCGAGACCAAAAAAGTTACGTCGAGGAGGGCAGCAGCCGGGGCAGGTCCGTGGAAGGGTGGGCTCCGAGTAGAAATCAGAATAAGAATAATTTCTGAGAGGTCGCCCCCTTATATACTCTCTAGGGCCTGTGAATCAATAGGTCATACTAGATCTCCTCTCATTGTCAGTCAAATCACTTACAGGGTACGCCGCTTGCGTGCACAAGTTGGACCTTCCGACAAATGATACAAAAACGTAACAAAAGAAGAAAAGGTGGCACTTCAGCCCAAATGTTAGGAAGCAGTTGGATTGGCCAACTAATGCCCAGCTCCCTCTTTTGACAAACTTGCAGTAGATCAGTAGATCAGTAGTAGTACAAACAACGGTAGATCAAGTTGAAGTTTCCCACTCATCGCGCCCCGTGTGGGCGGAGTCTAGTCCTGCAACCTATCATTAGTATTTCTATCCTGCCGCCTTTACTCCTACCGAATTTGAAAGCCCTGTTCGAGGGACATGATTTTTCCGTCAAGCGTCTATTCTGGGAAAGTTCCAAGCAGGGAACGGGACTTGCGTGAAATAAACGCTCGATCGGAAAATGGCAGGGCGTGGGCGGGCGTCGGTCCTGCCACCCACCGTAAGTGTTCCTACACTGTTTCCTGTATTTATGAAAAATTCAAACGCCATAGGTCCACGGGAACAGGAGCATGAATTTCCGGTCGGACACCCACACGAACACACAGGTCAGCGTTATACAGGGCGTCCCAACTTTATAGGCACTTATTCATTACAATATAATTCATACTTCGAAGCTAAGGATGACAGTGAAATTCGTATTATTCTACACGAAGGTACTCTCCTCCATTCCTTCCCGCCCGTTCTTGAGTCTCTCTTTCAACGGTTCTGAACTGAGATGAGGCAGTCGACAGTTCCTCTTCTAATCATTTACCATACTGAGGAGCCCGATGGATCACCGTACTTAGGAGGACTAGCTGTTTCATCAAGCGAAGTCAGCTCATTGTTTTAATATCTCTGTCAACAGTAAGCACTCTGAGAAATCGTCTTTGTCAATTTTCACGCCGGTGCCAACCAAAGTTCGCGTCTTTCCGTGGGCCGTGACTTCCTAAATAAACATTATTCTGCTGTCCTTATTAATAAATTTTTCGTGAGAGATTGCAACATTGATTTTTCTGCCCAAAACGCCGTCGCCTTACTTGCTGAGAGTTGCTTCAGACGTGAAGCACTTTTTGTCAAAGAAAATGATGAACATAGGCGTGTCCTACTTAAGTAAGTCATCAACCTTCTACATTTTTTGACCCTTCACACCCAGAAAAAAAAGAGGCATTTCTGCGCACTATAGGTAGGACAATGATGCTTCTGCTTGACAATCCACGGAACAGGAGTTATGAATTTCCTGTCACACACCGATAAACCAACAGACACTTGGCGTAATACATATATCGTAGAATAACATTCGCAAAATGTTGATAACGAAATGATAAACAGCGTACGTAATCGAGGTGTGGTAAGAACCATTCATAGTAACTAGAGCATTTCTTACGAAAGGACGTCAGTATGGTGAGTTGGTATTCATCTTTGATTGCTTGTTGCAACATCAAATTGAAGTTCGGTGAGGATGTAGTGGAGGACGGGACTTATGTGCCTCAAAGGGTGCGCGCGGCAAATCGCGCTGCGAAATTCGTGGGGGTTTGAACGAGTTTATCGCCTATCATTGGGCCAAAACTCGAACTAGAGTAGATTAGTAGAACCGGCCGACCTTACTAAATTACCCTACTCCAAGTTCTTTCCCCAATAGTAGGGGCCGGAGTAGTTCGGATCGCCACGATTTTCAATTCGCTGCGCGCGTCCTCGGACGCACGTGAGTACACGTAGACTGCTTCATAGTACGCCGGCCGGCCCGCGAGCGCGCGAGCACGCCGGCCGGGGGCGGCGCTTGGCACTTGTTTACAACTGAACCTTGTCCAATACCGCAGACCGAGTAGTCCCCCGGCCAGCGCCCTCGCGGGCCAGCCGGCGAATTATAAAAGCAGCCAAACCCGAGTGTAGTTGGGGAGGGAGGGGGAGGTGAGGGGATACGCGTAAGAGTGTTAGTATATCAAGAATTCAAACACGAAGTCACGTGTTATTTCGTGTTACACGACTTACATGCAATTTTTTAGGTAAGCCTTAGGAGGGGAGGAGCACCAGGGCGAGTGAGCGAGTTTTCAGCTTTTCGCTCGAGATGGGCGTCTCAAGGGTGTCTGCATTAAAAGGAATGGTGCAATCTACTCAAACTATATGCGAACTAATTTCAGGAGAGTTCTTTCGACGAAATTGATGACCTCCTGAATGATGGACGTTGTCTGGAAGCCTACCATCTTCTGGAATCGGTAGAAAATTTTTGTTATAAGGAATAGAAAATCGAACAAAAAATGTTGAATCGATTTTTTGTTTTATATTTTAGTTACAACTCTGTTCAAAAGCTAGTTTTTTTTTGGCTTGGATATCCGATCGAAGATATTATTCAATCTCCCCTGTGGTAGCTTTTGTCGAGAATTGATCTCGTTACCTTGGCGCATAGAACAGCGTTTCTGATATTCGCCCGTTCAGCTTGGAATTCTTGACTCCAGTTTGTATCAGGAAATCCAAGCGTTGTCTGATTGCATACTTGTCTTTCTAACGTAGAGCCCAAGTCTCTCAGGCGTATGTCAAGACTTCGTCCAAAAGGCGTGCGCGGAGCAGGATGTTCTTGGTTTGCTTCAATACTCCCTCCATGCTCAGAAACGGGAAGTCATTGACAGTCGTATCGTTAGCATCAAGAAAACAGTAGAAAATACCCTTTTTCTCATGAATATCGTATAGGTGCAGTCGCCATGCGAGTTTCGATAAACAGTGCCGAATCCGAACAACAATTGTTTTGCCTCTCGGTATTCGGGGTTATAAGTTTAGGCACAATGACGTCTTCAAAGGTAGTGAATGTCGATCTTCACTTTCATTCCTAGCAATGTATGATGTTCTCGAAAACGGCACTGAAGAGTTTAGTTGGAGCGACGTCGCCTTTTCTGACATCAGCCCTTCTTCAAATGACGATAACTTCTTGTAGAATTGCGAGACTGAGACTGATTGTGAGATTTTTGTAGAACGTGTGCATCGAGGAACACTATAGTCACCAAGAGCTTCGATATCCATTTGATATTCGAGACTTTTCACTGTTCCCTCATCGAATCGTCTACCATTTGGAGTACCACTTCTAAGTGCTTGACTTGCCCTCGTAATCTGCTATGGATTATGGAGGAAAGTCAGCGATCCCTTAAAAGATTATTCATAGGCTAAAGCTGGATAACACAAGAAGCCACTTTTGCCGGGGACTCATAAGACTAGCTCCATAATCAGCTGCGTTGGTGTAACGACCGATCGCATTTCATGCTTTCGAAATAACGATATGAGAACGATTGTTACGGAAACGACAGAGCATCTTATGTGAGCACTCGTTAGGGGATCTATAAGGTCAGGCAGAGGGAAGGACACACACCATGATGCTTCACTAAATTCATAACTCCTTTCCAAGTGGACCTAGAGTGTTCAAATTCGGTAGGGGCACAGGAGGGACGATAAGAACACATGAGGTGGGTGACAGAACCGGATTCCGCCCACAGGGGGTGGGGTTTGTACGAACTAAATGTTTTAGCGGAAAATCATAACTACTGTCCCCGTGAACCTGGAAAGTTCAAAGTTGTTAGGAATACCCGATGCAGGGTAGGGACATTAATGGTGGGTTTTAGAACCGGACTCCGCTCACAGTTCGCGGGATTTAAGCAGAATAAATGTTTGAGCGCGAAATATTAACTCCTGTCTTGGTGGACCTAGAGCGCTCAAGTTGAGCAGGATTATTGGAGGCAGGATGAGATCATTTAAGGTGGATGGCAAGACCGAACCGCGTCCACAGAGGACGGGGTTTCTGCCTAAATTGCCAATTTGGCCCTGGGGCATACAAAACTTGGTAGGAGGACAGGCGGCAGTATGGGAACGCTAATGATGGCACAGGGCCGGACTCCGCCCTTAGGGGGGCGGGATTCTCGCGAAATAAATGTCTGAGGGAATATCCATAACTCCTGATCTCGTGGACTTGAGAGCAAAATCAATAGGGGTAGAGGGGGGAGGATGGGAGCACTGACGATAGAGGATGCCTTGGAGAACAAGATCCAATCACCAACTGAATTCTAGCGCCTTCGTTATTCACGATCCTGCTTTGATTCTTTGATATGTTCCACTTGACAAGAAGGGTAAGTGCACTGATAGGGACCGATTACAAAATTTGGTTCACTTCTTGCTTACGACCGCTACCCAGCGGGTATCCGATTCAGCGAAGTTTGCCATTCATCGAAGGATCACAGTTTCTCTCTGCTTTGATATCATTCATGGCAAAACTTATCCGACTGCTAACAATCTTGGATTCTCATTTAATGATGTATCCGTATAGAAAAGGAGCTACATTCATAAAAACATTTGATAATAGTATTACTATGACTCAACAATGTGTGAGAACCATTCAAGGGTTCGGATGACTGCCAGTTAAATCTTTAATGGATCATTATTTCCAACATCAACAGCGACAGATCGAGACAGATTGTAATCAAAGGCACAGGCATCGGCACATTTCGAATATCGCTTGCATGCCCTGTTGTTCCTCTATCGAACTTCGTGTTCCGAAAAATATCATCCGTTCCAAAGGAACGTGCTGTTTGCCGTTTATCACGGCTCTATCATAAGAAAGAGGGAAGCCCGCAGTTAGCCGGGCAGTCCGACTGTCTCTATATATAAAGCGGTAACTTTGTGTGTCTGTTTGTTGGTCGGTTTGTGCGTCCTTCTGAAAGACGCTTGGGCAAGATGAAAAGTGTGAATCTCACGTAAGCGCGGTGAGGAAACCGTTATGAAAAGGGAAGTAAACAAATACTGTTCATATTGGTCCTCGAACAAGTCGTAGGTAAGCGGTAGTGGGCGCATTAGCGTGCGTGGCCCAACTGGTTAATATTATATCCTACTTCATATAATTTGATAATCTGTGTATTTGTGTGTCTCTGTGTGTCTGTGTGTGTTCGACCAGAGCTATATATTTAAGATGAACAGCGACAGATCGAGACTTCCGATCAAAGGCATAGGACATTTTGAATATCGTTTGCATGCCCTATCGATCCTCTATCGAATTTCATGTTTCGGAAGGTATCATTTGTTCCAAAGAATGAGCGTGCTGTTTGCTGATTATCACAACCCTGTCATAGGAAGACGGGAAGCCTGGCGTCAGCCGGTTGAACTAACTGGTATTGAGATAAGGCGCAAAGCGTTACTCATTAGAGTGGAGTTCGGTTTGAGGGCTTTGTTTTCTCTTCGTTAGATGCATATCTTTCTCGCTCTGATTCCATCATTCCTTCAGAGTTCTTCGTCCTCTACGGACAGAATGGGTTGGTTATATCGCGCCGCAACGGCTTGCTATAATAAAGGCTGCGCTGAAGGCGATGAAACCCGATTGCAATGGCTTCAAAAAGGTGTTTTCCTGTACTCCTGCCGAGTATTTTATCGGACATTTCTTTCCTTTTATAATTAGGCGAGTCAATCTGCTTGAAAAACATTTACAGCCCACGACTACGCTCTAGAAGCGCACGAAAGAGAACCAACGGATGTTGACGTGCTCTCATTGCTTTGTTCAGCCACTGGCAAATTGGCTGAGGATAGCTCGATGATGGACAAAGTGAAATTCGGATTCGAGTTTCAGGTATTCCTGTTATTCTGAAGGCGGACTTCAGCGGCGTAAGCAGCAGCAGCGTAAGCAATAATGTCATGTGGATGGAAACTATGGGATTGGGAATATCATTTGTCTCCTGGTGAAGTATAAACTGGACGAGTCTGTAGAAGACCCTTGAAGTGACCCCTCATTTCATGTGTTGAAAGAAAGCAGCTCGTATTTGCTAGCTTCAATGGATCTTGGCTTGCTGATGTTGCTTCCAGTGCAATGATCACCTCCCGCTTTCAACGAGCACAGAAAGTGTCCTCCAGAACATTTTGGCACCGAAAATGCTAGCGTTACGCATTTGTATCGATAGATTGGCCTGAAGGCACAGTTATAGTAATTCTGGAGTATCTGGTTTGAGACGAATAGTGGAAGTGATAGTATAGAATAGTGCAAAGGTCGCGGATAAATCATGAAAAATGGTCTTCTCAGAGAAATGTAAGTCTTTATAGAAGTAGTAATTGGAGTTCGGACGAGAATGTGGCGAAAAAGTTGCAGGGAGGGCGCTATGTGAAGTTGTCCAAATGATATTCCATTGCGTATTGGCTACAGTAAGCTTCCTGCATATGTCAATGGCGCAACCTCTGCAGTATCTACAGCACAGCGTTCACCCTTGGGTGCGGACGTCGGCTAAGATGGTTATGGGTCCCTTTACGCCCTATCTAGGCCGTTTCCCGACCACGTCAATCATGTTTTCTTTGGGAGCCACATATTGAAACCATTTTTATCGTGAGCGGTGACTTTAAATACTTCGCTCTTCGAGAGTATAGCTTTTGAACCAATAGCTGGATCTTCCATCTCTCGTATTTTGGCTCGCCCAGGTTTGTAGAGTTTGTGCATTCATCTGCACACTGCGCTGTCTCACATATTACCATTCCCAATAATTGAAACGCCCATAGAAGTGACGTAAGATTTCTCTAGGCGTTTCGAATATTGGAACTGTCTACCGACTATCTCTACACACAGTATACAGAAGCTGCTGTCAGCCAGGATGGTTGTGTCCATCCTTCCTTTTTCCCAAAGACGCACTTATAACTGCTTATCCGATCCTTCTTTTGTTCACCCAGCATTCAAAGGCCCATTGGTCTACACAGACTGAAACTGTGTAGAGCGGCGTCGTGTGGGATCGGGATTCACTGATTTAGCCAATCACTCGAGATGCACTGCGGACATTCACACTGTGAGATTGAATCCATTTCGAGACCGTTTTGATGGCATTTCGCATTCAAGGAGCCGGGGCTGGGTGCTGGGTAAGCCATGGGGTTACTTAAAAGCCGAGTGTCCCTACTGAATTTTCGTTCCTGTTCACACCTGCACCTTAGATGTCTATTGCCTTGTCGTGCTGCAGTGGGGTACTTTGGAGCGCGCTGTGTCATTGAAGCGTAGTTCGATGCAGTGAAATGCTCAATAGCGCCAGTTACAATAATGTTGGAATATCGTGATTGATCGGTTTCCTGAAAGCGTATGCTCTCTTCAGCAATACCTTGACAAAGCTGTCGCCCTAAGTGCGGATTCGTACGAGTTTCTGCATATGAGAGGACGATTCGAGTATCAGGTAATGCAGTTTAGTCTCTGAGACAATATCATTCGTTAGCTAACAAAAATTGTACACCGTAGAAAAGTATCAGTTGATACGGTTCAGATTTCTGAGCCTAATAAACGGAGCTATTCGAACAGCCTTTTGCAAACAAAGACTTCCCAGTCTTCCCAGTGTGGGGACCAACGAGGCACAGTAAATCAAGGAAGTTTTCTAAACAGGAAAGAACCCAAGTCGAAGTGGCAATTTGAAATGGATTTGTACTGCTAGACGTGTTCTCGTATGCTGATCTCAAATCTGTCCAAATCTGTTCCAAATTTGCCGAACGATTCTCTGGATGAGTTATGAGGGTGATCAGTCCGACACTAAACACAGCACAAAAAATATAGGGCTGTCGGTTTGACTGCAATGACAGTGGAGCGGCGTGAGAGTGACACCTCATGTGCGAGGGACCAAGTTCGGGTTCTGTTGAGGACGGAATTTTTGCACTCAACAAGACTTTTTTCTCGAAACTTTAAGATGGCCTGAGAATTCGCTTTTATGTTGATTTGGTCGCAGCCCACGACCTTTGATGCTTAAGTTTATTCTTCTCTCACCCTAACCGTACAAAAACGCTTCAACTATTCTTGCATGTTTGCGCCATATTCCATGTCCACAGTAGAATGACTTTTACCGCTTTACAAACATATGCGATATTCTGTCACACATTGTTCAAAGCAGAGAAGTTTTCCACAGTATGTACAACGAATGAAAGAGGTTTTGTCTCATTCTGTTGCTCCACAATTACTCACAGGATTCTAGGGAAAACGGAGTTGAAAATCATCTAGATGAGAGTAGTCGCCGCCATGCCGTGAAAAAGAGAGTGATTCCTCAGAAATTGAAGAAAAGAATAAAGTAGATAAAAGTAGATAAATGTTTGTGAGCAAGGAATCGAGCCACGAGCGTATGCGCAAAACTTGAGATCATAAGCCACTACGGATTTGGTGATACGTTCAATCATATTTTCGAATTTCAAATGAACTAAACACCCAGTGGCTGTTTTAGCCTTTTACTGCATGGATGTCATCACATTCAGCTACTTTTGTGACGATGAAAGAGCTTGGTAGATCCACGTTCTCTGAAGGACGCCTATGAGTCCACTACCAGCAGCATTGGTCTGGAGCACATGTGTGTGCTTCGTAAATACGTTCGGAGAACCGTTCTGCAAATTCGGGAAGTAGATTCGAGATCACGTGCACATCGCTGTTGAGTCTTCATAATGTTATATTAGGTTGGTGCGAAAGGAATGCAGGTTTTCCTACCTTAACTCTAAATTAACTACAACTTAGCTCCAACAACATTTATTCATTCAAAGTAATCACCATTACAATCAACACACTTCTGCCAACGAGAAACGAGCTTCTTAATACCAATATCATAGAAGTCTGGGTTTCTGGAAGCAATGTACTCATTGAAGGCAGTTTCTGCATCATCTTGGTTTCTGAAGCGTTTTTCCCGCAAGAAGTTGTCGAGGTGCTTGAAAATGTGAAAGTCAGTAGGTGAAAGGTCTGGCGAGTGTGGTGGATGATCAAGAGTTTCGTAGTTCAACGTCTTAGTCTTCAAGTATATTCGGCTTGACCATAACAAGTACCTGATTGTGGGTGAGATGCAGTAGGAACGAAACTGTCGCGTACTTCTTAGTCTTCCCATTTTCCTTCAAATGGCGAACAACTGTAGTGTGATGGACATTGAGTTCCTTCGCAATGTCTTCTGTCGTTTTGTGCGGATCAGCTTCGACGGACGCCTTCAATTGATCGATATCAAGTGTTGGTAGACGGCTGCCATGTGGTTCGTCTTCGAGGCTGGTATTGCCGGCACGGAACTTTTGGAACCAACGTTGTACTGTGCATTCGTTGACACTTCCCTGGCCCCATACTTCGTTGATATTTCGAGCGGTTTGAGCGGCAGCCCGACCCAGCTTCAACTCATAGAAGTAAATTTGACGAAAATCGCGACTAGACATCTGAAAATAAAAACCACATTTTTTTAAAATTAAGCAATTTGAATGAAATTTCACATACATATTTAAAAAGCGCAAGGAATAAGCTTTCCAACAATGTATAATACCCAATAAAAAAGGCTTAGTTTTCTTTTAAAAAATAGTGTTGAAACTAGTAAAACAAACAACCTGCATTCCTTTTGCACCAACCTAATAGCATAATGAATGATGCGTGAGATTTTGTGAGCAAAAATATTATATTGAAAAGTGAAAAGGAGAATACCCATGTTCCACTTTGCGTTTCAAATACATCTCAGAAAGCGGGGTGAATTTGCGCATTCCGATTGGCCTGACTCTCACATGGAAATATGGCACGAAGTGCGTAAATGATAACCCTTATTCAGGTTTCGACGCTAGGTATTGCTGAGAGAACACTAGCGAGAGCTCTTGGAAGTCTCCCTAATTGTAGCCTTGAAAGTGCACTGCAGGATCTTCTTGCGGTGGGTTTGAAAAGTTTCATCTCTCTATGAATTTTTGATGAGTAGTATTACATTTCTACGGTTCCAAAATGCAGCCAATAAAATAGACAAAGCGGTGAAGCAGAAGTAAGATCAGTTTCCACGAATTAGTCAGTAGAGAGAATGGATTGAGATTACGATCTGAATTTTCTATCCGTGAATCAATTTGCGTCTTGTATAATACTTTCCATGACACCGTTCCCGATCAAGTTTTGAGTAATTCTGAACAAAGATCTCCCGCGAACCACCTTTTTGATAGATATGCGTTAATCCAAGCCGTCAAAAATCTCAATTTTATATTGGCTTACATGCACTGTTGAAGGCGCACTATTGAGAAATTTCCATCACTAACCTATTGGGTTTTTACTGTACATAGATTCGCCTTCATCGTTGTGCTGAATAGGATTTTTTTCTGTAGCATACTCTAGAAACTTGGTACCGTAACCCTCCCTTGACCTGTATGGGTTTACCTTGATGGCATAACTCCTCTGAGGATTAACAGGTAAAAAGATTAGATCGCAGTGACTAAAACAGATGAGACCTTACAGAAGTACTCGTTACGAATGCAGATCTAAAATCTGCGTTACAAACCTACGAGATGATGCTAGTAACAAACTTAGGGAGTTCGTCGGTGTAGTATGGAATTCAGCCGAATAATTTGCACCTCGATAGCCCGTGCATGCTGAAAGGTCTACAGTTCTTTACAGATAGTTCCCCTTCAGTGTCGACTAGTATCGGCCATAAATGTCGCGGGATGAGTGGTCAGCACTTTTTATGATGTTTTATGATGTGATCTCTCCCGAAGTCGTCGTTGCCTTAAAAGTATCAATCGCGGTCTACTGGATTGCTTCTTTTCTCTTTTTTTTGCCGCGATAAGTTCTGGTTGTAAGTTGTTTTTTTGACTGAAACATATTCTGGTTATAATCATAGCAATTTGTTTGTATATGCCTAGCTTGCCTATATGCCTAGCATACCGCTAACATGAGGTATCACAACATCATTATAATCACAGTTCACAATATCTCCATGAGCTCGGATAGGAGGCCCGATTTTGCTCTCGAACTCCTAATTCACCTCTTTTCCTTCTCAATCGTTGTTGAGGCTTCCTTTCTAGGACTCTGAACTGAGACTGCAAACCTTTTAGGTCCTCTTCTAGAAGGAGGAGTCAAGTGGGTTAAGATCTGGAAAACGGACGGCCATTCCTCTTTGCTAATGAAGTCGAGCAGCTGGTGTTGGTACCACTCCCGGGCGAGCTTTTCTTTGTGGGCTGGAGTACGGTCTTGTTAAAAGGACCGTACTCCAGCCTAAAGAGAAAAGTACGGACCGGTACCGACGGAACCACGAGCGTCTTACCCTTGCCATTGACTCCCTCAAAAAACGTCATCATTCACACGATCAGGGGTGCTCGTGTCCCCCTTCACCGCGGTATGCGAGACGTACTCAACGCGGCCGAAAAGACTTTATTATGTGGTCACTACATCCGACCACTGCAAGAATAACAACAATAACCTATTAGCAGTTCGTCGGCGTTATATAGGCGCTAAAAGGGGCGGGGCCGCTGGGCTGCTGTAATTCATTGGGGATCTGCCTTGTGACGTCATCGATGGTTGGCGCCTTCATTTATCTTTTGACAGCGGCGTCCTCCTCTCCTGGATTACGAGCAAGGATAACTTGAACAACATCATTTAATACAAAGCAACACATTTAAACAATTTCAATAACAACAGTCATTTACATTTCATACAACAGTCATACAATTACATACATGCCCGTCGAGTCGAGGAGTCGGCCTGACTCTTAAGCTCAGCGATTGTTTTTCCGCGGGTGCCTTGTACCTTCCTTTCTCACCTTGGGCCTGCTACCGGATGCTCATCTAGCGGATCCATAAGGGTGTGTTCTACTCGGTGGAAAACGCGCTCTTCTCCTTTAAGAACTACTTGCTCCGTCCCGGGTTGTCGCTCTCTCTTCGCATGGGTTTTCACCGGGGCATCGAAACGAAAAGTTCAGGTCGTGTCGTCTCTGATCAGGATCTGCGATGACGAAGAAATTTGGTTGAATCCGTTTCGACGTCGCCTCCACTTGGCTGCTTGCTCCTCCCGGCGCTTCTCGTTGAGCTGGTCCGATGCTGCTTCAAACTCTTCCACTCTGAGGATGTCGCTCACGGTCACATGCATCTTTTCCATGTACGACAATGAATGGAGTGTTCTTGAAGCGCGGGTCCGTCTCCGGCAAATCGCAGGGTGGGTATACGGAGCGGTTTCCAGGGTATCCGAGTAGTGGTCTCTCACCACAGCTTCGAATCCTCGACCCGGTGTGGTCATGAACCGAACGAATTCCGCGCACTCTTCCCATCGCAGTCCATTCTTGCTGGTTGTGATCCTCGTACGGACTCGGGAAGAACAGAAGTTTCCCATCCGGCTGTAGGTGCCTTTCCAGGGCAATTAATAGTTGCCTCATAGCTCTTTCAGACGGCATCATGTCGGGCCATGTTCGATTATGTCAGTAAATATATTGACTTCCAATAGTTGCCGAGCTAGGAACTCCCAGTTTTCATAAACGTAATGAAAGTAGTAATTCGTCTTCGCAGAAAGTTTTCGTAAAAGTATACGGTTAATGCGTCTTCGCAGGTCGTTCGTATCCCGGTTCGGCCCCCAAGTGTGATGTGACTGCTGTTTTCAAAGAGGTAGACAATCTGCAGGCAAGGGAGATTGTTTCTGAAGAAGCGGCTTGTACACGGACAGGGGTGCTCGTGCCTCCCTTCGCCGTGGTATGCGAAGCGTACTCGACGCGGCCGATAAGACTCTATTATGTAGTCACTACACGTGACCACTGCAAGAACGAAAATAAAACACAATACTTGATCGCCTGCCTTATATAGGCGCTAAAAGTGGCGGGCCGCTGGGCTGCTGTGATTGGTCCATTGGGGATCTGCATTGGGACGTCATCGATGGTTGGCGCCTTCATTTATCGATTGGCAGCGGCATCCTCCGCTCCTGGTTGACGAAATCCGAGAGCAAGAATAAGTAGAACAACACAATTTAATACAAAGCAACACATTTAAACAATTACAGTAAAACAGTCATTCACATTGCATACAACAGTCGTATACATTACGTACACATCTTGCTGTTCCCATGGCAACTTTTTTGGAAGAAGTTGCACGTTGATAATCATAGCCAGAACGTGATCGTTTTATTCGCTGAGGAATGGCTTTTTCGTCAAGTTTTTTGCTAGAGAAAACGACGAAGGGTCGCGTGTCTCCACTCGAGTGAATTAGTAACTTTCTGCATTTGTTGGCCCTACACTGTTTGTCGAGATCAGAAATAAAGCGGCATTTGTGCATACGACAGGTTCGGCGATGTTGTTTTTGCTTGACAATCCTACCCAACGACAACCTCGATGAGTGTTGCTCTTTGTCGTCTTTTTGATGGGTCACTCGAGATCACAACCGACGCGGAAACGAACCATTATGATAGTTCTACCTACATTTGGAAACAATGACTTTTTATCCATTCCTGGCTTGTCTTTGATTAATATTCTTTCCTATGTCGTTCGATAACCTTCAGTAAGTATATTATAGGAATCCTAAATAATTCCATAATGCCCTCCCGCCTCTCGCACGCCAATGATTGCAAATGGCACTGAATGAGCCTCGACCATCTAAAACATATAAAGAGTTTCGCTTCAGCAACCACGCACATTTTAAGAAAACTTTCCCGTGCGACTAGTCAATAATGGGTGAAGTGAATTTGACAAATTACTTCTGCCTTAGAACTTTCTGAATTTTGGCGCCCATAATTTCGGGACACCTTGTACATGGTTTTAAATGCTTGACGTGGTTTAGTTCCTATCTGGACCAGCTCATTTTCGATTTTATTTTGTCTCCACAGGTGACACCATTAGAAAACCTCCCCCAAAAGTCTGGATCTAAGAAAATTCCCGAAATTAAACGATCAATGTAGAATTATAGGTACAGATTGTAGCATTAAAGAAAAAACAAGCCGAAATGAACGCAAAAGCTTCGTAAAACTTTATGATTACGATAAAGCTAGTGTTATGGGAAAGCTAAATTTTCTTACATTTCCTTCTTAACGGTCCTTCTTAGACTAGATCCGTCCCGTCTTCAAGCACAGGTAAGATCGGCCCTCCTGCTCTTCTCTGCTTACGCCGGGCCTCTTTCTTGCCTTTACAAAGTAGTTAGAAGATGTACATAGGGGATATCGATTTTATTCAACGCAAAGGGCTTGAGTATGGTCGGAAGAATTATCTGGATCATATAGTTGTTCCGCGTGGGCTTCCATTCCTATTAGTATTTGACATCTTCTAGGAAGTAACAGATCGAAACACATTTGGGCACTCCTCTTCGACTACAATGTTGTCGAGTATGATGGCTTCCATTTTCGCTCAACCATGTAGCGGAAGATAATAAGTTTCGTGCATATATTCATTATTTGTATCGCTCTCATAATCGTACAGCGCGTTTCATAAACATAAGATCACCCTCGAATTTGGTATTAACAGGATAAGCAGCCGAGCAGATTTCGATCTAACACCACCATTAAATTCATCACCTTCAATAACCCCCATATACAGTAGCGCTCAAAAGTCTTCGGCCGAGTGCTTCTTCAGCGGCACTTTTAGTCGTATTTCCTTTCCTACTGGACCTTTCCTAATCGACCGAAATTTCGATATGTGTAGTATGGGTGTATTGTGAATATTTACCACTTTAACCTACCATCAGATCATGTTACAGATATACTTAAGAGCTTGAACTCAGAATTAACTGAAAATGCGGATGATGATCCTTCTGGAACTTCCTGCCTTTTTGCGATGTCTTGAGTGTACGAGCGCAAAAGTCGAACATAATAGATGAGAAAAACGCGCGTGTGGAAAGGTAAGATGCGAATAACTACAGACGTCACTAACTCTGCTTCAGCGGAGTCTGCTACCGCAACGAACACCTTTCATTATTACGTGGATATTGCTGCTTTTCAGTCAAATCCATGATATATATAAAGCTCTGACTTTGCGTGTCTGTTTGTATGCCCGTTTGTGCGTCCGCTACGTAGGCACGTTAAGGATTCACGTGAAATAACACGTAAGCTTGGTGGAGAAGTGATATCCTACTTATATAATCGGCTAAGTGTGTCTGTTGGTGTGTTTGTGTGTGTTTGTCTTACCGGAAATTCATAACTCCTGTCCCATTGGACCTAGGGCATTCAAGTTTGAAAGAGAGATAGGGGCAGGATGGGAACACTGATGGCAGATGATAGGAAGTGACAACCATCGTTAGAAATGAATAAGGAACCTTGGAAGGCAAGAGCCTCAGGATCGGTAACTACTTTCATATTAGCGATGAAGCCTTGGCACCTTGATAGGTGGTAAGGGATGTGAAGGGACTGCAAATGTTTGGCAACAGGGATTGATAACAACTGATAGGGACTGATAAGAAACCATAGAAGGCGAGAGCCACTAGATCGGTAACGCACTTTCGGTCAATAATGGAAACTTGGATTTCTAATAGGTAATGTAAGACGTGACAGGATCGTATGTACTCGGTGACGGGATCATGAACGGTTGGTGCCAGGCCAGGAGCTGATAAGGGCTAAAGAAAACCCTCGCAAGCGTAGAGCCACTATAATAATGGCATTAATAGTGGTGCCTTCACAGTTTGGCGTGTGACGTGGAGTATGGCGAGATCGTAGACGACCGATGATGGGAACTGATAACAGCTGATGCGACTGATAAGAGCACTTACCAATTGAATTTAACTCCTATGGTATTTACGACGTATTTATGATTACGACTATTATATAGATTACGACCGCTACCCAGCAAGGTTTGTATTGCGGTGGAAAATCAAGGTTACTTGATGTTTTGCTATCATTTACGACAAAGCTCATCCGACCGCCAATAATTTGGGATCCTCAACTAATGATGTACCCGTGCAGGAAAGAAGGTCCAGTGATAACGAAATCTTATAATGTTGTTATTATCACTTGAGAACATTAGTGAGTACTACTCAATTCTTTGGTTGCCTATCAGTTAAACTTTTAATGGTTCATAATTTTCAAGATGAAGAGCAACCGATTGACACTTTCAATCGTAGGCGTATGCGTGGGCATGTGATGCACGCATTGGCGTGCGTGGCCCAACTGGTACTGTTATAAAGTGTGAAAATTCTCTAGTTAAACATGTCCAAATTTCGCTCCACCAAGAAAAAAAGTTATGAAAAAGCGTAATAGCGTTTGGCCGAAGACTTGAGCGCTACTAGCGCTGAGCGTACATGCTTTGAGTTACTCATTTTTTATATTAAGATGTGTATATACTCCGCCACTCCTTGAGTGTAAGATCACCCCTGACAGTACGAAGGGTGTCGAAATAAAGTGCAGAACAGTTTGAATCTCCATAGAAGAACATGTGTCGCAAATATGTTCAAAAGCAATATGCACTTTGCCTCGAGGACGTCATAATTCGTCAGAAGAAAAAGCACGAAATCGAAATCTTCGTGATACAGGGTCCAGTATGAGGGCAATTAGGAAGCAAATCACGAGTTCCCTCAGCTCCATTCGAAGATATTTGAAGACAACAGAGCCCCCACGTGGATGGGACGCCCGCGCAAGCTAACCGCGAATGGCGAGAGGAGAATGCTAAGAGCTATTTCGAATAGAATCTTGTCGTTGAACCAAGTTCGATCGAATTTGGGCCACTCGATGTCCAACACTACTGGATGGAGAGCCGTAAAAAGAGAGAGGCATTTTCAGGGCAGCTATGAAGAGGGCTCCCATGCTGACCGAACACTACAGGAGGGCACGACTTGAACTTGTTAAGTTGAATTTGGAATGGATTGGACGAGAGTCAGCCTGTATTACCGATTATCCATACAGCCCAATTCTCTTGCTCAAATTGTTTTTGTTGATGTAAAGAAAGCTAATTCGGACAGCCCGACGGTCACAACTACCACTGGCATGACTTACGAAAAGAGCCGATCAACTCTGGCCATCGCAACTTTTGAGTAGGAATTTTCATGTGCGGGGTGGCTTCTGCAAGAATGTCGTGCTGGAGCTTGCTTCCGTGACTTTCAAAATGGAAACCAAGGACTATCAGGAAGCCTTACAATGGCATTTGGTGCCATTTCTGAGACGGCAACGCGGTCTTGAGTGGTTCCATTCCCAAAATATTGAGATTCTGGCATGGCCAGCTCACAGCCAGGCTGGCCAGGTCTGAACCCGATGAAGAATCTGTGGGAAATCATTGTTAGAAAGATTAATGCGAACAACCGTCAGCTGCAGACGGCAGAAAAGCTCAAGCAGGCAACAATTGAAACCTGGAATGAAAGCTGCGCGAGGTACTTCAAAAACTTGTCTTGGGTATGCCATTGGGCTAGAATAAGGATAACCCATCGACTACTAATTGTTTTTTTGTCGTTACTAATAGTAAGTTTTACAAATCCTCAGAGTAATCTTATATTTATGATAAACGGTGCAGAAAACAAAAATCATTTATAAAAATGTTATAGTAGATGTTGATTTGGAAATGTCGGTGAGTGGAGGTTGTACAGGGTGGTAAATCCGACAGTAGTGCTCAAAACTCATCTGCTTACCTGCTTATCCTGTAAAAACCAAATGTGAGAGTGATCTTACACTTATAAAACGCACTGTTTTCGTACTCAGTGCCTTTAGTGATAAACTTCAGACTGCTCCTCATCCCATCAAGTATGGAGTCGAGGTTGATATTAGCCAGTTTCTTTAGTTCGATATAATATTTATCGTTTATTTGCTAGATACGCTACAGGAATGTATTATTGTGAGACACATTCAAAAACAAAAATCAACAATTGATTATTAGCTCATAGAACATTGAAAGACATGCTGGATGCAAGATGTAAAGAGTGCTAATACTCGAAATATTCATCACCAGTCAGGCCGCCCGGCTAACGCCGGGCTTCCCTCTTTCTTGTGGTGTCGCCCGGCTTCGCCGGGCGTTCCTCCTTCCTGTAAGAAATCTGCTATGCGTAAATAACTCGTCGGATTCTCCTTTTTCCTTGAAAGTTCTACACCCTCAGTATTAGCTCCAAATTGGGAGCTATTTTTTCTGTAAGCCATCTTCGCTGTGTCCGGTGAGAACATCGTGTAATATCACAAAGGCGATTATTCAGAGAAAAAAGGACAGATGGGCTAAGGAGGCGTACCTTTGTGAAATTTTCGTGCAACTGGAATACTTTGAACGCCCTGTGGCCAAATTGTAAATTTTCCCCGCCCCTGTGGGCGAAGTCTTTCCTGCCACTTACACTAAGTGTTCCCATCCTGTAGCCTGTACTCCTACCAATTTTGAACGCTCTAGGGCCAAATCGACAATTTACGCGCAATCCTGGACCCCTATGGGCGCGGTCTGGTCCTGCCCCTTACGGTGAGTGTTCCCATCCTGTTCCCATAACTCCTACCAAATTAGAACGTTCTAGTCCACGGGGACATGAGTTCTGAATTTCCGGTCTAACATTTACATCTCGCCAACCCCGCCCCCTTTGGGCGGAGGCCTTTCCTGCCACCCACTAAAAGTGTTCCCATCCTACCGCCTGTACTCTTACCAAATTTGAACGCTCTCGGTCCACGGGGCAGGAGTTATAAATATCCGGTCAGACACACACACACATTCACACACAAACACACAAACACACCAACAGACACACCTACCCGATTATACAGCGTGCGGCAAAAGTTTGGCAATGGTTAATATGATCGTAAAAACCGTCCAATCGATCGATACATGATAAAACACCAACAGCATTTATTAACAGCTATATAGATCACAAAAACAACCTAGATTTCGGAATAGCCTCCTTTTGCGCGAATACAGGCTGAAGTTCTCCTAGGAGATGCGTCAGCGGCGGCACGGAGGTAGTCTTTGCCCGAATCCTCCCATGCTTCAACGGGAGTTGCACGTGAAGCATCCAAACATCTATGCTTAGTAGAGCAGGCCTTCGTATTAAGAACTGACCACACGGAATGGTCCAATGGATATGGGGCTGGACTGTTTGGAGGCCAATCATCCGACGAGATGAGGTCTGGGAAGTGCGTTCCACACCAGTCCTGTACCACTTCGGACTCGTGTGCTAGAGTTGAATCCTGCTGACAAGTTCATGTTCATGTTATATTGCCGAAAGGGATTTTGCCGAGAAGAGGTACCTCCTTCTCTGACACGCCTTTCAAGTAGGTCTTGCTATCCAATCACATCGGGCGGCAAGATGCCCCTCAATTTTCTCGGAGAAAGGGGTACCCTTTCTCCAAGAAAATCGAGGGGCATCTTGCCGTCCGATGTGATTGCCCCAAAAACCATCAAGACTTGTGGTGTACAGATCGCTGAGCAATCCCTCCATGCTGGCTGGCTTCTGCAGGGCTTCCCGCTATCAACCCATCGTTTTGGGTGTTCACGAATTAATCTGTTGAAAACAGACGTTCGTCAGTGAAAAGGATTGTGCTGTGCCGTGCCTGCGGAAATCACTTTAAAATCTCCTTACATCTTTCTAGCCTAGTTTTCTTCACACGCTCAGTCAGCATGTGAGCTTCTGATCTTATAAGAGCAAGGTCGAAGGTGGCTGGTGACAATCCTTCCAACAGATCGAGCAGAAATAATCTTCTTGTACCTGTTGAGATTGTTGTACACGGTTCTTAAGGAAATCTGGAGCTGTCTGAAGATAGTATTTGCCGTGCATCCAGCCAGATGGCGGTGCAGGATGGAGGCTTGTTGGTCTTTGCTCGTCACCATTCTGTAAAATGGAATGATCAAGAACGGCTCGCTCATGGAATGTATAGAAGAGGATTTGCAGTAAATAGTGGCATAATGTCGAGATCGAAGGCCTCATTTTTTATAGAGAACCTGAAACGGCCTTCCCAGAACTTTTGCCGCACCCTGTATAAGTAGGATAACTGCACTTCATTCTTGGGTTTGTGTGATTTTTCGAAAAATCGATGACCTTGCAGCTAGTTTACATCTTTTCAGGCTGACAAGATCTCACCTGATGAAATCGAAAACGTCTTTTTTATTGGAAAAACTTATGATGCCATGGGAGATTATATCAATGCAAAAACTTATTTGGAAAAGGTTTTTTTAGTTTTTTTTTATTCCTACTTGCAAAAAGTGCGAACTGTTTTTAAGGTTGTAAGCACGTCCGGGAATCCAGATTGTGCGATAGAATGCGAGTATGTGGAGGAAGCCAAGCAAATTCTTAGTGGCCCTAACTATTCATAGTTGATCATTATGATATTTAATAAACGGTTTCTTTGCTGTTATTGCACATTCCTCAAACACGGCCAATGAAACTTTAATGCTCGGAAACCATCATCTTAGTCCTTCTCATTTTCAGTGTGCAATGCTGCTAATGAATCTTTGCCAACAGACGGCTCCGACGAACTAGATCGCATCGCCATTACTCTTATTAAGCGCTTCTACTAGGTTGAAAAGATGATCGGCGGAAAGGTCCGCTCATTGGGAATCCAGATATTTGACAAAATTTTAAATTTTTTCAGTTTTTGCCTTCATTTCTTTCTTCATTTTTTTCTTGATTTACACCATCGAGTTGCCTCAAATACTCAAAACATGCAGCGATGTCCACCACGTACAAGTCTACGCTGATGATATTAAACTGTACGCTTCGTATGAATGTTCAAATAGAGAAACCATACAAAAGGCACTGGAGTTGTCATTTGAGAAAATGAGAGTATGGGCATCTGACTAGGATATTCCCTTAAATTTGAGCAAATGCCTGGTGATGCATTTTGGGAACTCTGCTGCGACGGACTACATCGTAAATGGGATAAGACTCCCAATTTGTGACTCGACTAAGGACCTTGGAATCATCTTTGATAAAACACTCAATTTTTCTGACCAAATTGATGAGGCTGTAAAAAAAGCATTCGCCATCATGTTCGCGATGATGAGGAAAATCAAATGCTCTGATTCAACCATACTACTGCGTCTTTACAAAACTTATGTTTACCCTATCTGGAGTATTGCTCGCAGGTATGGGGCCCATCTCTCAAAAAAGATGTCCTCAGGATAGAACGGGTCCAGCGCGTATTCACGCGTATTCTTTGTATTAGGTCGACACCTTGTGTTGACGGGGGGCGCGCGATTCACGCGCCAATATAATGAGGTCATCGCGCACGCAGCACCGTTTCAGTACCTTCCTGTTGAGATGGACCAAATAAATTTGCAGTAGTTCACGGCTTCACCATGAATAGAGCAAATCTCTTTACTATGGCAAAAAAAGCCCCTTCGAGACTGAGAATTCACCTCATAGGTCAACAATTTACTAGTCAAACGTTCAAAATAAGAATAACTTTAATTTTTTCGATCCTAGTAAACGCAATCCATCTGTAAACGTGCATAGTTGGTCATTTCTTTACTTATTCTACTCATAAGTTCTTATAACTTCCGTTATGATGGTAGGAATGATGTTTTAGCGCGTTTTGTCCGATGACCTCATTATATCGGCGCGTGAATCGCACCACACCCTGTGTTGACCGACCCCGTTTACCCTCGTACGGCGCGCGCCTCGAACGCTTTTCCTTCAAGTCCTTGCAATACAGACGCGTAGCGGCTGATCTAATGCTCTGTTTCAGGGTACTTCGAAAAGAGGTAAAGCTGCGTGCTAGTAAGTACTGGTGCTTCAAACCCACAAGTGAAAGGTTGGGTGGCTTCAACCTCCACTACGCCAACATTCATCCTAGGCAGTACTCTTTGATGTTCAACAATTTTTTCTATCGTTGTGCCATGTGGCTTGAACTACCTCCGCCTGAGGTACTTCAAGCACCCAACAGCAGAATATTCAAAAAAAGGCTGAGCAGGATCGATTTATTGCGAACATTGCATATTCCAGAGTATATCTGACTCCCTTTTACTGTTTTTCAGGCAATTACTGCGTTGATGTTTATCCTACAGATTATCTGCTTTTTACTCTCGACGGACATTTCCACAGTTTGACCGGCTTGATTGACTTCTTTCTTGATCGAAAATGATTCAGACTTCGTGTTGCTTTCACTGTATATGTGAATTATGTCAAGCATGATATTTGTTCAAATGAGCATGAGCGTGCTAGTTCTACCTCCCGATATCCCTTCAGCAGCTCATTTTCTTCCATTTTTTTCTGGAAGCAGGCAGGTAGCGATGCAATGAGCAGTTTCTGATTCGTCGTGCTGTGGGCATTAGTTGTGAGTCTTAGTTGTTTTAGGATCCTTCGGTTTGATGAGCCCCCTCGTTTGAGGTCCCCCCTTGGTCTGTTCGCCCGGGGTTCCGGACGAATTCGTTCGTAACGGACTAAGTTGTCAGCATGCCTCGGTTCTTCTGTCTCTTTGCGTTCTGGATCAAGGACCAGGATCTTGCGGGGGGGGGGGACCCTCATCTGCTTGACAGGGGAAAACCACCTTATCGACCTCACAATGTAATGCCCTAGCTCCTCTCGTTTTTACTGACATCTCGACATGCTAACCTATCTGCTTTTCTCATTTATTTCTAAATCTGACCCCTTTATCTTGTTTTCGTTGTTATTCACTTCCATTTTTCTTTGTTTACAGGCCAACCGAGATCAATGTTTCCGAATTCTTCTTTTTGTGTTCTTAATGGGCACACCCTTGAGGTGTATTTGAATAAATAAATAAACAAATTTCTAGGAATAGTGGAGGTGAAGACTTCAAACACCATTTGTGTTACCTGTGGTTATAACAGCATATTTGACCCTCCCCTTCGATTACAAACATCGTTCTTACCAAGGAGGAGTAGTGTACTTACCGTGGGACTTTGAATGAAGACCCAGATGAATCGATTTGAGTTTCGAATGCTAATCATGAAAATGGAGATTAAAAGATTGCTAAATGGTTCTCCTTAAAAAGGTATGGGCGCTGGAAATTTGCTTGACAGTAGTATTATTTGGATATGCGAACTCGTCGCTTCGGTATCAAGTGGTGCGTGGCATAGTGGTAGTGGTCTCGTTTCATAGGCGTGCGATGCTGCCTTGCTCCCCGATATCGCCGGCGTTTTTGCAAAGTGTTTTTTTTTCATTTCGTTAAAGATTCTCTAAACCTTTTCTTACATTTGTTTAGCAAAACACCTTATTTCTGCTTTCATTTTCACTCGTCACCCCTCCAGGGATTGTGGTTTGCACGTCTATTACAGACTCTGTTTCATCTCAAGCTTCAAGAAACATGCAGTAAAAAGTTACTAGAGATAAGTTAGATGCCAGCAAGAAACTCAACATTGATGGGAAAACTTAGAAAATGCGTGAAGCACACATGCGGTTCATGTCGCAAAGGAGGAGACTTCGTTGTTTTCTCACAAGAACTTAATAAGGCCATCACGAAGCAGCACCCAGGCGAAGAGACCCTATATTGCATATCATCCGAAAAGAAATATGGAGAGCAATGTCGTCAACTACAGAATTTGGTGCAATGTGGCAAAGACTGCTATGCATACAACACATAAGCTCGTTGAATAGGACATGGTTTCGGTAGACCCTACCAAATTCAAAGTTGCTCTCATGTCAGTGGCATTGGGGGACCTACGGACAAAATATCTTGGTTTCTCAATATTATCTGAGTCAGTTTCTTCGGTCATCCCCGCCCTTTTGACCAACAGTCACATGCTGCTTAATAAGTTAACTAGCGCGAACCTCCAGAAAGGCTGTGTTATGGAATCTGTAATATAAAATGGAATTTTGGCGCAACATTATCATACATTAATTTTTCGAGTGGGCAGCGCTGGAAGTCACATACGAGTTGCTTTGTGAACGTGAATCTGATCTACACCTTCACGGGTTCACTGTTACGCTGATGATCTTGACAGAGTGCCTTGAGGGTTCCTTTTTAAAGTGATCAGGTGAGTACTATAAACACTTAAGAGGTCTAGCTATAGGGCAACGATTAGCTCCTGTGCTGACCACAGCGTTCATGTCAAAAATTGAGAAGCCATCACTCAACAGCGGCCCAATCCTATACTACCATTACATTGATGACTACCTTATCAAATGTTTCGATTCAAAAAGAAGTAGATTTTTGTTACGACCTCCTGAAGAAGCAATCATAAAACATCAATTCACATTGGAAAAACCCATGGAGTTTTGGCGGCCCTTTTTGAATATCCAAGTCCAAGTGACACAGAGCATAGCAGGGATGGTTCCGCAACCCATGCTGTAAGGACATAATGTTCACTCACAATCGGCACGCCCCACGAAAACCTAACAGGCGGTGGTGAGCAATGTGTTCAGAGTCGAGAAGAGAGTTCCATCCGATGCTGAACCGAAGAAGGAGTCTTCGGGCATAGCTCAGAGCATTGTCTTGTTGATTGGATATTATTTTTAGGGGAGGGGGGGGGGAAGGTATTTCTCGACACCAATATCCCAAAGAACCCAACCCGACAAGGCAACTTTTTGTCTGCCTTTCATTTTCGAATAGTGACCAGATCGATCCGCGACACTCTCAACTGCCTGGTGTGCGCCTATGGTAGAGAAGGTAACTGCAGTGGTCTACTGTGCACGCTGTCAAAGCTGTGGATGTGAGTACACAGGAGCAACAGGTCGTCCAACCCAACAGGTCGGGTCGAGTCACATCTGAATGGGCTCGCTGGATGAAGAATGTATTCTCCCTTCGGGTTTTGTACGAAGGAGGTTGTTCTTTGTCGGCTCCGAGTCCATATTGGCGCTCGAATCTGAGATCGAGGCGCGTAAGACACTCGAAGCGCTTTGGATCACGGCTAAGGACCCTCAAATGGACAGGAAAGATGAGTGTGCATCGCAACCCGTGAACTCGTACCCATCCTCTACCTTTGTGATCTTTAATCTACTTGGGGTCAGAAGGTTACTCTTGTTATATCTAAGTGAAGTTAGTGCGAAGACGGTCGTTCTGTTTCATCGGCAAGCTTCAAGGTGAACAGTCTTCGTCTCTTCGATCCGTTGAAAGTTTGCTATTCTAGTCGACATTCTTGGGGTTTCTGTTAGCAAGGGTGGCCGTCTCGAGATTGCTGGGTCAGACCAAACACAAGAAAGGCTTGCCTGATCTGAACTACCTTCAGCGAGGGGTAGACCGCTTGCTGCTACCAGTAAGCGATCGCGCCTAGTGAAGGGTGCGATCGCTAGGATTAGGATCACGATTGAAACGATAAGCCCAACCGTGATGTAAATGGGAGTTGAAATGTATGTAACGGATATGATTTGCCTTAATGGGCATGAATGAAACTGAAGGTTACTTCATTGGAAAATCGATATTTCTCAATTGTACCATGATTATTCTACTTTGAGGACTCCCTTTTCTAAGAATTTACTGTTACGCTCTTTATGTGTGCACTGCCATTCCTTTATTTCCGACTCAGTCATGTCTAGAAACTGTAGAATTTCAGTCTTCACGCTTAATTGAGGTCGTCTCGCACACAGATGCAAAGCAAATCCTCTCTATATATAAAGCGCTAATTTTGTGTGTCCGTTTGTATGCCCGTTTGCGTGTCCTCCCAAAAGTCACGTAGGCACGATCAAGAGCGTGAAGATCACAAAAGCGTGGTGAAAGAACAGTTATGAAATGGAAAGTCAACCGATGCTTTTTATACATATTGGTCCGTTGATTAATATCCAGTCTATTTATGACATCACAGACTAAAAATCGAACCCGCCTCAGAACAATCAAACTTCTAGGAACTCGAGAAGGCCAGAATGGAAACAGTTCCACGATCAACCAGTGTCAAGATATTAATACCCACAAAGCGGCATCAGGTCGCTCAAACTGGGGAATATCACCTAATAGGGAAACGGTTAGGGAAGGAAAGTCAACCGATACTGTTTATATTGATCCTCTACCAAGTCGTAGATAAACGGTTGCGGGCATGGCATGGTGCACGCGTTCGTGTGCATAGCCCAAGTGGTACATGCAAATAATAGCTAATGGTAAATCAGGGAGCCATATCGTTTCAACGAGTTGCTCGACGGCGGGAGGGAGGGGGGGGGGGGGGGTTACGTGGGCAGCATTCACCATCAATTAGGTGGCAATTGAAGCACATACGCCCCAGTGACAACGTGGTAGTGGACAGCCGCGCCACCTGGCTCCCTTTAGGGCGTACCTACTGCTAGTTAATGTGCTCCGTTGAGAATCCGAGCATTACCGTTGTGATTACAAATCATGGAATGTTCTCTATTCTTGCATTCATTTCATGTTAGCGTCCATGGAAATAATCTACGTTTCTCTAATATTTCACGAGTCCATGATCGAAGGTATTAAGAGAGATCTCTCGTTCTACTCGACTTTGTAGCGATGTAGAAATCGAGTTTATAATCGCTTCAACTAAATTCTTGCAATTAATTAGTGACCCAATCACTAACAACGCAGAGTCCTTTGCTAAAATGTCCTCGGAAGGGTTTCTCTTACAAATTCTTCGGGAAAATGGCATGAGCAGTGCGTTGCCAACCTTTTCGTGCCATTTTAATAAAATCCACGTTGATCAGGATAACGAGTTCAAGTTTGTGGAAGTTTCTAACAAATTCTGCCGCCACTGTGCACCGGCTTTACGTTTTTCCTTATTGACTGCGGAATGACTTGCCTTGTACAACCTTTCTTAATGTACTATGAAATGGTCAAGCATATTTTTGCTTCATCTTTCACCTAAATAAATAGCATCGAGAGGAGGGTAATTATGTTGGTTGGGATCAGTCAATTCCCCTTTTTGATCGATGGCTTCAGATTATTCACGTTTTTGCTTTGTTCAGTGCAAAATTGCTATCAATGTCCAGATAGTATAATATAACCGCAGCAGCAAGATGATCCTCCATTGCTTCTTTCCGATTGATGCAGAACTAATAGAGCTGAAGGGTTACGAACACCAGAAGGGTAAAGCGGCATGCTGGGTTCATCGCATCTGTCCTAGTAAGTTCAAGGAGATCGTGATAACTTATCCTGAATGTCCTTTGAAACTTGGTTATTGTCAATTAGACTGGTGCCCGAAAATACCCACAGGAAATCTGATGATGCCTCTGTTAATGAAAGGCTAGGGTGAATATCCTCTTCCTCGTGTTCGAGTTGTACTAGTTAAATAATGCAGGATTTTCTTTTCTCATTATATATTTTAGGTGTAATAATAATCTGAACGACAGTATTAGTTATGGCTTCTCGTGGTGGTCAACGTGCTGTTGGGACCGACGGGACTGACTTCCAACACCGACAAAGAATTGCTGCACATTACCATGAAAGGTTGGTTTTTAGTTATCCGTCAATCAGAAGACTCGCCGTATCACCGTTGCGAGGCAAGAGTGAGGCCTAATTTCAATATAACAATCAAAATTCCTAGGAAATGATGCGTTTCGTCCTAGTCGCAATTCCCTGTGCATTGAAAAATAAAGTGATAGTTAAGAGATTGAAAGCTCAGGAAACATGTTTGAAGAATAAGTTTGCATACGGGCTAGATCTCAATCGCTGTAATCGCTCACATCCTACCAGGCTTCCTTCTTCAAAGAGCATCGTTCGCAAATTTAGTGTATCACTCGGGGTACAAAGATCCAGCAATTTCAATTTCAAGTTTTGGAAAAGAATGCTTCATGCTGGAAGCCTATTGTTTTGCATGGTCCCTTGTTTTTGTTGGACTTGTGTGTTGAAGCAGGAATAGTTTAGTGCGCTTTGAATGAACGTTAGTATTATGGGTGACTTGGCATAAAGCTGTTGACCAACGAAGTCTTTGAGGATATATAGCAAGTTGTGCATTGTGAGCATCAGTCTTGTTCATTTGAGGATTGCGGATGTTTCGGAAAAGCTATAGAATTTTGCGCACTTGTTGCGTTCGTTTTGCTGATATTGGCGTTGGTACCTGGATGCAACTTCATATGTCACCTCACGCTCCAAAACGCTAGTAAATATTTGCCTCTTAGCAATGCTTTCGGTGACTATCGTGGCGTTATGCGGCCTTGGTGTATTTGGACAATTCAATTTAGACCTTCTACCAAGGATTCGACGGTTATACCCATCTATTCGTCTTCACTTATATTCTGAAAGCTCGGACTGTTATCACTTTCGAGCGTAATGATTTGAGAGCTGGATATTCATTTGTGCAGCTTATAATACCATACGCATCCCATGACTTTTTATAGAGGGTCTCCTCCTAACATAAGTTGAAACAAGTTTTTCTCAACAGCCCAATGAAGCGCCCTTCCCTCAGAAAGGACAAACTTCATCGACAGTAAGTGAGATGGTCCCTAAAAAGGGTGGAGCCCTCTTTAGTAGCTTTTCCGCATTTTTTCTCAACTCTAAAATAATTTTTGCAGGAATGTAGAACTTGACTTCTCATCCTTTGGTAGCCTCTCCTCCTTTTTCCCAGGTCTTTCCCTGTCTTAGCAGGAATTGTATTTTGTTCTATGCTTCGCCTCTTTGGAGAGCATGTCATCTACTAGGGGTGATTGTGATTTCAAAAAACTGCTGGTCAGTCACTTTTCTCCTGGCCTATGAAACATATCCGAGCAGAAATCTAGTTTGATAGGTTGATCCCTTACAGCCCACGTAGATCCTACCCACCTTCACTGGTTTTCGTTTGTCGACGAGTCTAGTACAGTCTTTTTTGTTTTAGCGTTTTACTGTACGCATAGTAAAGATAATGCCCAGTTTACTTCTAACTGATCTCCATGGGCGGAGGGCGGATTTTGTGTGTTGCAGTAAGCTTAGCTGTCATTTGCATATCAAAAAGCTCAGTCTGTGTCAGATAGCGGTGACATCCTAAACAGACGTACAGAAAAAAAAACAGAGAACACACCAAGCCCTGGCTCATAAATTGTCATGGTGACGATTATTATTAGATACCAGTTGGGCTACGCACGCCAATGCGTGCAACATATGCCCACGCTAATGCCTACGATTAGAAGTGTCAATCGATTGCTGTTCATTTTTTGCTATGCATAAATAACTCTTCGAATTCTCATTTTCCTTGAAAGCTCTACGCACTCAGCATCAGCTCCGAATTGGGAGCGATTTTTTCTGTAAGCCATCTTCGCTGTGTCCGGTAAGAACATCGCATAATACCACAAAAGCGATTATTCAATCGGCGTATAATATCACGAAGGAGAAAAAAAAGGGGACAGCTCGGCTAAGGAAATGTACCTCCGTGAAATTTTCCTGCAATTGGAATACTTTGAACGCACTAGGGCCAAATTGACTATTTTATCGGGTATTGCGCCCATTGTGAGCGGAGTCTGGTCCTGCCATCCACTATTAGTGTTCCTATCCTGCCGCCCGTACTCCTACCAAATTTGAACGTTCTGGGATCACGGGGACAGGGGTTGTGAATTTTTGCACAAACCCCGCCCATTGTGGGAGGAGTCTGTTCTTGCATCAATAGTGAGTGTTCTTATCCTGTTCCCACAACTCCTACCAAATTTGAACGTTTTAGGATCACGGGGACAGGAGTTGTGAATTTTTGCACAAACCCCGCCCATTGTGAGCGGAGTCTGGTCCTGCCATCCACCATTAGTATTCCTATTTTGCCGCCCGTATTCCTTGCGAGTTTGAGTGCTCTAGGATCACGGGGACATCAGTTATGAATTTTTGCTCGAACATTTATTTCTCACAAACCCCGCCCCCTTTGGGCGGAGTCCGGTCCTGCCACCCACTAAAAGTGTTCACATCCTGCCGCCTGTACTCCTACCAAGTTTGAACGCTTTCGGTCCACGGGGACAGGAGTTATGAATTTCCGGTCAGACACACACACATACGCACACACACAAACACACCAACAGACACACTTAGCCGATTATATAAGTAGGATAGTTGCTAATCTCTAACTGGGGATACTCATTGACGGCAGTGACCGTTAGCTCGTTGACGTTTAATGCGAGCCCCAAACCTACTCTAGTAGTACTAAGATTCTCCCGGTAATATTATAGATTCTAAATAAGGGTATCGTGGTTTCTTCTTCGCGTTTCGAGCATGTCCCTGTTTAGCGCAAGCGCCTTGTGAATTGCATCCTGGCTATCAGTAGCATGTTTTGTGGATTAATATGCAAGATCCAAGTTCTCTCTCGTTTGTCTCCTTGCGTTTTCCCACTCGTCGTCAAAATACAGCTGGCACCGCTATTTTACCGAATCAGAATTAGAAGTTGTGTGCTGTAATTATAGTGTCAATGTCGTTGCGCCTTTGTATCTTGAACTACTACTTGTATGTTGCGCTTAGCAGAATACCTTAAAGTTGATCGAAATTTGGAATATTAAAACCTAGTGGGTAGTATACTTTTAATGCCACCCAAGAAGATTATTAAAAAAAAAAAGAAAATTCCTCACAAGAAGTCTACTATGCTCCCAATTTGCCTTTTTTTATTACTATATCTACTGTGAACTAGTGCAAATAGTGGTTTTATAAGCGGTGTTGTTTAACGCTGACTCTTGCATTATGTAGACATCTATTTCGTTTCCTTATTTCACAGGGTCTGTTTTTTTCAGTGCTCATTACAAGTTCATTTTGAAGTGGTTCTTCGCTCCTCACTTCCTGATTTTGATATTTATGTGGGCCAAGGTGATTTTTCTCGAGTGTTTCATCTTTCTATTATTTTTGATTGTTATTTGAATGTAAGTTCAATTTTTTATGTACCATCTTATGTCTGTTAAGGTTGGAAGTGAAGTTCTACGAAAGGAATTTGGCTGGAAAAGTTCATTCTTTGAGAAACTTGATATGCCTTCCGCCTATCCATGGGAATACGTTTGGTGTTTTTCGTTCATTCCTATAATTTGTGCTATGATGTCTTTCTCGAAGAATAGGGTGAGTTGTTGCCTATAATGTTTTGTTTCTAAAGGGCTGGCCGCAATTGAAATGTTTGCAGGTAAACTTGATAAACTACCACTACTATGGACATTTTGTTTTTGGAATTCTTCCTTGTATGATTGGTCTTGGTGGGCAGCTTCCTGAGCTCCTCGATTACATGAAAGACCAAGAAAATAGTAATACACCGACATTCAAGGTAGGGTCCAATTTTGGTGCAAGTTTACAAGCTATGTGTATCCATTAATAGTGTGAATCAAAGTTTTGCCATTCAACCTATAATGTTGCTCTTAGGGTGTATTTCCGATGGTTATTATTTGGTACGTGTTCTTTGCTGTTGCTCTACAAATCCACGGATTTGCTATGTATTTTTCGTATCACCTGGCAGCAGCATGGACGCCTATAAAACGGGATTAGCCATTGAGTTATTAGATGATTTTGCATTGTTCGAAAGAGTATTTGGGCATGTATAACATATATAAGTATGTATGTGTATGTATACATACATATATATAGAAAATTAATGCTGTCCCATAGTAGTATTGATTTAGCTTGGAATATCTCCAATCGTTGTTGGCTTTTTGTTGATTTTATTTATAGAATTGTCTGAAACGTTTGCCGGAGCGGTAATATTATGCTAGCTTGCTAACTTCTATGAATGCTCTTTATTTCATTCACTTTGCTATAACTTCTAACTTATTGATTGTTGATTGTATTCTTTCACTGCGATTCTGTCGACTTCCCAATGAAATTCTTTAAGTGCTCACTCGCTTGATCAGTCAAAAGACGCTGAATTCTCGTCTTTTTTGCTTTTCGACCCTATCAATATGTCCACTAACTTTATGCTATTTGATCAGTCGTTCAGCAAAATGTGGGGTTGTGGTTTTGATGAACGCGATGAAGAAAGTACGGATCTAGCAGTCATCAAGCAACAATTTATGCACGAGCCTATAATAAGCTCCTTCGCCTTTCCTCAACCTCCTTTGGGTATTCAAGTAAGTTTATTTGATAAATTCCTCTTAGCCTTCGTACCCTCTCTTTGCATCGTTCGTTTCAGGCCAAGGATTTTGTCGCAACCCATTTTGGTAAAGATGCAAAAAATATGCAGTTTCGGAAGGGTACAACTACACTCGCTTTCATCTATGAACCGGCTACCGCTAACGACAAGGGTGGTATTGTCGTCGCGGTCGACTCGAGGGCTTCTTCAGGAGAATACATTTGTACGTGTCAAATGCGTTTTTTGCTTCTGTCGCCAACCATTGCTGAAATTATTGTTCTCAGCTTCGAAATCTGTTCTGAAAATCTTGGATATTGGTGATCGGATGGTTGCTACCATGGCTGGTGGCGCTGCAGACTGTCAGTTTTGGACGAGGACAGTCGCTAAATATTGCAAGTAAGAATATGGTCCACTTTCAAAGCTTCTGCAATTCTCATTGGTTTTTCAGTTTGTTTGAACTGCGGGAAAAAACTCAAATAACTGTGAGCGCCGCCAGCAAATACTTTGCCAACGTTCTCTACGGATACCGTGGCATGGGCCTCTCTGTGGTACGAATGTCACAAATTTCTCTTTTTGTTTCACCCATCATTAGCGTCAGTTTAGGGATCTATGATCGCTGGCTATGACAAGAGAGGGCCACAGATTTTTAAAGTAAGTTAGCACTGCCTTTTTGATGTAGGTTCTTCGTAGCTGTGTTCTTTCTCTCGTTTTGTGGCTTGCCTAACACTTATTTTTCGACATCTCGTTTTCTATATGGATCAGTGTAGGTATGTATTTGGCGATAGGATCCCCAACTAAACCGCACCTTATCAAAGCGTCCCGCCTTTGTTTACGGTTTCTTCGATCCTCTCACGTGTCGATTTGGGAAATTTAGAAACAAAGCTGACGAGTATGATAGGCAAAGAGCCTTTTCATATTCAAGCTTTTACATTCTTTGTACTAGTGATCGTGGTCCTGAATCGTGATGCTTAATCTGCTCGCGATAGTTTCTACGATGTTCGAAGTGGACCATGGAATGAAATCCGCATTTATTCATGGGTTACTCGGCTTAATAGGTGCTTTTCAGGTGGATAGTGATGGGGATAGATGTCAATTGCAAGTGTGCAGCGTTGGTTCAGGTTCTTTGAATGCCTACGGAATTCTTGATACACATTATAAAAGAAAAATGACCGATGAAGAAGCGCTGAAGTTAGGCCGCCGGGCGATTATGCATGCCACCTACAGGGATTCTGGATCTGGCGGTGTTTGTAATAGTGAGTTATTTTATAATTTTTATCGTAACTCTGCCACACTAAATGTTAATTTATTTACCCGACCGTAGTTGCTTAGGTAAATCGCAGTTGGAAAGTATGAATTGTTCATAAGTTGTCCAATTTTCTTTCACTGCTGTTTTCCATTGCTATTCGTTTGTTACAGCAAAAAAAAACAGTACTTTTATTACCAGAAGTCGACATTCTGTTAATTACTGGCTCCACTAGCCGAAACATTCTACTTCAAAGGGAGTTTTTACGCGCGGTGTTATAGCATCAGTTCTCAATCCACACAATGTCTACTATGTTCTCTTGCGTAGAAACTTTTCAAAATAAAGGAGGTGTTCAGTTTATGTGGGCGAAACCCGAATGAAAATGCACGTAATCAAGTTCCACATCCTAAGCATTGTTTCATCATAACATGGCATGACTTTGAGCTGACCACTGTAAGGTATAAAGAATAAAGTCTTGGGGCGCTGATCAATCCCGCCTGAGGGGTGCGCCCGCGTCCGACCTTCATTTAGAATTGTAGTAGCCTATTTATGCATGTATGGCCTGTACAATGACCTGCGGCGGCCAGCCGATGTACAAGTAAGTGCTTGTATCCTCTTTTACCGATTAACCGATCCCGGATAAATAGAAAGCTTGATTGTCCTAACTGGTTATCGATGTGGGATTTGAACCTGTGGCCATGCGTGCGAGCTAGTGCGCCACTTGTCACTACCTCTTTTCCACCCTTTACCACGGGCAACTATAAAAATGAAGTATGTTGTTGTAGTAATATTAATCCAAAAAGACCCGTCATTTTTTCAGTGGTGCACATCACTCCGACAGAGAAACGTCGTCTACCACCGATTGATGTAAGCAAGTTGTGGTATGAGTTTTCTGCCGAACTTGGTCGTGATATTGCGTACGAACCTCGCGATGATTGAGTTCGAATATGGGTGATGGATGATACAGTTTCTCGTCTCTTCGAAGAGTTGATGGCTCAGAACATTGTTTTCTGATAAAGTTTTCTCTTTGTCATTATCTCACGTGTGTAAAACTAATGTGTGGAACCTCGCCTCTATTTAACTTTCCTTTTTTCCTGATTATGTGGTTCTTATGGCTAGATACTCCTTTTAATAAAATATTGGATTCATGGTCTATCCTGCACATTCTTGGGATCTTCTCCAATGTATGTCAGTTTATTTTGAAGTACTGCATCGAAGATTTAGACCCCATGTCCTTTAATGAAGTTAAATATCATATGGTAGGCTGCTTATGGACAAATTTCTGTCTTTATGTGAAGAAGACGGTCTTATATCATTTGGAGATGAAGGCGAAAGGGCTTCAACCGAGAAGATCCAGTGTAGGCGAATCCTTTCAGTTGTCTCAACGTTTCCCTACCTTCGCATCGTTTTATGTTGTTTTTTTTACCAATAACAAGCGTCCTGTATGCAGCCTGTTTTTTCAGCGGCCATTGAAGAACTTGTTGAAACAAAAAAAGAGCTTGTTACTAAAGCCCGAGCTGTAGCCTTTGATGGTGACCCTGAGAGGAGCCGTGAAGGGAACAAGTCAAAATCAAAAGGTTGGGGTATCACTTTTACACGCTGGCGAAAAAGAACTGTGTTTTTCTATTTATACGTAGGGCGCCTTTTATATTTCGGGATTTGAGAACAGGAACAAATACCATTTATTGAAAATCGCTTGACTGCCTTTCAAAATTCTCCACACTAAGATCTATACACTTTTGTATGGGCTCGAACCAATTTTCGAAGCACTTTTGCCGCTCTGATTAAGGTAACTCTAAAACATGCATTCTGAACCCATCAACGGCTTCTTCAGGTGTCGAAAAACGTTGACCTCTCATTTTAGTTTCTACGTACGGGATGAGAAGAAGTCACTCGGGGGCTACATGGCTGATGACCTGTCAAATCGTTGTTTTGAGTGCTCAAAAATGCGGTTGTTTGAGCCGATGTGTTGGAGCTCGCATTGTCGTGGCGTGGGATCCAACGCAAACAAATTTTTTACGGTCAAATCTTCATGCAAAAATGAATGTAAGCTAGTCCCACTAATGCTTAAGGTTGCCTCAATCTCACGATAGGTTACATAACTATCTCGCAGTATTAGTTTGTGCACAGCATGAACTGTTTCCGGAACGACAACTGATTTTGGACGACGGGTTAACTCACTGTACCATCGATAAACACTGGTCCTGGATGGAGCTTCATCCCCAGAAATTGAAACAAGTTCATCTATGCATTGCTGTTGAGTTAGTCCACGTCGAAAGTTGTCGCGCGAAAATGCCCACGGTTCAACTCCATAACTTGGCCGAAACAAAATCTTATAACCTAGTGTAAACAACACAAATCGCGCTCAAATTTTGCAACGGAACCTCAAAATAGTCATACTTTACGATAGTGGTGTCACTTGCTAGATTGCTACACTAGTGTTTCCAAATCCCGAAATATAAAAGGCAGCCCTCGTATTTCTCTATCATGATTTCAACCCAGATCTGAACCGTGTTGGGGCGAGTTTTGACCAACCTTCATTCGGAGATGAGCCAACTTCTTCAAAATTCCCAGTGATCTCTCATTCAGATAGCAGTGATGACGAATTTATGGACAGTAAAAAGTGTGTTAGTTTCCTTCGCTTATAGATTTTCATATTTTTATGGGAAAAACCTGATTTAAGAGATTTAAATGAAATGGGAAAGCAACTGCAGAAACAGCTTGACAAGCAAGAGCAACAACGCCTTGCTTCACATGAACGACAACGTCCTCCCCTGGTAGACCTCTCTCAAGGATTTATTTTGCTTGAACTGGAAGTGTCGTTGAGGTGCAGAACACGAAATTTCCAGAGAGTGAAGAAAACGCCAGCAGAAACTGTATTGTCAGGTGTTGGAAAAAGTGGAAAAAGTGAAAAAGTGGCGCCAACTCTTTTTGACAGCTTTTTTCGTTTGAACATCAGGTCAGGGCGAGCTTTTGTAACAACATTTCTAATCTGAGACTCCTTTTTTCAGGAACCCAAAAATTTCATCCTCTACGTTCGAGTCCTATATAGATGGTCACAAACGCTTCCGTATTTCCGATCTTAAGCCGAACTTTGCAACAACAGGTCAGAGCTGTTTTCTGAAAGTGATAATTCATCGGAGGCCGATATTTACTTACCAGCTGGGCTGCACACTCTAACAGGTGCATCAAGCAATAAACTTTGAACAAACTAATGAAACTTTAACCTGAGCTCTCCTTGCAAAAACCGCTTTATGAAATCTGATGGAATCGAGCCACGAATTTGTAGAGATGTCCTGCTCACCACGAGGATGCTCCGCCCACTACAAATTCCTTCGCTTTTCTGACCCATTCCTCAATTCTCCTCATTTTTCCAGTGTCCGGGCTGCTTGGAGAACATATTACGAAGTTTTGCTTCCTGCATCGCTTATTCACGAACGTATTCCCATGAAAATTCCTCAACGCATTCTTCACCTTTTTTCCACACCAGTCAGATCGCCCGGATGAATCCGAATTCTCCTTCTTTTATGTTAAGGTTGAAAGTCTTACTGAGGACTAACGTTACCCCTTCCATTTCTAGCTGAAAGGACAAATGAGCAGTTAGTAGTAGCTCTATATCGAGTGGCACACTACTGGCAAAGCCCGTCACCATTATGAATCGTTATGTTCTCAGCTATATGCCCACCATCATACATCTTTCCGCTTCGTGAGTTATAACATTGTACAACAAAGAGAAAAAAGCTGCGGGTGATCGGTCAATATAATACACAATACATGTATATAGCAGGGCCACCCTCCCCTCAGTGTGAATGTTTCGGCCACCCTCCCTCAGTGTGAATCTTGGTACACTTCATGAACGCTTCATGTCTGAAAGGGAGCAAAGTATGAATTAAGGGAGCATAATTTGGGTGGCTTCGGGATAGGATTGTTGATTTTTAATCTTCCCCTCCCTCCATCCTTTACGAACCCCTCCCCATCCCCTTCCTGATCCGCTTCCAGCGACCAATGTCTACATCTGCTAACTTCCATTACTGTTTTCATCTTACCACCTGTATCCCGCCTATCCTAAACTTGACCCAACCCTACATGGGGTCTCTTCAGGTAACACAAAAATTTGTGACAGACGAACAAACAGACACACCAAACTTGAGGTTTACACATACATAGTAAATATTCTAGATCGTTTTTGATCCTGACCTATGCACTTTTGTGAAAGCACCTTCAACTGGAAGTCGTTTGATCCACCGTAGGAGGAGCTTCGTTAAGCACATATAATCTCTTCTTCAGTTTTTTTTCTCGCCTCTAGGCTTTCGTTGAATCGTATTATGAATTTATGTGAAAACTGTCCACTATGAAGGCGGGGTCAGTTTCCTCCATTTTACCTCCCCATCCACTGCTCAGCTTTGTTTAAGTTCCACGGAGTCGGGGCTCTCATGAAACCCAAGTTGGTAAGTTTTGTCTTGGTATCTTCCACTTCGGTGTATGTCGAGCCCGGTGTGCGAAATTTCGCTGAGTGCACCTATGCGTTGTAGATCTTCCTCAACCCATCCCAAACGAGACCTGACAACAAGAATGCTTCAGCTAATATCGTGCCGTCGCAGGGTCCGCTGAGTGCATTCCAATTTATATGAGCTATAAACCTTTCGACTTTTTTGTACCGTTTCCGATATCGAACCCATTCAGACAAATTGATCCAAGGCTTGAACTTGACATTTCAGGTGAGAGTTGGACGACCGCTGGTGTTGTTGTTAGCCGTGAAGTTCGAAAAAGCGCTAATGGAAAAGATTACCTAATATGGAAGCTCCACGACCTCAAGGTTAAATTGAAGATAGACTGAAAGTTAACATTTTCAGTGAAGAGAAAGGGATTGTCAGTAAAACAACACTTTAAGGATTGTCAACAACCTCCCGTTATGTTGCTACTTTTCGGTGAAGCATACAAAGAATATTGGAAGTTACAAGTTGGTATATGCGTTGCACTTATGACACCAATGATCGCTGACCAAGACAATAATCCGGCACCAACTTCAGAAAAATTCAAACAAAGAAGTCAGTCTTGTCCTCCACATCTCATCATGTGTTAGATCGTTGATTGGAGATTTTTCAGCGACACGCGTTGTTCTCAAAGTGTTTAGGCCTGTGCAAGTTGTAGAGCTCGGTTACTCAAGTGATTTGGGTATGTGCAAGGTCAGATATTTCTCCAGAAAATTTTCAATAATCATTTTTCAAATGGTTAAGCCATCACCGCTAACGCGACAATTAATCGACGATTTAAATTGATAGCCTCCAAAATCGTCTCTGTAGATATCCAACTTCTCACCCGTTTTGCATTCAAAAAATCTCCTAAGGTGCCCATTATTCCGTTTTGTGACTAGCCGTTTCCCCAGAGGCTGGACTGCCGTGGGAGCGTAATATTGGCTGCTTTCAGAGTAATGCTGATAAGGTCGCTTTCTCCTTCTCCTTCGCCTTCCTAGCGTCAATCCCTCGCTGCCGCAGGGTTCCTGTGTTCGCCAGTCGTCTCCTTTTCCTTCAATCTACAGCCTCATTTGCCTTAACCTTGGTTTCGAAGAAGTTCTCCTTGATCGCGCCCCTCAACCCGTATTTAGGGCTACACGGGGTCGCTTTACTTCTGCTTCGCATTCCATTACCTCCCTTATCGCATAATTATGTGGCTTTCTCAGTACGTGTCCGTTGGCATCGCATAAGCTGCTCTCTCGTACTCAAGACGACAGCGCGTTTTGCGTCGTAGTCTTCGTTTCTGATCCGGCCAAGCACAAGCCCATCTGAGGATCCTCATTCCGAGAGGAGTTTTCTTCCATGATTTTTGATAGTTATTCGTATTTATTTGAGCCTTTACGGCCGTCCCAAGGTCACAGCTAAGTAGCTTCCGAGACCTACAGTTGGCTCTTCGCAATCCTCCGAGCGGAGTAACTTGGTCTTCTTCACGTTCAGCCAGGCCAATTCTCTGCCAGCACTTTCTGCCATTTCTGCACTTTGTCCTGAAGTTCTTTGCTCTTTTCCGCTAATAGAGCGATTTCACATCAGCGCAGAGGATGGTTTAAGTGCCTTCTGTGATAACATCCATTTTAAAGGTACAATTCACGATAAAGATGGCTGATGAGATATCACCCTAGGACAAATTTGTGGCCCCCCTCGTATACCACATGTGGCGCTGATAGGTCGGAAATAGGCCTAGATAGGTCTTTATGAAGGCTCAAAAATTGTCCCGTGTGTATACTCGGACGACTTTCACCGGCCTTGTGGAAACCGCTCCAATCATCAGAGAACCCATGTAGCAGTCCAACAAGTTGTCATGACCCATAACGACAGTGGAAGGCAGTTCTGTACAGTTTTGGTTTGATGTAGTCGCTCCTTGCACAATTGCAACAACTGAAACCTCGTCTGAATACCCCTTCCACGTTATTTCCGTCATGGCAATCTCATCCTCGCTTGCTTTCTTCACTACCGATGTATTATTCCCAACCTATACTTCTGTTTTACGCCCTAAACGCGGTACCTCAAAATTACCAGGCGGCTACGCACGCTCTCGCGCGCGCTAGGGGCTCTAGCCATGAGAGACGGAGCCGCATGAGCTGATTTTCATTATAGACCTTTATCGGATTTATGAGTTTCCGCTCAAACCTCGCCTCCTGTGGGTGGAGTCCTGTCTTGCCACCCACCATAGGTATTCCCATCCTGTCGCCTGTACTCCTACCACGTTTTGACTTTCTAGGGATAATGGGGACGGGAGTTATGCATTTCCGCACAAACCCCGCCCCTTGTGAGCGGAGTCTGGTTATACCACCCACCATAAGTTTCCCCATCGTGGTTTCTGTACTCCTACCAAGTTTGAACTTTCTAGGTCCATTGGGACAGAATTATTAATTTTCACCCAAACCCCGCCCCTTGTGGGCGGAGTCTGGTTCTGCCACCCACCATACGTTTTGCCACCACGGCGCCTGTACTCCTACCACTTCTGAACTCTCTAGGTCTATGGGGACAGGAGTTATGAGTTTGCGCACAAACCCCGCCCCTTGTGAGCGGAGTCTGGTTCTGCCACCCACCATACGTTTTGCCACCATGGCGCCTGTACTCCTACCAAGTTTGAACTTTCTCGGTCTATGGGGACGGGAGTTATGAATTTCCGCACAAACCCCGCCCCTTGTGGGCGGAGTCTGGTTCTGCCACCCACCATGAATTTTGCCTCCATGACGCCTATACCCCTACCAAATTTGAACTCTCTACGTCCATGGGAACCGGAATTATGGATTTTCGTATATAAATGTAAGAAGAGGTGTGAGCTTCGAGGCACGCTCCGCCCATTGTGGGCGGGCCTCCGCTGACGTCATTTCTGCTGGAGACACCCCCGACAATGCTCCTTCCACATCAACTTTTTCCTGCTCTGTTGGCTTTCTCCAAACCGAGTTATAAATGTTTTCATAAAGCATTGCATTTCTGGAGAACGCCCCGCCCATCGGGGGTGGGTCTCCCCATTTCGATCTAACTTACCAATGCACACCTCAAGCCACCTTTAAACCCCAATTTTGAGGCCGTCTTGTGGCTGAATTTGAAATCATGGTCCTCGGTAGGGCTCATTTCGAGGAACGCCACGCCCACTGTGGGCGGAGCTCCGCCAAGCTGATGTGTGTTTTATACTTCTCGAGACCTGGCCCACCCATCCCACACTTGACCCGGTCTCTCCAGGCAGATCTAAAGGAGCTAAGGAATTTCGTGACAGACATACAGACAGACAGACAGACAGACGGACAGACAGACAGACAGACTAAGCGCTTTATAGTAAGTAGGATCGTTGCCGATTCTGTTGCTGACTCTGTTGCTCTTGATAAGTTATGAGGGGTGCTTAGGACGGTCTTCGATCTTTTTTTCATCTGGGAAATTAGGTATTCCAGAGCCTTTTTTCCCGGTTTCCGGTGGACTTCTCGCGAGAGGCGGTCGTAAGCGTTCTCAAAGTCGAAGGCGGCTAGGCAATGGGGTCCACGCTTCCCGTACTTCTTCATAACTTGCACAGTTATGAAGATGACCCCTCTAGGCCTTTTTGTTATGGAGTCGATCTGCTTCTGTGAGATCGGTTTTGCTTTTGTGCGTATTCCGCCATGATAGGCGGTGCTCTGATTAACTTAACGATCTTGCTGTTCTGCTCCATCTATCCCAGGCTCAACTCTGTCTCTCTAGTGCTTTTCTAATTGTACTGGATTTTTTCGGCGGATAGACACACACACTGATGTGTATGGCTCTTTATATTCAGTTGGGAATATTAAGAATAGTAAAGAAAAATTTCTATTTAGGGTGTTAAATTGGATGGACAAAAATGCAGTAACTTTGTTAATATTTCTCTTTCGGATTACTGTGTACACCATGTCATGAAGGAAGCTCGGAAGCTATCTGCTAATCGAGGTAAAGTGCTTTTTTAGCTTTTTGAATTTACCACTCCAAAATAATGACTTAGTAGGGAACAAATTAAAATTCTCCTGTTATTTTGATGGAGGCCGACGAATACCGATAGGTCTTTGATGCTCTTCACGAATATAGAAGTGAAAACTGCTGACTGAGTTTCCTAAAGAAAATTGTGTCATCATCAGTCCGATGAGAGAGAACTGAACAAATGAATGGGTTTATGTACCGTGTTAACCCCTATAAAATCATATAAGTATCCAGTGATCGCGGTAATTTGTAGTTACGTGATACCAATGTGTCCTCATTGTAGCAGAATTTTTTCTTCATTTATGTCGAACATAGTTAAAAAGAAAGATGTAATTCTCCAATTAAGGATCGTTCAATAGTGTTACATCGCATCCACCGCCTCAGAATCCTAATAGAAGATTGTGCTCCAACCTTAACAGGTACCCTGCCATCATCCATTTAATCTCATTAAATACAGCAAAGTATCTCAACCAACTATATGAATAACTGGATGAACACTTCACTGTTCAGAGCCGGCCCATCAGGGATCGGATCGCTCGATTCATTAAACTCGTTAGGTATTATTCGGCCTACTCAGTCCAATATGATTAAATCGTCTGAGCTCAAGACCACCACGAAATCCGAAGAGAAAGAAACCCTTAAAAAGATAATGAATGGACAAGTGAGTTTAGGTGTTGATTACCCCCTTCTATTTGTTTACTGTCTTTCTAATGCCAGGCGATAATCTCATTTGAATCGCATTTTCATATCAGAGTCACATGTTTGGCGCTCGAAATCTGAAGCAGCTTTCCGATTCTAAAAATAAAGGATCTGGCGAGCGAGCTGTGAAGCCTGGCAGTAGTTCAATGGCCGATTTTATTCATAGCCAAGTGGTGAGGGAGCATTATCAGCTGCATTAGGTCGACAACATGTTTTTCTCAAAACATTTATTCAAGGATTGCTCTGAAGGCGCCTCTTTCCATGCACCAAAACTGGGATTTGGTCTTTGTGATGAGAAGGATTCCAGTCGCCATATGATAACTCTTGAAGAAAGCAACTTTTCACAAAAGGACCCAGCCAGGGTACTTGATCATTTGTTTTTCTTTTTGGTTTTTGGTATTTGTTCAACTTTTGAAACTTGAGCTTCGCGCCATTTCGATCCTCAAGAAAACAAAGGAGCAGCCGTCGGGTAAATCAAGACCAGCAAAGCGGCAGAAAGGTAGTGACGGTTCTTTTTTCCTTAAATATGAACGTGGTTGTCCTACAACCTACTCTTGTACAGAAAATTTGGACGAAGCAGCTTCCGCTAAGCGATCTAAGCTTAGTACGCTTGATAATGTGATCGATCTTGACGCACTCCTTGAAAAGAAGAGTATGTATGAATCAGAAGCTGACAAGGTAAAGTAGCGGAATGTTTCATGCTTCTATTTTTACTTAATTCTATGAGTTGATGGATACACTCCAGGCGCAAGGAATGATGGTTCAAAAACATCTAGACTCACTAGAAGCAAAAGAGAAAGTCGAAACGTTCGTCACCGAGTGTATGTCAGTAAAAGACGTCAAGGTCGTGAACTGTAAAAAAGTGAGTTTAATATAATAATAATATTAAGTCGTAATTACTTTTCTTTTTATTTGGGTTTATTCGAAAAATGGGAGCCTGTCAGGGTAATTCAAACATTTTCTGTAGAGGCGTTGTAAACTCTAGTCGAACTAGCAAGTCCGATTTGCACTATAAATGCATCAACGGTGGTTTGTAGAATTTCTTAAAATTTCGAGTTCCACCCTTCTCTTATCACATTTAAGTAGGGAAACTGTAATGTTCTCGGAGAAGCAGGCCTCCTTTTCTACAATAAAATACCACACGCAAGAGCCCATCGAACAGCATTCGGAGGATTTGATCGGCTAATCGGAAGCAGGCAGAAAATTGAGACATTTTTTCCAGTACCAGGCTCAAGTTTTTTCATAGGAGCAGGATAGTCTGGATTACAAACCGAGCCGTCGTCAAGGAATGGAGTTGGGGGCGCGGATGATCCGTTTCTCAACGAACTTTTCTTTCTCCTCTTCATTGGAAACTTGGATTATCAAGAATAAGATAGAATTATTAGTGGTTGATCATAGCCCTTCCACATCAGTGCAGACCTTTTCCACTATAAAAACTTGGCCACCCTTCTTTTAACAGCTCCTGACCGTTTTCTCCTCATTCTAGAAAGTTTTTTAAAAGATGATTTTTTGGCCCTAGCCCCGCAATCGCATGTCAGCTCCGCCCACTTCGAGGACTTAACCACATTCCAATACCTCTAACGTTTTTTTCCCATGCCTAGAACGTTTCTGAGCAGAGTTATAAACTTTTGATCTTGCCTCGCCCACTTTAGTGCCAACAAAGCCCACTTCGAGGATTTGACCGCATTCGCTGCGTTACCTCTAACCACTTTTTTCCGCTTTTTAAAACGTTCCCAAACGAAGTTCCCCTCGTTTTTGAAAAGTAGCTTTCACCTCAACGCTAACCCTACGTATGCCCAGCACCCATAAGGCCTTGCTCACTCCTTTTATTTTTTTCCCTGGCCTCGACGGCTTCGTTGAATCGAGTTATGAATCTGTGAAGAGTGCCGCCCACTGCGAGAACGCTGTACCCACCGCCGGTAAGCTTCCTTTATTTTAATTGATAACCCATCCCTCACCTTAGCACATTTTTTCCCGGCGTATGGACTGTTATGAGACCGAATGAAAAGAATTTGCCCATGACCCCACCCAATTCCGGCGCACGTCAAGCTTCTTGGGGACAGAGCTCCGCTAAGCTCACATGCACTGTGTTGCACTTACCTTATGCTCACCCACTTCCGAACTTGACCCGACTTCTCCAAGTGTTTCTTCAGGTTGTATCGAATGTCCTACAAACAAACAGACAGACGGACAGAGCGCTTCACATTTAGTAAGGATTTTGTAAGAGGGTTCTGGTCCTAGCTCCCCCCCCCCCCCTCAGTGCGACTACGGCCTTCCATGAATGTTGTGGACCTCCTTCTTTGTCATTTTCAACCTTGAGTGACTTTTTTCGGAGCCTGGAATTTTCGAATGAGGACCTAGCTCTGCCCACTTTACGCGCAATTCGCCATTTTTATCGATTTCTTCACTTATTTCTGAATTCTAGTATGCTCGCTAACAATTATAAATTTTTGTGAGGGCCATCATCCAGTATAGTACACGTCTTGCCTGTATACGGATTCCACTCAGTTTACGTATGCTTAGCGCACGTTAGACCTTTTTCTTTTGCCCCACACTGCTTACTTGCCCCCTCTCCACTTACAAGTTTCTAGACTACCTCGAAGCATAGAGATTTTTTATATCTTCGAAGTCCCTTTATCGAACGTCTTTCCCGCCCTGGGAAGATGTGTTCTACTCATGTGTGTTCCATTCCATATAGCTTGGCTCATGCTGTGCTTGTCACAACTTGGCAAATCTGTGTAGATTCATATTTCCAATGGCCTCAATGAGGTCGTGACAAACAGCTGCACCGTATTTGTGGTTTACAGTTTTAGGGCACCGGCATAATGAAAATGATTGCTGCGGTTTTTTCCTGTGACTCCCAACATTGCACAAGGGATGCTGTCTAATCACTATTTTGGACTACCTTTTCCGTAATTCATCTTAAACTTATCACAAGTATCGTGAGCTCTGCCCTTAATCCATATATGCTCTACGTAGCTTGGCTTATCCTCCACTTACTCCAGCCTTGCTCAGCTTTTGAAGTTTAAATTCAGGATGGCGCCGTATTAGATGGTGAGAAAAAGATAAATAAAGCAAACTTATGGATTGTATATAGTAAGGCTATCGTTACCTGTGAATTTATTTAAGTAATATTGACCTTCCTTATTCAGTGTGGCTACACTGCTCAACGACAAAGTGACTTGTGCATACATGAAGGGCACACGGTCACCCGCACGACAGCAGAGAAAAGATTTTTCAAATGCGGTTCATGTCATAAGCGAATTATTGTCTTCAGCATGATGCCAACGAAACCATGCAAGGTGAGTCAACTTATACGCATGACGAAAAAGGCTTTCGCTTAATTTTCATCTCTCTTGAACTGCAATCCTTCCTATGAATATTTATCCGATGCTTCCATATGAATATAATTTAGCGAATCTCATATATTGTTTTTTTTAGCAATGTAGTGCGAATGAATGGGTCCGAGTTGCGATGAGAGACGAAAGAAAAGTCCAACTGGAAAATGAGAAGTTACTTCTTCGTGGCGAAGAGCGGAAGTTCGTTAACAGTTGACCATCGTTGATCAGTGGAGACTTGGTTGTGAAATGTTGTTCACTTTGTATGGCTGTTGTTGACTTTTGTTATTTATTACCTCTATAAATTCAATAAATTGCGTGTAGGGTAGTATGGTAACTTCAACTACGAATGTTGTAGGCAAACCACTAACAGCTGTTTTTAAAGTTACTTTCTGCTCAGAGAACACGTGGAAAGTTTCTGAGCTGTGAGCAGCGTCCAATCCCCTTTACCTGCATCTTTTAAATTTTTTTAACTACTTTGTAAAAGGAGAAGGGGAAACGCGGCGTAAGCGGACGACCCGACTGCGAAACAGAAGCATCCAGCAAAGAACATACGAAGAAGACACGAATAATAAGGAGACGGACATCGTCTCAAATTTGTAAGAAGTACGCAAAAAGCGTAAAAGCTGGGTGAGTCCTCGGAATGACCTACTTGAGCCGATTCATCAGCCCGTCACACTAAGCCATCTATTGTCAACGAATTCGGTTGACACTAGGGGAGGAGTGGCAATCATTTTCGTATTTCCTCATTCCTTCAACTGCATTTTTTGAAACATGTAGCTCGTTTCCAATTTGTCCGCCCCATATTGGTGCCAATCCTCCTCAAGGGATCGGGCTGAAAACTTGTCCTCCTTCTTAGAAACCCATTCGGAAGATCGAATTGTCGCTCACGTCTCCGCCCTCTCATCGGAGTAGAGATCTCACCTATGCCTATCTTCGATTGATAATCGAACATAGAAGCAGGAAACGGTGTAGCCCTCGTACAGCATCGTTGAATGAAAACAGTATCTACTGCTCAACGTCGGCAATTGCGATTTGCATATAATAATCACATCTATGCTAGTAAAACATTAGCTACAACTTGCACAAGTTGTCTGCGAGATCCCTAAACAAAGGGTGGAAAACCAGTGCATAATGCCACACAGAGATGGATAGAAGTTGTGATTATCAGTTCCCGTGCTACGTGTGCTAGCTCTGTTCGATAGTGATGAATGATGAAAAACAATGCGATCCGAACAACAGGGTGTGATTTTTTGATGATCGTTTGTAATAAATCTGGAAACGATGCCAATTTTTTGAGCACGTTTCAACAGTAAATAGTTATTGTGATCCTTCACACGTCAAGAAAAGAGAGTGCGGCTAATAAAAGTCCAATGTGTCTTCTCACGAGGCGCGTAACATCCTTTCAACATTCTGTATGTCTACTTATTTCTAAACTTACGCCACTGTATCTGTTTAATGATTAAATGGATCTAGGGAAGGTGAGCACTACTTCAGCTATGTCCCTTTTTCAGTTGTATGTGAACCGCCGCGTGCCGTAAAACGCCGTCTGAAGACCATTCTCTTAATACTCGAAATCCTTCTGCTTGATCCTAGTCCATCTCTTTAGGCTCGTCTTGGAGTGAAGTAGTTTCGCCTGCCACACTCTACTTCTTTTTCTTGTTTCCGTCGCCACAGCTTCTAATAGAATTTTATTGGTCAAAGAAGTAGAACGGTGGCAGATTAGCGAATTTCCGAAGTGGGAACCTTACTCGTTTCAGTTCCCCAAACACTTCAGGGGTACCCACAACAACACAATGTTCCCACAATTTTCACACTTGACCATTTTTGCAGTAGTCCATTCAACTAAGACTATTCTGTTTCTTACAGCATCTTCGGTGGTTCACCAATCCAAGGTTTTCCCTCTCTCACAAGGAAGGCCTTTCAGGGCAAGGGACGCTTTTTGAAAATGGCTTTTGCATGGTGTAGGGGCATGAGCACTGAGTACAGAACTATAGTCCATTTCCGCTAAGTGGCCGTCTGAATGCCAAAAAAAGAGTGAAAATGATTTTGTCATAAATCGTCGTTTTAACCCACTAAGCGTCGTCTGTTTCATTCATGGCGTCGTCTGTCCGCACAGTAGAAGGCCCCAGTAGACTGCGTAATGAAAATAACGTGAACGGTAGCCAAAAAAGGGGGTACATGTTGAAAAATGTTGAAGATTGCGGGGAGGTTTCATATGTGCCCTCCCCGGTTGAGCTGCCAGCAGCGTTGGTTGGTGTGGTGGATAGCGATGTGGACTTCGAGTTGGGACGGCAAGTCTGGGTTGATGGTTCGGCTTTTCGGGGTTTTGCCGTTTTTGCATTTCATGTTGCCACCTCCAGATTGGCTCCATATTGCACCAGGGCCAAAGCAAGTGCCTGACTGGTCGTGATCAGGACCACCCATAACCTCTACAAGTCGTTAGAATTTGATGTGTGCTCTATCAATGAAGGAGCTTCCAGACTTCACACTACCAGGAGCTCCCCCTCCCCCCACCTCAACTTCCTCAGGATAGGATAACAGGATTCCCATAATCGTTGTAGCTCCTCATTCCGACCTTTCTCTGGGCGTCAACGGCGGACTTCTGTGGGAAAACGAATCAGATTCTCTTTCAACTCGTCTTCTTGCTGAAGGATCCATGAGCATTGAGCTTGATATAAAGAGCTATCACTCCTGAAGGAAATCATTCTAGCGTCGGATCACTGGATGATGACTAGATGAAGGGTTTCGGCGATACCCGTTCCCAACCTACGATCCCCTAACTCCGCGTCCTGCTATGAAATGCTGGCAGAACACGATCAAGAAGGACATTGCTGAAGTCGAGGTGACTGCAGGGGATACTGATCGTGAGGAGAGAAGGAAATGGAGATGACCAACCAGAACAGCGGACAAAAACCCTTCAACGGCGTGAGATCAACGCTAGGTTAAGAAACGGTGAAATCATCGAAATTATTAGATGCGCCTTCCACCAGTTTTGAAGGAAAGGGTTTTGAAGGATGTTTTGAAGGGTCCCAGTCGAAATAAAACAACAGTCAAACCATTATTGTCCAAATCATTCAAAGAACTGTATGGACTGTGCACTGTCCATACAACGTGCGAAGACCAGATGATATGATATCGAGTTTGTTGAATGTCAAAATGATATCATATAAATTCACCAACATTTTACCAACTGAATGAACTCTCGATGTGAGGGATGCAAAAACAGCCGAACTAATGAAAAAACTACGTGAGCAAGTTGAGGTTGTGGGGGGGGGGGGGGAAGAGGGGGGGGGGGGAGGGGGAGGGGGAGCTCCTGGTAGTGTGAAGTCTGGAAGCTCCTTCATTGATAGAGCACACATCAAATTCTAACGACTTGTAGAGGTTATGGGGGGTCCTGATCACGACCAGTCAGGCACTTGCTTTGGCCCTGGTGCAATATGGAGCCAATCTGGAGGTGGCAACATGAAATGCAAAAACGGCAAAACCCCGAAAAGCCGAACCATCAACCCAGACTTGCCGTCCCAACTCGAAGTCCACATCGCTATCCACCACACCAACCAACGCTGCTGGCAGCTCAACCGGGGAGGGCACATATGAAACCTCCCCGCAATCTTCAACATTTTTCAACATGTACCCCCTTTTTTGGCTACCGTTCACGTTATTTTCATTACGCAGTCTACTGGGGCCTTCTACTGTGCGGACAGACGACGCCATGAATGAAACAGACGACGCTTAGTGGGTTAAAACGACGATTTATGACAAAATCATTTTCACTCTTTTTTTGGCATTCAGACGGCCACTTAGCGGAAATGGACTATAGTTCTGTACTCAGTGCTCATGCCCCTACACCATGCAAAAAACCATTTTCAAAAAGCGTCCCTTGCCCTGAAAGGCCTTCCTTGTCAGACATTGGAAAAAAATTAGCAGCTGCTCAGAACCGTTTCTTCGAAAATTGGGTGTGTTTCAGAGGCGTTTCACTGTACCACTGTTTAATGTTTAAATAGACCTAGATGGGGTTTACACTGCTTCAGATCTGTCCCAATCGTAGACGCTAAATGCAGAACTCCTACTGCGGTGAAACGCCGTCCGAATCACGGTTGATTTTTTCGAAGAACGATTCTCATTCAGGACCTGATAATTTCGTCGAAAAGCCTCAGAAAGATACTCCTCCCTTGAAATTCCGTCTGGAAAACGGAAGCTTATCCTTCCTCAGATCATGCCACTGGAACGGGCTTCCATCTGGATATCACAGTTAAACTTTTTAAATAAAAAAATAACCTTGAGAACAAGAGAAAGAAGCGCAAACGACAAGCTATGAAGGCACCTTACTCCGACGGTTCTGTCAATTCCTGCTTATTGCGATGCTTTCCGGACATGAAGAATGCCTTCGTCATTTTTCGTATGCGATAAACTCTTCGAAGAGGACTTCATTTCTAATTTTTATTTTTTAATTTTTTTACATGACTTCGTCGTATTCGACGCTTCTATCAAAAACCTCCACTTACATCCTTCCGAAAACAACGAAAGACGTCCCGTACTCCTTCCAGTTCCTTACGCTGCAGAATTCGAGGTGAAGTTGTCGACAAACCAGTGGCATCGGTCGACTCGAGCGACTTTGCGATTTGACAGTCCCTGCTCCTCTTTTGCAGAAATTTGACCTTTTCCAAATTGGATAACAACTTTCCTTTACCCATTACCTGAAATTGGAAAGCTCGGCACAAATTAAATGTACAGTTCATGATAAAAATGGTTTTTGAAACTTTTCCAGAGGATGATTTCGATGGCCCCATGTATACCATATCTGGCACTATCCGGAAAACGGCCCAGTTAGGGCGTTATAAAGGCTTCAAGATCTTACCGGCCGCACCGATCACAAGGGAGATCGGGTGCGCTTCGTTGCGCGTGTCCGTCGAAACTAGGTCAAGCCGCAGCCATCGCACGCGGCGAGTTGCCGCGCGATATTTGACAGACGTCCGCGATTGTCAGTGGGGCATACGCTTTGCGTTTGGTCCACGGCAGTCAGCTCAAGGGGAAGATAACACAGACAAATGCAAATCATTTGCTCCAATGACATTTGGTGGTACTGTAATGTCATCTCGAGACCTCAGTGTGATGCGCCGCGCGCGATTTGGGCGGGGTGACCTACTTTCAACGGACACGCGCAACGGACGTTCTCCAGGGAGATCATGTAGGAAGTTCAAACAACTTTTCATTACCCCAAAGCGGCAGTGGACGCTGCACAGTGCTGGCTTGATGTAGTCAGCTCTTTACGCAATTGCAACAAATGAAATCTCTTCCGAATACTCCTACCATGTTATTTCCGTCACAGTAATCTAGTCCAACCTCTATTTTCACTACTTTGGGGAGCCTTATTTTTCGCAAAACCTGCGAATTTTCTTGCCTCCTTCACCACCAATGCACTATATCCAACAAATACTTCCGGTTTTCGACCTAAAAAGGGTATCTCAAAATTATCATGAGTTGTGCCTTAAAGAAATTGTGTGGAGTGAAAATAGGAAATGACGGGAAAATATGAGGTGGCTGTATCAACATGGGCAGAGTGAACTTTTCCAAAAAAAATGAAAGAACAATCGTCCATGTTATTGAGATGGAACTTTCTGTTGGTCTACAGGTTACGGTCCGAGTAGGACACAATTTCTGTATAAGGCCTCTCCCTGAAGTCCCTGGATCAAGAAGTTTGGTGAAATTCATGGATGGCTGGATATATGGAACGTATCCAGCTCTTCTTCTTCGTAGCCCGATGTTGGTGCGTAGACAGGGAGTCACTTAGATCCAGCTGGGTAAGTATAGGTGTCGCGAGTTCATGGCCACCCTTTGGACCGCGATCCGCATCGGCGGTACGAGCCCATAAACCTCCTCGCTCACCGGACCACCACGCCCTTCCTGCGCCCCATACAGGGGGGCGGACCAACCCCCGAGGACCAAGGGGTGGGAAGGCCTTCGCATTGCCTAGCGACCCCAGCCTAGTACCTCGCGACGGGATCCTTGCCCCCGACACAGGGACCAGCTGACTGAACGCGGCGACATAACCTACTTCTCCTGTCGCGACCAACCAGAGTGCCCACCCTACTTACTTCCCCGAGACAAGTACAAAAGTAAGGAACACTGGTTTATTATGCTGACTACGTACTACACTACAATACGAAATGCTAAATAGGGACACTATAAAGATAGATATGTGGGTCAGAACCAGAGAATTTCACAAGAGGGTAAAGTGATTGTCATGAATAAAGCACATCAAATCCGGCAATGACGCAATATATTGGGTTGTCCGAAAAGTTCCCGCCGATTTTTGATACCCCGGATTCATCAACCTTTGTACAAAAGATCAAGGACCCAACCTGATAAAGTTATATGTTTTCTGAAAGGGTAGATCCTTCCCTATATTCCTATTGAGATTCTGTCAACATTTGTCGAAGTGTTTTTGTACAGGACTCGTATGAAAATGGATAACCACTGCGCGCATTCTCGGCATCTGAGGTATTTCTTCTACCGCAAGGCCTAGAATGCGGCTCAAGCCGCATGAAAGATATATGACGTTTGGGTAGACCATGCCCTAGAGGAACGTACAGTGCATGACTAGTTTGCGGAATCCAAACAGAGGGAATTGGCCTTCGAAGACCGGCAACCCTCAGGGAGACTATCAGACCAACTCAAAATGTTAACTGAAGCAAATCGGCACATCACTGCTCGTGGAGTAGGACAAGGAATTAATGTTTCGAAATTAACCATCCATGGTCATCTGCAGCCGCTTGGTTTTGTAAAGCGCCTTCATGTTTAGATATTTCGCGAAAGGAGCGAGCGCAATGCGATGGACCGCGCCTCCATGCGCGACTCGTTGCTCGAACGAAATAAAAATGAGCCGTTTCTGAAACGCATGAGCACGAGGGACGAAAATAGGATTGTGTACAGCAATGAGGAGCGGAAACGATCGTGTAGCTCCCTAGTGAGCCGTCACAAACCGCTGCAAAAGTCAAAATCCAGGTGCGGATGACTATGCCGAGGTGCTGATGGGATTTCAGGGAAATCACTTACCATGAGCTGTTGTCACACAACCAAAAGATGACTTAGGAAAGGTACTATAGTTAGCTAGAAACTATGGAGGCAGCGATGGATCAAAAGCGACCCGAAGTGGCCAATTGTTAGGGCGTAATCTTCCAGCAGGGTACCTCCAGACCACACGTATTTTTGGCCACTCGTCAAAAGTTGCTTAAGCTCGGGTGGGATGTCTTACCACACCTCCATATAGTCCAGACATAGCACCATCAGAATACCACTTGTTTGGGTTTCTGCAAAATTCCTTGAATGGAAAATCGTTCAATTCGCTGGAGGACTGCAAAAAGCACCTGAGTGGGTTTTTCGATTTCAAGTCCGGAACCTTCTATGGAAGAGGGGAACTGGAACCTACAGGAAGGTGGCGAAGCCTTACTGAACACAATGGAGGATATATTGTTCAATCAATGGATTTCTTCTTCTAGGAATTTTCATTCAAAGATGAATCAAAAATCGGCGGGAAGTTTTCGGACAACCCAATATATAAAGAGCAAAGCAAATATATACACCTACCCCTCGATCTTCAGTCCTCCTTCAAGGCAAGCTTCTCCAGCCGTCCATTGCAAGCCCCATTGGCCTCGGCGATCTTCTTGCCTTCCTTCTTCCTCAGTATCCGACAGGTGACAACTGCACGCCCTCTGAGAGGGGTGCTTGGATACTGGTCGGGCTTACACTGGCGCTCCGTTGCCTTACAGGCAATCTCACAGCGTTACCCGGCTATACCGACCAGAGGCCGACAGCCGACCGGTCGCGGTGCATGACGAGTGCCGACTGGCTAGGCTATGCGAAGGAACGCGCACAACGCGCGCACATACGCGCCGCGTTGTGGCGGCCTAGCAGAGATGGGCCGGGGCGCGCGCAGTGCGCCCAGTGTGCCGTCGCATCCGCGACAACAGGTGACTTTTGGTCGGCGATGGTTCTGTGGGGTTCGTTTGATGGTTTTTTATGATTGATAAGGAATAAATTAAGCAAGTAAAATAGTAAGTGCAGATGTTACCGCTATTAAAATATAGAATAATTACAAATAATCGCCATGTAATAATCGCCGTTCATGATTGGCCACCGACCACTCGCAGCGATCTGTCGGTGGCCAACCACGTGAAGCAACTACACAAATCATCGCGATGCCCAGAGTTGAAGCTGCTTTTAAACAAGCACAGCGATTCGATCGATCTAAGGAAACCATGTGAGTATTTATTCGCAACTTTCCGCGTTTCCGGACGCACCAATATCCCGTCCCCCTCTGGAAACGCCCAATCAAGAGGTTAGTGGGTTACATGTTGTAACGAAAATGTATGCTATGATGTCAAGATTTATAGAATCGTTACCGAGCTTAAGGACCGGGAGATGATACAGTAGGCCATCAACTTGTTGACTGACTGGACTAAGCGGTGGCAGCTCCCCTTGGCCCCGCATAAAACGATGTATATGACGATTGGCAACGATCCTGGCCCTTTTCCTCCTGCCCTCATACCATTTATGGGGTTACCTTTTCTTGAGTAAACTGTGTACGGGATCTAGGCTTTCTCTATACCAGCGCTCTCGACTTTTCCATGCACAGTCGCTCTCGGTGTAGGCTAGCATTACTGTGCCAGACCACATTTTCAAGGAACTGTCTCCCACGAACAAGTCAATCCTTCTCAAAGCTTATAAGACTTCCCAACCAGAGGAAGGACGTCATCGCCCTTGAAAAAGTACAAAATACTGCATTACATTATGTATTATAGTAATGATCCTGCCCATCGGGATCATTTATGCCCGCCAATCTCAGCCTCAGGTCATGACCTATCCAAGACATAACACCTCATATAGAATATCGTTTATTTTTAAAACACAATATAGAACCGGAATACGATTGATAACATGCAGTAATACAGGCAATATAGCGACACGAATACATGCGAATATGAAGGATGGCCCGGGGCCCTCCGGCCTTGAGACGGACGAGCACGAGACTCATTCAGTGTCCTCGGCCGTAGGTCACCGGGTTGAGTAATTCGGAGTTGGTGGTGAGGTCCGTCGAAACGTGACGTCGTCCTGGGTTGATGTAGTCGGAGTGCACATGGCACGGCACTGGCAGTGTGAGAAATAATGTTAGTGACAGGATCGAAGGAAGCCTTCCAGTGGATCTTATCTGGAAGGATTACAGAGATTGAAAGTAGTGAGAAGCAGCGATTTATTGAATGCCGAAAGCGAGTTCATGAAAGGTGAGAGGCTGGTGCACGACTTAGTGGCGAACGATACTGTTTCCTAGGAACTTGGCTTCAATGTCTGATCGCTATAAGATATTTCTCATGACTATTGTAGGGTTCGCGGAATCGCAGCTATGAAAGGAGAACTGAGAGAATTAATCGATTTGCAGAGAGCGAGGATAGCGTGGTGAAATGATTCGCTCATGGATTGTTGCACACCATCTTCGACAGCTAATAGTTGTGCAGCAAACTAGTTGGTCGTAGCTAGGCCAACCTGCTGGCGGCTACATAGATTTTCATGGCGTTTAGAGCGATGATATGAAAGAGACTCAATAGCATAACCTTGATCTGTGATCGTAAGAGAGCGACCACAATCAAAGATGGGAGTAACGGAAAGAGATTAAGAAAGTGCGAACTCTTCGGAGTCGCTAAGCCAGGCTTTTTCTGTCAGTGTGCCTTTCATTGAGGAAACGTGAATGTACCTACAACTCTCCTGGCTGTCAGGGGTCCAGATCACTGCTGAGCCTGATTGCATATTGCACTCTCCGCGGTGGTAGTTACAGTTGTCCACGGGTCCTATGAGGCTTTCGATGGAGTCTGAGCCGTGGTACGCGAAAATTGACGCCTGAAAAATTATACAGTTGGAGACCGAGACGGAGTAGTCTCTACAGTGTTCATAGTTTTTAGGACCGTCCCCACCGTGACTAGGTCGCCATGCGCAAGCATTATGAGCAACCATGTGGTGGCACGATTCAGGGGATACCGTGTGCCCATGAGATACTACGGATTGGGACCGGGCTCGAAAAAGTTCACCGAGTATGCCGCGGTTTGAGTTATCAGGCGGCACACATACTTTCACAGCGCACGGTGTTAGGTCTATATACGTTAATCGTCAATGGTTTCACCTTAGCGGATATGGATGGCAGAATTTGAGAGCAGTTGATGTCAGGATGTTAGGGACTTTCCAATAACTAACTGATGTCTTATTAGAACATAATAAGGGAGGCATAATGTGTGCGTCCGAAATTTGAGAGAGGACGGCCATAGCGAGCATACATGAGTAAGCCCAAGTGACTGGGGCCGACGAACTCTTGGTACTCTTGGAAGGATGTTCATGCGGTACACGCAACCCGTGCTCTAAACCTTGAAGGTTTAGGTCACGGGTTGCGAATGCAAGATCCGCCAACGCGCTATTTCTCTCGAGAAGAGCTCCGATTTGGGCATCTTTTTGCTGAGTACTCCCTTGGTCCGACTGAATTTGCGGGTCGTCTTGAGTTCCCGTTGACTCCAAGGCAAAGACCCTAGGTTGACTGCGAAGATTGGGTTGGGCAGCAATGTCTTTAAGTCTGAAGGGTTCTTGTGTTTTTCCCACCCATTGTTGATTGTTGGGAGCCTGTCTGCTACTCCGTTGGTTACGCGTCTGACGAGGATCCCCTTGAGCTGGCTGTTCAACTGCGGTACGATAGAAGGGCTTCGGTGGTGCCAAGTGCCATGGAGGGAGTTGAAACCTGCAGAAAGTTCGAATGTGGCCTACTCTCCCACATCGGAAACATGTTACGTCAGAACTGGGTGCGCGTTCCGCGGTTCTGCGATTGAAGATGCCTCTAGGTTGGGAATTTCTCAAGGGTCTACGCATGCCGAAGTTGCGTCCACCTGGATAGTATTGCTGAGGCACTGCCTCCATGCGTGGTTGCGCATGTATTGCGTGGACGACGGGAAGCGGCGGTTGCGCCGGAGGGAATATGGTGATAGCGTTGTCTCGACATTTCCTGTGGCGTCCGCCAGCAGGGATTCGAAAGTGATTGCCTTGACTACGGCATCCTCAAAAGATGGTGGGTTAGCCGCCTTGACATGAAAGCGCAGGGCAGGTCTGAGACGATCTAGGTACTCATCAAGAAGTCTCTCGTTCTGGGATGGCCTAGGTTGATTGTGCGTTATTTTCTAAATGATTTGCTTGCTGCGCTCTGCGAATTCGCGGGCCGACTCAGTCGGTTCCTGCTTGTAGTCACTTAGTTGCTGTCTTGCCAAGCTTCGGAATTGCGGTGACTCGAAATGATCGCGCAGGTGCTCAACTATCTTGCGGTATTGATTCTTGTCCTTTTCCGGCATTTCGTCAACCAGGTCACGGGCTTCCCCATCTGGGTACCCGACCAATGTGTTGGTCTTGAGTTGTTCTGGTAGCGGTGGGTTAACCATCCGCACCACATCCTCAAAGCGCCCAAACCAAGACTCGAAGTATTGGCCGACGGATCCTGAGAAGACTTTCAAGGTTTTGGGCGCGAGCTGCCCGAAGGTTAGGCCGCTAACAGGAGGCGCGTCAGAATCCGTAGTGGGCATCTCCGCCACTCGTTCTAATGAGAGCGAAGTGCGGTCAGGGGCGTCCAGTTGGAGGAGTAGAGGGACTCCTTCTTGCTGGTCGGAAGTGGGTACTTCTGGGATTGATGACGATTCCCTGGACTGGCAGGTTTGGGATCTCGTCGTAGGACGAGGAATTGTAGAGAGTAGAGTATGAGAAGTGCACAGTGAACAGACTGAATGGTTTGAACGAGCGACGGTGGGTATTTATGCCGACTGCACTGTTATCATGTTATGAATCTACAGTTGCTGAATGTTTGTCATGCGGAGAAGAGCCGAGAAGCTGCTCCGATCAGATAAGGGTACGCTTCCGCTGCTATGTTGAAATTATAGGCTGGGAAAGTGTCGGCGAAGCTGCGAAAAGATCTGGATGGCATTTTATGAACTGAGAAGGTAAACATGAGGAAATGTCGAGACATATTCGAAATTCAAATGTGCTATGTGAGAGAGGAGCATTTTCGAACGAGGAAATTAAGAAAACTATGGTGGACTCGATAAACGGTAAATGCGGACTGCCATGAAGAGGAGGGCTGGGGAGTGCGCCGTTGAGCGAGACTTGCGCAAGGTCTTGAGAGAAGGAGAATTTAAGCCGTGTACGTGAGAGTAGGAGACCAATAGAAATGGCAAATAGTGCACATAATGCATATCGTATCACCGGGTAGGATAACATCACTTAGTGTTGGGTTGTAACATAAGTTCGTAGAGTTTTTTCACAAAGATTTATTTTAACAAAAAACAATAATTATAATAATAAATTAATCAATGATGTATTCTCCTGTTACTGTTTGCGACCTCCTCCAATCTCTCGACCAAATTGTTGATGCCGTTTCGCCAAAAATAGGCCGGTCTGGTGTCGAAGAAGTTGTTGAGCCAGTTTTCAAGAACCTCTTCGCCATCGAAGACAACACTCCTCATTCGGTTTGACAGAGAGCGGAAAGGTGGTAGTTGATGGGTGCAAGATCCGGAGAGCACGGTGGATGCTGAAGAACCTCTCATTCAAGCTTTTGGAGTGCTGTTTTGACGACTTGGGCATTATGGGGCCTGGCGTTGTCGTGGAGCAAGATGACTTCACCTTGTCTATCGGGTCTTTTCAGCCGAATAGCCGCACTAACACGGTTTAGCTGGGCAATGTAGACCTCCTTGTTGACAGTAGCATTTCGTTCGAGCATTTCCCAGTGCACCGTGCCTTTCCAGTTTCACCAAACGCAAATCATGACCTATTTTGAGTGAAGGTCTTGCTTGACTCTCGGCTTCGGTGTCTCTCCTGGGGCCACCCAGAGACACACCTAAGACACCTTCCTCGTACACACTGCATATGTCCCGAGCGGCTTCGGCTGCTTATTGACCTCGATGAAAAGCATATGTCGAAAATGCTGATTTTCTCCTCCTGGATATTCCAATTCTGAGCCAGAAAAAAGACGTACAACTAGAGTACTCAAAAAAACGAATATAACCTTTTTATAGAGGAGAAAGAGCTCTTTCGAATGAATATATACACTTAGCCAAAAAACAAAGCGAATCGTTGTAAAATGACCCTAACCCAAAACTCTACGAACTTATGTTACAACCCAATAGAAAAAAAAAACGTACTTGAAGAAATGCAATTTGAGTGAAAGTTGTACGTGACATGTAGTGAGATATTATGAGGCGAGGCAGAAATAAATAATTACAAATTTGGTTAGTTAGCCTAGAACTTACTTCTTCTGGTTTCTCCGAAGAGAACGCGCAAGGAAGAAGTTTTTTTTTTTCGAACCTTCTGGTTCCTTGAGAGAGGACTCGCAGGGAAGAGTTCTGTTTACAAGTGATCAGGAACGTAGAAGGTACTCTTTCTGGTTTCTCCGGAGAGAACGCGCAAAGAAGTTGTAGTTTTTCGCTCTTCTGGTTCCTCCGGGGAGGACTCGCAAGGAAGAACTGGGCTCTTTTGTCTCTCTGTAGAGAGCTGGCGCAAAAGAGTGTGGGGATTTGTGGGTTTGAACCCAAGGCCGATGCACCAATTCTGTTAGTTAGCCAACGGAAGTCTTAACCAGTGACGTGTAATGTTTATTACGACGTGTTAGTATAAGGATCGACTATGACAAAAAAGATGACAATAAACTCCCAGCATTCGCTCCTACAGTATGTTCTAAAATGCAGACCTCCCCCTATTTTGACCCGAATGAAATTTATAATTTTTTAGTGAGGTGGCCATTCTCGTATTCGATAACTCCGGATGAAATACCTTTTGTATTCATAAAGAATGTTTCTCATGCTATCGCCTTTCCCCTCTCGTATTTGTTCAACCAATCTATTATGTTCTCGCAGGTGCCTCGCCTCTGGAGGCACTCATTTGTTACTCCTGTACGTAAAAGTGATGCTTCTTCGGATATTTCCAACTACAGGCCGATAAGCACTACATCTATATTCTCGAGACTTTTCGAAAAAATCCTTAAAGCTCACATTGTCCAGTACTTAACTGAGAACAGCATAGTACCGGCCTCACAACATGGTTTCGTAAAAGGAAAGTCCGTTACTACGAATTTAATAGAATCGCTTAACGATTGGACGATGGCCTTAGATAATAAGCAGAGCGTGGATGTTATATATTTCGATTTCGCAAAGGCATTTGATAAAGTCAGTCGCAAGAAGCTGTTGTATAAGCTTCAGTTGCTGGGGTTCCATGATAAAGTTTGCAGTTGGATACAGGAGTTTCTTTGTGACAGAACCTTTCAAGTGCGTATAAACTCTGCTTACTCTGATGTGTTCAAATGTCAAAGTGGTGTCCCACAAGGTGGAGTATTGTCCCCAATACTGTTTAATATTTATTCGGCTGACCTGGGATGCTGCTGTAGCCAGTTTAATGTCGCCTGCAGACAATATGCTGATGATCTAAAATTCTATACAGTTATAAGCACTTTCGGGGATTCTCTTGATTTACAGGCCGCAATTGATGGACTAATTCAGTGGTCTGAAGAATGGCAACTCCCTCTCTCCCATGCTAAGACACTTCATATGCGTGTAGGTTCCTCCCCTGGTAGTACCTCGTACTTCATGAAGGGTGTTGAGATTAAGAAAGCGAGAGAGGTCAGGGATTTGGGCTTCCATTACAATGACAAGCTCGACTTCTCGTTTCATTGTAGCCGTATCCAGCGTATTGCTCTTTACCGTACGTATCAGATCTTTAAGGCGCTCACCACGAAGGATACAAATGTTCTTGTTCATGCATATAAGACCTATGTCCGTTCGCTCGTGGAAAGCGGTACCGTTGTTTTCTGCCCTAATAAAAAGAAGAACATTATGTTGCTAGAAAGGGTTCAGAACAATTTCACTCGGAAAATTTTAATTCGCCGGGGTGGTTTTCTGTATTCAAAAATTCCCAAGGCCGCAATTAGAAACAAATATTTCAACATTCCTTCACTAGAGTCTAGGCGCAAGCTTCTTGATTTGTGCATGATACATAACTTGCTGACAGGCAAAACCGCGGTAAATTTTTCGAATTTCTACTCACTGATTCCTTCCAAAACAAGGGGAAGTCAGCTCAAATTATCCTTCTCTAGGCCCAAAACATCCATAAGAAGAAACTTTTTCACCGTAAGGGCTGGTCTTGCATACTTGCAAACCAGCAAGGCCCCTAGCATACAAGGCTCTCTGAGCTCCTTCAAACGGGCACTTGGCAAAAATGTTTTACAAGCATAGCTGCCACCTTTTTTTCTCAGAATTTGTTTGTTCTATCGTTATATTTTGTGTTGCTGACGTTTGTTTATGTTTTCTTTTCAACGCTGTCTTATATGGCGTATATGATAAATAAATAAATAAATATAATAAAGCATTCAAGGGGTTTATATACAGAAAATGTGGGCGGTCCTCAGATACCGTAGCGCCTTTGGACCGTAGGGGGCCAGTGGCGGTACTCAAGCTTGGGGGATGAAGGAGTGGACCGCGCTAACGGCAGTGCTTAGGTCACATACTTGATTGCACACTTATGATACCGCCAGGTCATGCCTGCGGTATCACTTCAAGAGATGCTTATCTAAATAATATCCTAAGGTAAACAAGTTGAACTATGATGTTATCACTTATTTATACGAATCCTAGTTCTAGCAACATATGTTGGTTGTGTATTCACAACAACGAAGGAAGAAATTGTACCTTGTCGACGTTTTTCTTAGCTTAGGCAAAGGTTTGGTTTTCCGGTCCCAGTGGTGACGGGGATTTTGCCGACATAACCGGGCTATCCTACATATTCCGCAATCAGGAGCTCCTAACGTATACCGTTCCGGGTTTCTTCACAAATGCAGCGAGATCACTAAAATACGAACTAATAGAGCGATGAGGGTGAGGTACAAAGGGAGGAACATTTTCAGAGGGAGGCCCGGGAATTCCCTCGAAACTCATCTTCGTGACACTCACGAACAAGGCTCGTCGGTCGAGGCTTATACTGGTCATCTCTCCGAGGAGGGGAACTACTGCTGCGGCTACTAGCCCACCTGGTCGGGGGACTGTGGCTCACTCGGAGACCATGTGGTGGTTAGGCGGAAGGGTGGCGCCTTTTATATAATCAGAGAGATTGTTATTTCTCTGTTAAACGAACGGATAGAAGACGGTGGTTCAGTGATATTTTATTTGAGAACAAACGCAAAGACCCTGGTTACGAGTGTCGTACAAGAAAAGAGTCCCCTGTAGCGGGTATGACAAAGAAGGGAACGTGCTGTGACCGCGGGTTCTGGCCTATGCCAGAACAGGCCACACTCGCTGCTACCAGTAATGACCCGGCCCATCGGGATCATTTATACCCGCCAATCTCAGCCTCAGGTCATGACCTATCCAAGACATAACACCTCATATAGAATATCGTTTATCCTTAAGACACAATATAGAACCGGAACACGTTTTATAACATGCAGTAATACAGGCAATATAGCGACACGAATACATGCGGATATGAAGGATGGTCCCGGAGCCTCCGGCCTGGGGACCGACGAGCACGAAACTCATTCAGTGTCCTCGGCCGTAGGTCACTGGTTCGAGTAATTCGGAGTCGGTGGTGAGGTCCGTCGAAACGTGACGTCGTCCTGGATTGATGTAGTCGGGGTAGCAGAGAGCCAAAGAGCGTCGACTACGGTCGTGCGTGTCTTTTATACGGTTCCCAGCCTTATCTCCGCTGCCGTCTGAAAACACAAGATGAAGCTGAGAATTAACGCGGAGGCAAACTCAACTGTAAACATCAACCGTACCGTAAACCTTGAGGCTAATATACAGTACCGCTGAAAAGTATTCGGCCAACTTTAACTTGCCGTAAATTTTTTCCCAGCGGACCGAATCACATGAAATTTTGCTATGTTTAGCTGAAGCATATTTTACACTGTCCCACACTACTCAATTGCAGAATAGCCATATCCACATACTAATGGGGAGGCGTTTGTAGACTGTGCTGGGAGCAAGTTTGTGACTTCTGCAGTTATTCCGACCTTTTGTACGTTTTTCTTCTCCTCTGGGTTCCACATTAGTGCTCGTATACTTATGACATGGCAAAAAGGAGAGGACTCATAGAAGGACTTTGTTCAAGCCCTTTTGAATATCTGGATTATGATCAGATTGCAGGTTAATGGTGATATATTTTCACACTACACCAATGCTACACGTATTGAAATTTCGCTCGATTAGATCCAGTAGGAAAGGAGTTATGACTGAAAATTACAACTGAAAAAGCATTTCGCCGAATACTTTTGAGCGCAACTGTATGTACTCTGCTAACTCATGCTTTACCCATCCTTTACAATGTGTTATGTGGTTTTCGTCTTAGTTTGCTTTGCCTACTACTTTTATCTCTGTTTCGCATGATCTATTATGTTGATTTTAAAAGGTTGTTCTCTACTGCGTTTGCCTTAGCAGCGTAATAATCAAAAAAACGAGCAAGCAAGTTAGTTCGGACGAGTTGTTTGACGCAGAAATTGCTCCGGATGGGGTGTATGTCGTTTGGCGCGACTCCGCCCATCGCGCTGTTCAACTCGTTCAGATCGCGTAATCTTCCGCTCTCCTGTCCTCCATATATGATAGAAGCCCAATCCATCATCTATAGAAGAAAGGAGAGCAGAAGATTACACCATCTGAACGAGTTGAACGGCGCGATGGGCGGACTCGCGCCGCCTCAAATGGGCGGCGCGACCCCGCCCATCGCGCCAAACGACCGCCTCCCCTCCGGATGGGCGGCGCCCATGCGTCAAGTGAAGCACATGCGGCACATGCGCCCCATTGACAAAGTGGCCGCAAAGGAGCGCGCCAAACGATGGCCGTGATTTCCGGCGCATCGTTTTTTTGAGAACTTAATGCACCTTGCATGAGCCGTTCTTCTATACCGCAACGCCTTATATGAGATCGTAAAGTCCTAGTAAAAGAAGTCAAGACTATTTCTAGTCAGAGCTAGTCAAGAGTCGTTTTGAATGTGGGGCCTACCGACAAGCATTTGAAAAATAGATTTTTGTTAGTTTTATCAGTCATATGTAATGCTTTCCGTTACTTTTTCGTTACTAGGGAAAAGATTTTCCGTCGTAAACGATCACTGAGTAAGACCACTACATTATGATGGCGCTCTGCACTTATTATCTCGCCAAGAAAGAAGAAAGACTCTTTGGAAGTTTGAGCTGGTGGACCCATTGCCAAACGCTGTCAAACGCTCTGGGGAGGGAAAAGAAGTTCTAACCATTTTCCCTGTTGCCATGTACTAGAAAGCGGCGATCGAACAAAAAATTTGAATAGGCGTTGACCAACAGTTGTCGTAAGCATGCAGTGATGCGACCGTAGTGGGACTTGGCTTTTCTTCGATCTTGGCTTATCTTCTCCTAGGTTTTGGTTTTTTCAATTCTTTTGTTCGCATACAAGCTTTCTCCTCTACTTGCTTCCAGGGCTTTTAATTATTGGAATTTCTCTTTTTTTACGCTCATGTAATTGTGATTGAGATGATGTGGGTTTGTTTGTTAGAAATTGTTCCATTAAGAGCAGTCCTCGTACCGTCCGGATGTTCGATCCTGTTGAAAATACCATAACAACTAGTGTCATAGAATAGATTGGATGTCTGTGACTACTTTCGCTGTGTTTTGACTTATGACTAATGTCGCTTTGTAAAGGTGCACGTACGGGATATTGATATTTAAGTATTTTGTATCTCATTTACAGTCATTAAATAAGATGTGCACTCGACATTATTCCGTCTCAATGGCGAAACAAGTTCTCGAGAGTTTTAGTGGGTATAATAATACCGTTTTTGTTATACGGCTCATTATGAATCTAGTCCACTATTTGGAAAAAAATTACCTAAATGTCTCCAAGTGCTTTTCTCAGTTACCCATTTTTGAACAAAGGGGATGAGTACGAACATTCGGATATCAAGTACGGTGGCCTTCAATACAGCAAAACTAGGCCGAAGTAAGAGGAATGATTAATTGCATATGACTTCATTTAACACACGCTACTGGGTAGCGGAACAGGTTCGAAGATTCCCAATCCATCATACCGTGGCTACATTGGTTCGAATCAATTTTCGCTGATGTCTGACTGTTATTACACGGTCCCCACTTTTCGGCTTCCCGTTTTCTACGCCCTCCACCTGATCGGGATAGATTCCACTGCTTTTTCAGCGTAGCTGTGGGACAACAAACCTTTGGTAATACCACGATTTCTTTTTGATATTTCTTCGTTATCTCTACCTATCGATTATCGTAAAATTTAAACATGTTTGTGTTGCTATGACCTGGTTTCCGAGTTAGTTTGAACTTTCAGCATATGGGATTCTCCACAAGATGGATAGATGCTTCATTCACGCTAGCCACTGTTGAACTGTCCACGCAACGAGCAGCTCCAAACGGTGCTCGGGACTCGTTAAGGGCGCTACTGCTTATTACGCTATTCGCTCTTACATTCGCAGCAGCTATGGTACGTAAAGCAATTTCTTATTTCAATTATATTCCAATTATGTTTTCTGAATTCTTTGATTTGAGCGTTATCATTCTAGTTAGCTACTGTATTGCGAGACGACAGGGTTAGAGGCCATATTACTTCGTTTATCGCATGTATAGGTGGTGGAGTTTTTCTAGCTACCTGCATGCTTGATTTATTGCCAGGTCTGTTTTTCCTTTTGAACATCTCTCACCGTGACGTTATCTCCCACGGTTGCATGGGAATTTGATGTTTTTTCAGACGCAGTGGAATCCTTTGAGAAGTCTGGATGCAAGTCGAACTTCCCAGTTGCGGAAGCAGCTGTGGCGGGAGGCTTGCTGATGGTTCTGACAATTGAACAGGTGCATTCATACCCATTTTCAACTTGACCGTATCCGATTCGTCATTCTTCTTGTTAACTAGTTGTATTTACATATTTTTGATTCTGTTCCTTTGATTGCTTTAGCGACTACATATGCTGATTTCCATAACAAAGGTCCACAAAGTCGAACAAAAAACTTCTTATCATTTATTTGGGTCTCAATTCATTGAAGTTCTGCTCAGATTGTTCTTGCGATCCAAGAGCATGGCTGGCTTAGGTCAAATCATCTTCATCTCCACAACGAGAGTGAGAACTCGCATACCCAGGTATACTTAGAGGTGTACATTGTATCATCAAACATACTAACTTACTAACTTCAATCGGCGCAATAGTACAGGAGTTGTATGCCTCGGATGATGCGGAGGACGATACAAACCCGATGTTGGGAGCATGTCTACTTGTGCTAGCACTTTCATTACATGCACTCTTTGAAGGCTTATCATTAGCTGTAATAAGCGATGCTTCAAAATTGCTCGAGGTTGAAATTTCAATATTTTCTTATCGTTCATATGATAAGCCTCTTAACTTCAGGTTTTCGCTGCCCTTGTACTGCACAAATGTGTAATCGGCTTCAGCCTTGGCGTGCGCCTTGTACAAAGTGGCATGCGAACTCCTTGGGTTGCACTTTGTGCTTGCATATTTAGTGTACAGGTAACTACTATGGTACTTTTATCCGATAACCCCACCCTTGTGTTGAAGAAGCACTTCTATTTCATATTCAGGTATCACCACTACGCATGTACTTATTTAGGTTCTTATTGGTGGACTAGGAGGAATGGAAATAATGTCTTTGATTTCCGGTGGAGATCGATCAAACGCTGCTCTAGTTTCTACCGTCCTGCAAGGTCTGTCGTAGGGAAATTGTCCCAGTTCTGGATAGTCCATTCCATTCGCTTTCCGAGCAGCGGGGTAACATTTGCATATTTTCAAAACTTTCTTCCATTTAGGAATTGCGTGCGGAACGTTCCTTTACATAACAACATTCGAAGTTCTGCCACACGAGTTGAAAAAAGCTGGTCATCGAATCTCCAAACTCCTGTGCTTGTTTTTTGGCGTCTCGCTAGTTGCAGGTTTCATGATCATCTTTCCTGAAGTTGATTAATTTCTAGGGTTCAAAGTCGATACAGCTTTACTTTGACCGTAATTTTTGCATGTAATAATTTCTGATGAGGGATCGTTTCAAAGTCATAGCTTGAGTGAGAATGAGCTCGTTAAGTTCGCGCTGACCGATGGGTGATACAAGAAAGGTGGAGACAGAACGTCACTGTCTTTGACGGCTCAGTTTTAATACTCTGAAATTTTTAGAGCGCTCAATCATGTACTCACCATTTCGTGTTTGTTCGTACATCATCTGATTACTTCGCGCTGAGAGCGAAGCAAAAGGCATATGAAACCCTAAAATCTTAGTTTCTTGCAAGAGTATAACAAGTCATCCACCTCCTCGCGGACTCTCTTCTGTCGCCTTCGCCTTCTTGCTTTCACCCTTCGGCCAACGTGAAGAAATAAAGGTCGCCTGAATTGAAAGCTCAATTCACTTTAATTCAATTCGGTGCACAATTCACTGCCTCTTCATGTTCATTACTTGTTATACTTTGTCTGTGAAAATTGACATTCTGATATACTAGTACTGGTGATCGCACGAGTTTAGCAAGCAAGCCTACATTCGGCAACGAGCAATTCAATCTTTACATCTCTATGTTACAGATGTAGTTTCTGAATTTTCTACTTTACTCTGAATCTGATCGTACCGCTTATCGATGAAACATGGGACACCTGCCGGTCTTTCGCGCATAAGTGTGATGGTAAGAGTCGACAGTACGGGAGTGGCTCGTAGTGGGAAATTTTCTTGGCCCCCTTCCATTCTGAGCTTTCACCTACACTCTCGATAACTCTCGGCATTTTGTCGAAATATCTTTATTTGTAAATAACAGCATGATTACACGTGAGGTTGAGAAACACATTGAATGGCTAATAAATGGAGCAACAAACAGGAAGGTTGGGTCTCTGCCCCCATCTAGTTGCGGCAACATCACCTGTCTATTACTGTATGACGAATAAGTTTTAAAAGGCTATGTAAGATGCTAAGATATTTGGTCGGGTCGTCACTCGCTCTCACAACTCTCTAGTCGATTCTATCCTTTTTGGGCTGAGGAGAACATAAGTAACCCATTCGAAGTGTTTATCAACCTCGCGAGTAGTCACATTGGTGAAATTATTTCGATATTTAAGCCAATTTTCCGCATATTTTCACGGGTCTGAATCGTGAAGTTCTATTCGTCTTTTGAATTAAGTCTTGCATGGCTAGGTGTCAGGAAACCCAATTCATGCCTGGTTTTTTCTTCACTACATGGTTTGGCTAAGCCATTCGTAATCGTGAAGCCTTGTATCCCTTTCTTTTATTTCACGAAAATGAAAACTGTGAGGTTTTTGCGAAAGTTGGTAGTTCCCTTTTCGGCGCGAACTTTTTCCAGGATTATTGCAAAGAATGCGCTTATCAACATCATTGTATTTCACTTATATCTCCATCAATGAGCTCTTGGTTTCGCTTATCTATGTGGACTTGTCTAGAGTCGATTCCTCGTTGGCTCTCCCCAATTATGTGATGACTCGAACATTCTGCGAATTCCCCACATTTCTTAGCTGCTTTTTGGCGTCCGACATGAATTGTACATATGTATGGATTCTTTACATTGTTGTATGAACTGTAGTACATATTTATAAACGATTAAAGTTATTTTCCGTTGCAAATTCAGGAAGGAAAATGTGGTTGTACAGTGAATATCTGATTTGAATTGCCGGCAAGTGAAGTAAAAAATCTTATTATTAATGATTAATACAGAGCATTATTCGATGAGCTTTGTGGCGCAACAAATGCTGAGGGCACCATGAATCATGCTTGTATATTTCCTAGCGTTTTCAGTTATAATATGGGTGTCATTGCGGTGAGTTGAGCTTTCTAAATAATAAGGTTGTTCGACCTGATGTTAATCAAGTTTAGGTATTTGGGCACTTTCCTCTCATGGTTGTTGTCAGCAATTATTCGTTGCCCGTTAGAGATTGGTAATGTTGGTTGGTGGAAGCTCAGCGATGTGAGAGTTCGTTTACCAGGTGGACTTCAAATCCATGTCGATGTTTGCCAGCTCCAAATATTTTCCATTTTAGTAAGGTGGGGTTGAATTTCATGTCTCTCTTATGGGTTATGTTTTTTTCCTTCAAAATTTATGAATAGCAAAATTTTATGATAGGGTTTCTTCACAGATTACCCTTGCCTTTTCAATTGAGTTTGTACGTTTAATTTTTGCTCATAGGGAGGCCTGTTGTGTCGGGTTGCTTTTCTAAAGCCGTTATTAGTCTGGTGAACAAATTCTAGGCCTCTGTTCATCTAGGCTCGGCGATATTAGATTGAGTAGTGAATAATCTCTTCTTTTCTCGAACTTATACGGCTCGTCTTCAGTGTGAGCACCAGCAATAAACTATTCGTTTCTGTCCTTTGCGGTCGCCATCTAAGGTTGACTCACAATCCGACGAAGATGACGATGTGTGGAGCCGTTCAGCTGCAGTTGTAGCTGCTTTATGTGATCGAAAAGTGTAGGAACCATCTTGCAACAGGCATTCCTTGAGATCGTGAAGATTCTACGGAAAACTCTCGGCTTTCTTCTTGGCCATCTGTCATCATCTCTTCTCATGATATGACTGGTCCATCTAAGTTTGGCGTTTTTAATGTATTCCACCGGAATGCGAAAGCGAGACAGTGTGCGTATATCGGAGCCGGGTGAAACTCAAACGACATCGCTTGAGTGCTCTGTGACTTCAGCTCAAAGTGATTGGCGTGGATGAACTGGTTACTCATGTCGTCGTCGACGCGTAACAGAGCGCAGGGAGAACTGTGGAATCAAACAGATAGCGCGAAGTTCCGGATCAACCAGATGGCTCTTTTAGAGGGCCCAAGTCTGCCCACTTTTCTTTTTGTTGTCTTACCAGTTCTCCCTTCAGGTCGTTGACCATGTTAATGTAACGTCCGAAATAAACGTATGACGAGGTCTCCTTGATGGGTAAACCATCGGTAATGATTCGAACTTCGTCGGCTCAAGTATTCTTCATGAACTGTGTCTTTGTTTGGTTTCCAAGCCTTCCAAGATGTGTGGCGTTATAGTCAAGCCCAAAGATCCTCTTGTTCTGAGTAGATCCCTCGTCGCATCTGAAATACGAGTGGAGTGATCAGCAAATGCGAGGAGACCCCGAACCAGCGCGTCCTAGTCTTCGGTCAGGTCATCCGTGACCAGCCAGTCATATCGGGAAGCCGGATAACGGCATTCAAAAATATTGTAATCCTAGTTGATCGAATCGTTGAGCGCGCCCGCATTCCCATTTTTGTTGAAGGGATATCTATTTCTTCAAGGAAAGCAATGTCTTCTTCGTTTTGGCAACATCCTTTCCTCAGAGCTTTTCCCTTGAATGATAAAAAACACGTTTTTCAGCAAACCTCTCCTTCTCTCGTTATCCAATGTGAGTGTGGAGGGAGATGCTCGGTCTCTCGCAAATATTTCGCCGAGGCGAAGCGCTCTGCATAGAAGCCGAACTGATTCTAAGAATCTTTTATTCTCTCGAGTTACTCAGTTGATTCAGGTTGGTGTTGCAGTTTTTTCTTTGTTGAGCTCCACTATTCAAATCTGATTTATAGTTTTTTGTTTGATTCTCGATTTTAAGTATTGCGGATTATATATTAGTCGAGGACATTTGGTCCTACACGATGTTTCACCTGGATGTATATTTCATTTTAATATTGACGAGCTGTTGATGGAAACGTTTCGAAGTCGTGACGGGTAAACTTTTCTCGAAACTTCGCCAACATTTTTTTTTGTCACAGTAATGGTTGCAGGTGGCAAGTAGAAACATCGTGCCTGCTTACTCGAGCGAAAGCTATCCACCGCCAGCCTACCAATGCTCCTCCACTTTTTGATTTCGGTCTTCAGTTCAGCCTCTCCGTTGATATCGCAGGCACTCGCTTGAAAACTGTTGGCTTCCGTGTCGCAGATTTGACCGTTGAGCTCTCGAGTGGTGAGCGATAATATTCATAGATAATCCTCTGCATAGATTGTTTGCTATAATAGTGTGTTGGAGAAATACTAGTACACTTCAGTTATGACAACATCAGTTGATCACCGGGTTAACGCCGGGCTCTCCTGCTCGTACTGAAGTGGACCCGTCGCCTGCATTCTTTTAATTTTGAAATCTTTGGCCCAAGAGAACAGGAGCTGTCGATCTCCACCGAAACAAACACACACCGCTACACCTCCTCCATCCCCGTCATAAGCGAAGTCTTGCTCAAAGTCTGTGTTAGGCAACTTGGTGTATTCCCCACCTATTCCGCTTAGCTGAATATCTTCACTCAGATTACGCCCCCTCCACGTACGTTTCGCCCCTCCGTCCCCCTGTACCACCCCGAGGTGTCTCCAGTTTGACCTCTTGCTACCACATGCCATCAGTGTCTTAATCTTACCGCCTGTACTCTTACCAAATTTGAAGCTCCAGGTCCCAAGTAACACTTATCACGCACGCTCTGCCCCTTGTGGTGGAAGTCCAGTCCTGCCACATACCGTCAATGTCTTAATGTTGCGGCCTGTACTTCTACCAAATTCGGGCGATCTATTCCCTAGAAAACAGGAGTTACTAAATTTTCCTCATCATTCAATGTGAAGAGCTGGCGCAGTCGCGGTCTCATATGCGTGGCATCCTCAATGCAAGGATCCGTATTGAATCTCATAAATGCATACTGCTTGCTTGCAAAACGGTTTTGGGGCTTCCGTTTCTAATCTGCACATATACAAAAAAAAAAAACTTCGGTTAACTTGCTTTGACTTGATGTTTTGTTAACTGCTGTTACTTTGCCGCAGTTCGCGTTCCCAAAGCCTCACAAAGCCCAGTAGCCCGGAAAGCACAAGTACGGGTTCGAGTCCCGTCCGAAACTGAAGTTTGGTCCATAAATCGCCAACCTTGTGAGACTTAGGTAATCTTTAAGCAGATGTTGTCTTACAAAGTTCTTATCCTGTAAGGAATTTGTGCATGTTTGGTGGAGGGGATCACATTAACTCACCCCACCTGAAGTGTTTTTTACGTAAAACCCGGTTCTAGCTGAAGGAGACAATTGCGTCGGTGCCATGACTCCAACAACTTCATTGGGGGATAATCGATCCCCTTCATGCCCTCATATGCCTAAACACAGAGCGTTTAAGGCAAAAGTCTTTCAACAATGTGAAGACTTGCTGTAAGAAAAGCTTATTCCACTCACAGCTATGTACGATGTACAAACGATGCTATAGTCAAATATTTTAGTGATTATAATGGATCCGTTGGTGAATTAAACACTAATTCATGACCCTTTCTCACATTTCTTAGGGCCTTGATATTGTATTATTTGAAGCGAATTTTTTAATGTGACCGATTTCAGACGTGTTTCATGAACTCAATCAGAAGGTGGACTATTTCAATCTGTCCAGCAACGAAGTTGAAAACCCTGTGGCACCAGGTGGTAGTGCGCTCTTGTCGGCTGAACATCTTTCAGATCTGCACATTGAAACTAACAACTGTTTATTGAAATATCGCACTGTATTAGGTGGGGAAAGGTGAGTTAACTAGTAATACTCATATTTAATTATCATTTGTCTGCAAAATCATGTAGTAAATAACTAGGGACGCTTTTCTGCTTAATCGGAATAATCCTAAGTTGTGTTCACGGGTTTTCTTGCAAGAAAACGTCTGCTTAGGGTCAGCTTAGGGTTTTTCGATACGATTGATTTGATTACTTTCTTGATTGATTTTTTTGTCAAATTAGAATAAGAATCGTGGGTTTACCATCCAGCTACGTGTGATGTAGAGCCGTTCTTGTGTGTACCATTCCTCCTTTTACACACATTTTCTTGGGTGGTCTCGACGTGAATCGAATCCCATTGCCGCTTCCGGTGGTTTGCAGTGGCATTTGTCATGTTTTCTAGGGCTTCTTCCATCGTTAGTGTTCCCATCCTGCCTCCTCTACTCCTTTGGGAAACCTCGCCACTGTGGGCGGAGTCTGGTCCACCGTAAGTGTTCCCATACTGTACTCCTGCCAAGCTTGAACGCTAGATTCCCGGGAACAGGAGTTATGATTTTCCAATTAAACATTTTTCGCACAAGCCCCGAAGTCTGTAGGCGGGGTTCTTCCTTCCACGCACTGTAAGTGTTCCCATCCTGTCACCTGTACTCCTTCCAGATTTGATCGCTCTAGAGCCAAATTGTCTATTTTCGCATAAACCCTGCCCCTTTTGGTGGAGACAGTCCTTCCACCCACCATAGTGTTCCCATCCTGCCGAGGAGTTGTTATTTTCCACTTCATTTTGGATGATGAACCCAGTTATCTAAAGGTGTGGGTACACTTCGCTCAAACTAAACAGTTTCTGCCTCCTTGGGCCAGAGCGACCAAATTTCGGAGAATACAGGCGGCGGGTCAACTCTAACAGAAAAAGGGGAAAGCACAGCATTAGCCGGGCTATCCAACTTGTTTCTGTAATGAGAACTTACAAAATTTTGAAATAGACAACTGAAGCTCTTTTTTTCAGCCGAAAGTTAACTGTATCGTTACGAGGGTTCTCTATTACAAAGGATAGTGGGAAAACTCAGACACGCGTCGTGGGGCTATCAGTGGAAGATCAGCGTCAACGATTGGCTCTAAGGACAAGTCTGCTAATTCTATCTCATGAGGTTCGTGATCGGCCTTTTCAACTATAGGTTGCTTCTGTCTTGTGGAGGCGGTTATTTTTTATATTATCATTATTCTTTTAGTAATATGAAATGAGTAGAAGGATTTTCACATGTGATCAACATTGTTCTTTTTGTGCACCTCACTGCGAGTTTGCCGAGCGTTATTGCTTGGGAATTGCCGTGGGTATGAATTGGTTGACGTAACTTTTGCAGAAGCAGAATGCTGGAAATGCTGTTCAAATTATTTCGGACAGCGTTCAGACATCCCTTTCTGTGCAAGATGTCGCATGGTGGAAAGCACACATTGATTCTGTTCTTCCGGTGCTAAACAAAGTAAGTGTTTCGCTGAAGTTTTTTTGATGCTACTGTTTTTGAAAGTCACAACAAACACATTCAGGGACAGCCTACACTAGTTGCTTCTTCCGCTGTACCACGCATTCCTTTTACTTTTTCTGTTGAAATTGCGTCAGTTTTTTGTGATCTTGTTGACGCTGACGCTTTTCAGTCAACGTTATCTTTGCAGTTTCTGAGTATTACAAAAGTGAGTTTAATCAAATTCTTGAAGTCTTTTATATAACAAAAATGGTTTTGTTAGTTTCCTAACTACTGGTCGGTTAGTTTGTAGCACGTCCTTGAGGAGAATGAATGCAGTGACTGGTACCAGCCGGCAACCTCAAATTACTTTCAGCAGATTCCCACTTTGAGCAGGCTTTGACTCTCCGGCCGAGTACGCCTATTTTTAAATGCCCACTTCGAACAGTAGCTGCAATGCTATGCAGAAATTAGTCACACCCACTTTCATCCCTAAAGAAAAGCGGCATCGCTGTAAAGCCAACGATTGGATGAGTGAACTAGTGTCCTAAAAACTCGCAAGTTACCAGGCTTGTAAGTCTTGGCATTTGATTCTATGCAGTCTTTTCATCTAGAGTTACCTCTTCAAGATTGGATTTTCCATGCAGTGACTTGATGTTGACAAGAATAAGGTCATCAATAGGTTTTTGCCAAACTACCTCTTTAGAGTAACGGTGTATTGCCATTGCGCTTCTGAAGGCTAAGTTTCAGAAAATTGTGTGTTTTTTTGTGACGTGGGGTGGCTTTATCCCGCAGCTGAAAACATGCAAAGCGAAGGTTTCGTTTTCAGGAAGAGCGTATGCTGGAAATAGGTGTTGATCGCCTTTGTGTTGCGGGTCCTAGTGTCGCGATAATGGATGCAACGTTTGATCGGCATCAGTGGGGACAGTCGGTCTGAGTTTGATAAATTTAGCAGTTCTTACAGTACATCAAGTGCATTCTATTGGAATTCCGTTTATTGCCATTTCGACAGGTCTACATTGGAGCTGCGTTGGTGCAACAAAATTTGAAGGAACCAGGTTTGCTCATTGGGATTGATGATTGTAAGATCGAATGGAGCGACAAGTTGGCTAAGCAGGTACTTTTGGTGGCCTTGACTTGAAGAGGCACCTGCTTACAATTGTGATTAATCTGATTTTTCTCAGTTGAAAAAAATGGAAACTGCTTTCCTCACCAATAGTGCTGGCTCAAGGACCACGCCCCCTTCAAGGCGCACTTTGAATGCTAGGCTGCAATTAAAAAGGTTCATCGCTTTTCCTTTTTATTCCTTTCCTTAGTTTTGCTGCAATCGGCTTTTTAGAGCGGCTCTATTTTCATTGGCAGAGGAAACTTCGTTCATCGCTTGGCTATGTGATGAACTAGCAGCTGAGAGCGTTAATCTCTGTGATTTTGTGACCTCTGCACAAAAAACGCGATTAGTGGTAAGCTGTGCTTTTCGGGAACGATAATTATCTTCTGATTTATTTTTGTAATTTATAGTATGGAGAAGTTCGGGGAGCATTTATTGATATTTCAACGCTCTACAGTGTCGAGAAATTCGTTCCACCCCAATCAGAAGAAGAGTTGAGTACCCCTTGGCGTTGCTGGAGTCAGTCTGATAATGATGTGTAAGTAAGCTATTCTAAGGATATGAGGCGTGTTTCGCTCCTGGAACTTTTTTTAGGCGTAAAAATCGTCGGCGTATCGCCATAGGAGAGAAGAACATGAATGAACTACAGCTGGTCAGTTCTTCTTATTTCTAAATAGTAACCCTAATGAAAGCTTTGTCTTTAGTGCGGCGAAACAAATATGCTCTGTATTTCTGTCGAAATGTCCAGCTCAGTCCGTAACGTGACATGTTCGTCAGGGGCCCACTTTTATCTTTTATGGTCTCCTCTGCTTCATCGGGTGGTGTATCACATGTTCCAAGTTGTTAAGAGGTGAATGTTGATTGACGTAGCTTCTCTGCTAGCTTCAAATGATGTTATGGTCGTTATCAATGGAAAACGACTCCTCATTTTGTTTGATTCTTCTAGGACATTCATTGAGTCGCCCGCTGGCACAGCAGTTCCAAGAAAGGCTCCAAAGCCTACTCAATTGAGAATGCTGACAAACCATCCTATTGAATTCGTTATGGAGTTACCCCAGTATCACAGGTGCGTGTGCCTTTCCCAGGGTACGGGAATATATTTTCGATCGCACCTAATCAAGCTCGCTTCGCACCTAGGCGCGAGGTGACCTTAACTAGGTGCGAAGACTCCGCGGTAATTATGCTGCCCGCACTCGCTACTGATCGAGTTAAAACTTGTCAGCCAAAGAGGATAATGACAGTTTAAAAAGGTGGGGTTTCTCTTCAAAAAAATGAGTTTTTTGGAAGGAAAAACTCCAATGCCAATTCCAGCGATTTCAAGAATATTCCCATGTATAATAAATAAGTTCAATATATTTTATTCCAAGTTCCTGGAAAATGGGTGAAACAGTTCGGCTCGCTTCTTTTTTCGGTATTTTCGCTTGTTTGCGATATCAAACAACTTTACAGAAGCGATGTAGTTCTATAGAGTTGTTTAATATTGAACTACTCTTCATTCATGGGTCATTGAACGCCCTATGGCTCACCATTCAGACCATTTCACAGTTTTTACGTCATATAGCAAGTATTCATGTTTATTTCAACTCCTCTCTCCAACTCATTCATTGAAGAGAGATCATCGTGAACTATTTAACCAGGTGGGCGAGTGCTTTAACTACCGCTGCTTACTTTATAAGACAGTTCCATGTATTCTAGAGACGCACTGTACTGTTTCGATGAATTTACAGGGTGTCTTCCCGCTCCAAACCTTTAGGAGTGAACGGTCCATGTGGCTCATTTCCTCCACTGTCCGAGCCTTTCACTTTTGCTCCGAAAGCCCATCTGAAGTTCAAGCACTTCAGAGGCATTCTTTACCCTCGGACCATGTCGCGTACGGTGAATGCTGGAGTTTCTTTACTACTTGGGAAGATGTCCAGATTCTTAACAAACAAAACTATCGTCGTTTTTACTTAGAAATTCAGGTTTTCTTTTAGGTATTCTTGTTACTGAGAAATTGAACCGTTCTCTTCCATATCACAGAAACTTTAATAACAAAATATGTTGAACTTATTTATTACGCATAGAAATAAAACTAAAATCGTTGGAATTGATATTGGAGTTTTTCCTTCCAAAAAACTCATTTTTTGAAGAGAAACCCCACACTTTTAAACTGTCATTATCTTCTCTGGCTGACAAGTTTTAACTCGATTAGGAGCGAGTGTGAGCAGTATAATTATAGCGTAGTCTTCTCACCTAATTAAGGTCACTTCGCGCCTAGGTGCGAGGCGAGCTTGATTAGGTGTGATCGAAAATATATTCGCACACCCCCTTTCCCATGGCAGATTCCTAGAGCTGCTTCGCAGAAAACCTCCTAGTGAATTAGCGACACAGTAGTCTAGAAGTGGAGCATATTTGTTCTGATGTAGCCTTAGATGTACTTATTTCTTATCCAGGATGGTTTGGCTTATTCCTTCGTTAACTTTTGACTGCTCACCTGCTGGTCTTACTGCAGTGTCGCCACAACTAACTATTAATATGAATGGAGCCGATATTGTGACAGCCATTGTTGGTTTCCTAGTTTTCATAATCTCATTTTTCCTTACCTAATGTTCTGTTTTGTTTCACTTTATTATCTAGCTAATGTAAGCCAATATTTTTGTGATGACTTTTCTCTTTTAGGATGTATATATAACGCGGCGCCCTTTCGACATTCAAATGGATAATTTTCGGAGAGGATTCGACAACTGTACAACACCTTCCAATAAGGCGCTCTTTGCGTTCCATTGTTATAATTTCAGATTCGGGTTAGTTCCCGCCTGTAAACGACTTTGCTTCACAGGTTTGGACTTGGACCGCAGCCTCCTTTCTCTTCTACCTTCCGTATGAGTTCAATTTTGCGCAGGTTTTTGACGAGGTAGCATTTCAATGTACATGAGAAATTGTTGGACTTTGAAAATTGAGGAATCGAGACAGCTTACTTTCCAGTTTATAAACTCTATTAAATGGATCAAACTTGTACATGGATTGACATCAATGCCATTCAAGCCTGGTGGTCCACTGCCAGCCGACTTTCGCCTAGTTTTCAAGGTTGTTAGAAGGGCAAGCATCCCTGGTTCCAAGCAACTTAGAACGGAAATATTCCAGGAAGCGCGGATAGAACTTGAGGACGACTTTTTCGAAAACTTGCTGCAAATGAGTCACGAGCTTAAGGAAGATGAGGTATTATCAGGAAACTTTCACAAAACTGTCGCAAAGTTGTTTGTATTTGAATTCCCTTTCCGAGAAGAGTAGGTATTAGTAGTTTTTTTTTCTGGATCTCAAACAAGTCGGGCTGGAAGAAAATGAGCAAAGATGAAGTTTGGGTAAATAAGTGAAATGAGGGAGACCCATCCCATCCGCGGTAGGCGGGACGTCATCACAGGCGGCGGCGGAAAAATATAGTAGCGGGCGAGGTCCAGGGCAATATGTGCTGCGCACCCGAGAACTTTGTGAGTCTTCGTCTATGATGCACGGAGCGTGCATCCAATTGTAAGGTTCTCCTTAAAATTTATAACCTTGTTCGAAAACACTCTAAGGTGCTAGGAAAGTGGTGCGAGGTAACCAAAGTGGGCGGTGCTTGTGCAAAGCGCTCTCAAAGTAGCCGTTCTTCTTGCTAAATGCATATCCCGCCATATCCTATAGGTCAGATTCTTGGCGGGTGAAGTATAGATCCAAAAATTTATAGCTGTGTTTGATGCCTTCTTTGTTGTGGCGCACGCATCAGTGCGCGGAGTTGAACTGGTATAGTACAAGGTATCAGAGAGTCGAAAACCTTGGTTTAGGTCTATGAATGTGAACGACGGAGGCAAATGTTGAAGGATCGCCTTCTTACCCTGCGTAAAGCAAATCCTCTTATACCACGTGAGTGTTCGAGAACAAATGCTTTTCTTTTTCGATCTACTTCTCCTTCTTCTTCACTTCATAACAGTGTAGTCCTCGATGTTAAAGAGTCGAGAATTGATGAACTGTTCGCAATGTTGCTGGAGAAGAACAGCGCTATCTATATAGAACGATGGAATAAAGCGGGGAGTGCGAAGAGGTCTGTTTTTGGAGAAGGAAATTTTCATTGCAAACAGTGTGTCTCTGATACCATTCAAAATCTGCTACCATTTGAAAATCTGTTTCAGGCCATTATTTGTTTCTAAGTGGGTGGATTGGGATTTACGAGCGTTCGCTGACGAAACATTCCATGGCCCAGAAAAATGCGTGAACTTCATTCATGAGTTTGATCCTTTGAGGTAATCATTTAAAGGCAATGTTGATTCCCATTAAATATTGACCTTGTGGAAATATGACGTGCAGACTGATTGTTCAGCTTTTATCCAGCCGGAGGTCTGCAGTTCTCCACTTTGTGGGGAAGAGCTGTTGAACTTGATATGGGAGAGTGGTCTGTGAATTTCAAAGATTATCCCATTCCTTATCTACTCGCAAAAGACACGCATTATTTCGGTCTTCTCATAGGCGCTGAAGAGCTTGAAGGTTTGTATAAACGTTGGGCTCTGTTTTCTAGTAAGGGACCCATTGTACTTGGCAACACGTCTGTACTTTAGAAAGCGGTCGTTCTTTTCGCGAATGTGAAATACCTTTGCCGGCTCCATGGGAAACACACACTGTGCGGCGCAACATGGCACCATTGAAATTTTATTATGATATGCAGTGCGGTGAGTTTCAGAAAGTACATTTCACGTTTAGATCGTTTGACGATGTCAGGTTTTTGTTCATTTGTGATCGGCCCTCTAACTTTGTCAGCCAGGAAGTAAAAACTCAAAAAAAGCTCTATAGAAAGCGCGGATCTCTCCGCCACATATGGACCGTGCTGGGAGCCATGCCTTTCAATGGTCAGTCTTATGTGGAACAACATTAGTGCACCATCGAAAGATCCTTCTGTTCCACTGCCTTTCTGGGACAAAATGCGCCTCCTACTACACGGACGCTTCTCATGGTTAAGCTCAAAGGTATATCTTACTGTATGTAACGCAGTAAGTGAGTCTGTAGAGTGTTTGTATGTGTCGGTTTGTGTGGTTGACCGAAAATGCAAAACTACTAAAAAATACTACTTTCCGTGGAACGGGAGCGTTCAAAATTGGTTGAGGTACACGTGACAGAGCGGGTACAATGGGCTTTTCCGTGGGGGGTGGGACTGGTATTCTCCTGACCCCAAAATTCCAAATGTGGAGGGTGTACAGGGTGCCAACTCATTTCAACAAAAAGTGGAAGAGGCAGATCTGAGTCGGGCGAGTCGACTGGTAATATATAAAGTAGGTGTAAATGTTTTTCACTTTTTAGGTCGTGGTTAATCCAAAAAGCTTTATTAAGGTCATAACAACAATGCTGGCATCACCTGATCCATACAACACGACGGAAACTGTGGAGATGTGCTGGGACGGCTTCGGGCTCGACTGGGCACTTGGTTAGTTTGGTCTCTCTTTCAAGGTTACTGCTGCAGTACTTGTGGATGTGCCTCTAATGATCGAAACTGTAGGGAAATTTTTTAGGTGAAATACGAATACGATCCGGTTTACGTGTTTTCATGCGCACAGCGTCCCGCTATGATGACTCTCGTATTCTCTTTTTACCGGACCTTCGTCTACGTGTTGTGCTAGGTGAGCTTTTCTGTCCTGATTTATACTCGATTCCATCGGATTTATTTGCGTATATTTCAAGCTTCCTGTTCAAGCTTATGAATATCTTTTTGAAGACTGGATTTGTAACGGTGATCCGCACGATCACCATTCCGTGACTCTCTGTGCGCCCCATCGTCTACCACATTCTTTCTTGGTACGTTGAAATCCGTTACTCTGTGACGTGAATGTGCACCCAATAGCTATGTCACAAGTTTCCTGCCTATATACTTGATTTTGAAAAGGCTTTCCTTTATATATCTTCGATTGAGCAGCTCGCGATGTCTGTGGTGTTATAATATCTCTCACAGGATCATGATTCGTTCCGTGCCTTTCGATCGTCATCACTTGATCTTTCGCTATCTTTCGACGTCGCTGGAGGTGCTGAAAATGGTGAAACTGGGGATCGTATTCCCCACGTTCTACTTTATGCAAACACATTTCGCTGCATCGAGTTTCTCCTAGTAAGTTTCGCGTCCGTCCCCGCTTTTTTACGACTAGATTCCCATTAGGTCTTTTATTGAATCAGATTTTTCGCGAATCTTTTTGCGTCTTGCCTTTCAGAATACGTTAACAATGAAAAATCGAAACGTGCGGAAGGGCCGACTATTTGGAACTCCATCTTATCCTAAACCTCAACTCGGAAAGCATTTTCGGTATAGGAACTTTTTCATTCTTGAAGTGAAGCACTTGAATAATTCATGCGAATTCTTAGTTGTTTAGAAATGTACAAGTTTCGTTGAATTTCCCACGATTCTACATCACGTATTGGATGTCGCATTCGTCAGACTATGGTTTTCGTGTTATATCCGATGGATTGAATTTGCTAGCTTCCATGAAGCTGACAGTTCAGGCTGAAGCGGAATCGGTGTGTTATTTTGATTGAAATTCGTTTGCACTCGCTTCCCACGCACTTATCAATTGGTCAAGGGTATCACGCGGCGTCGAATTTACGTGTGGATTCCACAGCATGTGTCGGCCACTCTTTGGGGAACTCAGGTTGTTTCCTTACGCCTTTCAGCATTTGTTGGCTATTTTTCTTTAGCAAGCGTGTTGGCTTCTTCGCTGGTGTGAAATGAAAGAACATCCATCTAAACTACTGATACAGGTGCACGTCTACAGCAATGGATATCCGCCATCTGTTGACGGTTTGTCTTCAAGCGACGAGGAAACTTTTCTCTTGGGCTTGAATCGGGTATCGTACGTTCGAGAGAATAATCGCGGACGCGACGCAACTCAGCACAGGCTAACTGTCCATGACTTGAAGGTGGCGTAAAGCTTTCTATGTATTCTAAAAATTTGACTGAAGTATTATAATTATTGTAGTGGAAAAAGCAATTCTAGATCGCAAAACTCGATTATTTTGAATTCAGGCTTCATGGACTGCGCAGAATCGCGATGCTTGTATATCAATAGCAGACGGAGTACATCGAGCTCACATGCTTCGTCGGATACTCAGTAACGATGCACTGAAGATTTTAAAAGTGACTCGATTTTGGAGCTCTCTCATTTTGTTAGCATGGTTGAGAAGAAGTGTATTTGAGGCGATCTCTTAAAGTCTAGCATGTATATTTACAGTTGCATATGGAAGAAGAAGCCCAATCCTCTTCATCCAATGTACCATCAAGCGACGGTTCAGCAACCAAAGGAGGTGATGGCCACCGCCGTGTTTATAGCATGTCTGATCAAAACCAGTCGCTGCTCAACCAGTTGATCGGGGAAGCTAATACAAAACTTGTAGCTCATTGTGAACAAGTGAGTTAGTTGGAATAGTTTCCACACTAAAAATCGCTATATGTAACTGACCATGCGATCTTGATTATGGGCCGGTGAAGCAGCCGTAGGTGTGCTCTCCGTTTTCCTGTAAACATTCCCTTCCGATCGCTCAACACACCGTAGAAGCGAAGTTATGACCTACTAAAAAGGATCGCTCGTCTCCTAGTTGAAGAAGTACAGAAAAGATTCTTCCATCTTGAAGTACTGCCTTTTCAAAATTAATGTCGTTCCTATGATTTCAAAAGCAAATTGGTCTTTCGACGCGTTTTTCTCACTAGTTTTTTTATGAACACATCAGGCGGAGGTGGTGTAGTGGCAAGTGGCGCACTATATCACACGTACGGTCATGGGTTCGTATCCCGGATAGATGCCATAGGCCAACCAAGCCTTCCATCCCTCTGGGGTCGGTCGATTGGTACTAGACTCGTCTGGGAGGATAAAAGCACTGACTTGTACATCGGCTGACTACAGCAAGTCATTGTATAGGCCACATACGCACTCATTACGCCGCTACTATTCTGAATGGAAGGCGAGTGCGGGGGCGCGTCCCTCAGACGGGATTGATTAACGCCGAAAACTTTATCCTTTATCCTCTTATGAACACCTCATCATTAATTTTCCATCAAATTTAAGCTTTCTTCATGTGAATTTTTTTTTATAGGCTGGAGATCTCCCAACCGATTCGTTGCTGGGAGCACTACAGTGTACATCTGACGATGTTCGCAACATCAATTGGCAAAGTGAGTGCATATTACAATTATATATGCAAAGACCCATTGAAATGTGCCGCGTTATGCGTAAAACACTCAGTCCTTCACCGGCTTGCGCTTTCTGAGCACATTGTTAATTTCCGATTTGCTTTGAAACCCACCTTCACTTCCTTCGTGGTATATTTAGCGTAACCAGTCAGATCCCACAGTTGGCGGAGTGAGTCGTCCCGATATTGGCATCGGTTCTTGAAAACCTGCGTAGTTTAATTTTTCTGCTGCGGTGACGTATTTGTGATGACACCTTATGGTAATAACGATGCTGATCAGCTGTTAACGAAAGAAATGAGAGCGGATCACGTTATGCATGTCATGGGTTATCGGTTTACTTAGGGCATATGCTCTATTTAACACGACTTTTGTATAATTCTTCTAGTGTTCGCGATGCTAAAATTATCAAACGTTTACAACGGTCGACAAAACTCCGCTCCGGCCTCTAAATAGGCGCTTACTCTATTTTCGGGCACCATGCTGTTCATCTTTTGCACTTCTGGGGCATATAACGAATGTAATGTATAATTAAAAGTTTGCAATCTTGTCGACTAACCAGCTCATAAGGTTGTACTCGTGAGCGCCGATAAGCTATATTACACCCAAGAGTCACTAGGATTGTGAGACCAAGCAAGGTCTCGGATGTCCGGGGATAACGGACGCGCCGGTCGTAAAACCAGCTAGGGGTGCGCTCTAGTCCGAGACAGGGTTTTGCCCATAGCTCAGCATCCATCGTACGACCTGAAAATAATGATCAACATAAAGAATAAGTCATTGCGAGTAATATGATAAAGCTAACAGCTTCACGATTCAATGCCGATATCAACTGACTGCGAACATCGTGCGTTCGGCAGCTGTTTTAAATGCATCATTGAGTAGCTGGGGGAGAGCGCCTGGGTATCAGTTTTGCAGTAGTACGGTGCTCGCAAAGTACAAACAATGGTTCCAGTCCAGTTGCGGCTTAGCGCTTTTACAAAAATAGAGAAACCTCTGTGATAGATTATCGCGAACTGAGCAATCAGCAGTGTAGAAAACAAGGCGCATCAAATTACATTATTTCTTCCTTTCCAACTTTAAAACTGGTAGATTGGCTTTACACGTATTGCTGCCTATTTCAGTCGATTTACTGAATAGCCAACTTGTTCTGAAAGGTTGCGAGCGAGCTGGATTTGTGTTATTAACAGCTGCACGGGCCAGTGTGACTCAGAAAGTGAGATCTCCTTTTTGTTCTAATTTGACGTTTTGCATTCACATTCATTTTGCATTTTGCATTCAATACAATTCAGGTGCACCGTTGTGTATGGCGTAATGGACAGCTGTTGGGGAAAAAGTCATGGTCTTCGATAATATCTGGCATGCAATACTTCGCCCCTATATCCATTGTGCATGGGCGTACAGTAGAGTCGTTCAGGTGGCTAACGAGAGAGGTATCACTTCTACATGTAGAGCAGAAGTTTCATCTATTCGTCTGCCTGTTTATGCTACATCGATTTCGGCGTTGTCCAACATAGAATTTTCGTATATCTATGCATCTGCCTATCTGTGTTCCTGGCGCAAACTTATCGTTATTGGCCTTAGTACATACGTGTTGGGATAGGTCTCATTCAAATAGCACTGAACGACTAATATTATTTCGAACATCAAAGACATAATGAAATGCTATTTCTATAAATCGTTGCTTGAATAGTTCTATTAAAAATAACCTTGTTATTTCAGGTGATTGAAGAAAAAACTCCTGCAGGTGTGATAGGTGATCCCTACCTGCACCCTTACATTGGTGCAGGGGAGGCAGTAGGTGGAGTAGTGGAAGCAGAAGAGACATCGGAAAAGGTTCAACTGCAAAGAATTGTCTCTAGATGCAGCTGTGAAATATACTTCTGTTACTTTTCCGAAGAACTGAAAACCGACGCGATTGAGGAGACCGGAGTTCCCAAGGTGTGACGCAATTTTTCTGGTACTCTCCTTTATTTCTGTACTTAGCACTTCGTGCAATGTCTTTACTGCAACTGCAAGCAGTAGAGTATGAGTGGTCATTACGTAGTTTCTGGCATTGAATATTCAAATATCTTTGCCTCTTCTCTATGATGAGTGATTACTTCCGAAGAAGTTCTCGAATGTTTGAGAGAATTTGAATTCGGACGGCAACAGTGGAGGCTGATCTGGTGGTTTCCTGTCCAAATCTGGTCAACTTTTTTATCTTCTGGGCATAATCCTGCTTTGACAACCTTGATGCAGGCTGACTCAAACAACCACATCAATAAATCGATGAATACTTGATTAAAATCAACTTTTGGACTCGAATTCCAATCCTTGATTACTTCACATGAATTTCCTCCAGCTTAGAACGAAATTCATGTGAAAAAATCAAGTAGTGGAACTATTTAGAGAGTGAATTTTTAGGTCGAGCAGGAAAGTGCCATTGGTGGTGATGAGACCGGTGTAGATTGCTTCACACTTAAGCACAATATGTTAGAAGCAAGTAGTAATTCAGAGCAGGTCAGTACTTTACAGTTCTTCTGATTCCAGCTTAATAATTGTTCATTTCGTTTCCCTATCTTCCCTATCTTCACCACAGAGTAAGATTTGTTGCAGTACGAAATGATGGTGGATATTGTTAACAACCTGGTACTTTTTGTTGATCCGAAAAAGAAGGAGCTAGCTGAGCGCAGAAGGAAACTTCGATTCGCGTGCCAAATGATGAATATGAACGAAATGAGGGAGAAGATCGTAGAACAACAGGTATGTGTAGCGTTGGAGCCGACAGTAAAAAAATCGTAAAAAGAAATAGAGGATAACTGCTCCAGGGGCAAAGTCGTCTGATTGGAATGCGAGAGCCTTAATTTTTTGAAATATCCTCTCGAAGAAAATTGTTCTCTCAGGTTTCTACGATAGGTCTGACTGGTAAGTTCTCTCAACGCGCGGGGCTTCTTGTTCGAGCCCACTTGCGGCTAATGTAGATTCGCCAATGGGGTAGAGGAGAGATGTGCACGTTACATTACGGTATGTAATACAAAATAATATTGAGCTACCTTTAGAATAATGGAGTAATAAGTAGTAGTAATAAGAGCTCAGGTTAGAAGGGTATTCTATGTGTTTTCTTTTCCCATGAAATCTACGATCATGGAACGGTTCCTGAGCTGCGACTCACCAGGGCAGGAGCAGGAGGCTCAGAGGAGTAAGAAGGCCTGAGAACTAGATGACGCGAGCAGGAGGCTGACGACGATGGCGCCTGCTTACAATTAGTGGACTGGTGGCACAGAATAAACGCCGAATCTGCATGCCAGCATTCACTTCTTTCTAGTCATGCTCTCTGTCAAACTCCGTTATTTTCTGAAATATGGTTGCGACTTCTTCATCCAAGTAAGGGTTCGCGTTGGCACGCGTTGGCACTGGCAAGAGATAAAGTTTGAAAATTGAGGCAATGTCGATTTAAATAGGAAATTATAGTATTTACCAGTCGGATCGCCCGGCTAATGCCGAGCTCTCCTCCTTTTCGTGTAGAGCTCGATGGCCGCTCACATACCTCTCAAACTTATTCGCTCCGGTACAGGAGTACAGGAATTATAGATTCCCAGCCAAACACACACACCAACACACATCAGACACAAACAAACACACATCCTACTCAATTCATGTGTTTTTACCTGTGTGTCCGCGACTTCTTTGACTTGGTTCCCTCCCTTCTACCTTCATCGTCAGTCGTGTCTCCTGTCATCTGCAATTCCTACTGCCGCTTCTACCGCTCCTGTTCTGGATTAACATTTTTCGCAGAAATCCCACCGTGTTAGTGGAGTCTGGTCGTATCCCCTACCGGCAGCGTTCCCATGCTGCCATTTGTATCCCTGTCAAACTTGAGCGATCTTAGTTCATAATTGATGCGCCGTTACAACCCTGAATGTGGGGTTTAGCTGTACTGACAGCATTTCCATGCTGCCGCCTGTAACCCTATCCATTCTGAACGACCTAAGTCCAACTTACCAATTTCCGCGCACGCCACGCCTCCTTTGAGGAGTGTCCAGTTCTGCCACCTACCATCCTGTGCTACTCCCGAATTTGAACGATCTAGGTCCACGGGAGCAGGAGTTATGAGTTTCTAATTGAAGATACACCGACACCCACACCGAAACACCATATGCCTATCATCACTACTTCCCTTTTCTTTTTGAAAAAAAAAAGAGTACTGACTAGCAGTTTCATATCGAGTAGTATAAATCGAAGCTGTTCAAAACTGGTTCCATTATCGATCGCTGCTTTTACCGCTATATATCCTTCACATTTCTTCACCGGCCTCCGAGTTGGGACTGTTTTTAAGAACTGTACCACTGAAAGGAACGAACGGCCATTGTTCGGTAGATTACACAACAAATAGGTGTAGTAATGCGGTGAATCGGCCAACATCCATACAGCGTAAATCCTGTCACACGTGAATCTTCCATGTCGAAAGGGAGCAAGGCTGTGAATCGGCTGCGGATTCTACGCTCTCCGTCGCTTAGCCCTGCCGCCTGTCCCCATCCTTTTTACTTGTTGTTAACCATGACAAAGCAAACGTGCATGCATATAAGTTTCATTGTTAACCCCAACTAACAAGGGAAGGATCCCAAGTCGAAGTGGCCATTTGAAATGGGACCTATACTGCTAGGCGTATTTTTTGATGCTCATTTCAAATCTGCATTCAAAATCTGCCAAACGATTCTCTGAACGAAGTTATGGAGGGTGGTCTCCGGAGAGCGCTCAAAAGGGGAAAGCACAAAAGCCATGGTCGCCGGCAGCTCAGCAGTGACGGCTTGGAGTAGAGGTAAGCGTGACGCTTCACAGGCACGGGACCAGAGATCGGGTTTGGTGAGCGGCGCCGTTTTTGCATCTTGAAGGACTTTTCCCTCCACGTTGGTAAAATCTTTCTATGTTAGTTTTACTGCCTTCAGCGACTTTTTAGTTGCTGGAGGCGAGTCAATTCCTAGTTAAACCGTCTTCCACTGTTACCAATTGGTTTGAAGAAGGTGGGGGGAGGGGGATTGTGGTCAGTTTTCAACAAAGGTAAGGGTTGCCATGTGGCAAACGCGGCAAAGTATTTTATATAAGGATGGATGTTACACTAAAGAACCAGGAGTATTTCGGATCCTGTGATGTCCTCACAAGAAAGAAGCACAAGTTGATAAATAGTTTCTCCTCTATCTTCGGAATTCTTTTTACGAAGACCTTGATATTGAGGGCGAAGAAGACTGCGTGGTTGAGGACCGAGGCCGATCCACTGAGGGAACCGGATGATGAAGAGAAAACAGCAAGCACCTCTAGAGGGTCGTTGATGTTTGGTAATGTGGAAGTGTCCGAAGAGCAGTTGCAGGTTCTTCTTCCCAGAGCATTGGTTAGACCGAGATAACAAACAAATCGATGGAAAGCGCTATCAGAAAAGTGAAATTTTTTCCGCTCGTTGCACTAATTGTGAAAGACCTTTTTTGAACACTTCGTGCTAGATTCTCGCATCCGCTTACAGTAGGTAAAAGTTATCCTACAGTGAATTTGAAATGTATTACAATAAGAATAAGATTTTTATAATGTTGGTGGTTGGAGCAGATGTCAGACGGTTTAAGAAACTGACTCGAAAACTTAAAGTCGCTGAAGGCGGTAAAACCAACATAGAAAGATTTTTACAACGTGGAAGGAAAAATTCTGCAAGATGGAAAAGCGCCGCCGCCTACCAAACCCGATCCTTGGTCCCGTGCCTGTGAAGCGTCACGCTTACCTCCACTCCAAGCCGCCACTGCTGGGCTGTCGGCGACCATGGCTTTTGTGCTTTCCCCAGTTAAGTGCTCTCCGGAGACCACCCTCCATAACTTCGTTCAGAGAATCGTTTGGCAGATCTTGAGTGCAGATTTGAAATGAGCATCAAAAAATACGCCTAGCAGTATAGGTCCCATTTCAAATGGCCACTTCGACTTGGGATCCTTCCCTTGTAAGAAGATTCATTGCAGTGAATAGGCGCCCATAGTTTCGGGACACTAGAAGTGGTATCAATTTGCAGTCCGAGCTTCGCGAAATCGTTTCGGTTGTGCGGTCACTGGAGCGGCAGCTTTTCTATTTGGATACCCAGCCCAGCGGGAATATAGAAGAGCAGAAACGAGAGGAAATTGTTGAAGAGATGGAGGAGAATAAAGCAAGACAATTAGAAGTTTCTGACAAACTAGCCATTTTCATTAGGTTTGTCCATTTATCTAGAATTGTCGTGTCGTTGCAATGATGAATTAATATATTTAGCTGTTATAAACAACGCCAAGTGGAAGCCGCTCGTGCAACTGTCTGCAGCAAGTTGGAAGAAGAAGATATGTTGGCTGCTGTAGCCCGAAGGTTTGAGGTATCGTTTGTCTTTTTTTGACTTTTTTTTTACCTTCTAGCAATCGTTAGCCGGTATTGCGCACTACTATTTTCTGTCGGGTTCAAATGCCTAACCTTGAGAATCTCTTTTTTCAAATCTAGTAATCCAACTTTTCCAGCTCTAGTTTTTTCACGGTAGTGCAGTGTACACTTCCAATTTCCTGGACACTTCAACTGTTCAAGTTGATAGGAAGTGTTACTCATTAATACAGCGCGTCTCCATATGACATAGCCACCTCCGATTTCCCCAAAAACTCACTGTATACGATGTTTCTGAAAAAGTGCCAAAGAAAAAATGTGTCAAATCTGAATTGCCATTCGCGCATTATCACCAAATTCCAGCTTGGAAGCAATCATTTTCTTGGTCAATTTTTCAGTGAAGGGTGCTTTTCCAACGTCTCCAAATGACACAGCCGCTAACAAAATTAATTTATTTAATAACAAACATACAACAAGGAGAGAATGTTGCAAAGTCTATAATCAGTTGACCCACCATTCTTTCGAATTACTTTAAAAATACGGTGGCCTACGCTCAAATAAAGGCTATCAATCAGCTCTTGGTAAACTTGGTGACATGCTTCGATGATCGCTTTTTCAACTCCTTGATGCCTAGGAATTGCCTGTTCTGGGAGTAAAGCTTCTGCACCATGGAGCCCCATAAATTTTGCATAGGATTCAAGTCGGGGCTGTTCGCCGGCCAGGGCAGAAGTGCAATCTGATGCCGAGAGAACCAAGCTTGAGTGCTCCTGCTGACGTGAGTTAGGGCGTTATCTTGCATAAAAACAAGATTTTGGTCCCGGTTCTGACGCCAGAAAGGGAAAAGTGCACGGCACATAACAGTTCTATAAAAGGACGAGTTCATCTTCTTCGGTACAAAACATAAACGGATGCGCCTACTCGATGAAATCGCGGCCCAAACCATGACTCCTCCTCCCCTGAAGTTCCGTCTAGAAAACTGAAGTTTCTTCTTACTCAGGTCGTGCCAGTAAAATAGGTACCCGTCTATACCATCACAATCATCGTCGTTTCATCGGAAGAGACGACCTGAGAGCAAAAACCATCAAGAAAAGGAGGGTGAAATGTCAGCACATTTCCACACATGTGTTATGCATACACATACACAAGTAAGCCAGAGATGCGCCTAGCGCGATATATCTAATAGCATGGCATATTCCCCATTCAACCTGTGATCCTTTTTATTATCCGGAGATGTGACTGTAGCAGTGTAGTGTTTTTGTTGATATAGTGAGTTGACTATAGAAGCAGATGTCCTCGATAGTGAACGCCCCTCTGATAAGCACCACATGTCCAACACCCGTTCAGAATATAATTTTTATTTTTACATAATCCGGTCGTAGAAATGAGAGGAATGCGTAAAATGACTATAATTCAGTGACTTCTTTTCATAGTGTAGATGATGAAGTTTGAAGAGATCCGTTTTTCCTAAATTGAACTCGCGTATGCATGTACCGAGCACAACAACAAGATAGCATTAGTGCTGAGGAAGACGTGATTTTGGTAACTACAGAACTTACGACCGTTTCAGGTGTGTTTCGAGGACTGTATTTGGAAACTGACGGAGTGTGACGGGCAAATCGCAATAGCTCAAATACAGATTAGGAACTTTCTGTACGTTTATTAGTTATTGCTGTTATTTCCAAGGGTTTTCAAGTCAGTCTCGACAAATTTCGGTGGATCCCCTAATTACTCTATTATAACTAAGATAAATCTACAGCTGTTTCAGTGAAGTAATGATTCTTCTCATATCTTTCCATTCTTTTTCATTTTCTCATTAGTTCTGCTCAGTTAATATTTGTAGACATTTAAAATCCTTTATAGATATACGAGAACAGTGCGCATTGATAGCTCAGGAGAACATCTGTTTGAGGTAAGATATAAAGGAACTTTGGAGATGGTACCCTATTATAGTAGTTTTATCTCCGTACTACAGTAGATGTTGCTCTCATCCCAGCTACTTTCCAGGTTGGAACTTTGCGAGTGACGAATCTTCTCCCGGACACAATTTACCGGGACACCCTTCATCGGTGATTCCGTTTTGAGATTTGTAACAGTAACCTGGTTATCAAGTAACCTATACATTATTTCGAACTTCTATATTGCCCTTTCCAGAGACGAACGAGTCCAAACGCGACAACCTTCCATAAGGCTCATGGTTCGCGATATGGCCCCAGGTTCGACTTTTTACTATTTTGTACTTTCTCACAAGCTTCTTCCCTATATACTAATTTATACGTTTTTTTTTCAGTTGGTGGAATATGCGTGAAGGAGTTGTTTGAGGTTAACATTGCGCCCATGGTAGCTCAGCTCACCTACCGATTTTTCGAAAAAATGATGTTGTTCTTTTTCCCTGGACGTAATATTCATAAAGAAGATAATCTCGATTCTGTTGACGAGGGGACACCGGTAGGTTCATCTTAATGGTACTGATATTCTTCTAAATGAACACTTTAATAACGGGCATTGCAGATTGGATCATAACTTGATATAATACTGATAACCATTCTTATTTCCTTATTTTACCACATGGTATTATTCTTTCCACCTACCAAGAGTATTAGCTTTTGAAATAACTACGAAGCGCTGAGCCATACAAGGGGTACAGGTGGCAGTTCGGGGTAGGCAGCATAGCAAGGGGCGGAGCGTGCGCGAAATGAGCATAATCTGAGTTAAACTGCGTAGCCGCGCTGGGTCAAGTCAGGAACCAATCAAATTGAACACTCATGACTTCAGCAGGACTCGGCTCATGTTGTATTATTCTTGATTGGTTACGATAGAATTTGATTGGATGTGATCCGTAAGGAGAGCACATCTTCAAAACTAATTCTTTTCAGAAATTCTCATTCACTCGCCGTTTCGCTGGCACTCTAAGCATGCGCAGTAATAAAGCGGGGCAAGTTGATCGGAAGGTAAGTTTACCACCGGAAAGTTGCACGTTCACTCTTCCTCATCTCATGAAAATTTGTCCCACTGGATATTAAAGCAAGTCCTTTCAGATCAGCGGGAAGCAATCTATTGATGTAGAGCTCACAGATATTGATAAAATGCGGGAACGAGCCGACAATAATAACTTTTTTGTATATATAAAAATTCCTGAAGTTCCTTTCGTAGTGTCCTATAAGGTTTGTTTTTTGTTTCTGACGTGATTTTCTTATGTGATGCTCTGCGAGTATAGGATATTCGAACTTCAGGGCAATAAGGACAAGAACATAGAAGATGTAGATAGATTCAGTTTTCTTTTTCCTCTATGTGAGTTCCATGAAAGAAACTGGACATGGCTTGATGTGGCACTAGCAGTGAAGCAGCGATGTAAACGTGTACTGTTGCAACAGGTGAGAATATCTTGAATCATTAACCAATTAGGGAAAAACTGACTTCTGCAAAAACTGGATTATATCTTTAGAATAACTCAAGACGAAGTAGGCGCTTAAATGAAAAGTCTACTACGAACTCTGGCCGAGAAACCTCTGCTAATCTCTTCGGAACTCGATAAAGTATATGTACATGACACGTTATGAAAATGCAAGACCTTTGTCTCGACAGCGACACAGCTCGAGATCCTGAGAGTCGACAAGGGAATTTGACCGCATGATCCGTACAGCCCGATCTCTCTCCCGACCGCCACCTATTATTGGCAGTCACAGAAGAAAACAGTTCTCATGTGGAAGGAAACAGCGAAAGGGCGGAACAAGGTTCCGAAGGGGTTTAGTTGTTGAGGTTACAGTAGCTAGAGGCTAACAAAAAAATGGAGACCAAATGCCTACAACAGTTGACAGATCTGTAGTGCAAGGCTATTGGGTTTCCGAGATTGGCTGAGAAAATAGTGAACAGTGTAAGACTACACGAAAATAGCAGAGCTTCGAAAAGCTTCAAGCTGAAGTGAATGGAGTTTGTTCGAAGGATAGGTGAACTAATCTGTGCTCAGTTATTGCAACAACTCAAGGGCACAGTTCACGACAATCTTGATGTACCTTTTTTTAGGTCGAAAAGCGGAAGTGTTGATGTAGAGGAGTACATCGGTGGCGAAGAAAGCGAGAAAATCCGCCTACATCAAGCTTTTTAAAAGTAGTGGAAGTAGAGGTTGTACGAGATCATCGCGATAGGAATGGCATGTAAGGCATCTTTCATAGTCCACAGTTTTGCGAGCGACCAGTCGCGCGACCGGACGCGGACCCATCTCGCGAGCGACTGGCGACCGGTCGCTCCATCGGTCGAGAAGGCCGCGCTAGTCATGTGTGCCACCGAGGACGGTCCCGAGCAGATCGCGCGATCAGTCGAGCGACCAGTCGCTCGCGAGATGGGTCCGCGACCGCTCGCGCGACTGGTCATGGACTATGAAAGCAGCCTAAGGGGTGTTTGGACGATATTTCACTTGTTTCCATTGCGGCGCAAAGAGATGACCACATCAAGCCGAAACTGTCAAAAACTGCCTTTCTCTGTCTTGTGTGTTATGCCAAGTTGTTTCGACTTCCTAAATGGGAGTCTCTTGAGATAGTGCAGCCTCTATAAAGCTGTTGAAGCTATTGAAACTCGTCCACCAGGGGTGTGGCATTCGGTACGGTACAACCTCTGGACCCTTATTGTGTCCTATCAATGACGTTCTTCGACTTTATAGCGGTAGTGTGGTGTAAGGGGAGCCTCGATTTCATACTATGGGGAAATCTCAGAAACCGTTTTTATCGTGAACTGTGCCTTTAAAACAAGTTTCAGTAACTCATTTTGTAAATTTTTACATTGCGAGCTTCTTCATAAAATGCTGCCTGCTGTTGAGCTGTCTGATGCTCTTCAGGAAATTTCTTTTCAGTTCATGCGGCAGAAATTGCTGCGAAATCGACTAACGGGTGGTCCTGAAACAGTCGAAGGAATCAGCGAAGAAGACAAGAAAAAGATCGCGCTAGGCTCTATTCAAGTAACTTTGTTATTTCAAGTCGCTTCACTTGTTTGTTCACGTCACTAGAAATTTACCATTTAGACATCAAGCATCGAGAAGAAGAAGAAGAAGTAGGCAACCAGTGTCGTTCTTTTTTAGATCTCGGAGTTGTCTAGATTGCTCACTATTAGCTCGCCTCGGTGAGAATTGATCCCTTCGGTTGTGCGATATGATCGTTGTAATAGAGTAACTGCCTAAGGAAATTCTCTTATGGCGATGTTTCAGCATGTTACTAGCTACAATATGACCCGTAGTTGACTCCTTCAAGGAAGAGGATTTCTGTCTAGTCTCCCGTTGAATTGCAGTTTTTGTCAAAATTGGAGCTTTTGAGCATCTTCAGATGCCATTTGCATTTCATCTATGAAAGTGATCAGAATAGTGTTCCTATCAGTGTAGATCACCGTTCAATCTTGGGTCCGGTTATATGTATAATGGTCACAGAAGAGTAAGTGCCAGTACAGTCATATGAGTTCTGTTAAAATCCCAAAAGATTGGTGAGAGCTGTGACAGCCTCCAGCTTTGTTTTCATAATTGCCGTTTCTCCCTTAGATTTCAAGACGAAGAGACCGATTGAGATGGGGATCACCATAGAAACACCCTGATGCCATTGCTGTATCTGGTTTCCGAGTTTCATGAGAGAAACTAGAAAAGTGGCGATGGTGTCTTCTCCACTCATATAACACGGTAAGGATTAGGCAGAGTATGTCTATGGCGCGTTCCCCAAACACAAACGTGGAACCATTGCGTCATGGTTTCAGGAGTAGCTCTCAAAGACATTGTTGTGAATGTTCTGATTTTTTTGTGATGAGTTCTTTGCATCGAAGGAACAGCTCTAAGGTAGGGCAGCTCATCAGCCTGGAATTCGTGATTTTCTAAGCCTGACTAGTTGACGCGGAATGCTTGATCTACTTGGATATCGTCGGTGTTTTTAAGTGTGAAAATTTTTCTCGCCTGCTTTAGTTTACGTTGGCAAAACTCCGCGCAAACTTTCATACTAGACCATGGTATGGTAACAGTCCAGACTTGGTAACAGTCCAGACTTTGGGAAAGAAAGAATAAAGGTGAGGGATGGGTAAACAAATGAAATGAAGGACACTCACTGATGGTGGGCGGAGCGATCTTGCAGTGGGCAGAGCTTTCCACACAAGATCCCAGCCTGATTCAATAAAGGCGTGCAGGCCAAAAAAAAAAATAATAGGAATGAGCAAGGCTTTAGGCGCGCTGCTCATGCGTAAATTAAGCCAAGCTCCGCCCGCCGCGGGCGTTGAAATGGGGCTGCTTTTCTAAGATAAATATACATCAGTATAGAAACATCCTAGGACGCGGGGAAAATGGAAAGATGCAATAGAATAAATGTGGTCAAACCCCAGATGTGGGCGGGGTTTGTCTGAGGGGGCGGGGCTAAAATAGAAAGGCATAGCTAATTCAGATACATTCTAGACGCGGGAAAAAGAGGTAGCTAGAGGTAATAAAAGTAGTGTGGTCAACTCCCTGAAGTGGAAGGATGCACAATTTTCAATTAAGCCATTTCCTGTAGGGCTCTCGAACGCGTGTGTCGGCGAAATTCACCAATGGCTGTATCAAAAGGGAACGCAGTGTAGCATTGAATTGATGTTTGTTACAGCAAATACAGCCGGTAATAAATCTCCGACCTGAATCTATGATCTCGTTTGAAGTCAAATGTTTGAGAGTTCCGAACATTCATATGAAAGTTGCCTTCACTCCCTTTGCAAATTGACACTTTACAAGCTGCTTTGGATGTTTCCACTAATCAGAATGTAGCTTTTGTAAAAGAGTGAACACTAAAATGCGTCTCAGCACGAGCTTTCCCGCTCTAGCTGAAAGTGTCATCATTGACAGAGTTCGAGCACGCTTCGCTTCCGTTCCGCTGAACTTTTCATCAAAGCTTTTTGCCTTGTCTCCTTTAGCACCAGTTTATGGCGATCATCATTTGAACGACAGGTTCATGGGAAGCAAAATGGCATGTTCATGAAAAGAAAAAGAACAGATGAGAACAGATGAAATAGTGATCCTCATTACTAGTATGAATTCTTTGCACACCGCAAAATCCCTACGCATTTGTTGCGGTGGCCAAAGTGCTTCATGATCAGCATTTCTATATAACCATTACCGTCAATTCAATTCGACTCAAACACTCCTGTCCTGAAAAGGGGTCGGGCAAATTATTCTACAGGATTAGAAGTTCACTTCAAGTGTATTCTTGCGGTGTGCTCCATCATGAACGGCCACCTCTTTTACTAGAAATTATGTGCGATTATAAAATCGCAATCGGTCCCACAGGGCAAGAACAACATTGCTTCACATTTGTATTTTTACGACATAATGACTGGAAAACGAACATTCAACAAGATCTCAGAAACAATACCGGACAAGCAAAAATTACACAACAAATAACCCAAAGACCGGTTCGAAATAATAGTGCACGTTACATTTCGTCATCCGAATCCACTGGTTCTTCCTTCTTCATATAGCCTGGACGGGACTGACGACGTTCCTCCAGAGCGGTGTTCAAAGCAGACCAATCATCAGTCCTTGCCTTCAGTGTTTTCACATAAGGTCAATGAAGAGGCTAATTAATATGACTCGAATAGTTCACCTGGATGGATGCTTGCTCTTCTGGAGTCAACGATCTCGGAATACTGTTGACAACTTCGATAATATCGGCAAGTCTAGAAGGAGAAACCTTTCAGCTCTTATTCTAACCAGTATGAATAGATTTTGAAGGCATATAACATTGAGTTTCACAGCGGTTTGTTAAGTACCGAGCACCTACTGAATAAAATACAGGAGAAAAAAAGTCATCACAAAACTCAAAAAATATATTTGAAGAGCTCACTCTTCCACGGTTGCTGGAAACCAAAAAATACAGAACGAAAAAGTGAATTCTTTTCAAAATTGCTAGTCTTAATAATAGAACTAGTGGTGATACGCACCTGTTTATGAGCTTTTCAATAGTATGAAGAGCATCTCCATGCATTCCTTTCCAGTCATCCTCAATACCCATGAGCTTTTGTAGAAATTCTGTGAGAACGTCGGGAGACTTGTCTAGAATCTACTTGAATAAATTATTTCTAAACTGAAATTATTCCAAGAAAAACGATGATACCAAGTGAATCTAATCCATATTTCAGAGCAGCCAAAGCTATTTGAGACGGTGGATATATCAACATTGCATCCGAGAGAAGTGCTTGCTGAATATACAAATAATGAACTCCTTCATGAAAAAAGCGTGTGTACATTGAAAGCTCATTGAAATTACTCTGAAAAATTGGTCCGCGGGCTCTCGAATGGACTCGACATTGAAATTAAGAAGCAGCATACGTGTTTTCATCTCCATTAAATGCCCTTCAAACGGTCTAAAATTTTTTATTGGTGGTGTGGAAATGAAAGACAATTTGGATTTGTCCAAAATAATAGTATTAATAATAAAGCAATACTAACAATGAAAGTTTCTTCCCTTAATTGGATTCGCTGACGCAAAGGACTTCCCATTATTGTACAACCCGATTAGCCAGAAAAGCCATGAATAGTACTTACAAATGTCGATTAATAATAGAAGTAATTATGGGATCGTAGTTCACGGACGATTGAAATCTATGGCAACTGACAGGAGATGACAGGGGTACAGATAGTCGCGGGTTTGTTTACGCCCCACTTTTACTGTTAATACGAAACCACTATTTATACGGCCCCACTATTAGTACTACGAAAGGCGCAACAGTACGAGTAGAAGTAGCTCTTGCTTTCTGAGCCTCCAGCTCCTATCAGTTGCTAACGCTTTCGACCACCCACCATCAATGTATGTATCACCTTTATCCCTTCCATAGCATCCGTGCCCAGGGAAACAGGAATTATGAACTATCGGTCAAACATACATTTGCGCTAAGAGACACATTTTGCGAATTATGTATAGCATGATAGTAAACAACAAACCGGAAAGGACAATGTATAGTTATCTGATAGCGAAGTGCACGCATGATTTCTGGTTCTAACCCCAAAATCCTGGTAGTATTCTGTTCAGGTGTTCCAGATCTGAAAAAAAAGGAAAATGTAACACAAAATGAAGATAGCTCAAAGGAAACTCACTTCAGGTTGCTAACAAATTCATCAATATTTACATAAAATTCTTCAACTTTCATGGCAAGATAGAAGCATGCCATCATCACAATCTGCAAGTTGTGCTATGTTAAGGATCGTTAGAAAAACGTGATAGATCAGATTTTCCTCAAGTCCAGAAAAACAGCAAAAAATAAACTAATTTTCAAAAGGACTAAAGAAGTAACCAGAAAGAGATGAACCTTAGGACTAGCTTCCATCACCGACCAGTCGAGAAAAATACGTTTAAAGTATGCATAGGCTGTCCATCGAACTGATGGCCACATGTGGGGTTGAAAAGTGTCGGAAAATCTGGAAAATGATAACCTGAGGAGATAACGTCAATAAGAGGATAGGAACAGGTGTTAACACCAGCCGGAAATATTCCGTACCTTATGGCAGCACTTTCTACGACGTTAATCATCTTCGCTTCCTCCTCAGGAGTTAGAAATATGGATTCTTCTCCCGGTTGCAACAAATCGGCTTGCTTAGCCCGGAATTGTTCGTTCGCCTTAGATTCACCAGTTAGAGAGCAAAAGTGGAAAAATCCTATACGAGGAATCAATACATTAGTGTTGACTACATTTAGATTCCATTACGGAATCGCCTTGGAACAACCCTTGCCGATGCCGCATTCGAGTCAAAAGTTCCCTCCTGAACTTTGAGATGCACAACAGGACCGGGATAGAATATACAACAGGACCGGGATAGAATATGAATGACAGTAAAAATCATCGAAAGCAGTAATGTAATCCTCGCGAATCGCGCCCTGGGGACTCGATAAAAACATAACAGGGGAGGAAAGAAATTGGTGATCCTGAAGATAACCAACATTTCCAAAGCTTAGATGTTGAAGTTCTCCAGTGACATGACTGGTGAAGAAGATCCAGAAACTATTAATAGGCTGGCAACTGAATGAGTGCGGATTCTTCTGAGTATTTCGAAGGATTATTTTAAAGGGTAACATTTTTTTTTTCAAATATGATTTGTTTCGTTGACCAGGGACCCCAAGATTTTATGGTTAATACGTAGCTGATTAAAGATTTTCTCAAGAAAGATAGCCGTGATTCTCTGAAATATACACAATTACTTAGTTGCCACCTAATACTTCGAATCATGCAGTTCCAATATTTTCAAAGTACATCATAAATACAACACAATACCCAGAGCTTTTTTGAGTACCCGTCAACTGCATTGTAAGACTAGAACCCAGGCGAAGAAAGTCATTTTTTGGTACCTCAAGCGAGGGAGAAATGGTAGGAAGTTTTTATAGCTTATTTTTCAGAATATAAATAATATGTGTGTCAAAGCCTGGCAAGCTACAGTGGATATCCATATGCCAAAAACAGTAATAGAAATGTGTACCATTTCTGTATATGCCATCCATTTCCCTGAAATTGATTGAGCCCCCAACACGACAGTGTTGGGTAGGACCGCTCCGGAGAGGCTGCTAAAATTTTAGGGCTATAACAGGCTGCCTAAAAGGAGACGAACTTAAAGGGCGATCTGCACTTTCAATGCACCGACGCTTGAATCGAAACCGTGTATCGAAAATCTGATGATGCAAGCCAGGAAGATCAAGTGCGACGTCATCGGACTGACCGAGACGAAAAGGCATCGCTCGCTGCACGCTGTATTTGAGACTGGAGAAGAACTGTTCCTTGGAACATGCGACGGCAGAGGCGTTGGCGGCGTAGGTGTCCGCGTCAACACGCACTTGGCCATGAACATTGATTCGTACGAAAGCTTAACAACCCGAATCGGAAGTTTGCGATTAAGAAGATGTGGCTCGACCCCAGCTCTAACCATATTGGTTGCCTACGCACCAACATCAAGCTATGAAGAAGAGTTAGAGGCGTTTTTATTTTTAATTTCAAATTTTCAATTTGTATGGATCTGGAGAGGCTATACAGGGAAGACCACACTTTCTTCAAGGTCGTCGTTGGTGATTTTAACGCCAAGACTGGCCCCAGAAGAACGGCTGGAAAGCTTCACATCGGGACTCACGGAATAGAATGGAATGAGCACGGTGAAAGGTTGTCCGAGTTTATCATGTCGACCCACACCATCCATGGTAACTCGCAATTCCAGAAACCCTCTCATTTATGATGGACGTGGGAGTCGCCTGGTGGACGGTTCAATGATGAAGTACATCACATAATCTCCAAGCTAAAGTTTTGCCTGACCGACGTCGCTGTTGCTCCGAAGTTCTACACAGGATCGGACCATCGTCTCCTAGATTCCGCTTTTCAGTGCGTGGAGAGAAGCTGCGAAGTTCACGAAACGTAGCCCCAAGACTGTTGCTAACTGGGATCACTTGCTTCACGTGCGAGTTGTTGGGCGACAGCACAGTCCGATAGCGACAACATCGATAAAAATTAAGACTGGCTCGCCGAACATTTTCATGATAGTGCCAGGAAAGTAGAAAGTCTCAAAGATGTCAAGAAACGTCTCTCATTGGAGATTCTCGAACTCATACGCCAGCATGGAATCGCGCGAGCTGCAGCAAATCGTCAACAAAGGTCCGAACTTGCGAAGCTATGCAGTGAAGCGATAAATAAGGATCTGAAAGAGAGAAGAGAAGCAGTTTGGTTCGACGCCGCCGAGGCTGGGAGAGCGTTCGCAAAGCCCGCCGAGGCTGGGAAGAGCATTCGCAAAGCCCGCCGGAGCTTCGTCAATTATAAGACTAAGATGACTTCCCTTCGTCGTCCTGATGGAACAGTTACTGCATCTTGAAGGGCAATTGAGAAGGTCATCTACGACTACTACTCGGATCTCTTCGACAGCCACGTCTGGGGGGCGCGCGATTCACGCGTGACCCATTAGAGCTTTTCGCGCACGCAGCATCGTTTCAGTACCTTTCTGTTGAAATGGACCAACTGAAGTTTGCAATAGTCCACAGCTTCACGATGAATTAAAGCAAATTTCTTCACTATGGCAATAAAGCCCCTTCGAGATCAGGAATTCACCTCATAGGTTAACAATTTACTCGTCAAACGTCCAAAATAAGAATAACTTTAAATTTTTTGATCCTAGAAGACGTAGTCCTTCTGTAAACGTGCATACTTGATAATTTTTTACTTATTCTACTTATAGGTTCTTATTTCTTCCGTTATGATGGTAGGCATGCTTTGTTAATGCATTTGCGATGACCTCATTATATCGACGCCTGAATCGCACCACACCCGCCACGTCTACCTGCCTACTCACCATCTTAGGCAGGACGGATATATGGCTTCTTCGGTTCTCCCTTCCGAAATACGACATGCCATCACGTCGATGAAGAACTGTACAGCGCCCGTTCCCGATAGGATCAAACCAGAACATCTGAAGAGTCTTCAACCAGTTATCGTCAGAACTCTGGCTAGGCTCTTCACGCGGTACCTGTCGGAATGCAAAGTGCCCACGTCATGGAAGACTAGCAAGGCTGTGCTGCTGTACAAAAAGAGGGATCCAGATGATATTGGCAGTTATCGCCCAATCTGCCTGCTGTCTGTGATCTATAAGCTTTTCATTCGCGTCATCCTGAAAAGGATTGTCAGAGAATTAGATGAAGGACAGCCAATCGAGCAAGCAGGGTTTCGAAGAGGGTTCACTGGAATCGGTCATATCCATACTCTTACAGGACTTGGAGAATCACGAGACTACAAGTTACCGTTATGTCTTACGTTCATCGGCTTGAAGAAAGCTTTGATACCGTCGAGACAGGAACGGTAATCGAAACCATGGACAACCGGAGTGTTCATGCTCAATACATAAGGATACTTCGTGAGATCTACAACAACAACACACTACGATCTCGCAACTCTATAAAGAAGTCATCATCAACGTAAAGAGGGGGTTTGACAGAACCATTTCGCCTTACCATTTCGTCCATACTTTTCAGTGCCGCACTCGAGAACGTGCGTCATATGGAATGGGAAAGCACGGGAACAAGGTCAAAGGGTCCTACTTACATAATCTCTGCTTTGCACATGACATCGTGCTTATAATGCCGAACATCGAGTATCCGGAACATATGATGGAAGAATAGGACAAGCTTGTGGAGTGATCAGATAATAACTGAATCTAACGAAGACGATGTTCGTACGAATATACATAAATACGAAACGGATTGTTACTTGTGCTCATTTCACGCAGAGCGGAGCAAACATCTCCGAATGCTTTAGCTACGTGTGTTTAGCCCTAATCTCAATTATGATGAACGACCTAGCACCAGAGCTAAGCAGAAGGAAACGCGTGGCGTGGAGAGCATTTAAGAACATCGAGAGAGTAGTAAAGTAGGCAAGGAACAACTGGCTCCGTTCTCACTTTTCCATACTGCGATCGTTCCATTCAGAATTTCCCTAAACACGAAAGTGCAGAAGGGAATCCGGAGTCCCGAGCTCTGTCAATGAACGAAGACCAGGGATGCCCTTAATTAAGCCAAGAAATCGAAAATCTGGTGCGCCGGGTACGTAGTGCGATAAAGTGATGACCGTTGGCCAGAGTAGTCACTGACTGTATCCCTCGGGACGTCAAACGGACTTCAGGACGACCGCCGGCGCGATGGTCGCAATTCTTTTCGAAAGCTCCGGACGAAAGAAAACGAAAGAAATGTTTTGACCGGAGTCCCTCGAGCGAGCACGATTCACTGGACTATTGTGGCTCGTGACTGGGACGAATGTAGACGATACTAGCGCCAGCTCCACGAAATCGATGATCAACGGGACGACAGCTGATACAGGCGATTTTTCAGGAAAAGCTTCCTACACTTTCTAGTTTTCCAACGACAGCGCAGAACAGTCTTCGCGTAACTTTTGATTCTCGACATTTACTCGACAGAATACAAGACCCGTTTATTGAAAATTTTGCCACAATGACTGGAACTTTCTGTTGAGTTGCGGAGAGAGAACCTAGAGAGGGTTCCATTGTCAGTAACATGATTAAGCATTCAAGTAACTGTTAGTCTCACCAACACTTATTTCTTGTTTAAATGCCCAGGCTGAAGTTCCCCTAAAATTCCTCAAAAGAAGTCGACATATTTGCTCACAATCAAGATAAACAGTAAAAACATTACTAGTAAAATACAACTCAGATTCTCATGTGGAGCACAACATCGAAATAAGCTTATTAATAAAGGCGTAAGGGAAAACTAGAGGAAAAAGCAATACAGAAAAGTCCACGCAGCAAAAAAAAAGGGTGCTAAGTGGGTTGGGGGGTGCCACGCGGCGGCGCGGCACTTTTCTCGTCTGCGCTCTCTACAGCGAGATAGTAGGGAAGGAAGAGTAGTCGAGTCTGTAGTGGTGTTTAGGGACGTTTCGTAGCTTTATTTATGTAATGACCGTGTATTTTCACCGAATTTTAGAAAGGAAAGGGGCTCCGGGGTAGGTGAGCCAACTGGACGTTCAACTCTTATCTCATTTCAGCTTTTTGCACGAGATAACAATCTCGCCCACCCCGGAGCCCCTCCCTTCCTTAAAAATAGGGTTTATCGGCTCAGAAGAAGAGTATCCATAATATGCAAGCATATCACATGTGCCAAGAGTTAGTTTGTTTTGAATCACGAAACACATCAGTACAACCTCACCATCCCTTCCCAGACTCGGGCCCAGTACTACTATCTCGCGTAGAGAGCGCAGATGAGAAAAGTGCCGCGCCGCCGCGTGGCACCCCCCAACCCACTTAGCACCAAAAAAAGTTCCTGCATGAAACACGTGAACAAGCAAACCTTTCTTCGCCTTTCTTTCAGCTCTTCTCTTGTGAATGTCCATTCCCTCTTCTGCGTACTTGTGGAATACATTCAGAATGGAACACTACAAGCACGAGGATGCTACTGTATTCGACTAAGTGTTGCCAATTCTGAAATTTCGAAGTCAAAAGCTGTGTTAACCAAACGACGTTTCGCTGAGGAAATCCATGCAGGGAGATAAATAATTTATGCATACTGAGTCAATCTACCAAGAGCATTTCAATAATGTTCATTTAAGTTTGAGAAGGATAGCATTAATCTTTTTGGAGGTGAAAATACAAGACAGATTCAAACGGAGAGATGGTTTGGCGCAATCCTTCGTAGCCACTTTGCTATTGGGGCGCATGAGCTTCAACTGGAGCCATTTATTTGAACAATGGTAGGGTGCTATCTATTTCCACACCCCCTCGCGGTCTGCAATTACGTACTAACTGCAAATACCGTAACTTTACGCTTGATTTTATCCAGTTTCATAGACTTAGCAGAGTGATTCTCATGAGGTTTAAATTAGTAGATTCGCTCCTTTTAGCTTCCAGCTTTTCACTACTTTTTTTCCACATAGGTTGTCTAATTCGTTTTCTTTTCTTCTGTATTTCTTCTCTAAATTTTTCGTTTTGATCATTTCTTAACTGTGCATCTATAAAATGCGCTTAGTTTTATCCAACTTCGTAGACTGACAAGGGTGATCGCAGGGTATTTCATATGAATAGTTTCGCTCCCCATCAGGTTTTCACAACTTTTTCAGCGTTGGCTGCCCACTTCATCATTATGTTGAGTTTTCCGCCTATACTTCTTCTTTTAAGTCTTCGTTTTGATAATTTCTGAACGGTGCATCTATAAGACGAGCCAATGCACTTTCGTTCCAATCTGGATCCCTTCGCATCCCACCATGCCTTCTCAGTTAAACTGTAATCGGTCCTATGAATTAGAAATTTGAGTTTCGTTGCATTCTGAAGTATTGAGAAGGAACAGTAGAAATATCTTGAGGCTATTCGTTGTTAAAGTCTGAATTTTTTGCTTTTTCAGACGAAGCTGGCAGTAGTCCACGGACTGTGTTAACCATGACCGGATGGGAGGCATAATTAGCGCTTTCTAGACCTAACATACTAGCACCACCCAAATTATTACATTATATACATGAATACAATTACAAAAGCATTACTATCAATTTGGTTGATGGTTATGCGAGTAAAATTTTGTACAACATCCCTCAGCCCTGTATTCTGAAAAAATTGTATCAATCTAGTGTTGCACATTCTATGTTCACAAGATGTATTTTCCCTTTTTTCCTCTTCACCCTTCCTAATGTTTCGGAATGAAACAGAATTTTCAATTTAAGCATCTGTATCAATTTGGTTGATTGCTTCAGCTCAACAATTAAGAAGTTGGCGGAGGTGGAAATGGTCTTCATTGGAACTAAGTAAGCTAACCTGTAATTTGGAGAAAGAAAAGCTTAACATGAAAACGAACCAGACCACCAATATCAAAAAGAGTAGTGAAGCGTTGAAAGATGAAAAAGGAGCGGATCTATTCATATAAACACCATGCAAATCACCCTCGTCAGTCTATGAAATTGGATAAAACCAAGCGTAGTGTTACGGTAGTTGCAATCAATACGTAATTGCAGACCGCGAGGGGGTGTGGAAATAGATAGCACCACAATGGTAGCAGTGTACAATTGCGTACTAACGACAACTACCGTAACCCTACGCTTACTTTTATTCAATTTCCAAGCCTCGTAAGCATGATTTTATGTCGATAGTTTCGCTTCAGAAATTACTGTCGCGGCTTTCTTTTGCTTCTTTCGTTATCAGTTATCTGATTTCGTTCTCATATCAGTGTTCCTTCTTTCATTCTTCACTCCAGTCATTTCTCAACTGCTCGCCTATAAGGGGTTACACGTTTCATTTCAGCTTAGATCACTTCGCATCTCCACCAATTAGTTGACTGTAGACCTGTCTGAAAGACTGTATAAGGTTTAGTTGAACCAACATCTACTCTATGATTAGAAGATTTGGCAGCGTATTTGTCACCTACTATAACCCTAATTTGCAGCTTCACTGCTAACTTTACGGTTGCAGAGCAAAATAGATTTGGAACAGTTGGGAAATTGGATGAAAGTAAGCGTAGAGTTACGGTAGTTGCTGTTAGTACGCAACTACAGACTGATACCGCTGTTTAAATAAATGGCGCACGCATTTATGGGGCGCTAGGCTGTTTTCATAGTCCACGATTTGGCCCGCGACCGGTCGCAGTGACCGATGGCAGCGACCGATCGCGCGATCATTCGCTGCCATCGGTCGCTGGTCAAATCGTGGACTATGAAGGCAGCCTTACCCAGCTCCGTTATGTTCTCCCCGGAAACGGGTCAGTAGAGCGAATGATTTGCACTACTCAGTGTTATCCTCTCTTTATGCTGTCAAGCGCGAATCGTATGCCCCACTGACAATTACGACATCCGTCAAGAATCGCGGGCTGGTCCGCCGCATGTGACGCTGCGGCGTTATCTAGTTTCAATGGACGCGCGCAACGACGCGCACCCGTATAAGAGTTATGCGGTTTGGATATTTTTCCCGCGCGCGCGAACATTTGACTCTGGCGCCAATTTTCGGGGCACAAACTCGAAGTAGGGTAGTTTCGTAGGGTCAGATAATCCTTCTGATATACTCTACTTCAAATTTGGGCCCCAATGATAGGCGCTAAAGTCGTTCAAATCATTACGAACTTCGCCGCGCAATTTGCCGCGCACATCCTCGGACGCACGTAAGTCCACATACCCCGCATCGGGTATGGGTACATTCACCCAAAACTGGATGGACGCAGCAAAACGCGCGGCGAAATCCGTGGCTACTCAATCGGCTTCAGCGCCTATTATTGGGGTCCAAATTCAAAGTAGAGTCGATTAGTAGGATTATCTGACCATACTAATATACTCTACTTCAAGTTTTCGCCCCGATGATAGGTGCCAAAGTCGTCCCGAACGCCACGAATCTCGCCGCGCCACTTGCCGCGTCCATCCCGTTCTGGGTGAATGTTCTGTACCCCCCACCCTCCCCGCAACCAGTCATGGTGACCCTTAGAAGTGTGTATAACACCCCCAATCGTCAGATGGTATTTACACAGAAAAGCATACTTGCCGTGACCGTCCCGCGCTGACCGTTACGTTTTTGTTTTCACCAATTGGCATGTTAGTGGTCGATAGGGCATTTTGTTTATAATATCCAAACAATAGCATGTGGATCGCCACATCTAGAATTTCTTCGTCCACTCGTGTTTTGCACTGATTGTGCGCTTCAGAGGCATGGTTTACGTTTCTGTATTATTCATCCTAGCGTATTTTTCAATGTGTTTCACGAAGACATTCTCCATCTTTCCGCACATTTCCAATATTAGTTCTACCCATCTGAATCGAAATTGTTTCTGTGTCTGTATTTTGTGTTAAAAGTGTTCTAAGGATTTATTTCGCTGGGGTTCAGGGGTAGATGAGCGCTACTGGAAGCCAGAAGAGGTTAGAACTGGTCTAAGGGAGCACTATAGGATATCCGAATGTAATGTAACTTACAGCTATAACTATGTGCGTGTGCGCAGCAGTTTGTTGTGTTTTCTGTGAGCACACTCCCAATTTTCGTTTTGTTTCTTTTGAAAGGTGGGTTCCAAAGCTCTGTGGTACAATGGTCGACTGTCCTAATCATACGTCACATATACGAGGCATTTTAAAAGGATGTTGGATAAGGAAATAAGTGTGGTGTAGATGATTCGTAATGGTCGCTTCGCGGCGAGAGCGACGTCGCACACGAAGGAGTGTAGCAGAGTAAAGCAGAAGCACGCGAGGGCGGATTCAAGGATCGGAGTGACGCGTGTTCTGGCCAATGCCAGAGCCCAGGGTTCTGCTTTCTGAGTAATCAGCTTGCATAGCTCACGGAAAAAATCCGAGGGAAGGAGATGCTATGCATCTCACTATTTAACCTATGCTTGTAATAGCTTTTCAAAATGGTAATTCAACTATTAAATCTTCGAAGACAGTTCAATCAACGAGTAGATTGAATTAGCACTCTGATGTACCAGTAGGTTGAATTAGCGTTTTGTCTAACAAATCCTCACACCTGAGGTAATGTGCCTATCTGGAACTGTTTAAATAGTGTTTTCCATGGCCATTTACTATTCGAGGTTTCAGGCCTCGGGCGGTACTCACAGATGTTTCGAGTGGTGATAACACTATTAGTCGTCTTATCAGTGGACCTTTTTCTTTACGGAGATATCATTAGTTGAGAATTCCAGATTACTGGCGGTCAGCTAGGCTTTGTCGCAAATGATATCGACCAAAGAGGATCTTTCATTGAGTCACAAACCTTGCTAGGTAGCGAACGTATCTAATTGCAAGAAACGAACTAAATTCTCATCTGCTTATCGTATTGCCGCTAGTGAGTACATAGCGGGCCCCTATCAATGCACTTCCATTCACTTTTGTCACCCTACTCTATCATCCCGTCTTATCGAATGAAACATCTGAACACTCAAAGGCACATCGTAAATACCGAAGACGTTAGGATTTTGGACGGAGGTGGCTCTTGCCCTCTTCGGCCTCCGGGCCCCTTATCTTCTGTGATCAGTTATTATCGGTTCCTGTCACCGAGTGCCTATGATCCCGTCATACTCTACATCACTTATTGAAATGCCGAGGTTTCACTGTTAATACGAGTGGCTTCTACCAAACTTGAACTCTTTAGGTAAACGGGAGTTATGATTTTCCGCTCATCCATTTATTTCGTGCACGCTCCGCCCCTGTAGGTGGAGTCTGATCCTGCCACCTGCCATAAGTGTTCGTATCCTGCCGCCTGTACTCCTACCAAATTTCAAAGCTCTAGGTCCGCTGGAACAGCGGTAATGTATTTGCCGTCGGAAATTTCTATCGCGCATGCCTCGCCCCTCGTAGGCGGAGTCTGCTCCTGCTTCCTGCCATGAGTGTTACAACAATGTTGCCTGTTTTCCTACCAAATTTCAACGCTCTAGTTCCAGGGAATGGAGTCATGAATTTTGGGTCAAACACACACTGACAAACACACCAGCAACAAACACACCGAATTATTCTACTTCCAGACGGGTCGCGTCGCTCGGCTTACGCCGGGCCCCATTCCTCTATTCAATGAGTATTTAGAAAATGATGTAGTAACGAAGGAAGGGGGGCTTCGCAATTATTCCACAATGAGGACTTTACCGCGAAGAAGGATAGGTAGCCGACTTTAAAGGCACAGTTCACGACAAAATTGGTCACTGAGTTCTTGCTCGACCGTTATGACACACTGGAGCCCCTTTCCCGGCTCACGCGGCATTCCCGCCCCTCGATCGACGAGCGTCGAGGCGATACAGATTGCAAGTATTCGAGTCAGGACCCACACACAATCAACTGATCGGCGAGTAATGAGGCGATGTTCTTCTGCTACTTTACTACTTATTACTTTAATTTCTGTTATTCTTTTCGCTATTGCGATCCCTTATTTAATTTTCTACCCCAAGAGACTAATGGTGGGGTATTTTTGCCGTTACTAGAGTCTTTTTGTTAAATTATGCTCATTAGTGAATAAATTTTCGCTGACCGAAGGCAGCTATTCGCGCCAACACTCCCACGTACCCAATGACTGCATTGTATAGCTCGTCCAAACGCCATCTCCATTTTTGTGGTCTCGTTCTCGTTCTGCCCCCTTTTTACGATTTCTAAAGCCTAATTTACTTACTAAACACCTATTCACGCAGTTTCTTCGCCTTCATCGCATTATTTTATACATTTTTTTCCATTTTTCGTCATAAACTGGATTACCCAAAATTATCGTGAACTGTGCTTCTAAAGCTAGGATGGGGTGTGAGTTGAATATTCAATTGACTCACATATACGGGTGTTCTTTCCCTCCTGAAGCTCAGGTTAAAAAGAAGTATGATCTTGGCTAAGAAACTCTTCAAAGCAGAACTATGGGCTGCTCTCCTTATCTCTAGCGCTCAATGTTTGAAAAAAAGCGAATTCTCTCAACTACATCATCACGTCCAGTTTTTGTATGGGCATACATAGCCCGATGCTAATACTGGTCAAAATCACAGTTTTGAAGTACCCACATAACTCAGCATTACTCACTTCACCCCGCAGCACTCTCTCCACTCCCTTAACATGCCCACCATCGTAAACATAACGTTTTGCGGACGAACAGAACGACAATCCAACAAACTGGGGCACCAAGTTGCTGCCTTATAAATAAAAGAGATATATAATTGGTTAGGTGTGTCTGTTGGTTTGTCGGTGTGTTTGTGTTTGACCGCAAATTCATAACTCCTTTTCCCGTGAACCTAGAGCGTTTGAATTGAGTGGGAGTGCAGCCGGCAAGATGGGAACAGTCATGGTAGATAGCAGGGCCAGACTCCGCCCATAGGGGGCATAGCGTGCGCGAAAGAAATTTTCAACAAAATTCATAACTCATTACATGGAATACATCGTTGGAGCTTGGTTGCTTTTCGTACTAACAATGGAACCTTATTCATTCATCTCCTCCGAGCTCGTGACAATTTCCTAATGTTAACACTAATTCTCTTTATTTCACAATGATCTCCCCTTCGTCTCAACTGCCAGAAGCCCGTGAACCCTCCCAACAACCACGGCGCGGCCACATTTATTCATCAAGAAAACAACTATGGAGCCGTCTTGTAGAGATACTTTATCATATTGTCATGTATATATGCTCATATAAATCCCCATTCAGTTGTAAACTCCGTTGCCTGCGGAGTATCGTCGTCGACGGCGACGATCCACACAACTATCTCGTCGTCTCACTGCCTGAGATGACTCACCCTAGCTAAACCCACGCCCCTAAATGGTGCGGGGTCAAGCGGCTCCAAGATAAGTGGGACCCTCACTTCTACCTAAAACAATAGCAAAGGCAGTACGTGGGTTTTGCGTCATTTAGATAAATATTTACTTACTACCTTTCTTTCTGTGCATTCGTAGCGGTAACGACCGCACGTATTATTCCATTTGCTCCGTAATTATCGGAGAAAGGTTCATTTCGAACACTTCCCTGGTTATGGTTATGGCTGAGAAAATACCTCCTGCTTTTGCCTTGATTTGAGTGCCAAAGATGGATTTGTCCCTCTACCATATGACCTTTTTTGACGCACAACGAAACGTGGTGATTTTGTCCACATCGCGTGCAATTGGCTTCCTGGCATTCGAAACTATTATGGTTGGGTGAGAAGCACTTCCAACACCTATTCTCTTCCATTATTATTTTTCAGCGACGACTTTCATTCGTCATCGCTCTGCAGCCTAGTGATGAGTAGTTGCTCCTATGGCAGATGAAACTTTTTTCGCTGTATTGGGGTCGTGGATGGTTAGCCTTAGTAGCTCCGTTGGGTTTATCAGCGTAGCCTAACCTACACTCAACATGTTGTTTCGCAATAATCTCTCCCTTTAACTGGGTCATTAACCCTTTGACGACCATGGCACCCGCCGGCGGGTGCCACTATGACTGGCGCGTGGGACCATGGCACCCAATGTTGGGTGCCACCATGTTTTCTTCTTTATTTGCACATTTGAAGCTTATGTAATATTTTCATTATTAATAACAAACTTTATGGTATTTATATTCAACATGGTCCACATTATTGTTCTATTAAAGCTTATTTATTACAAGCATATATATACGACGGGGTATCACTGAAAAAAAACGTAGGTACTTCCGCAAGATTTGTGTTCACTCTGGAAACATTGCAGACAGTAAAAGCCGTAACAAATGTTACACTGTGTTTTCACTTTCATAGCATGCGCTAGCAAAGCATAATTTGATACTAAAGAGTCTTAATGCAATGCGCATTTCTACTGAAAGTATTTTTTTCAGAATTTGTCCCACATCGCTTCCAAACTCCATTTTCAAGCCTCACTTAGTTATAATGGATAAAATAATATTTTGATACTTCCATTTCAAGCGAAATATTGCTAAACTTATTGAGCCAGAGAGGGGAGTTCCTCCTGGGACCATGGCACCCACCGGTGGGTGCCAGTCGCGCACGTAACGAAAAGGGCGTGGTCCCATGGGCGCGTCATGTCGAAATCGGCATTGTCGTCAAAGGGTTAAATCCTCAATTGTTCGTTGGCCTTTCGATTGACCATTTATCAATATGGGCTTCTGTATGTCCCGCGGGAATTTTGCCAATATGGTTCCACACCATATTGGCTTGCATGTTTTGCGCATGTCATACCCTGCGGAAACCATTTGGTTCACGAGCGCCTGAATGTTATCGAATACATTTGAGCAACTTTCAGCTGATGAAGTAGCAGGCTTCATATTGATTAGCTTTTGGACGATTTACGCTCTATTTGCGGGTGGGGGGTTGAGTGAGATAGTTTTTGTGTAGGGTTTCGATGATCCAGTTATAGTTATCTGGAACTAGCCTTATGCTCTTGATTGAATTTTGGGCCTTACCTACTAGACTTTCCTTGAGTAGGAGCATCTTTTCCATAGTGTCCAAGTCGTTACTATTATGGACAAGTGTCTCGAAGGTTGCCCAATATTCTGTTAGCACTACCGTGAAATTTTGGTAGCGACATTTGCGGGGGCTTTACAGAGCGGCTATTCTTCTGCGAGATCGCTTTTGCTATATTTCCCCTACCGTAGTGCCTGGTGGGGTGCTACTTTCCGAAGTAATTTCGGTATTGATTCCCCAGTTCTTTCTGGATTTGCATTCACACACTCCCTTTCTTCTACATCAATCGATTGCAAGATTGAGGCACCGTGCGAAATGTAGCTTAGATCAATGGCCATCCTTTTCCGAGCACACCTTGCCTCATCTTATCGTGACTCGAGCATGTAACCGAGCCTGTCCGCGTTGGCTTTTATGGAGTGAATATTGGACTCCTCCTCGCTTTGCTCTATTTCGAGCATTATATCCTTTCTTTCCGATTTATTTTTGCATGCCTTGCACTCCTTCCTTATTTCACTGTAAAGGGTTTACAGCTTCTCTTGACCTTCCTTATGTAATCTCATGCCGCTTTGGAGGAGCGCAATCGTAGACTTACAATTTTCGTAGGATTGTTTATCTACTGTGGGGTATTCCGATCCAGATGTGTAGGCTCCATAACGTGTAGTAAGGTCTTTAAGGGTGCAAGCGGACGAGATTATGGGCTTTTTGTAGAAATGAAGTGCCTAATCTGTGTTTTAGATAAAATTTCTTTTATTATATTACTAATAAATCTGTGACAGGACCTCAATCGAGCTTATTTATTTTGCAGAACCGCGTTCAATTCTGCTTGATTGGCTTTCGAAATGTATAGAACCACGTTCGATTCTATTTTGATTCAAAAGGCTTCTTTTTGGCTTGTTTAAGCCGATGCACCAAAGTGGATTGGCGGTTCAGTGGCTTTATATTAATAACTCCGGTGATTACGGAGTTGGAATACAACAAATGGAATAATAAGTGCGGTCGTTACCACTATGAATGCACAGAAAGAAAGATAGTACAATGTTTTACGCTGTTTTGCCGTACAGGTTTGTTATGGTAGAAACCGCTCATTGGTCAACGTTTCGACAAATCGTCGTCTTCACAGGAACGAAAATTTAGTCCGGCACTCGGCTCTTACAGTAATCTGGCACGTGTTAACACGCAAATTTTTACCCGTCACATATACGACGCGTCAAAAAGGGGCTTTGGGCAAGGACACGGGAGGGGGGGGGGGGGAGGGGTAAGCCAGGGGGTTACTGTAAGAGCCGAGTGCCGGACTGAATTTTCGTTTTAGTGTCGTCTTCAGGACCTGAAAGCAGTTCGGAGCTCCTGATCTGACCAAGCGCCCAAACGCGCTAGCCCAGTTGCAGCAACTCCCAGAAACTTAAACACAAAAAGATCCCAACCGAGAAACCAACCTTCTGCGGTTCCACCAGCGTTGCCGTCCCACTCAACTTCATGAATAACAAGGGACCAATGGGACACCATTGACGGTTGTTGGATAAGAGTTGCGCGGTGTTCTCAAAGCCCACAGAAAGGAATGAGTGGCAGAAATTCGTCGGTTATGGCAATGCATTCATTTCAGTTGTTCAGCTCCGGATTTCTCTCTCGGATGTGCAACGCTTTCAAGGTTTTTCTAGCACCGATCTCATTCTGCATTTGCATTTAATATCAAAATCATTGCCTTGATGTGCTTCTACTCGGTGCTTCCCAAGTGGTGTTAGGGGCTTCCACGTCTTTTGCCTGCTAGGTGTTCTTTGACACATATGCCTACATCCTTCCCGTCTCACCAATATATATTTGGTCACAGGCTGAACACTGAACTTGGTACACTGTCCCTCGCTGTGTGCAATCTCCGTCTCTTCCAAACGGACAAATAGCGCAGTTAATAGTAGAACATGCACGATCATAAGGTCTATTGTGGATAAGATGACGTTTGATATTGTCCGTTGGTAGGTTTACCAAGACAACATCATTAGCCAGATCCGCTCGAGCAATGCATTGTCGGATCTCTGCGCTGACTTTATCCGATATAAATGGAAGTCGGAGGTGCAGCCCATCCTCACGGTTTACCTCAGCCAATACGCTTTTGAGCCTGACCTTCTGTCTTGTGTCCCATAGCCATTCAAGTTTGCGATCTCGCATGCTAGCTTACGTGACTCCTCTCGTTCCACATCGCCTGTACACACTCATGTAGCCGTTCTGTACATGTTACAAACTACTGCACGTTTCACAGCTTCAGGGTGAGCAGACAGCGTGGAGTAAGATTTTCTTAGAGCTGTACTTTCGGTACTACTTCACATGATACCTTCAATATGAGATCTTTATCTGCATGCTCAGATAAGGAAGCCAGCCTTCGGGCGGAACTTCTCTCGTGAACGTGATATGCTGTGACTGTCGGTTGAGGATGTCAAACAATACATCCATTTCTTGCTGCGTTGGTTTAAATACGCAACAGTCATCGATGTACCGACAGTACATAATGGGCAAGCGCTCCAGAACTGGCCTTTCTACCCTGCTCATGAAGCAGATAGCTAGGACCGGTGCTAACCGCTGACCCATAGCAAGTCCTCGCTTTTGTGAGAAGTGTTGCCCGCTCAACTGGAAAATATTACAGTTAAGGCATTCCTCGATCAGAGCCATTATGTGAACCTTGCTCAATCCAAACGTCACAATTTCTGTATCATGCTCGTCCAGCGTTCCAGAGACCGCTTGGGGAGCTTCGTTGTTGTTGTTGTCGTTCGTATAGAGCGCAGTTACATCAAGCGACTCTACTACGCAGTTTTCTCGAAGCCTACATGAACGCAGGCGATTAAGAAATTCGTTGGTGTTAGGTAGATGTGAGGGTACCTATCGGAGTAGTTGACCAACAATTTGTTGAGGAACCAGGATATACGGTCCGTTGGTCCTCCTACTCAGCTGGTGATGGGTCTAATTTTGTCCAACTGGGCTAGCGCTGTAGACGACGATAGGATCGTAGGTACTCGGTGACAGGAACTGACAACAAGTGATAAAAGAAGATAAGAGGCTTGAGAAAGCGAGAGCCACCTACCGATTGAAATTCTAACCCTTTGATATTCATGATGTAGCCTTGACTGTTCAGTATGTTTCATTCGATAAGACGAGATGATTTATAGAGAAGGATGACAAATGTGGAGTTGTAAGGGGAGTGATATGAACCGGTTAAAGGCGCATCATTATGAGGAGACGAAAAATCGGTTCTTTTTTTTTGCTAGGTTAGGACCGCTACCGTGCAAGGTTTGTGAATCAACTGTGGATACGGTTTACCTTCGTTTCGATATCATTCGCGGCAAAACTTATCCGACCACCAATATGATATATAATAACGGTATTATTATCACTCGACAACATTTTTGAGCACCATTGAAGGCTTTAGTTGCTTGAAAGGCAAATCTTTAACGGGTGATTATTTTTAAAATAAAAAGAACAAATCGATACTTCTAATCATCGGCACACAATGAGTACCATTTGCACTACTCTGTGTCGAACTTTGTAATCAGAAACGACTCATTTGTTTGGAAAAAGGAATGGTGATTAGCAGATTAGTACAGCTTTGTCATAAGATGGGCGGAACTCCAGCGTTAGACGAGCGATCCGTCTGGTGAATCAAAAGAGAATTGCAAAATGCTTTTGAAAATGCGAGACTTTTTACAACCGAATATTATCACCAGTATTGCACATTTCAAACTAACAAAACAAGATGTGAAAGTTTAAAATCGTATAGTACATCAAAAACTATAAGAAATTCCCAATGACGCATCTGGACATCTTTTTGCAGTATCGCCCTATTCCTTGGGTGCTGAGGATGAATAAAAGTAATTCAGAGGTACCGCACTACGGGAAACAGAAAGGGAAAGAGCAAGTGCTGGAAGGGTGTAGGTGCGTGGTCGTAACGACGTGTCTTGTGGTGAGCTAGCTAAATACAGAGATCTGTAGGAACACGGAGGAGCAGCAAAAGCAGTTGATGTTGTTTTGAAGCCGAAGAAGGCGTTGTAGTGGAATTCAGATTAGTACAATTCAATCAGTGTGCTCACGCGTTGAGCATGTTTTATGTCCACATATTTTTATTTTTTGTCTTGGTTTCACTTTACTCTTTTCCCATTGATAAGATGTGACGAGTTTCCTCACTAACACATTTGATATATATTTACAGCTGAGACTAGCCTGGTAGAAAGATCAAGCCAACCAAGGTCACCCCTAAGTGAAATGGAAGGGAAGTGAAGTGCGAAGGAATTAAGTACGTACCTCTATCTACATACCCTCACTCACAAGAAGTTCTAATGGTTCCCCTACAGTGCGCGCCATCGAGTGCGGCGAAATACGCTACGCTTTTGTATGAGATACGCTTACGACAGTATTGTGTATTTCCTCTCCGTTTGGACATTCTTAATCAATGAAAATCCGTTCCGACGTTCTTAATTATTAGAAATAGGTAGCAAGTATCTTGAAAACTTTACGACCTCTTGTGATATGCTTTTATAAAATTAGAATGGAAGCTGCATCTCTGCGTACTACTTGTTACCATCTACTTCTTTGCATTTCATTGAAACTTTGTGAATTCCATTCAATCTCGAGTGGCTTTCTCTGAATCATAGGATCTCTCGTAAGCAGATGATCTTTATTAACCTACTTTTTACATCTTCATAAGTTTCCAAGGATCAACGTTGTAAATTCTCACACGAATGAGAAGTGAAAGTGTAGCAGGGCTACGAAAAATTGTTCCTCCAACTTTCTTCATTATGTGCCTTCCACGGATTTTCGCCTTGGAGACAGTTGGCGCCTTGGAGTTGTGAACTCATTAGGCATATGTCAGAATTCCTAGGACTGATAACATAGATCCGTATATGGTATCTGTAACCTCGCAAGGCGGTTCTATCCCATTCGTGTGTGAGCGTTACAGAAATGTGATATGTATTTGGTGCATACTGTACTTTTTCGTGTAGAAATGAACCAGCTGTTGTGGCTACTGGCCTGCACTACCTTCGTTGTTGGCACAGAGACGAGTACGAATAAACCGAAAGGACCAAAAGTAACGGACAAGGTGCATTGTTTTTCATTGTCCCCTTTACGTTCATCTCTCCCGATCAGACCTGGGTAAGAAGGCGTGTTTTCACCCCACTGGAAACTTAGCACTTTTCACTGTCAACCTATTGAAATGTGCTGTCGCTCCCATCCCTGGACGGAAGAGATGAGCATGGCATCATTGAACTTGTCTGCAATGTGCAATTAATATTACAAAACGCTTTTTCAGGTTTGGTTTGATATAGAATCAAATGGGCAGCAAATGGGAAGAATTGTAATAGGCCTATTTGGCAAAACAGTACCGAAAACTGCGACGAACTTTATTGAATTGGCCAAGAAACCGAAGGTGTATTTGAAGCGGTCCAATCCTTCCCTGGATCACGACTTATGGTCCTCATTTGGTGCATTTTAGGGCGAAGGTTATGTTGGCAGTAAGTTCCATCGTGTTATTCCTGAGTTTATGATTCAAGGCGGGGATTTCACAAATGGTGATGGAACAGGTGGAAAGTGTGTTTGTGCTGTTCTTATCAGCATTTATTGGGTTTGAAATTATTTCCAAAGTAAACATCTTAGATCCATATACGGAGAAAAATTCCCTGATGAAAACTTCAAGCTGAAACATTATGGAGCCGGTTGGGTATCGATGGCAAACTCTGGAAAAGACACAAATGGCAGCCAGTTTTTTATAACTGTGAAGAAAACCTCTTGGCTGGATGGTAGGCATGTTGTGTTTGGAAAGGTAAGGAAGTTTGCTACTTCACCTTATTTTCAGAGAGAATAATAAAAGTAAATTTCTGGAAAAGGGAACAACTTTACTGGTGCTTTTAGGTGCGCTATGCATTCTAGTTCCCTTCGAACCTGTCGTGGGGTTGTGTGCCTAATCACAGAACCAAGAGACAAAGAGGAGCCTAGTCAATGATGCCAGTTTTTTCATCCCTACAGACCCATTTAGTACCATTCAAGCAACTAGGAAAGAAAGGAAAGTAGAACTCATTGTTTTCGAAACAGGGAGAACCGCGAAATGTACTGTGGTAGTAAAGGAAGGCAAACTCAAATTCAGTTTTTTTTGAAATCAGCTGTGTTACAAGGGAAGGACGCGAAGCCACTGTGACCAAACAATATGAGGTGTAGACCGCCGTAGGTTTTTCGAGCGCTGGTCACAAATCTGCAAAACGATTGTGGGGACAAAGTTACGGAACGGGTTTCAACCTGTGTTATACCACTGTCTCAAACAGATGAACCAACCGGGCAGGAACTCTGCTGTACAATGGTGGCGCAGTTAGTAAGTTGCTGCACTGATAGTATGACTTGAAGGTTCCAATCAATGGTGAGCTCATGGTTCTGAGTCGAGCCGTTGTATTGAGTCCCGCCGCAGCACAGCGTTCGCTTCAAGTTAGAGTTTCCTTGACCATTCTCTGGTAAAATGTGTCATTTGTCCACCGTTCTGCCAAAAGTGCATGTAAGCATGTAAGCGAAAATTTCATAACATCACCTCGAATGTTAAGAATTCTAGGATTACATTTACCAAGTTCCTTGAATGTGATGAGGGCTGCAGATCGTCAGTATGAAGCACAAAAACGTTAAGCAACGTTTAGCTTTTATGAAAAGGCAAGACGAGGACAAGCATCAAAAATTGAACCTTCGAGTGGTGCTCCTGAGCTCACCACACCCAACTGCGCCACCGTTTCACAGCATAATGATTGCCCAGTTTGTTTATCTGTTTGTTACAACGGTAAAAGGGATGATGAAAAAAATTTTGTAATTTTATTCCCGGAATCGGAGATCTGAAAAGCAGATTTGAAATCAGGGTTCGAAATCATCTACGGCGATTTACACCTTCAATGGCTACTGCGACCTATTATCCTTCTCTGTTAATTCAGTTCCAAAGTGTTTTATCACATAAAGGCAAGGAACCCCGGGCAAGAGCGTTCCGACCACGCAGGCTTCGAGGACAATTTTGAATACATTTTGGAAGGGTTCTGTATGCGATCCGAACCAACATTCTCCAGGTGCTGCAAGGAATGGATGTGGTACGAGCCATAGAGACCGTACCAAAGGGTGCTAATGATAAACCGAAAGATGACGTGATCATCGCAGCTGCCGGTCACGAAACGGTTAGTACACCGTTCGCTGTGGAGAAGGACGACGCCATTTAAACAAGCAAATTCCAATTTTAATATCGTTATCGTATGTGCCTCATCCATAACACTGCTCTTTTTTTAACGTGGAATAAATTATTTATGAATACAAAGCCTTGCAAATTAAGAACACACGTTGCATCGTTCAGTATGTTTCATCTCCTCTTGATGGCTTGTTATCTCTGACTCCGTAGAGGGAGAGTAATCGTTGAATTCCAGTAAAAGCAAATGTTCCCCAGCTAGGCATATACGTGCATTGGAATGTACACAGTTTTGTACGCTTTTTGCCGTGTTTTCTAATTTGTTCTTTTCGCGCCAGTCATTGTCATATTTTCGAATGATCTCTGCCAAACAAAAGTGCGAAATATGAAACGTTGCTGAAACGTACAGCGAGACTGAAGGGGTTTATTGTCGTTGAGAAATGTGTAATGTCTCCTGTATTGAGACAGTTCGAAAGCATCTCGCTGTTCTCACTTTCCCATATTTCAATGACGTAACTTTACTAACTTTACTCGTGCAAGGAAATGATCTGTGGAGCGGCTACGATGGATTTGTTTAGGGAAAATCTCGCCATTAACCATTTGATGACAATGCGGATTTCGACGTGACGCGCACATGGGATCACGCTCCCCTTCTTTTGCGCGCGAGTGGCACCCACCCGTGGAAGGCACTGTCTTACCAGTGAAGGATCCCAAGCCGAAGTGACCATTCGAAATGAGACCTACACTGCTAGAGGTTTTTTCGGATGCTGAGTTCGAATCTGCTTTCCAAATTTGCCGAGCGTTTCTCTGAACGGAGTTATGAGGGTGGTCTCAGGGAGCTGAACATGAGAAAACTTGAATTACCTGGATGTGACATTCCTCCCAGCGGCGGATTGGTGTAGTGGTAAGCGTGACGCTTCATATGCGAGAGACTAGGGTTCGGGTTTTTTTTTTTGGGGGGGGGGGGTATGAAGTTTTTGCATTATATAGAATTTTTCACTCAAGGACTAGAAAATACTCTCGTGGTGATTTTCTGACGTTTTATTAACTTTTAATGCTTTTGCTGGTATTTATCCACATAAAGTAATACTTCAGTTTTACTCGCATGCCCATGCACTCTATATTCACAGAAGGATTACTTTTGCCACTTTCTCACCTCACCCTCCTCACCTGTTCTACACTTTGCCAATTTTGCCACGTGGCAAACGCGGCAAATGTGTAGAAAAGGTGATCAGATTAGACAATGTCATACGAGAAGTATGTTCTGCCCACAGTTGGTTGTGTCGCACTTATTGAAGAACTTCGGTTCTTGTGATATAGATCGCGCCCCAACTAGGAAAGAGAAGAAATTGATAGATAGCTTCTCCGCTATCTTACGAGATGCCGTCTGCGACGACCTCGACATTGAATGTGAGGAAGGCAGCGTCATAGAAGAAGAAGAGGCTGACCCGCTGTGGGAAGTAGACGATGAAGAAACACCAAACTTGTCCAGAGGATCGTTCGTATTCGGTGACATGGAGGTCTCTAAAGAGCAGGTATTTCCTTTGTTTCCCCAGCACAATTGTCTGTAAGGTGACATCACTGTGGTCCAGGTGGAACGCGCCATCATGTTTTATCGCTCGAGCGCAGAAGGAAGTCGTCCGCTTTCGTCCATGAACTCCTATTTCCGCTTCATACGAAGTGATTACCACCTCTTGAAGTTAAGGCAAATTGAGAGGGAAGGTAAGCCTTAAAATTGGGGAGATTTCTCATTTCGTAGTGACTTATGGGCATCTAAACATAGGTGAGGTCCGCGAGAGTCGTCTGGAAGCTTTGCGAACGTTGGAAGACCTCTTGAAGGAAGAAGTAAACTCAAAGCTTGACCTGGGGGTGACGTTGCATGATTGCGATGTACGTCAAATGGCTTTGAGGATAAACAAGGAGAGGTCACTGGTAGCAGGATTCAAAGCTGGACACCGATGGTTCCAACAATTCAAGAGGAGATGTGGGTTGGTTTCCAGACGTATCACCACCTTCTCCTCTAGAAGGAGTTTCATGGATAGGGAGCGTTTTCTTCGGAAGCTAGAACTTTGTGAGCGAAGTGAAGAAAGGTAGGAACCAGATCATCAGCACATTTCTCTAGAGTTGTCTGCTATTTTGGGTACACAGTGTTGATCCAACATTGCCAGTTTCCAGAGATGGAAAGATGGCCATTAGGAGCAGTGTGTAATGCTGACCAAAGTGGTTTTATGAAGGAAATGCATACACAGAGATCACAAGCAGCAAAAGGTTCGAAGAGAGTAGAAAGAGTACTGCAGTCTGTTTTTGCCACGACTCACTCTTTCACCGTTCCGCCCTGCCTTTTTTGCTGATGGTCACCTGGGTGAAAAGCTCTTCGTGGTGATTCAGGTTCGCTGTACAAAATATTTCGCATTACTCTAGGTCTCTGAATCTGACTTTGATAGGAAGCTTTTGGAGAATTCCTGAGAATAGGAATCTTCCGTGCGCAGAATTTGGAGGTACGAGCGAGTAAAACGCATATGATGAGCAAAGAGTTGATGCTGGATTGGTGCGGTCGTGCGTAGCAGCTCCGGATGCACCAACATCGACGCTGTTGATCTTGGACTCCTGGACATCATTGAAAGACCACGCAGCTATTCAGTCCGCCCTACCCCCACAAAAACAGGTGAAAGTGATGAACATCCCTGCTCGAACAACGAGGCTCATACAGCCGCTAGATGTACATTTCTTCTTGCCTTTTGAAAATATGGTTAAACGCATCACCTCATATGTGATTGCTCATGATCTCAACTTTAGCATGTACACTCGAGACTAAATTCATCGCTTATCATCGCTTGTATACTTTCAGTTCTGTGCTGTCAGATTTAGGAAATTTCTCTCTTATTCATGGCATGCCGCCGGCTACTTAAGCACTCACTCACCCGGCTGATTTTGAGACGCCTACACAATTCTGTTTTCCCTCTGATTTGGTAAGTGATTGTGAAGCACTAGGCTGCGACGAGTTCTTTTTCATCCGCTGCTCCCATTGGCTGCTTTCATAGTCCGCCGGCCGCGTGCCGGCCGGCCGGCGAGCGTGCCGGCGGAGGCAGTGCTAGGGGGGAGGGGGGAGGCAGACAGTGTAAGGCAAACAGTCCACGCCCCTTCGAAGGTTGTTTGTTTTCAACCCCTCGAAGGGGCGTGGACTGTTTGCCTATCTGTCTGCCTCCCTCCTCCCCGCTAGCACTGCCTCCGCCGGCACGCTCGCCGGCACGCCGGCACGCCGGCCGGCCTGCTGGCACGCGCGCCGGCACGCCGGCACGCCGGCCGGCCGGCGGACTATGAAAGCAGCCATTGTGAGAAGCTTCTTTGTTTCAAGCATTTTGTACTAAAGTATCACATTTGTTCATAAAGTGGCAAAAGTAATTCTTCTGTGAATATAGAGTGCATGGGCATGCGAGCAAAACTGAAGTATTACTTTATGTGGATAAATACCAGCAAAAGCATTAAAAGGTAATAAAATGTCATCAAATCACCACGAGAGTATTTTCTAGTCCTTGAGTGCCGAACCCTAGTCTCTCGCATATGAAGCGTCGCGCTTACCACTACACCAATCCGCCGCTAGGAGGAACGGCACTTCCAGGTAATTTAAGTTTTCTCATGTTAAGCTCCTTGAGACCACCCTCATAACTCCGTTCAGAGAAACGCTCGGCAAATTTGGACAGCAAATTCGAACTCAGCATCCGAAAAACCTCTAGCAGTGTAGGTCTCATTTCGAATGGCCCACTTCGACTTGGGATCCTTCCCTGGTTAGGAGAAAACTCTTTCACTGGCTTACTGAATTCAGCAATTGGTAAGAAATACGAAAGTATGGTAGCAATCAAAATTGGGTGCCATTCTCCAATTTGTAATTCATAGTGGTACCCACCGGTGAATGCCATTGTGGTCGAAGGGGTAATTATGGTTACGGTTAGCAGAAGTTGTCTTTGAGGCAGTGAAGGAAGTGGAATGAGCAGTTTGAAGCCTGTAGTGCAGCATGCACTACGGTACTTTGCAAGGTCTACAATGGAAACAAGTACTATGATACCCTGTTGTGCATGAGCGCCTCCATTCACAGCCCTCGAACACGAAAGAGTATGGTTCCGGAACGCCGTCAGAATTTCTTCGCTATCTGAAAAACATACCTTTCTTTTGTTCGCTCTAGAGCTAAGGGCTATAGACGATTATTCCCACAAATGACAACCGCTAAGTTTGCGAACAATACCCGAGTTCTGTTGATTGAGGATGTTGTTTTTACTACGCTCTATCGCCTAACTCACTTATCAACAATCTAGGTCTGCCTATTTTTCACACTCCATCACACTAACTCTAGCCGCTTGAGGTAGTGAAGAACCAATACATGCTATTTACTTGTCTTTTTCTAAAGCCATTGATGAATTAGAACTGGCACCTCCAATATGCCCCACCCAACGTGCAACAACGCATTCGAACAGCTCGTTCCACATAAATTAGTAATTAGCTGATGACAGTACCTTCTTAATGTGACTCGAATCTTGTACTCCCTTCTGTAATTTTAGCTTCTCTATGCTACCAATGCGCAACGATGATGATGACATTACTTTCTGCCGTCGTTGCCTTCAAAGTCGTAGTTTACGATTAAAATGACTTCCAAGATTTCCAATTGAATAGAAGGGACTTGAGGGCCAGAGTATGCCATAGGGAGGCTGTGAGGTCTAAAGGCTGCCTAGATGGGCGCAACAAGGGGTCAGAGCCACGTTCGAAGACATATTGTGTTTTGACGATGTTGTAGAGGTCACCCCATTAGGAATAAGGAAAAAACATGTTGTAAACATAGCTATGAACTTAATTCATAGCGACAAAGCTTATACCTAATGGCGCAGACAGAAGAGATCAAATAGGGCTTAAAAGTTTATCTTCTAGGCGTGTTGTCAATGATTTGCTGATGGTGTTTAAGATATTGACCGGCCGAGTTAGTTTGCGCTCTTCAGACTTCTTTGAGGTCGTTAGGGCAAACTCTAGAAGAGGTAGCATCAAGCTCAGGACCCCGATTTCTAGAACTCAGGTCAGGTTCAACAGCTTTCCTATCAGGACTCTAAATCGTTTCAACAAATTATTTTGTCGAAATACGCTCGCTCTGTCTCTCACCCAATTCAAAAGGCTGGCCTCGGTTGCTTAGACCATGTTTTCTTAAGCTAATTCTTACAGGGGTTTCACATTTCTCATCTTCTTTGAGTTGTGTTGTTGATGTTCTTTCTTTTTTTTGTTTTGTTCTATTCTTCTGCGCACATGTATTCTGTCGTTTTTTGTGCGCCTTTGTCCCCCTTGGTTTTATGTATATGCGTTTTGGTTGCTTACCTCACGTAGACTTGTCTACGCTTTCAATAAATAAATAAAGTGAGGAAATTGTTGGCACTTCCGGCTCGCTTTAACAAGCTCTTACTCACTTTACTTACAGACGTCTGGAATTGCGTCCAGACACCTCAGTTTCGTGTTAACAAAGTGGTGAGACCCTGAGAAGTACCTAGTATAAGGAAGCAATCTATTTCATGGACTCGGCGGATTTCTCGCATTCTTCGACACTGATGCACAGTTGTTCATCATCATTTCCACTTTTAACTCGTAAAAGGATACCTTTCTGATTTATGACTTTTTTCAAGCGAGAGGAATCAAACGACAACTATTAGGTTGATACATAATTACTGCGGATTTTTCTCAGCAAATTTACTTGAAGAAACGAAAGAAATATTCAGCAAAGTCATGTTCAAATAATTATGTACTCCGGAACGTATCCACCATCTACGTCAGACGCTGCTTCCCATTTGCTAGGCGGTCGGATTCTACAGGCAAAGGAGTTTCGATCCTTGGAGGCGATCACACCTTGACGTCGGCCATCAAGCCATCCACTTCGTCGAAAGTTCTGTTCGTTAACCAATTTTTCAAAGGGCAATTGGCGTTATAATCCATAGCATCTGTTGGTGAATAGGGCGACCGCAGAAGCAGATTCCATTCCTTGTTCGGCTTTGGCTGAATGTTACATCGCCGAGAAGTTCACGATCACGTTATGATTGTGTAATAGAAGTCCTATTCCCAACATTTCTCGAAGTAATAGAGCATAATTTGACGTATATGAAGATGACTTTCTGGAAATATTTCTGTTAAACGAAGTGAGAAGATTATTTCTACAAAAATCCCGACTTTAAAAGTTTGAAGAGAAAGGAAGCCGCGAAAAAATCCGCAATAATTATGCATCAACCTAACAGTTTTCGACTAGTAGGCGTACCATAATAGTGACGTTGTATAACTCGAAAAATGGAACCAAAAAATCTTTGGTGTATCTATCACGGCTGCAATTGTTGGTACATGTTTATTATAATTAATGAAGCACGTAGATTGCCTTTAACGTATAGAAAAAGAACCTCCCGTAGTAGAAGAAACAGAGAAGAACATTTTATCTTCAATAAAGCAGTAGTTCAACAATAACAACAATGCATGGGTTGTTCCGAAGATATTGGGTTGTTGAAAACTTTCCGCCGATTTTTGGGTCGACTGCAACTAGAGATTTTTCATGTTTCGATGTTTTGGCTATGTTTTCTTAATTTACCACGCCCATGTTTGGGTTGGCATGCCGTTTAGACGTATGAAAATAATAAATAAAAGGATAAAGTTTTTGACGTTAATCAATCCCGTCTGAGAGATGACCAGTGCTTTTATCCTCCCAGACAAGTCTGGTACCAAATAACCACCCCGGAGGGATGGAAGGCTCGGTTGGCCTAGGCGGGCACCCGGGACCCGGGATTCGAACCCCTGACCGCGCGTGTGATATAGTGCGCCACTTGCCACTATGCCACCTCCGCCTAAATAATAAATAAATAAAATAGTATGCTCCACTGACGATGGCAAATTCAATACGTCATGAATCGCGGCTGAGCAACGCGTGTGATGGCTGCAGCGCGACATAGTTCCGATGGACGCGCGGAACGTAGCGCACCAGGTTTCAGGCCCTCTAGGTTTTGCAAGGCACCCATGCCGTATTTTCTGATAGAGCATTGTTTCGCAGATATTTCGCTTGAACTGCACTCTTACTTCTGCACTAGAAGTTAGGTGGCAAAAAATGCTCTCGAGGTCCTACACTTTCATAACGGCCTTACAGAAACAAAAGTCAAGGAATCTTAACTTCAGATGGAAGTATGAAGAGATGTTTATCTTTCCAAAAATATATAATCCACTGTTTTGAAGACTTCTATAAAACAGCTGATAGACCCACTGCATCTGAAAACGGCGGGAACTTTCCGAACAAGCCAATATAAATGGTTAGACCCTGGCAGGAAGCACTATCAACACATTTTTCTTGTATGGACGGATATTGTTGTCAAGAAATAGGTGATTCCATAATCTCCCATTCTCTTCTCAATAAATGCCTCAGATTCAGACCGATAAGAGCTGCTAAAGCCGCCACCTAAAGACATCAATATGTACATGTTGTAGAACCGCTCACAAAAGAACCGAAAACTCAGAAACATGCCTGCTCAGCCATTCGTATGTTCGGTTGTCCTTTACGTGAACGAAATTTCTTCCCAAGCACCTCCACACTTCCTTCGAATCGCTTGTCTTCAACGCGCTGATGCTGATTGGAAAAAAACAATGAACTCTGTTAGGAAAATGTTGTTTCAGAAGTCGGGATAACCATAGAAGCGGGAAAACTATTAGAAGGGTGATTACGAACAAATTCACAGCTCACAGTAACTCTGGGCTGAATTATATTACGAGAAAAAAATGAAAGAGAAGGTGGAGAGTAGTGTGATGCAGGCGGAGAAAGCACGCGAAACAGTGTTTTTGATAAAAGGCTTCAAAGATCACATCATAGGTCGACAGGCATGGACGTCGACAAATCCGGTAAAACGGCTCATGCTGTGCCCTATCTATTGAGTTTTTCGTCTTGATAGGGTCCTTTGTATACTCGTGGAAGCCACTGAGTAATTCTAGGAGAAAGTCGTAAGAACCATTTTTACTGTGATCTGGCCCTTAAACTATTTCAGACTATGAACTTAAATCAGAAAGTAGAGAGTAGAAATAGTTTTGAAACAGTTGCTAGCAGAAAATGAAGAAAATGCTATGGAAGATAATCGGAAAAAGTTTCAGCATAGGTATCAGTTTGAGGAGCAAAAGTACCCTTCCGAGAGCAACTTTTTGTAACAACAACACCTCGTGCAAGTAGTCCCTATTCAAAAACGACAAGATTCTAATGCTAGGCGCTTCAATGTGACAATGAACCTTGACAGAAGAGAATCGCATCTACCAATTTCACTAATATTGGAGGGTGGGGGAACAGGAAGTATGTGATTGATAACCCCTCCGGCCGGCTCTTTATCCGCTTCATATACAGTAGCGCTCGAAAGTCTTCGGTGAAATGCCTTGACGATTTTTCGTTCATCACTTTTTTAACAGTGGACCACATCGCGCGAAATTTAGATATGTTTAACTAGAGCATATTTCACCCTACCCAACACTATTTGACTGCAAAGCTGCACTATCCTCAGGTAGAGCAAGGTGTTTGTTGCGATAGCAGATTTTGTTAAAAGTAAAGTTGTTGCCGTTTGCACTTATTCGCACCTTATGTGCGTTTTTCTCATCTATTGTGGTCGGCGTTACCGCCCGTACACTTTAGACATGACAAAAAGGAAAGAGATTCTAGGAGGACCATCATCTGTATTTTCAGTCGATTTTGAGTTCATGCTCTTTGGAATATCTGGAACATGATCAGATTGAGTGTTAATAGTGGTAAATATTCACAATACACCCACTCTCCAAATATAAACATTTCGCATGATTTAATCCAGTAGGAAAGGAGTTACGGCTAAAAAGTACAGCTGAAGAACCATTTCACCGGAGACTTCTGAGCGCTACTGTAGCTTATGAATTTTAAAGACTCATCCTCCCATCTCTTTGACTGTGGAAATACTTGTACGTTACCAGTAGTGACAACACATGATTAAAGGTTCAGAGCTGGGAAACGGGGTGCAATAGTTGCACTAAAACAATCAGGAAACTTTCAATCAGTACTGAAAGAATGACGAGGAATCGTTTGAAGAAAGGGGTTCCTGCGGAATTTGCAAGGTAACATATGAATAAAAGGAATGACAGAGATGATGTTGTACACTAAATGATGCAGCAAAGGCTCGTGCATTCTTTTTTCCATCAATATAATAGGAATCATCTTCCGCCTTTTTCGAATTAAGACTTGGAAGAACTCGAAAAGGATCCTTGCCGTTACGCAAAAATTGCCCGAAAGCAACTCCACTCAGCCACGTGTAAAATTGACTCGCTTAAGTCCACTGCCCTCTCGACGAGACTCCGCCGAGCTAATATCGTTTCTTCGTTTCTATGAAATAAAAACTCTACCACAGTTGCGCATTTTGAATGAAGAAGGAAGCGAAATAGAAGAATGAACGAAAAAAATAAAGGAGAAAGAAGCTGAAGGAGAAGAAGAGGAGGAAGAGAAAAATAAGTAAATTGGTTTACCGTTGCGTAGACAGGTTTCGCAGCATTTACTTCTTTGCAGTAATCGAATAACACACACTTAGGCGTTATGCTGGAGTTCTGAGCGTCTTTCAACTTCTTCCTGAAAATGGTTTTTATTCGAGCACTCACGATTTACAAAGGAAACGATTCGAATTAATTTCCATATTATGGATGCAATATTTGTGTTCAACGGGTCAAGTCACCCCCTAGGCAAGTTTCTAGTCTGTTTCATCTTCTTGAAAAAGAAATTCGATAGAAATACAGCCTATTTAAACAAAGAAGGACAATAAAGGGTGAATAGTGCAGAATACTCTATCAGGCTCCTAAATGAAGAGTTTCACAGTGAGAACAGCTCCAAGGTGAAAGCCATGACTGACACTGACCCTATCGCACTCTCGACAAGATGAGCAATGGGGAAGATGAAGGTTGGAAAAACAACTGGTTCGGAAGCATTACTATTAAAGGCATGGGTGGCTATCTTGGAGAGCTCGAGTTTGGATCGTTCACCCTCTTTTAAACTCGTGACCAGTGAGAGAAGTACACCAAACGGTGGACGAGCAGCACTACTGTCCCCGTCTTTGAGCAGAAGGGAAATGGGATGGAGTGTTCCGGAAACCGTGGGATAATTTGACTGCACTTACCATGGAACTGTACGAGAGTTTAGTTGGACTTATTTCTACCTTAGAGAAACAGCACCAATGACATTCACAGTTGGACAAGTGATGATAAGTATAAAGAAATGTATAGGCTGCTACCGGTACTTCCTCGATCTGGAGAAACTTTCTACCGCCTCCCGCAACAACTACTCCGAAGAGCATTGAAAAGTTGGAATGTTCCAGAGCACCTGATCTATGTACTCCGTCAAGAGATTGTACGATAGTCCAAAACAGTAATACCTGAAGGCTCGACAAAAGCACTGGAAGTCACGGTTGAAGTACAACAAAGTTCAACCTTGAGCCTGTTTTTTTGCTGCCTACAGTGGACGCCATCACAAAAGAACTCGTGGATGGACCATTGAAGACCATCCTCTAGACTGATGACATCGGAGAGGAGAGGAAAACTTCATGCAAGCTGCAGAAACGGCAGCATGAACTGACGGAGAATACGTGCCGGCTGAACGAGAGGATGACCAAGTCCCTCAGCTCAAGGAGTGTGCTAAATGCATCACGCCACTTCACCCTTCTGTAGATTCCACATTACAACAAGGACGGTGAGATGAAAGCGAAAACATATGATGAGTTCAGAATTTGAGCTTAAATTTGAAGCTCATTCAAAGGTGCAATGCTTGAAGTAGCAATAAAACTGGTCCATCTCACTACTTGGGGAATGCGTATATGAGTAGGAGTGGAGAAATGAATGAAAAGTGAGTGCAGTGAATCAAACGTTGAATCATAAAAAATGGAGATATCTGTGAACGGGCGCAAGAAAAAGGGAAGACTGAAATAAGCCAGCAGATCCCTCTGGTGAAAAAGAAATACGTAAAAACAATATACTCACAAAGGAAAGGTCACGTCGTAATACTCGTATTCGTTTGTTCCTTCGGAAGACCGACGTTTGCATTGCTTCCGCGCTCTATCCTTCCGACATTGTTCATACTTTGACTCGCACTCCCAAGCTCGACAAATCTCCTGCACACTGCCAGCCAATACTGTCTGTCTTCCTCTGGGATCACGGTCCTGAGAAGATTGGGATGTTGACTTTTTAAAAGCGGAAGCTTACAAGAACAAGAAGTAGAAACAGAAACTTAAGAAAGTGGTAACAACGTGAACCAAGCCCTTGAAAAACATTTCGCAAGAGCACTCTACCTGGTTGCTTCCAAGTATCCGCTGCACAACATACTTAGTCATTGTGTAGTTTTCATCGTATTCACAAGCCTAAAAGGCATATGTAACTTCCCTTTCAACATGCCTGCAGAGTCAATCAATCGCTAAAGTAAAAAGCACATCGAAAGTACTTGACAAGCTAGTGGTGAGCTGGAGACTCAGCTTTTTGGGACTGTGCGAAACAGTGTCTACATTTGCGCGGGAGAGACGAAAGAGAAGGGAGCAGATGAGATTCCTGGGGCTAATTATGCATCATTGGTGGGGGATTTGTAATGCAAAGCCCGCTAAAACTATATCATCATGAGTGTGTGTGTTGTTAATGAGATGTTAAGGTAAAAAAAGTATTTGTCGTAATAAGTGAGTTTACATTTTGTTACCTTCTCAAACGAAAACGATTCGCGAGAAGATCAGTTGTAAAGGAAACTGAACCAACGTGGCCTTCCTACTTCTCCTCCCCCTCCGTTCCACGCTCCGACCCCAAAGTCAGAAACAAGCGACGTTTCGCTTCCTTTTCTTGAATGTCAACAGAAAATAGAGCTTAACAGGGAAGGATGCTAGGTTGCAAAAGGCCAATGAAATGGGATGTGTAAAGACGTGGTTTCTGATCTCAAACTGCATTCCGAAACTGCGAAACGACCCTAAACCGAGTCTGCCAATGGCATCAAAGTATGGATTCGGTTCACGCATTTGAAGTAAAATTCAATCGATCTTGTAAGTACATAACTATCCAAATCATAGCATCCAAACACGACTCCTGTGACTTGAAAACTTAGGTAAACAAATACCATTCAATGAATGTCAGACGTGGCGAGTTACTTCAACATTTCGACTTTTATTTCTGCTCCTGTAAAAAATGAGGTACCTATACAGTGCCATTCAAGATACTGTGATGCATTCAATGATTGATTTAATCTACCCGCTCGTCTGGGCAGAGGGAACAATGTGAGCACCATCTTTACCCTTTCTTGTGTATGCTCTTCTTTTCTGAACACTAGCACCTATTTCACACGTTGCACCCGGCGTACGCCGAGCACTGCAAATGGTCTAGGATTTGTAAAGTTTCCGTTTCAGAAAACTTTCGTTTTGATAAAAAAACGCAAGGAGAATCGCTCAACCTTGAGAGGGAAACTTTTCACACGCACTTTGCAGATGAGCACGATGAATGTAATTGTTCATGAATCATAAATTTTGTACTTTGTGGATACACATTTAAATGAAGCTTGATAATAAATAGGCAGAAGGGGAATTGGCCAGCGAGTGCACGGCACCACGAACCCACTCAGTGATACAAGTCGTGCTCTCCTGCCTCGCTATACTGATGCTGAACACCGACCGAAAAGTCTTTGAAAGAGAAGCTTCATCAATGGCCAGGTTACATGAATGGGCGTAAAAAGGACCCCAAAATCTTCTTGGCCGACTGTAACTGTAGATGTTACACCATTTGTCACGCGCTTTACGCAGGCAGCTCACTGCAGTCAGCTGTACGCAATGGCATGCTCTTTTAGACATCTCGTCCAAATATCCATTCCATGCGAATTTTTTCGCCACATTCCCGTTCGACCCTAATTTTACTACTTTTTGAAGCCTTATAATCTCCAAGCAAACTCGCGATTTTTTTTGCCTTTTATTGCACTGTTCTAGACTGCCACTCCCACTAATAGTCTAAAAATAGATATCCAAATTTTATAGTAAACTATACCTCTGGAAGAGCCATAATTTTACAGAAATGCCCTGCATCGAGCTGGTACTTCGTTCCCTCGTACAGTAAGCAGTGCCGATGCTGAGAAGGAAAGTTTCTTTTCAGCATCGGCACTGCTTACTGTACGAATTTTGCCTTGGGTACGAACAATCGAAGCAAATCGGAATACCAAGAAAGTTTGTTAAGGTTTTCGCGAACTATTAAAAATGGTGCAGAGAATGAAAGGATAGGTCTTCTGACGTTAATCAATCCTGTCTAAGAGATGAGCCTTCGCATTCGACTTCCATTAAGAGCTGTACTGGCGTAGTGAATGCTTATGTGGTCTACACAATGACTTGCGGTGGCCAGCTGATGTACAAGTCATGCTTTTATCCTCCCAGACAGTCTGGTACCAATTCACCGACCCCGGAGGGATGGAAGGCTTGGTTGGCATAGGCGGATATTGATCGGGGACTCGAACCCGTGACCATGCGTAAGGGAAAGGCGCCACTTGCCACTACACCACCTCCGCCCTGAGCCTAAAACCAATACTGCTGTTCCAATGAACCGAAAGTGTTCTAATTTGCTAAAGAAAAGGTGACAGAATGGTAGCATCGATGGTAGACGGCAGTACTGAACTTCACACACAGTGGGCATGACGTGCTTGGAAAACTTCTCCTTATACTGGGGCACCCAAATTTGAAAGACAAATTTTGACAAATATACGGATGGCAGTATCGAGACAATGACGGTAGTAGTAGGAATAGACTAGGCTGGACGAGCAGAGAGGAGGAGACTAAGGGGGTGGGGGGGGGGGGAGGAAAAGATGCGCGAAAAGCGTAATCTGAAGTAAATACGTCGTGAAGTTGAAACCAGTAGAAATGAAGTGTGTTACCAAAACACGCATGACCTGAGCAGAATTCGCTCATGGCGAGCGGTTCACCTACGAAGATTCAGGTGTGTGTGTGAATTTTTCTGGCCGTGAACTCACAACTCCTTCTCTTTAGCAGAGCGTTAGAAGTTTGGCAGCGATTAAGTCGGAACACCAACTCAACTATGAAAAAAGAGCGATAAAGTAACTAAAGTAACTCACAAAGTGTAGAAAATTCCGTACGTCCTCATCAAACGGCAATACTCCTTGACGTCGGAAGATGGATGGACAAGAAAGCGCCTTCCGCGCTACCATCACAGAGGAAGCTTGTGTAGCTTCTCGAAATTTCAGGATGTCATCGTAACATGTTATTATACCAGAACCACCACTGAAGTCAAGTCCGTTATTTGTGAGAATTGAACCATATGTCGGTCAGCCAAAGAAGCTTAGACCAAAGTTTTTCTTATCAATGAGCACGGCTTTTTGCTTTATGCTCGTTGACTGCTTAAAACCCCACTTACTTCGTATGAATTCAATGGATTCACACTCTTCGAATTCACACTATTGCAAAATGAGTGCTCCTTCTGCATTTTACGCTAGTAGAACAGGCTCAAGGGCAAGGTCTTGCTGCGGTAATTTTTAAAACATGGAATCACTTACTTGGCGATTACCGGTATGCTAACAGTTCGAGAGATCTCGCGAATTTCATCAATCCGGCACGGATGCTGATCACGTTCTTCTCGCCTCCGTCCATGAACTCCTAGAGCGGCAACCCCACATTTTTCGATTTCGCGAACTAGATTCAGTGTGGCTGACGGCTGTAAAATAGTTGGTATAGAATCGAGCAGAGTTCAAGCTTTCAAAGGCTCAGGGTAACCCAACTAACATCGTCCAGAACCCGGATCTTGCACGACACTGGGACTTGCGCCACTGAAGTGAGTGAAGAAAGTATCTGAAAATAGTTACACGACAACTCTTACATTTTTCTCATACTGATTTGACATAGATAGAATTTGCTGCCAATAGGAGTCAAGATGCTCGAACAAACAGCAAAAAGCGTGTTTTTTCTGAGAGAAAAGATATGCCATACATTTGACTATCATATGACCTCTGTACGATAGTAACTTGTTTAGGATCAGTAAATGATATTATCCCTTGGGGAAGCTTTTCTCTCAAGGCTTTCTGTTTTGCAGGCAGTTTCGTTTTCTTTGCTTCTCACTCACTGAATGAAAATGTGTTGAAAGTTTTAGAATTGACATTTGTGTTTTCACACCTAGTTGCGGTCAACTCGCTACCTATTGCCAAGCAACTCTAATAAATATTATGGCGTTGTATTGGCGACTGCGGTCAACTGATGCTGATGTACCCCAACGACAAGTTGGCAGAGAGCGGCCAAGACGACCGCCTCTTCTTTTGGCTCACAGACGCCCGTACCATTTGTGTGCTCGACTTTGTTAAAATTCTCCAAAAACAATCACAAGCATCAACAGAATTCTCACAAAAACCCAGGGAGGATCTTGTTCAGAAACCATCGTATCATTACCACTTCAAAAGAACCTGGACAAGGTAGGATCACTCGACAAGTAGAACATGGAGGATTGTGAAAGCTATGGCTGCTTTCATAGTCCGCCGGCGTGCCAACCGAGGTAGTGCTAGGGGGGAGGAGGGAGGCGGACAGTCGGTCGACGCGGTCGCGGCGCGCCCAAGCCCCTCCGAGGGAAAACAAAGAAAAACAAGACCAAAAACCATTTGCACAAGCCTCTGGCTGTTTGGTTTTTAAACTTGTTTTTCTTTGTTTTCAGCCCTTCGAAGAGGCTTGGGCGCGACGCGACCGCGTCGACCGACTGTCTGCCTCCCTCCTCCCCCCTAGCACTACCTCGGCTGGCACGCCGGCACTCCGGCGGACTATGAAAGCAGCCTAGTCAATAAGCGCGATGGCGCTCATCACAATCCTTCACATTCTATCTTGTCGGGTGATACCTTTAAAAAGTTAAGAAGTGATTCAACAAACTAGGGTCAGGAAGGATGGTCAGGGTTTAGAAATACTTGTGGCTTGAGACATAGTTCCTCACGAGCCACTCTACAGGGTGCGCCATAAATATGGTAACAACTTTTCGGACGTGCGTAATTTCCTTGTTTTAAGAGTTTCTCCAAACCTGCACCTCCCCTTATGTTCATGATATACCTTAGCCCACATATCTACTTTGGTACTCTCAACTCGTCAGATTTCGAAAAACGGTGGAGCCTCGCAGACATCCACCAACCGTTCTGTTTTTGCGCGTACTTGGTGAATCCTTTTCCGGGATCGTTCCTCGTTCCAACATTTCCCTCATGACAGCCTCTTGAATCGCGTAGCGTAGACAGGTCAAAAACAAACCTCAGTATGGTCGTCTCAAAAAAAGCTATGGCTGCTTTCATAGTCCGCCGGCGTGCCAACCGAGGTAGTGCTAGGGGGGAGGAGGGAGGCGGACAGTCGGTCGACGCGGTCGCGGCGCGCCCAAGCCCCTCCGAGGGAAAACAAAGAAAAACAAGACCAAAAACCATTTGCACAAGCCTCTGGCTGTTTGGTTTTTAAACTTGTTTTTCTTTGTTTTCAGCCCTTCGAAGAGGCTTGGGCGCGACGCGACCGCGTCGACCGACTGTCTGCCTCCCTCCTCCCCCCTAGCACTACCTCGGCTGGCACGCCGGCACTCCGGCGGACTATGAAAGCAGCCTAGTCAATAAGCGCGATGGCGCTCATCACAATCCTTCACATTCTATCTTGTCGGGTGATACCTTTAAAAAGTTAAGAAGTGATTCAACAAACTAGGGTCAGGAAGGATGGTCAGGGTTTAGAAATACTTGTGGCTTGAGACATAGTTCCTCACGAGCCACTCTACAGGGTGCGCCATAAATATGGTAACAACTTTTCGGACGTGCGTAATTTCCTTGTTTTAAGAGTTTCTCCAAACCTGCACCTCCCCTTATGTTCATGATATACCTTAGCCCACATATCTACTTTGGTACTCTCAACTCGTCAGATTTCGAAAAACGGTGGAGCCTCGCAGACATCCACCAACCGTTCTGTTTTTGCGCGTACTTGGTGAATCCTTTTCCGGGATCGTTCCTCGTTCCAACATTTCCCTCATGACAGCCTCTTGAATCGCGTAGCGTAGACAGGTCAAAAACAAACCTCAGTATGGTCGTCTCAACTCTTATACGACCTTTTTTCCGAATACAATTTCTTGGTAAGGAGTGCGACGCTGAACCTGAAGAAACACGAGAAAAATGACTGCTGATTTGCTTGTATGTTCTACTCCATTGGGAAGAGTATACCCTGAGTAAATACAATTGCATCCAAGGAGGATTCGAAACCCTTATAAGCATTCTGACGAGAAGAAGTTGGAAAGAAAGAACATTTGCTGTGCGCTACTTGCGCGCGGCACGCACTTCGACGCATTTTTTTCTGACTTAAGGGTGTTCAGCGTGGAAGAAATGTTAAAATCCCAAAGTATACGTATCTTTCACATTACGAGTGCTGAAGCCGCTGAGAAGAGTCAGATCGCCTCTCATAGTCATTTTCTCTTTTTTATGGTAGTTTGGGCTAGAATCTCTACCATCACAGCGATATCGCAAATTTTGGTCAAGAAAAGTACAAAACTCAATCCCAACCTTTTAAGAAGGGTTATTCTGGAAGGATGCAGCTGAGGGTCAAAGATTTTTCGAGGGGTACAACTTGAAAACTGCGACGCACTTGCTCACGAATGGGAAAAGATCACGACTGGTGCTGAGGGAATGTTCGCGACTTAATCCCAGCTTGCAATCCCCCTACGAATTTCCCACGATGGGTTGGTGGATATAGTCCATGCTGAAGAGGAAAGCCTGCGCTTCAAAATGCACCTCTGTTGCTGCTTCTCAGGAATCACTGAAAAAAGCCGGGCTGGAAATTTCCAAGAAACTCAGCGTGCCACTGTCGATGTGTAGCCGGAGCGTCTTCGAGTTATAATTAGTACAGGGAATGATTATATGAGATGACGGTGTGTTCGTTTTGTAGATGTGATGAACAGAAAATAATTCACAAAAATTGATCATGTATCAATATGAACCACGGTTTCTGAAGGTCATTATTTTTGTTACCATATTTATGGCGCACCCTGTATTCAAATTTGCGCTCAAAGGCTTTAGCTTTTCTAGACCCTTAGTTATCTGGCATGATTTCAGTGCAGAAATCGTTTCTCTACATTCTTTACAGCCACTAAAATCAATTTGGAACCAACCTCTTTCACTTTATCTATTTGAGTCAAAAGAGCAGCTCCCCTGCCATTATGAACAGAGAACGACTTTGGACATCCCATATTAACGTCTATGGCGGCAACATCCGTACCACTGTAACTCACTTTTCGAGCAGAAATAGAAAGTAAGCAGAACTTACTGTGAGCAGTAACCACACCTACACCATTTTTGCTAGTTGAGCGCTGTTTGAGCCACTATTGGTACCAATTTGCAATACACAACGGTCGCCTTCCACTTTTTGAGCTATCCGCAACACAATATCGTCCGCAACACCGTAATCGATCGTGCCCAACGCACCTGAACCCAAATTTCTCGCTTATGTCAGTCTATGCTAGCACTACCTTAGCAATCTTTTCGGTCGCATAAGGTTCTACAAAAACTTTATTCTCGAATAGCGAACTCGCTGGAGAAATATAAACTAAAGAATTCACTGAACTTTCAGATTACAACTTACTATTGAACGTTCGCACGCAAGAGAGAAGTTTCTGATCAATTATTTCTTCCGTGTAGCACAGATCAGCTCCATACTCGAGAGCCAGTAATCTGCAAACACTAAGTTGAAATGGAAGGATACTTGGTCGCAGTGGCCATTCAAGATGAGATCTCTACGTTCTCGCCGCAGGTGGTTCAAACGCCGATCTCAACTTCCTCAAGTATGTCTTATAAATCTGCTAAACGTTATTGGAAACCAATTTATGAAATATTTTTTCTATTGTGTTATACCACTGTGTTATACTTATATAACCGAACCGAGCAGCGCACTACAGTGCGTCTCTAAATGATACAGCCACCCCCCATTTTCCCAAAATTTACAGTATACGATGCTTCTGAAAAAGTGCCAAAGTGAAAAATGTGCGAATCCGAAATGCAATCGGCACATTATCATCCAATTCCAGCTCGGAAACTCGAACATTTTTTTGGTAAATTTTTCAGTAGAGGCATTTTTCATAGTCCACGACCAGTCGCGCGACCGGTCGCTCGACTGATCCCGCCACTGGTCGCTCGATCGGTCGAGGAGGCCGCGCTAGTTATGGGTGCCGCCGTGGACGGTCCCGAGCAGATCGCTCGATCAGTCGCGCGACTGGTCGCCAGTCGCTAGCGACCGGTCGCGCGACTGGTCGTGGACTATGAAAGATGCCAAAGGATTTTTTCCAACGTCTCCAGATGATACAGCCACTAAACTGTGAGTTTTAGGGGAAATTAGAGGTAGCTGTATCATTTGGAGTTTCACTGTATATTGTGCGACAGTAGTGATGTGGTAGTGCGATGGAGTCGTAAGCGTGACGTGAAGGTTCTAGTCCTTGGAGTACAGCTCGTTTTGTTCTTTTTTTTTATGAAGCGGTTTTGTGCTTCACATTGATTATCTGCGACCTTCCTTAACTGAGCAGCTCGGGAATGATAAGCGAAGAAAAATTTTCTCGACCACTACTGACCAAATGTAGGTGTCAACCCCCTCCCCCCTCCCCCACTTCGAACCTCAAGAAGGCAGCTCCCTTTACTTTCGACAGAGAGCGATTGAACGATTCATCTACAACAAAACTTTTCGAGAAAAAATACCCTGTTCACATTCGGAGAATATTGTTCCCACTTTTAATACCGGAAATGCGCTGTTACAGGTGAACAAACATCTAGAGAGAAATTCTGTTGAAACAGTAGATGGTCAATCAACGCACACATATAACGATTCAATGAATGTTAAGAAACCCTCTCTTGAGGCGAACGGGATGGTGAGGTGCACAAAATGATACGGCTCGGCTCAGAACCCAAAATCCACCTATGGCCTACTTCGAAGTTGTCCACCATGAAGACCGTTCTTTCTTGTACTTGTAGAACGTTTTGAAAAGAGTTATGAATTTTCTTAAAAAGGACCTAACATTTGAATGTACGCCCCGCCCACTGTGGGCGGAGCTTCGACATGTTTACGCATGCCAAACACGTATGAGTCCTTGCTCACTTCTTTTATTTTTTTTCAGCCAAGAGTTATGGTCTTATGTGATAAGTACCGCGTACTGCGAGAACGCTCCTCCCGCCGACGGTGAGTTTCCTTCGATTCGCTTGTTGACCCATCGCTCACCTCCTCCCATTTTTTTCCCGGCGTCTGGGCTATTCACCTGTATCACCTGTCGTCCCGTTGATCGTCAATTTCCTCGAGCGGGCGCCAGTAACGTCTCCATTCGTCCCTGTTACGAGCCAGAGTGGTCCAATGAATCGCTCCAGGGACACGAGGATCAACATTCCTTTCGTTCAGAGCTTTCGTGAAGAAGTCTGACCATCTCGTTGGCGGCCTTCCTGGAGTTCGTTTGATGTCCCGAGGGATCCAGTCAGTAACCGCCCTGGTCCAACGGTCATCACTATATCGCATAACGTGTCCGGCCCACCTGATCTTCGATTTCTTGGCGTGGTCAACGGCATCCCTGATCTTCGTTCGTTGACGGAGCTCGGAACTCCGGATTCCCTTCTGCACTTGCGTGTATAGGGAAATTCCGAGCATCGTCCTTTCCAAAGCGCGTTGAGCAACGCTGACAGCATGCTCATCCTGCTTTCGTAGAGTCCAAGTCTCTGAGGCGTGCGTCAAAGCAGGAAGAACAGCAGTGTCGAAAAGGTGAGCGCGGAGCCGGATGTTCTTTGTCTTCTTCACTACTCCCTCGATATTCTTGAATGCTCCCCACGCAGCGCGTTTCCTTCTGCACAGCTCCGGAGCTAGGTCGTTCATCATGTTGACTTCCCGACCTAGATACACATAGCTAGAGCATTCGGAGATATTCTTTCCGTTTAGCGTGAAGGGAGCATCAGGTACCAAACCGTTTTTCATGAACATCGTCTTCGTTAAGTTCAGTCTCAATCCGATCTTTCCACAAGCATTGTCAAACTCGGCCAGCATTCGTTCCGCCTGCTCGATGTTCGGTGTTATGAGAACGATGTCGTCTGCAAAGCGGAGGTGATGTAGATAGCGGCCGTCGACCTTCACTCCCAAGTCTTCCCATTCCAAATCACGCATGATATTCTCGAGAGCGGCACTGAAAAGTTTGGGCGATATGGTATCGCCTTGCCGGACACCTCTCTTCACGTTGATAAGGACTTCCTTGTAGAATGGTGAAATCCTGGTCGTAAAGTTGTCGTAGAGCTCACGAAGCATCCTTATATATTGAGTAGGAACACCCTGGTTGCCCAGGGCTTCGATTACCGCTTCTGTCTCGACAGTGTCAAAGGCTTTCTTCAAATCGATGAACGTAAGACATAGCGGCATTTTGTACTCTCGCGATACTTCAATGAGCCTTGTTAGGGTGTGGATATGATCGATTGCACTGAACCCTCTCCGAAACCCTGCTTGCTCGCATGGCTGTCCTTCATCTAATATTCTGCCAATCCTGTTTAGGATGACACGAGTGAAGAGCTTGTAGATTACGGACAGCAGGCAGATTGGGCGATAATTGCCAATATCGTCTGGATCTCCCTTTTTGTACAGCAACACAGTCTTGCTAGTTTTCCACGACGAGGGTACTTTGCATTCCGACAGGTACCGCGTGAAGAGCCTAGCCAGAGTTTTGATGATGACTTGTGGTATACTCTTCAGATGTTCTGGTTTGATCCTATCGGGACCGGGCGCTGTACAGTTCTTCATCGACTTGATGGCATGTCGTATTTCGGAAGGGAGAATCGAAGGAGCGATATATTCGTCTTGCCTAAGATGGTGAGTAGGCAGGTAGACGTGGCTGTCGAAGAGATCCGAGTAGAAGTCGTAGATGACCTTCTCCATTGCCCTTCGGGATGCAGTAACGGTTCCGTCAGGACGACGAAGGGAGGTCATCTTGGTCTTGTAGTTGGCGAAGCTCCGTCGGGCTTTGCGAATGCTCCTTCCGGCCTCGGCGGCTTCGTCCATGACTGCTGCTCTTCTCTCTTTCAGATCTTCCTTTATCGCTTCTCTGCATAGTTTCGCAAGTTCGGACGTTTGTTGATAATTGCCTGTTGCTCGCGCGATTCCACGCTGGCGTATCAGCTCGAGAGTCCTCGAAGAGAGTCGTCTCTTGGCTACTTGTGGACTCTCAGCTTTTCTAGCGCTATCGTGAAGATGTTCGACGAGCCGGTTGTACTCATCATCGATGTTGTCGATAACGGAATCTTCCCATTTGCTCGCAAGGGAAGCGAAGTGGTCCCAGTTGATGGAGGTCTTGGGGCTTCGTTTCCGAAACTTCATAGCTCTCTCCCCACGCACTGAGAAGCAGAATCTAGCGCGGAGGAGGCGATGGTCCGAACCCGTGTAGAACTTCGGAACAACAGCGACGTCGGTCAGGCAAAATCTCCGATTGAAGATGATGTGGTCTATTTCATTATGGAACTGTCCACCAGGTGACTCCCATGTCCATCTTAAATGAGAGGGCTTCTGGAACTGCGAGTTACCATGGATGGTGTGGGTCGTCATGATAAACTCGGACAGCCTTTCACCCTGCTCATTCCATTCCACTCCGTGAGTCCCGATGTGAAGCTCTTCAGCCGTTCTTCTGGGGCCAATCTTGGCGTTAAAGTCACCGACGATGACCTTGAAGAAAGTGTGGTCTTCTCTGTAGAGCCTCTCCAGATCCATATAAAACGCTTCCAACTCCTCTTCTTCGTAGCTCGATGTTGGTGCGTAAGCAACGAAGATGGTTAGAGCTGGGGTTGAGCCACATCTTCTTAATCGCAAACGTCCGATTCGGTTTGTTAAGCTTTCGTACGAATCGATGTTCATGGCCAAGTGCGTGTTGACGAGGACACCTACGCCGCCGACGCCTTTACTGTCGCATGTTCCAAGGAACAGTTCTTCTCCAGTCTCAAATACAGCGTGCAGCGGGCGATGCCTTCTCGTCTCGGTCAGTCCGATGACGTCGTACTTGATCTTCCTAGCTTGCATCATCAGGTCTTCTATACACGCTTCCGATGCAAGCGTCCGTGCGTTGAAAGTACAGATCGCCATCTTAGTCCTTCTCCTTTTGGGCAGCCTGTTTTGGCCCTGAGATTTTAGCAGCCTCTCCCGAGCGGTCCTGCCCAACGCTGCCGTATTGGGGGCTCCCTCAGGTTCAGGGGAATGAGGCCCATTTTTATTACTGTTTCTGGCGGTGAAAGAAAAACCCATCGTGTAGCTTGCCAGGCTCTGACGTGGGGGGTTGGACGAGGGGCTTTGTTTTTGGAGGCGGCCCCGAATCGCCTCCCAGATACTTCCCAGTGTGACTTGTTCGTCACTCGAATGCAAGCTTTTGGCCGAGTCGATGGGCAGGATACCAACTGCACCCACAGACTCTCCACACACGTATGCGTGGATCGCCTGCGAGGAACAGAGGGTATATCGACCCAGCACAGCAGAATCAAGGAGTCCATCCCCTGAATCCACCTGCGTCTCTGGGAAAGTACCGGTGACTTTTGGTCGGCGATTAATTCCCCTATCCGCCACCTGGGGACGCCCTACGTAGCCTCGTCACTAACCGGCTGGGGATCCTTCAGTGAGAGAACTCAGTGAAGGAGATCCGTAGGTCTGGGCTATTATGAAACCTAATTTAGATAGTTTGCTCAAGACACCGCCCACTGTCGTGCATGCCCCTCCCCCTTATGTAGGCGGAGCTCCGCCGAGCTCACATGTGCTCTGTTGGTCTTGCCCTATGCCGAACTCATCCCAAACTTGACCCGACTTCTGCAGGTGCTACTTCAGGTATTATCGAATTATCGTACAAGCGGACAGACGCGAGCGCTTTATATATAGTAAAGATATTATTCTACATCTCCACATCTTGTAAGTGAGTGTATTCGTATGCACGCATGTAAATAGGTTTGTGTCAATGTGATTATGGTCGTCTAGGATTCGTCAGACGTCTCTGGGGATGGGTAACGGAACTTCTCCCCTATCGCGGCATTCTCCCTTGCGGCATGCGGCGAGCGTCACTGCAATTACCGTACTCCCGCCAATCGATAGGACGCGGAATTTTCCCTTGACTGGCTTGCTTTTTCATTGGATTTTATCGTTTTTTTCTTCTGTTTCTTTTTAGTTTTCATGTTTATTAGACTTGATTAATTCAAATGACTCCTCCTATACAAACGACGATCACAATCGCATTGGAACTGAAGAGAGCGGCCGGCCAATTCAAATGTTTAAAGGACTCCCCACCACACAAATTGCGCGCTCCAATCTTCCATCGCAATCCTGCGATAGGCGGCGGGAGCGGCGTGTGCAACGCCGTGTTAGGGGAGGAGTTCCCGGACCCCTCTGGGGATCCATTCAGCAGCAGTCTTGATCAAACGATCATCAGAAAATGGCGTGGAAGCTCTGACTCAACTAATTTCATCCCTAGCGTCCTGAAAGATCTCTTCAGAACAGCTCCTTTTCAATCATCGACCTTAGATATTTGACGGATCTTGGGACCAAAAATTATCGCTGCACTTTCTTGAATCGAGGAACCCTCAGCATAGTTCTGCAGACGGCCCGCTCATCGCTCTGCTCATTCTGAAGATTGCTTTCGACGTAAAAAAATTCTTGTAATTTCTGCATACGATAGTTGTGGTAATGAAGCTTCTGCTTAACGATCTGCCACATCGACAACTTTGTTAATTACCAATCAGTTGCCTCCCTTTTCACGGGGCACCCCGAATCACGTTGGACTTGCAAACGAACTATTATAACAGTTCAATCTCCCCAAACACTATCCATTTGCTGTTTCTCAGTTTGTCTTTGATTGGTTCCCGTCTACATGCCGTCCAACAGCCTCCTCTACAGTTAGTATTGAAATCGCCAAAAATTTTACTATGCCCTTGGGCCTTTTGCATGCGAATGCAAATGAGCCTTCACCATCTGAAAGTTACTGATTCCTGCCGTTCCTGATTTTTGGCGCCCATAATTTCAGGACACCCTGTATATACTGAGCGCTAACCTAATTACACAATAGGCTTGAGTAACAGAAACAGCAATAGCAATCATCTATCTCCCCGCAATGGTAGCCGATCGCTTTCATTTCCCACGCGTCAACCATCTTTTCAAACTGTAGTCATTTGTAATTGCCTTTTCATTCACTTCTGCCGTCAACGAAATTAGCCAAGACTTCGTTAACACTGAAAAAAGAAAAAGCAAAAAATCAAGGGGATAGTGAAAACGTTTTGTTTTGCTCTTATTCCTTCCTTCCAGCTGCATATCTCGTTTTCAATAGGATCTAGGCATTCACACAGCGACAGCAAGCTCGATGCGATGCTGTGGCTTCAATATCGTTGTCAACTTTTCTCAAGGCTTAATGTTACTATTAAATGAAATAATAACACCACTACGGAAGTGTTAAAAAAAATAGTCCTCCTCCACCGCAGTTAAGGAAATGAAAATAAGCTTCTGAATAATGACTCCTATTGCCTACATTGTCATTCCCTTCTGGGATACTGTCTTCTCCTGCAAAAATTCCTCAAACTGCCCTTTAGAGCACGCGGCTACACGAAAATTGTGATCAGCCTCTGCGATTATTCTCAAATTTGTTACCTTCCACTAATTTATAACTTTCTAACGGCATTAGCCACACTTCCTCGTATGATCATTGCCTTTAACCTTTAACTTTTACGCTCTTTAAAACTTGGTGAAAACAAAGACCTCAATGGTGTACGTCCTGCTCGCACCATAGGTGCCATTATGATTTTGTCCTTGTACAGAGACGAACCGCCCGCGACATCCATTTAGGGGGACCTGCATTTTCTTTGGTTCGCCTATATGGTGGCATTTTTCCACAGATGAAAACGAGAACAAAATAATAAAAGCGGGTGCGATGAAACGCTTCGAACAACACCAGAACATACGTAAGATAATCCATTTTGTTTATCACATGAACGAAACTAGAAGAATTATCGGAGAGCAACATTTCAACTCCTTCATGAATGGACATAAACGCCTGCCGCAGCAGTGCAAATCAAATAAACAACTTGAAAGGTATCAGGCAATGTAGACTGAGTCAAGGTAGAACACTGATATCGTTCTACGAACACGTCAAACAGAAAGATTTGGTATATCGAAATCTAGGGAATAAAAGCACATGACAAAATGAATCGCGCTATAATCGACAAACAGAGCTGTTATTCTCACAGCAAATCACTAAAACCGGAGTTTGAACAAGAAACATAGGCGCAAATTAGAGAAAAAAGTTGTGTGAATGGAAGTAGATGATCATTCGACCCATTAATCGAGTCATACAGAACTGAAGAGCACTGGCAAGGCAGAATGCTCACACAGGATCTCATTCTTCACGTAGAAAACTTCCCGAGGGCAATGACATCACAGAAACGTTCTTAATGATGCATGTGCCCAAGGGGTTGAGGTAAAAAGGAGAACGTATAAATTGGTAATGGGACTTGTGACATGCAAAGAAAAATTATGTAGTGATGCTAGCAAGGCAGTAAACATTTAAAATGCAAAAATCAGTCGACATATCAGACATGTACAATTGGTGCCGAAAATAGACTCGCAGCTCAATATGATCGCGTGGATGTGCTTCGGCTATTGCATCCCGTATGGGTGAGTTTACATTAGGCGAACTGCTACAGGCTGCCAAACTTTTCGACATGACGGAAACATAACACGATAGAGGGACTAAGTCACCGTAAACGAAGGAGCCCATGTTTTGCGAGAAAGGTCGGTAGCAGTCGATCGAAGATAAAAGTGAGAAAAAAACAGGGAAGTCTCAAAGCGGTTCATGGGACGAAGTTGTAACTATACATATGATGTACGACGCAGGAGCACAGCTATCGCTTCTTATTGAGTTCGGCGCGTCAAAGCTCCGTAGTAACTCGTTCATCATCAAGAATACAATTGCCACGAAAACATGTCATGTGTACGTCGAAGGGCATCATTCTGTGATAAGCACCAACTCTCTGCAACAATGAAAAGTTCCGTCCCGTAACTGCTACAGTCAAGCAAACGACAAGTGATTTTAACCCAACCACTTCCCCCAAACGCATTCTAATCCTTGAACAACTTACTAGTAGTACCCATTATTAAAATAGGACTATCCCACGACCATAGCTGAATCATCCTGAGCCGTTGATGTTGACCCTCCACCGGAATTTGCCAAGTGGTTAGAATTCCCGAATACCTACAAAAAGTCGTCAAAATGACTGACGTACAAGAGCATTACGAAGTGGAAAATACCAGTTGTGAGAGATCAGTGAATGCACAATGCGGAACCATAGCATTGGTGAGCTCTGTCTGCATTTTGATCCATAGATGAATGTAACGAGATAACTGAGACATCGAGCTCCTCCCTCCGAACTCTAGAAAAAGAAATTGAAGAAGTGACGTAATTTTTCGCATAACACAATTCAAAAATACAATTGAGCTACATCTGCTACTAGAAAAAGCAAACCGACCTAATATGGCCGCCGCAGTCTGTTTGGCCAAATCTTTCAAATGTTCTTCACTCATCAGGTGATGTGATTCGAATTGAGAATAGTCCAAAATGCATATAGTTGCTAACGCATCCTGAGCGATAATGTAAATATGAGCAATCGAATATTCGATAATGAGATATAATCCATGACAGCTTACATTTAGAAGAGCTTTCGTTGGCCCACTCAAATTTGGTATCTGCAGTGACAACGAATGGATGGATCGCCCGAATTCAATAATCTCATTGTACTTCTGATATCTGAAGGAAAATGATCGAAAGAAAATGTCAAGATCACAACAAAAGCGGAAACTCACTCTTGCAGAATTCTAGCCTCTTCTTCGGCTCGTTTTGCCTCGCTCTCCACCTCAATATCTAGAAATAGTACTATCTGTTTTGTTTTATCGACATAAGTACAGTAATTCTTTTCCAACCTTCATCGTCTTCTGTGAATTCCTCTTCTACAATGGTCGTACTACAATCACCACCCATTACTACGCCGTCATCAATAGAACCCCCGTCAGCAGGCTCAGGAACAGCGCCATTCTTGAATTCAGCCATGGCTTCGCCGTTACGATCGGAGAGAAGTGCTTTAGATGAACAGCATGGTTCACCTTCATCCATCTGTATGTCAGTCGGGCTGAAAGATGTTCTTCTTGTGCACTCATAGTTAACTCGCTAAAGTTATGGGGAAAACCTTAAATCATGGATGGGACTCGAACCAAGTTCTCCGCGACCAAACGATTTGCCTACAACGCGCAATTTTTGTAAGGCTGCTGATGTCAGCTGACCAGCTCATCATACTATAAGTGTGTGCTGATAAGGTACGATAAATGTAAATGTAACTAAGCAAGGGAAGAGGAAGAGCAAGCGGGGCCTTGGTAATGAGGGGATAAGAAAACGATGGTCGTAAAGAACAAGTTGGTTTCAGTTCCGCCCGTGACGGAGCTCTTAGAGGTAACCTGGTCTTCCTGAAAGAGCTTCGCAACAGCTACTGCGACGAAAAACGCTAAACAAAAAACAACAACTCAAATAATATGCAGAAAACTTTTCCCTCTAGAAATGCAAAGAATCAGAACAGTAGATAACACAAGCTGATCCACCCCAATACCAATCGTTCACCGGTAGCGACGAAACATCCAGAATAAGTCAAAAGAGCTATTTTAACAAATGAACTGTTGCACAAACTATGTAGATAAAATTTCATTTGCCACTAACATGTCCCAATCTAAAAATCCGATCGGATTTGGATTTCGACTGCTTCTCAGCAATGTCAACTTTGAATTGAACCACTGAATGTTAAAGCTTACATGTTCACATCAACGGTGCCAGAAGGTGGAGTTCGCCTCGCAGGGGGAGCTTCAATGTCTTCCGAATGAGAGTCTACTGAAGGAGTTATATGGTCAAAAAATATTGCGAATGGAACCAAATATTCGTTTTTTCCTCTTATCTGCTTAACGTAACACTCACCGTACTTACCATAAGATCGCTTATGAGGGTTTGAAGGGTAGCAGTGAGTTGCTAGAAATATGAGAAGTCAAACCAATCGTGCAAAACAAGCATTAAGAGCGCTTACTTCTCGGCGTAACCGCTGATGACGACGGCATCGACTGACCATTTGAACTTGATACGGGCGCTGGTTTTGACAAAGAATCCTAGCGTAGGAGAGAATCAAATCAAGGATTCGCAAATAAATCGTAGGCAACCTACCGCCTTTGCAATCTCCGCAGCCATCTCTACAAATTGTTGACATTTCAACACAAGAGCTATATTTTTATTAAGGACGAAGATATCTGGATAGGCATCTTCCATTCGAGCGATCGCCTCTGCACTGCGTCGAGATAACACTAGCGCGAGGATCTCTACAATGAAAATCTCTACAATTCAGTCCATTAAGTTCAGCTTCCTTTGAAACTGACATGTTTTGATACATCTTAAGACTCCTTCCAGATAAGTAGATATTTTAGTTTAAGAGTTTGTTCCTTCGAGCTCAAAGTCAACAAAAGAGGACTCCTCGATCAGGGGTGAGACAAGTTTCAAGACAATGCAACAACCTGAACTCACGAAGTTCTCGAGACATCACGTCCGAAACATAACACTCTTACCGTTAAAGGCACAGTTCACGATAAAAATGGTTTCTGAGACTCATCCCAGATAATTTGAGGCCCCCTAATATGCCATATCTGGCGCTATCAGGTCGGACAACGGCCTGTCAGGTTGTTATAAAGGCTCAAGAACTGCAACGCGTTTATTCTCGAATGAGTTTCACCGGTTGCACTGCCCTGTTACTCCCGCATCAAATTTCGTGCTCAGAAAATATCATTTGTTCCAAAGAGGGAGCGGCCTCCAGCCGGTTATACAACTCTGACATTAGAGGGAGCAAAGCCCAGCATTAGCCGGGCAATCCGACTGGTTCGAGGACAACAGGCTTGCTTTACTTGTCTTTTTAGACATGTATAGGCAGTTCATTTGGAGCACATCTTGTTTGATTCAGTTATTCGTTGGGTTTGCTTCGTCGTTGTAAGGGTTTTCACAAATATCTGTTTCAAGGCAATTTCTCTGATGCGCACTTCAATGTGTGAAGAAAGATTCATAGAATTCAAGTGTAGGACAACTCTGTTCAAGGTAAGTGCGACAAAACAAATGGTAGCGTTTGTCAAGGTAGTCATAAAAAATTATTAGAAAGAAAGGGCCACGCGCAAAAAATCTGTGGGTGACAGGGAGCATCGCTCACTTAGTCATACCGTTGGCGCGGCCAACGCAACATACAATTGGTTGTCAATTCAAGTTCGATCTTGTGGGTACTTCTCGAGACGAAATCGAACAAAGCCAAAAGCTTTACCCTGATGACCTACCCTAAAACTACTAGCCTCCAATTCAATGCTCATCACTCCACTCCATTGAATGCTGCATAGAAATAATACAATAGATACGAATTCTTCCTACCCATCAAGTTACATCAATTCCTCACATAGGCTCACCTTTCCGAGTTTCAATACTTTGTTCACCTTCTTCCGGAACCAGTTTAGCGGCATTACAAAAAGATGCCATGGATTTGCTGTACCCTTCACAAGCCATCCATGATGATACAAGTCTGAAATTGCACAACTAGAAGAAAACGTCTGTTAAAAGTTTTCCACAACAAAGCACATAAGAAACAGAGATACTTATTCATCCAATCCGTTTTTTCGGGAGGAAGTTGAATGGAGAGGATTTCGTTGGCTACCTTTGCTCTAGCGGCCTGAACGATGACGCTCATTAGGTAGCAACTAAAATAAAGAGCTTCATTCCAAACCTCCATTTCAGGGCGGATATCGAAACGGAACGGCCGCTGGCCGAAATTCGCATCCACAACTTCTCCGGTGGTTTGCAGACCGATAGTCGGATAAAGATCATCAATATGTGTCAACTCTCGAGAAGCAATACCTGAAGTCGATAGCGTGCATACATAAATCAAGCTTGGCAACGCAAAAAGACCAGCGTACCTAAGTGCACACCGTTTTTCGTAAAAAATATGGTCTTGTTCACTAAATTCACTCCACAACCAATTACATCGCCAGAAGTGAACTTCGGTCCATATGATACACCATTGCCGGATGACGAGAAGAAGTTCCCATCATCACCATGATATCCATAAGAGTCTCGGTCCCATCCTAGGAAGCAAATTTCACGAAAAAGAAGAGTATGGAATTATCTAGGAAAGGAGCTCAAATACTTGAGGACACCATTTTTTTAAAAGCTTGGAAATCAGAATAGCACCCACCAGGTAACCTGTTCAGATTAACGGATTTGCCGCACACACCCACACCCATACAACCTTTTAATCCACGTACAATCGTGATCTACAACACAAAATGCTATATCGCAACAATTTAGCCAAATAAGATTCTCAGAACGGATACCTCAAAATAGTAGACACCGCATTGTGGAGGAATAGGAAAATCTGCGCGGGTAGATGCTGCATCCTTCTGCTGCTGCTTCCCATTGCCTGCAACAAATACTAAAAACAGTCAGGGAAACACTGTCAATGTGAAATCTTAATGACTGACCTTTGTAGCTGACTCGCAAGGAATTGTGTGAAATATCAAGGAAGTGATACTTGTCATTTTTATTCCATAACCGTGGCAAACGCTGAAAAAAGGTCCTGACGTTGTGTTTTACCATGAAACGTTTTTTGATGATGATCGGCTCTCTATCTAATCTCTTGACGAACAGGATTCTTGGACGCAACATAATCATACACATAAGGAACTTTTGTACAAGAACAATTACTGTATGCAGCACGTTTGCCATGGTCGTTGCAGAAGAAGCGCGAAGCGCTATGATGAGCTTAAGGTGCTGAAAGAAACTCCTTCTTAGAGTTCAAAGCAACTACTGAAGAACTGGATTCGACGAAAAAACAATGAGAGAAGGTTGCTTTGGGTTCAAATCAGTTGAGAAAAAGGCTCCAAAATTAACAGAGCATGAAAAACTCAAATAACGATGGTGGGAGCAACAAGAGATTTTTGAACGAAAATACTTCTAGATGAATCTCAGCTGTAGTACTTTATTATCCTTTCATATTACCAAGAAGTTTTGAGAGGGATGGCAGAGACACTCTCAACCGGACTACGGATGACTACCTAGAACTTTTCTCTTCCTTTATTTAAAATCGGAGGTGGTATAGTGGCCAGTGGCGCACTATCTCACACGCATGGTCAGGGGTTCGAATCCCCGATCGATATCCGCCTAGGCCAACCAAGCCTTCCATCAATCCGGGGTCGGTAAATAAGTACCAGACTCGTTTGGAAGGATAAAAGCACTGACTTGTACATCGGCTAGCCACCGCATGTCATTGTGTAGGCCACATACGCATTTATTACGCCACTACGATTCTGAATGGAGGTCGAGTGCGGGGGCGCATCCCTCAGACGGGATTGATTAACGCCAAGAATTTATCCTTTAATCAAAATCACATGTTGAAAATTTTGCTCTCTTCTCCAGACGTTAATCGATATCGTACTTTTGGATCCAACCTGCTCTACGGCACGGTCTTGCTATACATGGTATTTTGATTACTTTTTGGTGATTCCCAAATTCTATATTATTTTCCGTTACTTGGCCTCGTTTATCCCATTAACATTTTCTGATTACAATTACCTAGGCTAACCTTTATCTCAGCATTTCTCCTTTTTTTCGAACTATGTAACTGCTGCAGGATCCTACTTATACAAACCGCTGAGTGCGTCTTTTGATGTGTATGTCTGACCGGAAATTCATAACTCCTGTCCTTGTAGACTTAGAGCGTTAAAATTTAGTAAGAATACTGGCGGCAGAATGGAAACATTTTTGGGGTGGCAGGACCGGACTTCGCCCACAGTTTACCAGTGGACGGAGTTTGAGGGGAAAACCATGCAGAGTTTGAGAGGAAAACCATAACTCCTGCACCTGCAGGCCTAAAGCGTTCAGATTCGGTAGGACTACAGACGGCAGGATAGGAACACATGTTGAATGGCAGAGCAGGATTCTAGCTGCCGTGTTCGGGGTTTGCGCATAAAATTATAACTCCTGTTGCCGTGCACTTAGAGCGTTCAAATTTGATAGGGATACAGATGGTAGGATTGATAGGACTGGGGCACGCAAATTCGCTAGGAATAAAGATGGCAGTATAGGAATGCTGATAGGAGGTGACATGACTTGGCTCCGCCCACAGAAGGCGGAACGCACGCGAGCGCTGCTAATTTGGACCTGGGGCGTTCAAATTATGATTGAGCGAAAATGGCAGATTCAAGACACCGTTTGTAGATGGTAGGAAGTGACTGAACTAGATCCAGCCCGCGGAGGCGTAGGAGGGATGTAGGGGTTCGGATCCTCCGTGAAATGAGCATATTTTGAAAGAAAACACGCAGCCAAGTTGGAATAAGAGGGAAAGGATCCAACGCACGAAGTGTGTCGGTGTATGCGCGTGTGATTCGTTGGCAATCAAAAGCACTTGCTTTTTGGGACAAGAGATTATAACCTTGGGAGAGTGCAGACGGAGGGTCAACTTTAACGCAAGAAGGAATGCCCAGCGTTAGCCGGGCGATCCGACTGGTTGAGCAATCTCTCTATATATAATCCACAAGTTTGGTGTGTCTGTTTGTTTGTATGTATGTATGTATGTATGCATGTCTGTGTGTTCACGCAATTCTGTTTCACCGGAAAAAAACACCTTTAGAGGTCGGGACAAGTTCGGGATTGGTGGAGCCTGGGACAAGATTAACAGAGCACATATGAGCTCTGCGGAGCTCCGCCCACCGGGGGCGGGGCATGTGCCGGAGTGGGTGGTGCCAACAGCCAAACATCTTATTTTCGCTTCAAAAAAGTTCAAAAACCGGGGAAAAATGTTCAAAGGTGAGGATTGGGTCAAGAAACCAGACGGTGAAGACTCACGTGCTGTGGGCGGAGCTTTCGCAAAATGGGCGGTACTTTTCAGATGTATTCATAACTCGATTCAATTATGGCGCAGAGGCCAGGAAAAAAATAAAAAAGAGTGAACAGGGCCTTTTGCGTGCTGGGCATGCGTAAGTTTAGCGAAGCCCCGCCCACGGTGGGCGGGGCGTGCGTTAAGGTGAAAGCTGCTTTTCAAAAATGAGTGTAATTTCGTTCGGAAACGTTCTAGAATGCAGGAAAAAAGTGGTTAGAGGTAATGGAACAAATGTGGTCAAACTCCAGAAGTGGGCGGAGTTGGCATTAAAGTGGGCGGAGCTTAGATTAAAAATTTATAACTCTACTCAGAAACGTTCTGGGATGCGGCAAAAAGGTATTAAGGTGTAAAAGGACAAATGTGGTCAAATCTCAGAAGCGGGCGGGGCTGGCACTGAAGTGGGCGGAGCTGGCACTTGAGTGGGCGGAGCCTAGATCGAAAATTTAGAACTCTATTCAGAGACGTTCTGGGATGCGGCAAAAAGGGTTTAAGGTGTAAAAGGACAAATGTGGTCAAATCTCAGAAGCGGGCGGGGCTGGCACTGAAGTGGGCGGAGCTGGCACTTGAGTGGGCGGAGCCTAGATCGAAAATTTAGAACTCTATTCAGAGACGTTCTGGGATGCGGCAAAAAGGGTTTAAGGTGTAAAAGAACAAATGTGGCCAAATCCCAGAAGTGGGCGGAGATGGCACAAAAGTGGGCGGGGCTTGGATCAAAAATTTAGAACTCTATTCAGAGACGTTCTGGGATGCGGCAAAAAGGGATTAAGGTGTAAAAGAACAAATGTGGCCAAATCCCAGGAGCGGGCGGGGCTGGCACTGAAGTGGGCGGAGCTGGCACTTGAGTGGGCGGAGCCTAGATCAAAAAATTTAGAACTCTATTCCGAGACGTTCTGGGATGCGGCAAAAAGGGATTAATGTGTAAAAGAACAAATGCGGCCAAATCCCAGAAGTGGGCGGGGATGGCACAAAAGTGGGCGGGGCTTGGATTAAAAATTTATAACTCTGTTCAGAAACGTTCTGGGATGCGGCAAAAAGGGATTAAGGTGTAAAAGAACAAATGTGGCCAAATCCCAGAAGTGGGCGGAGATGGCACAAAAGTGGGCGGGGCTTGGATCAAAAATTCATAACTCTGTTCAGAAACGTTCTGGGATGCGGCAAAAAGGTATTAAGGTGTAAAAGAACAAATGTGGTCAAACTCCAGAAGCGGGCGGAGTTGGCATTAAAGTGGGCGGAGCTTAGATTAAAAATTTATAACTCTACTCAGAAACGTTCTGGGATGCGGCAAAAAGGTATTAAGGTGTAAAAGGACAAATGTGGTCAAATCCCAGAAGCGGGCGGGGCTGGCACTGAAGTGGGCGGCGCTGGCACTTGAGTGGGCGGAGCCTAGATCGAAAATTTAGAACTCTATTCAGAGACGTTCTGGGATGTGGCAAAAAGGGATTAATGTGTAAAAGAACAAATGCGGCCAAATCCCAGAAGTGGGCGGGGATGGCACAAAAGTGGGCGGGGCTTGGATTAAAAATTTATAACTCTGTTCAGAAACGTTCTGGGATGCGGCAAAAAGGGATTAAGGTGTAAAAGAACAAATGTGGCCAAATCCCAGAAGTGGGCGGAGTTGGCATTAAAGTGGGCGGAGCTTAGATTAAAAATTTATAACTCTACTCAGAAACGTTCTGGGATGCGGCAAAAAGGTATTAAGGTGTAAAAGGACAAATGTGGTCAAATCCCAGAAGCGGGCGGGGCTGGCACTGAAGTGGGCGGCGCTGGCACTTGAGTGGGCGGAGCCTAGATCGAAAATTTAGAACTCTATTCAGAGACGTTCTGGGATGCGGCAAAAAGGGATTAATGTGTAAAAGAACAAATGTGGCCAAATCCCAGAAGTGGGCGGGGATGGCACAAAAGTGGGCGGGGCTTGGATTAAAAATTTATAACTCTGTTCAGAAACGTTCTGGGATGCGGCAAAAAGGGATTAAGGTGTAAAAGAACAAATGTGGCCAAATCCCAGAAGTGGGCGGAGATGGCACAAAAGTGGGCGGGGCTTGGATCAAAAATTCATAACTCTGTTCAGAAACGTTCTGGGATGCGGCAAAAAGGTATTAAGGTGTAAAAGAACAAATTTGGCCAAATCCCAGAAGTGGGCGGAGATGGCACAAAAGTGGGCGGGGTTTGGATCAAAAATTTAGAACTCTATTCAGAGACGTTCTGGGATGCGGCAAAAAGGGAATAAGGTGTAAAAGAACAAATGTGGCCAAATCCCAGAAGTGGGCGGAGATGGCACAAAAGTGGGCGGAGCTTAGATCAAAAATTTATAACTTTGTTCAAAAACGTTGCGGGAAGCGGCAAAAATGTATTAGGGTGTTAAAGAACAAATGTGGTCAAATCGCAAAAGTGGGCGGGGTTGGCACTAAAGTGTGCGGAGCCTGAATCAAAATTTATAACTCTATTCGGAAACGTTCTGAGATGCGGGAAAAAAGTGGTATGATATAGTAGAACAAATGTGGTCAGATCCCAACTGGGCGGGATTGGCACTGAAGTGGAGGGGCTCACATCAAAATTATTAAGTCTTTTCAGGTGCGTTTTAGAACGCGGGAAAAAGGTGTCTGGAGGTCATAAAAGTAATGTGGTTCGAAGTCTGAAGTGGGTGGGGTTTGTAAAGAGGGGGGCGGGCTTGAGATCAAGAATTTATACATATGTCCTTCACACTGACCCTGACCACATAGGTGTACAACCAGGGGAAACCACTGAAGTCTTTCAAAAATTAGGCTAAAAAAATTTTTAAGTTATTATCCGTGGTTCCTCACGCAGTAGTCCCTTCTACTCAGAAGCGAATGCACTACATTGACTTCACGCCTCATAAAATAAATTCTACAATAACCTCTCCCACACAGGTGCATACCCTGCAGAGACGTGTAATCCCTACAAATACTCAAAGGGGCTTTCCCTTCAAATTTGGTGTTCACGGCCACACAGAGCCCAAACTACACAGGGTTCCTTCGACTGCGTGGACTGCAGATTTGATTTGGATACATCGAAGTACTCTTCATGGCCACACACAGCCCCTTTTCAGATCCCAAAAAAATGATGGCCGCTACAGAAGTGTCCTGGAAGAGGCTCAGATGATAAGGGTCTATAATGAGAATCAGAAGCCATGTGGCTCCGCCTCTCATGGCTAGAGCCCCTAGCGCGCGCAATAGCGTGCGTAGCCGCCTGGTAAAAAAGAAAATAATGAGAACTTGTAAAACTACTCTTATGGTGATTCGTAAAATAAAACTGTCAATTGAGCCATCAAAGCCCAAAAAAGATGATAAGAGGCAGCTTACTCTAAATTCTGCTCGAGGGTACAGATTCACCAGCCGCTCCTCAGCAAGTTTTTCGTCTTCCTTAAGAAAATTTGCGTATGAGGGAAGGTAGATTACAGAACATAATTTGATGACTAAATCGATCTTAGCAAGTAGGAAAAGCAACACACTTCGTACGTTGTTGCAGATTTCATCGCATCGCTGCACCAACTTTCCTCCGAAAATCCCCGACTAGACATCTGAACAACGTAAATTTCTTCAGTGATTAGGGAATCAAGACATTCAAATACTCGCCTCCTCTCCCATATCATCATCGTTGGAGTTACTCGAGTCATCTCCCAAAGGAGGACCTCGATTCACTAACATTACTTTTCAATATAGCACGAAACTATTTCTCCCTGTTAAAAGAAAGGCATTTCCAAAGCTTTCACAAAAACGTACAATTACAGAATGAATTTCAATAAATATCTTCGGTCAAAACCGTCCAAATTCTAAGCACAAATACTGTCGAATCATTTACTATATTGCAAAATACTATTTGAACAACACTACACAATATCTTTTTCCCTAGTACTTCCATGGATCTGCATTTTTTGGAAGGGATCGAATCCTGTCGGCATACATCTTTGAACGACCCTGAGAATACCATAAATTAAAAGTATCTTCTAAAACATATCTGCGATAACTTTATTAGATTACCGATGATCAATTAAATGTTTACCTTCATCATTTCAACTTTCGCATAGCCAGCATTTTCCCAGCATCGACCGATATATGCGAGAGGGAAGAACGCGATCCAGTAGCCTTTTTTATCCCAAATTGCTGTTCGTATGAAGTAAGGTAACGTGAACGTTCCCATCTGAGAAATCAATAGAATATAACACACTGAGGTTAGGCAAACGATGCGCTCGTATTGAAGAAGATCGCACTCCAATAAGAAGTCAATAATATACAACTTCGGGAGAAAAAATGTACAGCCATCCGAGATCAAAATGCAAGGCTACGTTACTGACGTGCACCGCAGAGACATGTAAATCGATATGTCTAACCAAATAGAAGTGAAAAAACCGAGTTGCAGTTTTGTAAGGGATCTATTGGGTTACTGGATCAAAGCGCAAATCCTCAAGAGCTAAGTTGTTGTTACCCATTGAAATGTCCCACAAAGCACACATAGCTATGGCAAAAGGGGAGCTCAGAAACAACCATTAGTTAGGGTCCAGCGAGGTGAGAGAGCAGCCTTTTCAACAGCACACGACAGCCCTGTCGATGACTAACGACTCGATGAACAGAAAACTGAGTAGAAAAGAGAATCTAGCTACTCAGTTGACTTCATTATTGTAAAAAACGAGTGAGGAGAGGAGGGAGGGGACTCAAAGTGTTTATATATCAATGGTTTGAGCTCCATTTAGTTGAGCATCTTGCTGTTAAAAAACCAACGACGCGAATTTGCGAGGGAGCGTAAACAGCAGGCAAAACGGCTATGCATCATGTATTGAAAAAACTGTTTTATCTCAAAGAAAATCCCACGAAACATGGATTCCCTTACCTCACAGGACTTGAAGAACTATCCAAAGCTATGAGCAATCTAACGATAGCCTATGTACCTTATATATAAGCCAGACATTGTCTAATAAAGAAGTTGATGTTGAATATATTATAACAGGTATGGCCACGGTTACACGCAATATTTTTCATCGAATGAATGAATATATATGAATAGATAAAGTAAATAAATAAATAAATAAATGTATATTGAACACGAAGTAGTCAATCGATTTTACTTCCATGTGTTCAACATACATGCACAACGTTCACTTAGCAACCGCGCTCACGATATCCAGATCGTCAGCCACATCTCTGCTCCGCAAACCTGTCTATCAAAAGATCGATCATTACTGTTTGATATAAAACAGTAAAATCGAGAAGTCATACAAGCAACGTTCTCGCTGAATCTAGCAATCACACAATCAATTACTGAAATTATTAATTGTTTTTCGTCCATTCATTTTTCACATTTCCTGCATCTGTACAAAACTAAGCAGCATACAAAAAAAAAATTATGAGGATAAAAATATTGGAAGATTTGGAAAAAAAAATGAGGATAATCCGCTATCAAAATCGCCCCAAGCAAGCCAATTTCACGTTAACCGAGCTGCATTTGCCATTTAGACATGGTCGCGGGAAGAAAGATAAAAAAATATGAATGGAAAAAAATCAACGAAAAAACAGCTACGGTCTCAGACACGACTGATATTCATCTTTTCATTAATTTAATATTTGGAAAAATGAAAATCATTAAGTTGCGCATTGAACTAACTATGTTTGACGATTGGATTTTTGACTCACCACCAGTATTTCATCGATTAGCGATCCACTGTCAATCTACAACATCCTGGAAAGGCACTAAAAGCAAGCTGTATTAGAGTGGAACACTACAGATGCTAATATAATATGACCTTATGATGATACCCTTCAGATATTGATAGTTATTGATCCATAGGCGCCTAGTAACCGTGTGATTAGTCCGAACGCGAAACGCTTTTTCAATACATTCACCTTGTCTAATAATGGACTGGTAAGGTCCAGGATTGATCGAGTAGATCAAAGAATTGTCATACACGGAGCCGGTGCAAAGGGACGGGGTACGTCATGCACCTCACAACAGCAACTGGAATCACGCATTGACCATTGCGCTGTAGGACCGCCACAAATCGGCGGCGAACGGCGGTTCGCCTGCACATTGCCCACCCTATTGCTACCCTTCTCTGCGCCCTTCAATTTACAACGGGCTTAATCATTTTCTGTGAGCTGTCAGTATTTTAACGGATGCCTTTAGAATTTTTGACGATTTTACAGTCAGTCGATGAAGTTATTTGCATTAGATCTCTCGGCATATATAGGTTACTGAGACGTTCTGCTTCAAATGACAAAGGAAATCATCAACTCTAGCCGTTCGCATTGGCATGTGAATGGTTTCACCCACATTGTTGGAATTGGTGTAGTGCATACTCGAAGAACTGGAATCCTTTGGAGCTATGACATTAGTGGCGTTCCTGGATTTCATGTGTGCGGGAAACGTCCGATGCTATCGTCGATGAAAGTAGGTCACACCGTACACGTCGCCCCCTGCGATTCCGAGTGGACATGTTTGAACGTGCAATGGGTTTGAATAAGTTTTCCGCGCGCGGATATTTGAATGAAACTTAGACTAGCCATTGAGAAATGAGCGAGATCCGCTTGTAGGAGAAGCAAAGTGGAATTAGGATAAGGCTAGTCGAGTTTTTTTTTCTGAGTGGAAAATAAAGGAAATAGAAAATAAGGCAGTAAGGCGATGAGCTTAAGATTTTCAACTAGAAATGTGCAGAGCCGCTGCAGCACCGGTGTTGTATTCAATCGATAGCGCGCGGTAAAGTAATTCAAATCGTGCTACCCCTGCAACGTTGAATGTGATTAGTGGAATTTTAATGTCCCGTGAACGTGTGATATGGTAACGCCCTAGTGCCCCACCACGGGGACAGTACATTCGTGCGATTCAGCTGCGCGCGGCAGATTGCGCGGCAAAATTCGTGGCGATTTGAACGACTCTGGCGCCTATTATTGGGGATTGGGGCACAAACTTGAGGTAAAGTTGCTAAGTATGGTCAACTGATCCTACTAATTTACTCTACTTCAAATTTGGGCCCCACTAGTTGGCGCTGGGGGACGGAACATTCACCCAGAACTGGATGGACGCGGCAAACCACGCGGAGAGATTCGTGGTGATTAAAAGGACTTTGGCGCTTATCATTGGGGCACACTTCAAATTGGGATAGATAAGTAGCACCAGCTGGCCCTACATAACCAATCTACTTGAAGCCCGCGCCCCAATGATAAGCGAAAAAGCCGTTTTAACCACCACGAATTTCGCCGCGCAGTTTGCCGCGTCCATCCAGTTCTGGGTGAATGTACCCATACCCGTTGGCGCTACAGTCGTCAGAATCGCTATAAATTTCGCCGCGCAATTTGCCGCGCGCAGCTAGCATCGCACGGATGTACACACTGTACGTCCTGTTTAAATGTGTCCACCTCGAAATCGCAGCGGGCTGCGCCCGTGACCTAATTTCACCGATGGTAGGGACGTGCCAGGAACTTGGACGGCTAGTGAGAGAAGCCTCAGGAAAGGAGCATAGGATCCAAACAGGGTTCTTTGCATCTCTACCCACTCGCCCTTGGGGTGGCCATTCTTAATTGATTGGTTGCTGACTTCTCTGCCAGAATCAGCTGAGCTAACGTTCGTCCATATTGCTATATATAATCAAGTTCATATATATGATGTATGTATGTATGTATGTATGTATGCATGTATGTATGTATGTATGTATGTATGTATGTATGTATGTATGTATGTATGTATGTATGTATGTATGTATGTATGTATGTATGTATGTATGTATGTATGTATGTATGTATGTATGTATGTATGTATGTATGTATGTATGTATGTATGTATGTATGTATGTATGTATGTATGTATGTATGTATGTATGTATGTATGTATGTATGTATGTATGTATGTATGTATGTATGTATGTATGTATGTATGTATGTATGTATGTATGTATGTATGTATGTATGTATGTATGTATGTATGTATGTATGTATGTATGTATGTATGTATGTATGTATGTATGTATGTATGTATGTATGTATGTATGTATGTATGTATGTATGTATGTATGTATGTATGTATGTATGTATGTATGTATGTATGTATGTATGTATGTATGTATGTATGTATGTATGTATGTATGTATGTATGTATGTATGTATGTATGTATGTATGTATGTATGTATGTATGTATGTATGTATGTATGTATGTATGTATGTATGTATGTATGTATGTATGTATGTATGTATGTATGTATGTATGTATGTATGTATGTATGTATGTATGTATGTATGTATGTATGTATGTATGTATGTATGTATGTATGTATGTATGTATGTATGTATGTATGTATGTATGTATGTATGTATGTATGTATGTATGTATGTATGTATGTATGTATGTATGTATGTATGTATGTATGTATGTATGTATGTATGTATGTATGTATGTATGTATGTATGTATGTATGTATGTATGTATGTATGTATGTATGTATGTATGTATGTATGTATGTATGTATGTATGTATGTATGTATGTATGTTTGTTTGTTTGTTTGTTTGTATGTGCGTGCGTGTATGTGTATGTATGTGTATGCGTGTATCGGTATGTGTGTATCGGTGTATCTTTGACTGGAAACTCACAAATCCCGTTCCCGCAGACCTAGATCGTTTAAATACGGTAGGAGTGTAGGCAGCAGGGTGGAAACACTGATGGTTCATGGCAGAAGTAGACTATCAGGGGGGGGGGGGGGTGCAGGGGCGCGCAAAAATTGTTGAGTTTGGCCTGGATCGTTCAGATTTGTAAAGAGTACAGGCGGCAGTACGGGAATACTGATGGCAGGTGAAACGACTGAAGTCGAAAAAAGAGGGGAGTTAACCAAGTTTCTTCAATGCACATAAGTTGAGCAGGATCCTCTTACGACGGGCTAGGCGCTAACCGAGTGTGTGTTTGGCAGGAAATTTATAATTTCTATTCTCCTGTGTCACATCCTCCAGATTGGAAGAGTCGTAGACGGCAGGCCAAGCTCACACAAAAAGCAGGAGAGCCCGTCTTAGGGGGCGCCTCATGTGCGAGAGACTATGGTTCGGGTTTTGTCGGGGTCGAGATTTTTTGTATCATATGTGGTTTTCCCATGTAGCCTAGAAATTCTTTTTTATGTTGGTTCTATCGCGTTCTACGAACTTTAAAAGCTTTTGGTGACATATCTCCTACCTAAACATGCGATATCTTTTTTAAAAATTTTCTAGCGTGTCTGTACATTCTACATTCATATGGGGCACGTCATCTGATTCCTTCGAGCTCTTAAGGTCAAAGGCAGAGTATGCATATCGCATAGATCCCAAAAACTCATGATTATCAAGGTTGAGAAAAAAGTTTCCGGCGTTGATCGATTCAATCTTCGAGATACCATCTCCCCTAGAGTACCTCAAGGGAGTCGGCATTTGGTTCCACTTCTACTTACTTCGCACCTTTCTCGTACATCCACTCACGCGCCTGTGGGGTGGCCCCGCTTGATTGGTGGCTTCTGACCTCTATGGCAATCTGTGTGAACTGATATTGATCTTATGCATTGGAAACCTTGTTATTACTATTATTGATATTACTATTCGTTATTATTACACATTCTGAAATAATATGCAGTTGAGACAATACAATGTAAAAATTCAAAATCTTTAACTGGAAACGATGGTTTTGATTAACAGTGCTCACGGTGCTTTCGGGTGCTGAGGATAAATAAGAGGAATTCGGAGCTACAACACTCGAGGGAACAGAAAGGGAAGTTGCCAGTGGTGGAATGGGTGAAGATGCATAAAATAGGGGTGATACAGTATATTGCGATGGGCTAGCTAAATACAGGGATTCATAGGAAAAAGAGGGAGCAACAGGAGCAGCTAATCCTGAGTTGAAACTGGAGACGGCGCTGTGGGTAAACTCAGGAGCACAGGAGCAGCAGTAGTAGTTAATCCTGTGTTGAAGCTGGAAAAGTTCTGTAGTCGAACTCGGAGTAGTACAAGTAAGGTATTGTGCTCATGAGATGACAAACACTACAGAGGTTTTGCGATGCTTTCATCCACATGTTTGAATACCTTCGAGTGACCTACTGGCAGTGTACAAAGAAAGCGATAGAGGGTGTTGAAAAAATCGTGAAAGATCACTCTGTTAACTAGTTTGCCCGCAGGCGCTTTGTGAGAATGAATGCTTACACGATGCGATAAATATTTTCCTCATCCTGTGGTTTTTTCCAGTCATTACCATAGTCTCCACAGCTTTCTGTGTTGCATTATTAAGGTGTTGCATATTTATTTTTTTTGTTTTGCTTTATTTCATCTTCATGCTTTAGAAGTTTCTCAATCATATAATCGATATTGTTACTCCTAAGTATGGTGGTCTGGCAGAGAGGTCAGCAGCCGACCAATTAAGCAAGGCAACCCCACAGGCGAGTGAGTGGATGGGCGAGGAAGGTGCGAAGTAATTAGAAGCGGAACTAAATAGACTCACCCGCACCTCAGCGATTGAATCGATTGACGCGGAGGCTTTATCTATTTTATCCTTCACATTTAGATTCCTTTGATTTCTAAGATATCTGAGCGATATGCACACTCTCCCTCTACCCCCAAAAAGCTCCAAGGAATCAGATGAGGTAGTCCGGTTGCTCTCTTCAGCTAACCACTCTCTCGCGATTGTGACTTGCCTTATAACTGATGACCACTTATACCAGAAGTTCCTCGTGGTTTTAAAGGCACAGTTCTAATTTTGGGGTATCCCGTTTTTGACGGGAAATGATAGGTGCGGCCTATAGTAGTACAATGGATAATAGAAATCGCGGTTAACGACGAATAAAAGAAATACAAAGGATAAAAAAGAAGTAAAAAAGGGGGGTTGGACGAGTTACACAGCCGAAAATCGCGGTTAAGGGGAGTGTTCGGGCTAGTCAGACGAACGCGACGCAATGTCTGCAATTGCATACAACACACGCGAACAGCTGATTTTGTAACAAAATCTACATGCCCGTCCGTGACAATTTGCCAATCAGTTTATAGATTGTTCACTAATGCTGCTCCAATGCGAGAAAGGTGAACGGCAATTAGATTTATTAGTCAGCCTAGCGAGGGACGGAGGCCTCTCGTCCCCCACTCTAAGGACCCTTATTGTGCCCTATCCAGAACTCGTTTCGGCACATGTGGTATCAGAGGGGGCCCCGAATTCATACCATGTAAAAAACTCCGAAACCATTTTTATCGTGAACTGCGCCTTTAAAGCTGGTACGATGACGCGTAGCAACTTCGGACCCTCCAAGACCAAAATTGCTGTCAGTGGACTTGTGGGCAGGCATCATTTAGAGTTCACGAAGCCATCGGGCCCACTTCCTTAGAGAGCCATAAAGCCAACTTCTCCAAAGGAAAGGCAACCAATATACAAGCCAGTGCCTAGTATATCCACCCGAACGTGTCTGGAACCAGTCAACCCATCTTAAAGGGATGGAAAGCTTAGTTGACCTGGAATATGTATTTATCCGGGATCGGGATCCTGAACCATGCATGTGTGATAGTGCTCCACTTCATTTGCCACTATACCACCTCTGCCTCAATTTCGATATAGATTGTATTGGGTGGTACGGGAAGTTTCCGCCGATTTTTGAGTCATTTTGAAGGAAAATTGCTGGAAGATCAAATCCATTCATTAAACTACATATCTTCCATTATTCAGTGATGGATCGCCGCTTTTCTATCACTTTCATTATACCATTTTCGTAGAAGGTTGTAGACTTAAAATCGAAAAACCCTCTCAAGTGGTTGGATTTTTAAGTCCTCTAGTAGATTGAACGATTTTTCATCCAAAGGATTCTGCAGAAACACGAAGAGGTGGTAGTCTGATGGCCTATGTCCAGACGATGTGGTGGGTGAGGTAGGACATCTCTCCCAAGCTCCAGCAATTTTTGACGAGTGATCAAAATACGTGTGGTCTGGAGTTATCCTGTTAGAGGACAACACTCTTACGATTGGTTAGTTCCGGGCGCTTCTGGTCTATCGCTGCCTATAAACTGAACTAAACTGTTTAGCTTAGTATAGCACCTCTCCAAAGTTATCGTTCGACGATGCGGCAATAGCTCATAGTAAATGATTCCCCTCCAATCCCATCAGCAACACAGCTTAATCTTCCTCACCTGGATTTTGACTTTCGGAACAGTTTGTGACAGCTCGCTGGGAAGGCTCCATGATCGTTTCCGCTCCTCGTTATTGTGCGCAACCCACTTTTTGTTACCCGTTTTCATACCTTTCAGAAGCAGCTCATTTTCGTTCCGTTTTAGCAACGAGTCGCACAGGAAGGCGCGGTTCATCTCATTGCACTCGCACTTAGTTCGTGAGGTACTGAAACACCTGGCGCTTAACAAAACCAAGTTCCAGCAAATAATCATGGATGACAGATCTCGAATTATTCAGTTTTCCTCCTATTCCACGAGTAGTGGTCTGCCAATTCGTTTCGATTAACATTTTGATTTGACCGTTCTGAAGTGATGATAGCCTCTCTCAGCTGTGCCGATCATCGAGGGCGAATTCGCCCTGTTCATGTTACGCGAATCAATCGCGTACTTTTCGTTCCCAATAGCATGTCTATTCAAACGTAACAAATCTTTCTCGCTGCTCGAGCCGCGCTTTTGCCCTTGCGGTGGAAGAAAAGCATCAGGCGCCTCAAATGCACGTGACGATCCTCAAATTTCACACGAGCCCTATACAGAAAGAATTCAAGGAATGCTAAAAGAACTTGAACCGCGATATAGGGCTAGGGAGGGCTTACCCTTCTTATGGATTTAAGTTCTTAATCTCTTGTACAACAGTTAAGAAACCCGGGAAGTCGAAAATCGGCGGAGACTTTCCCGACAATCCAATACAAACATGCAAACAAAATGAAAAGATATTGCATGTTTAGATAGGAAATACGCTACCAAAATTTGAAAGATCGTAGCACGGGACAAAATTAACAAAAAGAATTTCTAAAGCACAAGGGGGAAACCTCATGCAATGCAAAATCCCGTCCCCCACAAAACCCGAACCTTAGTCTCTCACACATGGGACGTCAACCTTAACACTGCTCCAAGCCTCAGTTGAGGTGCCTTCTAAATTGATGTAGTTTGTGCTAGCTTGTGTTCTACTTTTTCTACTATCTACTGATTGGCTAGTGAGTGATCGGTACCTGAATTATCTCTAGAGCCATCATTCTGAAGTTTCACTTCAATGAGGACAAAATGAATTAGATGAAGGGACAGTGCCAATTTCACTTTACATTGTCCTTCCTCTCATCCAAGTCATACAAACGCTCGCTGAACCACGCTGATGGTGATAGTAGGAATAAGAGAAACAAAAAGAAATAATGGATCACGAATTGTTTTAGAAGCGGATTCTAGGACACAATAGTTCTCCTATTTGTCCACTCGATATTTATCTCATTGATGATCACAGAATCTGCAAGTCACGTTTCGCATATTTGTGTCATGCCTAAAAATTCGTCAGTTATACAAACTCAGTTCCTTCATGTATCAATAGCTGCAAAACGACAGTTATTTCAGGTATATGCTCTAATTATTGCACAAACATGAGGAGAGGTCATTCAATATTTCGGATCGTTCGCGAGGCTCTCAAAATTTCTTGTCAATTAGTGAGTGGTGTTTTTTTAATATTTAAGTATCCGGCTACCTTATCGTTTGACCCGGTGGGTAGTGTAGATTTAGAACAGTGTGGCGACTTAACCGGACACTCAAGTCGAGACCCAGGCGACGGATGGAAGATTGGAGCTCGTGGGTGTGGGGAGGGGGGGGGGGGGCGGTTGGGGGGACTTCTCCCCGATTTCCGATGTTCGCTTTGCGGCATGCGGCCAACCTTTTTCGGTTGTACTCAGCCCGCCTCCTCGCCGATCGATAGGATACCATATTTTCCGTTGACTGCCATTCTTTGTTGATTGATTTTGATTGTTTCCTTCTGTTTTTTCTGTTTTCATGTTAATTAGAATTGATTGTTTGGAAAAACTCCTCTATTATCAACGAGCAAGACCGCAATGGGGTGGAGTTGAAGGAAGTAACCAGCAAATGTAAGTAATCAAAAGACTCTCCAGCTCACAGATAGCGCTCCAATCTTCCATCGCATTCCTGCGATACGCAGCGGGTGCTGCAAGCGCAGCGACAGGTGATCGGGAGAAGATACCGTACCCGGTATGAGGCAGCAACTGAAATGAAGAAGAAACCGACGGTGGGCGGAGCGTCCTCGCAGTGGGCGGTAGTTTCACCAGTTGATGACTCGATTCACCGAAGGTGTGGAGGCCAGATAAAATAAAGAGCGAACAAGGCTCAATACGTGCTGGGCATGTGTAGATAGCGAGGCTGTGCCCACGATGGTCGGGACGTTCGTTTAATGGAAGCTATGTTTTAAATATATTCACATAACTATGTTCAAAAACGTTCGGAACGCGTGCGAAAGTGTCTAGAGGGAATAGAAGAAGTGCGGACAAATCTCTAAAGTGGGCGGGGCTTACGCCAAAATAGGCGGTCTTGCACAAAAAGTTACAACTCTGTTTAAAACGTTCTAGAACGTGGGGAAAAAGTGGTAAGATGTAATAGAAGAAATGTGGTCAAATATTGGGTCGTTCGGAAAGAAATGCGCGTTTGAGTTTAGAATTTTTTTATTATAAAAACGAAACTAAACAAGATCAATCCAAAAGATAATCTGCAATTTTATAAATGACTCCTTGACAACGTATGCGCAAAGAATGGGTTCCTGCCCTGAAGAACTCGGCCGGCTGCGACTCAAAGTAGTTGGACACCCAGAGTTGAACTTCTTCGCGTTCTTGAACTTTTTCTCGGCCAGGGAGTGCTGCATCGACCGGAACAGATGGTAATCGGATGGTGTCAGGTGTGGGCTGTATGGCGGATGAGGCAGGACTTCCCAGCCCCTATTCTTCAACTTTTTCCAGAACGATTTTCGCGATCCATACCCGCGATCCGACCCTTGACGCGACGGCGCGATACGCATTTTCCGTACCTGTTCTTCTTGCCAATGGCCATGTTCATGGATGGTAGGGTTTGAGCAGCCAAAATGTTTTGCCAGTTCGTAAGTGGTTTGGCATTGATTGAATTCAATGACGGGCTTTAACACTTGGTTATCGACGACTTGAGGCCGACTTCCATGTTCTTCGTCATCTGACCTTTCATTATCGTTTTTGAACCATCGTCGGCCTGGCTTTCTGACAGAGCTTCTTCGCCATATACCTCAGATGACGAGTTTCAGCAGCCGATTTGCCTTGCTTGAAGTCGTACCACATGCAAGCTCGCAAAAGGAATTTCTGGTCAAGCATTTTCTAGACTTTTTTTCTTCAGAAAAAAACAAAGTAGACATAAGCAAAAATATATCAGCAGTTGCGCAATAAACATCTCTCTCTAACAGACAAAACTGTTTCAAAAAATCATGTATAGTAGGAGGGAAATAAATGGGCAAATTCAACGCGCATTTCTTTCCGAACAACTTAATATTTGAAGTGTTTCGTTATCCCGCTCCATAAAGTCCCGACAAGAAACGGTCGGAAAAAAGATGAGAAAGGTTCTATTTGCGTATTTAATAAATTTGTTAGGAGCTTCGAATCGAATGATCCAGCTGAATTCAATCACTTTCCTTCGATGTTACTGGATAAATATTGCCATTGAGATCTTCCATCCTTGCGAGGTCTGTCATTTGGTAGCATACTCGCTTAGGAGAGCAAAAGTCTTGACTTTCACATCGGCAGGCCAATGCAGTTAATTGCATAGGCCGAATGTTCATTTGAAGACGTCTACGATCAGGAGCGGAGCTGAAGTGCGAGGGGCATCCTGGAACGGGATCGATTCGCCCCGGAAACCTCTGTTCTTATTAACCCTTATGAATTTAACTTTCGGTTTACGGCAACAATCCATAAGTCAAGGATGTGTCGCATTTCTTCTATTCACAGAAAAAATATCGTCACCGGTCGCATGGAACAGCGCGCTTCATCTTTTTGAGTTTTGAATCCCAGCCCTATCTTCATAGTATTGGGAATTTTGGTTTGACTAATCGAAACACTGTTTGAATGACTAGCCTTTTGCAGAGACACGTCGGACCAGCCCCACGACGCATCTTGACTGCCGGTTTCACATCGTCGTTAGCGTTGTCGTTTTTCTCGTCTTCATCTCATCCTCAAGTAGATGAATCCAAACCAGCAAATTTTGACATCATTGTTCGAGAGGCGGACGCGCTCTACGATAGCTATCTTATTGATAATGCATACAGCATTTTGAAAAGGTTGGTCTCGTCTTCACGATATTTTCATGTCTTCCACGTCGCCAGCCCTTTTTACACTATATACGTTAGCTGGTACTTGTAATTTGCAGTGGCTTTACCCCTTCCAGTGCACGTGAGATCTCTGTAACAGTGATAGACTAATCTCGAACACTCTTAAACCTGGACTGTCATTTCCGGTGTGGAACACTTCATGAGAGTCAGTTACTGAGTTGTTCTCTTGAACTCTTCACGAGGTTTGTATACGAGCTTCATTAGGCTGACGTTCCGGCGAGTCGCCTTCTCCGGAACTTGGAAAGATCATAGGATTTCGTGACTATCCGATCAAAGGTCTTCACTGCCACACTCAACTTCGAGACCCTTAGAGCACGCAGGTGATTTATGGAGAACCACTCACCGTAGTTTTGTGGCTTCTTCGAAACCAACCAGCAGCCTATGATAACAGTCGACCAGTAGCAGCTGGAGTAGGTTTTCATTCAAATTCTTCGCGGGAAGGCCAACTCAGTATGAGGCCGCAGCTCCCGCGTGATTGCAAGGCATTCTTCCCTACCGTTCATTTTTCATCTGTGGGTTGTATCCAAAACGCCTCGAGAGGAGTTCTGTGCCACAACTTCCACGGTGAATTCAAACACGCATTTGTCGTGCCTTTGAATTCGGTGACTCTATGAAGGAGTGAACTCTTTCATTTGCTTCATACCATCTATGTGCTCCCTAATCCTCACGTGGAGTGGTCTTGCCACTTCGCCAATATTCCCATCACCTCCTCCCCCTCCCAATCACGGCAGGCAATCTCGTAGACCATCCCAGACATGGTACAATCACCCTCCTTGCCAGCTGGGCAGATCACACAGCTTGAGGTTGTACAGAGTATCCCAAAATTACAGGGTGGGCCAAAATTATGATTACAGCGCGCGCTGACGTTCATTGCTAATTTTTTCCATGTTCATAACAATTCATTGAATTTCTTCCATTTCACAAAGTAGCTTACGTCACTACCTTTCTAATGATACTAAACTTTTGGTAGATTTTTAACATAATGTAAGCGTAACTAGTCCATGAATTAAAGGTCGCTTTGCATTTACAAGCACTTTTGGCACGGTGCATCTACAGACGAACTAGCAAAACAAGGCAGGTATTGCATTCAACCATAAGACGCTCTCGAGAGCTGGGAACAATTGCAGATAGGAGTGGTGAACCTAGGAGAGCTGTGATTATATTTAGGGGAAGTGTTAAGGAAGCAGGGCAATGGCCTACGTAGGAGCAAAATTCATTCTGAGTCCAGCAAGGCTAAATGAAAGGATATGTCACGAAATTTTCTGCGTGAAATCGTGAAGCATCACTTGCACAATGAGACCCTTATACGATCAGAAAGTGATTTCCCCAGAGAGCAGGTCAAAGAGAAGAGAAGGATTGGCTAACAAAAGCTGCCTGTTGCATCCGAAAAAATTGTCCTACGGAATTCCTGTTCACTGACGAAAAGAGATTCACAGTGAAATAGGTGCTCAATAAGTAGAGCGACAACATTTATATGAAGCTTAAAGAAATGAAAGTGATACAGCGTCTGGCTCACTAACTTTCTGTGATGACCTGTGCTAGCATCACCGTCGAGGCAAAGACACCGATTATTCTTGTAAATTATGGAGTGAAAGTTGGTTTGGGGGCCTGCTTGATCTCTTCGTGCGCAATAGGACATCTTGGTGATGCGAACCGGTCATATTGTCAAGATGAAGCTCCTGACCGCAGAACAGACATTGTCGAGAAATTTCGTACAAGGGGTTCTTTGACTTCATATTCTTCGATCAGTGTCCACTCTGGAGCCCTGACCTAAATCCCATGAATGTCTCAATGTGGTCAGCCTCTGTGATGAAAGCATCCTTTAGTTCGGACAAGAGAAGAAATAATCTCGAAAATGCTTAGCAAAAAGCCGGGACCATTTCGATGTCCCTAGCTGCGTGCCACCGTCCATGCCGTCCATCGTCGTCTTTGGGGTTGGGTGAAAGCAGAAAGCAACAGATCCCAGTTTCAATGTACAGTTTTGATAAGAAATTTGTGATAAATCCTTCAATGAAATTGGTTTGCTCTATTGGCTTTCTATTCGTTTTTTGCGATGTAATTTCTGTGTAATCATAATTTTGGCCCACCCTGTATAGGCGCCAGAATCCAAACACCTCTAAGAAAGAAGTAATTAATCAAATCCACTTCACCAGCTACTATTAGGTTGATGCATGATTGTAGCGGATTTTTTCGCGGCTTTTTTTTTCTCCCGATAGAATTTGGATATTGAGTTCGGGTTTTTTCTAGGGATGATCTACTTGATTTCTTCTACACAAATGTACCCAGAAAATCATCCGCATATTCGCGCAATTATGCTCTACTTTTTCAAGAAATGTTGGAAGGTGGCAGAGTCATTCCGTTATCTCAGTCACTTTTTTTATTTAATGAAACGACAAAAAATATTGAACAAAGACATGAATTGAATATGGCAAATTTAGGAGCAGATCCCATTTCTTGAATGGCTTTGGCTGGATGTTCCATCGCCGAAAAGTTACTGAGATAGCGGAATGACTCTGCCACCTTCTAACATTTCTCGAAAAGTAGAGCATAATTGCACGAATATGCGGATGGTTTTCTAAGTACATTTTTGTAGAGGAAATCAAGTAGATCATTTCTAGAAAAACCCGAACTCAATATTCAAATTCTATCGGGAGAAAAAAAGTCGCGAAAAAATCCGCAGCAATTATGCATCAACCTAGTATATACTATATACAGTAGCGCTCAAAAGTATTCGGCGAAATGCTTCTTCAGTTACAATTTTCAGTCGTAACTTCTTTCCTACTGAATCTAATCAAGCGAAATTTCAATATGTGTAGCATTGGTGTAGTGTGAATATTTACCACAATTAATCTGCAATCTGATCATGTTCCAGATATCCAAAAGGGCTTGAACAAAAAATCAACTGAAAATACGAGTGGTGGTCTTTCTTGAAGTCCTTTCCTTTTTGCCATGTGTTAAGTGAACGAGCACTAATGTCGAACCCAGAAGAGAAGAAAAACGTACATAAGGCCGGAATGAATGTAGACGTCACAAACTTGCTTCCAGCACAGTCTACAATTGCCTCCTCCTTGGTATGTGGATATGGCTGTTTTGCAGTCAAGTGGTGTTGGACAGTGTAAAATATGCTTCAGCTAAACATATCAGAATTTCATGTGATTTGCTCCACTGGGAAAAAAGTTACGGCAAGTTAAAGTTGGCCGAAAACTTTTGAGCGCTACTGTATGCTTAAAAAGGTTTTCCTGCAATATGCATGGTTTTGAAGTTAACCTCCCAACATCTTCAAGAAGGCAGAGGCTTTAGTGCCACATGCAGTAGTTAGCATGCAAGAGGCGGAAGGTCTCCGTGAAATTTCTTGTGATTCCTATAGTATCCGTACAGAAAGCTATTAAACGGTAGTGAGAAGAGGATCAAAAACCATCCAGAAAGGGATAGAAAAGCCAGTGTTTTCAAAGATAGGGCTCCTGAAATGGTTCGTTTGCGAGTCAATCGTGACCCTGTGTGATCCATAAGAGAGAAGGGGGAGGATTTATCAAGGTTGTCGGTGGGGCACATGTTAAGCAGAAGCTTCGTTGTGATATCAATTTTACGCAGAAAAGCCATTTCGTTTCAATTCCAACAGACAGTGTGGGATGGGGTCAAAAAATTCAGAAAGTTGCTAACTCACTTGCGTGGAGACACGCGACTCTCCATTGTTTTCTCTAGCTTAAAAATGCTTCCCAAAATGATGTTTCTTGAAGGAGTCAGTGGCAAGGGTGAGAAGACGTTGGTTTAGTCGCTACCAGCGTGAAAACTGACAAATGCGTGTGCTCAGCAAGAGCAACGATTGACGTTTTGAAGCACTTTCTCCGAATCTGAGGCAACTCGTAGCCCTTCCAGAGGACGGTACTCCTAGCCGCAGAGCCCAGCTGGCCTGGTAGCGATACTGACACTAGTTGCCTGACTTCAGTGGCAAAGAGAAATTTCCATCTGCTTTCCAGCTCTTAACCCACTTCACTCCTCCACATGGTCTCTGATCATAAGAGGACCTTTCGTGTTTGCAGTCCCAATTTGGAGTCCTAGAAAGACTCAAGATTAGCCGTGATGAAATGGAGGAGGATATCTGTGCGCAACATGCGTAGTCCGGAGCATGCTTTGGACCTCCATCCGCGCTCATTGGAGATATTTTGAAAAGTGATTGTAGCATGTTGTAGCCCATGATGTTGGCAAATGTGCTCAAAAATTCTAGTGTCATTCTTAGCGTAGAAGCTTTAAATACATTGCCATGAAATGGCGCCAATGGACGCCTTGTACATAGGCAATCGTATAGCCTGCTCCGAACCAGGCGCTTCTATAGATTGAAGGGTAGCAAGTAGTGGCAGCAACTCACAGTAGCAACCGCATTTTCCAAGCCCGATCTCTTCAAACACTTCATATTAGTGGCACTGACCTCATCAGAGATAAATGGTAGAACAAAAGGAATCTTCCCATCAGTCGAGGTACTATCATGTCTGAGGATCACCACGCCAGGAGAAGCTCTTCGTGTAGTCGAGAAGTTGCAGTAGTCATTCATCTGAGCAATGTCGCATGCCATTTTAATCGACTCTTTTCGCTAACCCTTCCCAGTGCAAACCTTCTTAGCGGTGAACATGTTCCTAACAACCGCTCGCTTTATGTATGTAAAGGATGAGCTGAGTGATAATGGACAATGATATATATAGCTGGACTTTCTGTACCAATTCGTAACAATCATATCGTCCTGTAACCTCTTTTTACGTTTAGGAACGGGAGCCGAAGCCAGTTGTGATATTGACAGCTCTCGCATATATATATATATATATATATATATATATATATATATATACACATATATATCGTTTTGGTGCTGTCTTTGGTGCTGACCAAGAAGCTCAACTATGGCTTCCATAGCACATCCATTTCTGAAATTCGTGTTGATAGCTTCTACATCAAAGATCATCACTGGTGGGTTGAGAGGGTTGAATGCACAGTCAGAGCACGTCGAGTTTACACGAAAAAAAAAACTGACGGAAATTGGTTTCCTTTATTAAACGTACAAGTGATGTTGAGTGATGTTACAGGGAGATATCATTGTTACGAAAAGGTACAGAAAGCTCAGCAATAAAAATATCATGGTTCGTTACCGCTCAGCTCATCCATAAAGCGAGCGGTTGTTAGGAGTATGTTCCGCACCACTAAGATGCTTTGCATTTTGGAGGATGAACGAAAAGAATCGATTAAAATGGCATGCGATATTGTTCAGATGAATGACTACTGCACTTTTCGACTATACGAAGAGCTTCTCCTGGCGTGGTGATCCTCAGACATGGTAGTACCTCGATTGATGGAAAGATTCTATTTGTACTACCTTTATCTATGATATGGTCAGTGCCACTATTAGGGAGTGTCCTAAGAGATCAGGCCTGGAAAAAGCGGTTGCTACTGTGAGCTGCTGCTACTACTTGCTACCCTTCACCCTGTAGAAGCGCTTGGTTCGTAACAGGCCGTACGATCGCCTATATACAACCTCAAACGTGGTCTGCCCAGCTAGCAAGGATAGTGATTGCGCCATGTCTGGTATGGTCTAAAAGATTACTTGCCATGATTGTGGTGACGAGTATATTGGCGAAATAGCAAGACTACTCCACGTGAATATTAAGGAGCACATAGATGGTATGAAGCGATTAAAAGAGTTCACTGCTCCAGAGAGTCACCAAATTCAAAAGCACAACAAATGCGTTTTTGAATTCCCCGTGGAGGTTGTGGCCCAGGAGTCGCAATTAATCGCACGTAAAACATTCGAGGCATAAAACATTTCGGATACAAGTCACCAATCCAAAAATGAATTGTAGGGTAGAATACCTCGCATTCACGCGGGAGCTGCGGCCTTATATTGAGTTGGCCTTCCCGCAGAGAATGAATACCTATCCCAATTGGCACTGGTCGATTGTTAGCATCGGTTGCTGGTTGGTTTTGAAGAAGCTGCAAAACTACGGTGAGTGGTTCTCCATTAATCACCTGCGTCCCCTGGGGCTCTCGTACTTGAGTGTGGCAGTGGAGACGTTTGATCGGATAGTCACAACTTATTATGATCTTTCCAGACTCTGAAGAAGGCGACTCGCAGAAAGCCCTGATAAAGCTAATATACAAAACTCGTAGAAAGTTAAGAAAACAACTCTCTAACAGACCAATTAGCTGAGGTTCATAGGAAGCCGTACGTGAAGGACTTCCTGAGAGTTTTAATTTGTCTCACAATTTAGGCTGTTGTTAATGTAAGATCCACATTTGGTGATGAGATCCAAATATAGATTTTGCCGTAGATTTTAGGCATTATTCCTTCAATGAGATTGCTAAACACTTGTAGCTGACCCAACGTTGAGCCATGAATTTGCCTTACTTTAACTTTTCTCGGTAGGAGAAGCTGGCCCTAATTTTCTTCTCGCCTGTTCAGGTGGGGCTCCAGCGACTGTTCGGAGTTGTTATGGAGGTTAGCAAGAGTATTGTGTGAGAAGGCCAAGCTTAGGTGAGCAATTTTTCTTCGTGCCATTTCCTTTGTAGTCATTCTTGAACTTGCAATGGGTAGAAATTATCTTCTTGTTTTCAAAGATCAGGTTTTAGCAAGAACAAGGAGGACAGAGAAAGGCTGATGTATGAAGCTTTCGCTGTTGTGCAGAAGGCTCTCGATAAAGAACCCAAAGATGGGTGTTTCGGCGCTCATAAATGGTAAGTTCCAGTCATGCGCATTCCTTCCCGAATATGCTTTGACAGATTAGATGTTTTACTAGCTGTTAAGGTACGCTATTCTTCTCGACTATATTGGAGAGATCGAGGGGACAAAGTCACGCCTCCAGAAGTCCTACGAGGTGAGTACTATCTGGCTAGGTTACAGATTGATTTCATTCAGTTCATGTTGTACAGGTAAAGGAACATCTGGAACGTGCACTTCAAATATGTTCTAGCGATGCAACGACATGGCACATCCTTGGTCTGTGGTCTTGTTTCCTTCAGAAAATCCCTCTATCTTCATTAGATCATCTTATAAATAATGCTGTTTTTAGGTGTTTTCATTTTCAGTATGAGTTGAGTAGGCTTTTTGCACCCTAAAATTAGATTTCTAGTAATTTTGTGCTCTCGGTTCGTCTCATAAATACTGCTGCAACGGGATTTTTTCTCTTGCTCAAATAGCTCCATCAGAACTTCAAAGTTTGTTACAAGGCTGGGTACAAATTAGACATATTACTTTACGGTTTTAGGCATTTGGCACTTGTCATTCGCAGACATGGGCTATGCGACACGTCTTGCAGCGAACGCTTTCTTTGCGACGCCACCTTCATCGACTTACGAGCAGGCGTTGCAACATTTTCTCAAAGCAGAAGAAATATCCGTGGGTTTTTTTCTCCTCTAGGTCCTTTGATGAGCACTTTATGCTCGGTAAACTTGTTTCATGCACTTGCACGGTTGCTCGAAAGGCACACAGAAGTAGAGATCAGCCATATCTCAGAATCTCCACACCCTACATTAACTTTTAACTTCTCTTATAACTGTAGTTGGAAATGAATGATTCCTGGAACACGATGCCTCAAGATTCTCAAAAAGGCTATGAGTTCAGCTGATACTTCAAAACATGAAAAAATCACAAGAACACTTGATAAATAATACAAATACCATAGGAGCTGGGAGACGATATGGTCGCCACGCGGTCGTCAAAGGGTTAACACGTTGACGACGAGAGCGTTTTTCGTTTGCGCGCCCACGGGACGAGACCGTTGGAAAGCGCTGGTTTATCGTCGGTCACCATTGACAGACATCGTCCCATGGAACAGACACCACATTTAGTTTACTGTATTCATAAGTAATAAGCTATTGCTTGTGCGAAACAAGTAAAAACTCTGGAAACAAAAAAAAACTTGTATTCTGTTAAGATTCGGGTGAATATTCCAAAATCATGGGGCTTTGTAGACCATTTCGGTGTATGAAGCTTTGAATAGTGAACATTCATAGAAGGCGTCCCACGAGACAGATTGGCTGTCGGTCAACACTGACCGACATTGTCGTCAACGTGTTAAAAACTGTCTTCATCTGCCTAGTAATCGAGTGATCGTGTTCTTTTTGCTCTCTCTTCACCACTTCCTCTTCGTCAAAGAAAGTACAACCGGTTGCAAGTGATTAGGCTTGACTGAAGAACCCTCCAAGATTCTCGTTCAACACCCATTGTATAGCGCCTACACGGAAGAAGAAACAAAACTATGTCAGGATTGAGGACTAGCTGATATCAAAAACCAGTCAGATCGCCCGGCCACGCAGGGCGCATCCCCTTTTGTGTGGAAAAGCCCGTCCACGTCCTCTACGAATTTGGACGCTCTGGTACAGTAGAACAGAAGGTAATATACAGGGGTGCCCAAAAAAGAGACACCATACATGGGGCCTAATCCAGGGCGGAATTCGTCGCACCGATTGAAGCAGCAGAAGAATGTGGTTGAGTAAATTGTACTAAGAATGTTGCTTGATGAAAGGAAGCAGGATTTCGTGTGGTTCCTATATCGGCATCAAAATATGAAGCCGTGTGCCATTGCGGACGCGCTTAAGACGACTTATGGGATATCGGTCGTCAACAAGCAGATACGCAACTTCCTCAATCGAGTCGCTCACGGACAGATTCCTGGGCATCGTCGCTTAGGATCTGGAAGACAGCTGAATTCCTGTAGCCCCGACAACTCCGCAATGCGACGTCGTGGGAGACGAGCCGATCTCGCCGACCTCAGACGACATCAAATTTTGCGTGGCAAAAACTTTCGAATTCGTCCATGCGGAAGGCCATTGCAGAATTCCGTGATCGAGTACAATGTGTTCTTAGTTTTGCGGGTAGTAATATTCAGTCGGAGTTTAATAAAGTTTGATTACATTGGTGGTACAAGCCGAGCAGTGGAAGTGTCTCTTTTTTTAGGGCACCCCTGTATATTTTCGGCTAAACACAAGTACACAGTCCGACACACTTCTTGGGCGCCCCACCCGTCATGAGCGGAATGCTGCTCAACTCATGGATTTCAAGTAGGCCGATTAATTCCCATTTTTCATCAACCTCACGTACAAATTCACCGAGATTTCGCTCATTGTAGGTACGCTCCGCCCTTAATCTAAATCTTGTTCTGTCACCTAGCATAAGTCCCGTCTTGTCTCTTATATTCCAACGAAATTTGAGCGCTCTAGGCTCATTGACATTCTCCGCGCGTGCGCATGCCTGCCTTCAGTAGTTGAGTCTGGTCACGCCACCTAGCATAAGTAATCAAATCCTGTCACATGTTCTCCTACCAAATTTGAGCGATCTAACCCAGATTTACATTTTTCGCGCAAGCTCGACTAGTCGGAGTCTTCTCAATCCACCATCATAGGTGTCCCAACATGTCTCCTGTACTCCTACCGAATTCGAACGCTCTAGGTTCAGTTGGACAGGAGTTGTGAATTTCCGATTGGGCAAACATACACACCTATACACATGCGAATACACCGACAGACACACCTAGCGCATTATATAGGTGGGATACTACCCAGTTATGTTCTTTAGTAAACGAACTCATCACTTGAACTTTCTCTATTAGGTTTCATAGAATGCTTGATGAAATACAGTCATACGAGCAGACAGAACTCTGCAAAGAACCCAACGCTATGGCCCTATCGCACGCAGTTCTCGGTTCCCGGTGCTCGACTAAGCTTTGCTTTTGAAACGTGCGCTCATTTTCCACTTTAATCGATCCCTGTGATTTCCACAACAACATCACCATTTGTAGGCGACATTCTACATAGAAAAATGTCATCTTCGACATGAAACGAAGCTTCTTGCGATCTGACTGGTAATTTCTCTTAATCACTGATGCTTGAAAAAAACAGCAACAGTACCAATTTTGCTCCTCAATATTATCAGTGTGATCACCCGAATCATGCAGGGTTTCTGGTACCAATTGAGAGCATTCACCTCCCTTCCAAGTACAACGACAACAATACCACTATTTATGAAATTATTACTACTGAAATAAACTACTAGCATTCAATAGTCGACGACGTTCTTCCTTATAGAAGATCTGTTTCACAGCGAAGATACCGTAGCTCAGTAGTAACGAGGATCCATGGAATACAGTACCATACAAAAGTGGCTGCGACGAAAAACAGTGGTCGATTTCAATTTCGAGTTCACGACAATCATCAAATTATTGACCGCTTAGATGATGCTTCAGTGCTCTGAATAGGTGATAATCAGAAGGCGCTAGGTCCGGTGAGTAGGCCGGATGCGGCAGTACTTTCCATCCATAATTTTTTTACGCGCTTCGTTGGCTACATGCGAGCGTGTGTTATCATGAAGTAGGAAGACATTGAGTCTTTTCGAGCGTAGCTCTCGCACAATAGTTGTCACTATTGAAAGCTGAAGAAGTGATTGGAAGTGTACATAACGGCCTTCAAGATGAGGACGTTTTGATACTTTTATGCTTTGGTATAACACCAGTGCGCTGCAGCAATATGTGGTGTACTACACGATGTTCAAGAAAAGAATGGTGACATCGACTACTACAGATTTTTATTTTCAGCCTCGTTTCTATAGTACTAACACGTTCTACATTGGAGAAGTGTACGAGAAGATGGGCAACAAAGATGAAGCCATAAAGTACTACAAGGAGGCATTCAGGATGCCTGTTGTATCGGCTGACGACCGCTCAGCACATCAAAAGGCAAGAGCTATTACGCATTGTTGATTTAAAGTTTACTTCAAATTCTACTCACACTGCTAGGCACTCCAATTCGTCCGGAATTTTGGTGACTTTCGATTTGTTCTGCAAGTGTGATCGGGATGAAAGTTCAATGGGGGCATTCATTTAATATAGCTCCTGAGGTATTTTGATATGGCAGAATATAAAACAGATTTTGTCACCTCTATACATCTTATTAAGCAGAATCTCTCACAATCAGAGCGGAACTGATCGGCTGGCCGCATCAAAAGTATGGGGGACTCTCCGGCGCCTGTAATGTGCGCGGTTCACGGAAACGGAAATTCAGTACGGGCCGGCTATTACAGTAACCCCTACCTTCACCACCACGATTGTGGATGGTGGGGTCCCATTGGTCGGAGAAGCACAGCAGTTAAAGGCTGGAATGAACGGGAGTGCGACAGACGAGGACAGTAAAATATCCGCGGTCGTAACAATTAAATCCTCACAATGTAAACGGTCGACCTTTAAAGAAAGCTATGACGCTGCTTCTAAAATGCACGGACACCAAAACGTTGCAATAAAGCTATGCTTACATAACGTTTTTCTTTCCCTCCAGTACCCTCCACTGTTGCAGCTCTCCTTCGCGTCAAAATTTTTTATAAATTTTCAGGCTCACGAAAAACTACGAAAAGCAGGAGTCAAAGACAGTCAGCTTCTAACACCGTAAAAGAGGGTGTTATGTTTTTTAGCACTTAATTATTAATTGACTTATCGTTAAGAGTCGTGTTGATGGTTTAGTGAATACCTGAGCCCTCTCTCTGCTACATACCAATTAGAATGGCTGGTCGCAATGGTCATTCAAGATGAGATGAATACCGTCGTAGAGATTTTCGGACGCTGACTCAAAATCTGTGTTCCAAATCTGCGAACTAATTCCGGGAATAAGGTTAGAAACTCGGAGAATGGTAACCCATAAGATTTTTCTCTTTGCTCCCGCTGACCGATTGAGGGAGCCCTTCTGCCCAGGACATTCAAGATAAGCTCCGAATTTTTGGCAGCTCCATGTACTTTCGTCAGATATGGTTGATGGCTCACTTGAGAAGAGTGTCCTTTGAAAGATACGTCCTCACTTTGAAGAGTGCCGTCCCCATTTTCAAAGCCGGAAATGCGCTGGTATAAGTATACATAGACATCTTCGGTTTGGCTCAAAATGAGATCTACCTATAGCTTGGCTTCAAAGTTGACCTCTACCTTTCCTTGTTGATTTTCAGTGACAATCACTGAGAATTACTGCCATACAATGAGATTCCTACATCCATTTCTAGATAACTTCTTATTTTAACTTGTCCGCTAATCTCCGACCGAACCGTTCGTTTTGAACAAACTATCCACAATCGGAAATGACATCACTATTTGTCGAAAACGAGCTGCTTTGGGAGCTCATTGTTCCTAAAGTGGGAGGGTGTTTCGTATTAGATAACCAGTTGAGATGTAAAAAACGTCTTGCAAGCGTTCAGGATTTAGTTCTTGAAAAAGCAAATTAAGCACACGTATCAAAATTCGAACCTTCATGTCATGCCTATGAGTACGCCACCTACCAATGGCGCCACCGTTGCAGTGCTCACTGTGCTGAGCGATTCGGTTACATGTTAAACGCAGTGGTATATCACAGGGGACGACACCCTCCCCAGAATCGTTTCGCAGATTGGGAATACAGTTTGAAATCAGAGTTCGAAAACACCTACGGCAGTATACATGTCATTCTGAGTAGCCTCAGCCACCAAGTAATCTTTCCTTACTTATCCAGTCGTTTTCACGTGACTACCCGTTTTTCCCTTTCGGAGCTCTAGTATTTTCGGGCTCCATTTTTTCTCGAGCACGTATTAAAGTAGTTGTAAGAGGTACGGTAGATTTATAGAAACATTTCTTTCTGTTTTTGTATGGCGAAAGACATAATACTAATGTTGAAATGACCTATAATGCTGTATAAGTTCAAAGTCTCTCATTCGACTCGTAATGTTTGGATTGTTGTTTGTTTGTTTGGATTTCCATTATTGGAACTACTTCTACCTATTTCTTTTACCCTATGTAACTTCCCTTTGTGGATTCCTTGATTAAAAAAGTGGAGAACTTTCATAAGCGTTTTGATTATCAATGTTGTAATACTACCGTCATCTTCAAGTTGTCATTAATTTTAAAAAGTTAGATGGTTACACATTTAGTTTGGGGTGAATCTTGTCCAGACGTAGTTTTATCAGTGATATTGTATTGGATATAGTAAGGTAATCCTTGTTCTCTAGTGTTCGGAATGGCGAGTGGTATTCAGTATGTGCCGATGCTTATACCATCATTGGAGTATTTATTTGTTGCTCATATTCTTAAGCTAATCACTCATTGAAGGTTCAATTGTTGGACGATAAAGCCGTGAATGATGCTCACAAATTGTCAAATGATACTAACACCATTATCAGATATCAGATGAAACCATTTTCAGATGTCGTCATCAATGAAACCTCTTATGTCTACTGTCTTTGTCTTCAAATCCAGATTATTGGTGTCAGATAAGTTTTATCGCAAATGATATTGAAACAAAGAAGAAGCGCGACCCTTCTTCAAGTCACAAACCTTGCTGAGTAACGATCGTGATCGAAGAGCAAGAAATGATCCGAGTTCTCATCCCTAACTATAGCGCATTTGATCGCTCCTTATCACTGCACTTCATTATCTATCCCGTCTTGTCGAATGAAACATATCAAAGAGTCAAAGCCAGATTGGCTCTTGCGTTCCAATGCTCCTTATCAGCTCTTATCAGTTATTATCGGTTCCTGTCAGAAAATGCCCATGACCCGTAACACCTCACTGATAATACGATGGGCGAGCAGGCCTTGTGGTTTTTGCCTTCTGTAGCTCTTTTTTAACCCTAACCGCTTGTGATTAGTTTGTGTCACCAATCTCACCTATGGTCCCTTCGCATCCCACACCACCTAGTGAAGTGCCAAACCTCGAATGTTAGTGTGAAGGGTGTTATAAACCTGGTGGCCTTCGCCATCTATGGCTCGTTACCAATCCTTGACAATAGTTACCAATTCCTACCCCAAACATCAACTATTCTTTCTTAATCCACACCACTTACTGAAGTGTAGAGGCTCCTTATCAACCCTATCAATTGTTATCACTTCATATTGGATTGTCATTATATCAGCTTCATAGAAGGTTCGAGACTAACAATCGAAAAACCATCTCAGGTGCTTTATGCGGTCTTTCAAGAGATCAAACAATCTTCCATTCAAAGTATATGCAGAGATCTTAACAAGTGGTAGTCTGGTCCGGACTGTATGACGGTGTGATAAGAGATCTCATATATGTGCGAATTGTATGACGGTGTGGTAAGAAATCTCATCTGAACTCTGGCAATTTTTGTCGAGTTGGTAAAAATACGTGTGGTCAGGATTTCCCTTTTCGAAATGATTTTTCGTCTCCCGTTATCACGCGTTTCAAAAACAGTTCATTTTTGTACTGTTCGTGCAACGAGTCGCACCCGGAGGTCCATCACATTACGCTCGCTCAATTTTTAGGTATCCAAACATCAATCCGCTTAACAAAGCCAAATTCTAGCAAATGCTCATGGGTGGCTGCTTTTGAAAAACAAATTCTTCATCCTATTTCACGAGTAGTGATAGGCCGACTCGTTTTGATTAACATTTTGATTACTCGTTTGCATCTGATGTTCGACTCCTCAGCGTTGCCAAACTTTTAGGGTGAATTCACCCTGTTTAAGTCCCGCAGACCACTCAGGCAGTGGGCCGATCGCCTAGAGCATTGTCTACTTGAACATCGCGAATCTTCATTGCGGCTTGAACCGTGTTCATGCCGTTGCGATAATAGCAAAGTATCAGGTGCCGAAAATGCCCGCGCTGGTCCTCATTCTTCACATGGGTTCAATATCGACAGACCCCGAGGAACTTCAAGAGAATACAAGCAGGGAAATAAGAGATGACCCACTCATCCAGAAAATATATAACGTTATAAGGTTAGGTCCTTGATGTTCTGTACAACAGTCGATAAACCCAGCGATAAACGGCAAAAACTTTGCGAACAACCCAATATCACCTCAGTATTCCTATGTCAGTATTCCCATCCAGCCCGTACTCCGAAGAATTCGAACACTCTGGGTCCACGAGAACAGGAGTGATGAATTTCGCTCAACCATTCAATTCGCATAAGTCCCGGCCACTGTGGGAGCAGTTCGCTCCTACCAACACACCTCGACACAAACCATCGACAAACTGACAGACACACTTAGCGAGTTATGTATAGTGGGGTAATCCTTGTTCTCTTATCATGATTAGAGAAGGGAAGTATCGTGTTTTACGCATTGGAATATCTGTAACGTTTATTGAATTCTGAATGACCAGGAAATTTCGAATGAGCTCTTGTGCCAGTGAGCACCTTATTTCGGCTATCCTTTACCCTTGTCGCACTTGTTCAAGACAAAAGGTTCCCCACTGATTTGTATGACACATTCAAACAATGAGGCACACTTAGTGGAAATCATTCTCAAAAAATGTCTGCAAGGAACTTTCCATTCACGAAAAAGTTCAAGAAAGGTGAAGCAGACATATGTTCACAAACAAGTGCAACTTCTGTAGAGCGCTGCTACTACACAACCATAGACAAAACGGTCGAGCGTCCGAGACTAGACAAATGTTCAGTAACAGTGACACAGAAGCCTGTTTTTCCATGAAATATCCTCACTTGTTTTGCAACTTCTCCACAAAGCCTTGTTTTGCAACTTCTCCACAAAACACAAAACGGGACTCAGAACCTATAGTGGGCAACGACAGGTTATGATTACTGAGTTTGTACTTGCATAGTCAAGGGCAGAAATGATCAGGGAGTGCAACTTACTATAGGCTCTTGCGTCTTTTTGTGTACTGACTCCATCAAGAGCGCTTTATCTGAATGTGTCTCCATCAAGAACGCTATATCTGTATGTGTGTAGCTTTCTATTACGTATGTACACAGATGTACACAGTATGTGAAAGGAAGTTGTTCGATTCTTCACGAGCGCTTCATTGAAGTACGCTAGTAGAGGTCCACAATATTGTTGCCGGTACTTCGTCAGTGTTCTATCTTTTGAATGGGAATGAACAACGCGGAATTCAGCGTGACTGAGAGACAGTCCCTTCAAGGAGTCAACACGTGAATGTTTGATACTCCCGGCTTTTCGTGCATCTTGAAGTGCTCGAGTGCAAGACAGGGTGTTCTGATGAAATCGCAGGCTCCCGTATCGCTCCTGGCGAGTGCTTATTCGATCTTAGGACAACTAACTGTTATGCCTACGGTTGTATAGAAGCATGTGCTTTGTCCTTTTTAGCTTCTTTCATCACTCAAAATTGTTGAGTTCAGTGGAACCATTTGTTAGAGTTGTGACTGCGACAATAATTTTGTTCAAGTGTTTGGAATTACCAGTGCCATGTAATCAAAGTGCTACACCATTCTGTTACGAATAGATGAGACGACGAAGCGTAAACGATTGCAAAAGTAAGGCACTCGGGAAATATCAGAAAAGGTTTTGAAGCTACAAATCAGGTGAAAAAACACTGTTCAATCGCCTCGACGGTGACTAGAAGTGGACCTGCTGCTTGCTCCTGCCGAGCGAGAGTACTACCGTTACCATCGAGCTCACATCGGCGACCTTGATCAAGCGGAAAACGATGGTTACTATGCTGCCTGCAGATCATCATTAATGGAGCAAAAGATAAATGACCCGAGAGCAACAACAGTAAGAAAATTAAACGCTCATAGAGGACAAGATTTCAAGCTGGGAAATTTTACTAATACTTATCGAGGGTTCAAGTTTTGTGCAAAAATTGAATACGAGCGAAGAGGAGTATTCCATGCTTTTTACAGAATTTTGCAGGTGACAACAAACAGCTTCCTTTTTCTAGCTTTGATGAAATTCACCACAAAGAACCAAGCCAACTCTAAACATCGGATTCAGGATTTTCGCATAAATACGTCCAGGTTCGTAACGAACAAAACTACCTGACTTCCATGGTTGTCAAAGTCAAGCTGATTTTTTAATGTTAAACCTCAGACATTTTAGATTCAGAAGTGAAGCATTCAAACCTGAAGGCACGGTTCACGATAAAAGGAGTGCCTGGGATTTCCCTATAGGATTAATTTGAGGCCCCCTCTTATACGATATCTGACGCTATCATGTCGGAAAACGGCCTACCCAGGGCATTATAAAGATTGTCTCGTGTGTATCCTCGGATGAGTTATCACCGGCATTGTAGAAGCTGCTCACAAGGAAACCCATGTATGAAGTTCAAACAACTTGTAATGACCCATAGCGGCAGAGAGGGCAGTCCTGTACTGTTCTGGCTTGATGTAGTCAGCTCTTGTGCAATTGCAGTAACTGAAATCTCGTCCTAATACCCTTTCCATATTATTTCCGACCAGTAATCTCGTCCAACCTCTATTTTCCCTACTTTTAAGGAGCCTTTTTTTCTAAAAATCGGCGAGTTCTCTCGCTTTCTTCACTGCCTATGAACTATTCCCAATCTGTACTTCCGCTTTTCGTATAAAAACGGGTACCATATTATGATCGTGCACTATGCCTTTAAGTGAACTTTTCAATAGCTGGTTAGTTCCACAATGAAACAATACTTGCCCTGTGAATTCAGAACGCATCGGCAGACTCCAACTGACATCATTATTGGAACCAAGCAGTAAAAGTTGCCTGTTTTTTGGCGACATTGTGCATTGCCATTTGCATCACAACTGAAGCCAATCCCGTCCAGCACCGAGTAACACTTGGCCTTCTACTTTCCCTTGCAGGTTTCCTAATCAAGAGGAGAATCCGGACTTGGGGAATTCGGACTTCGAAAAAGTGTAGAGGAACTCGTAGAGCGCCGCCAAAAGTCGTAACCACAATCGTGCGTCCTCCTTAGCGCTCCCCGATTTAGGTCAAATCGCACCCGAATGACATGTATTGATTGAGAATCGCCCACATCTCTAGGGATTTCTCTTCTTATACCTTTTTGCATGATGATCACATTGATCAACCCTGTCTTTAGTTTTTGGAGTCCAAAAATATTTCCATTAATACGCTAATAATTCATGATTGAGATTCATCTATACTGGACGTCCAGCATCTTGATAAATAGCTTTGAGCATTTTTTCACTTCGTAAAAACATTTTCACTTATATGTCGGTAGGAATAATTGTTTCGATAAACATTTCAGCTTTATGACCAGTAATAAACGACATTTCCATATTTTGTCTTTTTTTTAAACATAACATTTTATCATACCTTAATGAGAACATTTCGTGAGGTTGAAAGAACAAACAAGACATCAGCAGAATCACGTCCAAGCCCCTACCTGTTACCAAATCTTACCCATCAGAATGATGTCACTGCGTGATCGCGATCGCTGGAACGCGGAGTATTTTGATGCCTAATTTTCCGAGGGAAAGTTCACTTCTATGGCTCCTGGCTTTGAGGAGACCTTCGCGATTTAAATTTCATTGACTGCATTATCGGACTTTGTGCTAAAAAAGCGGAACGGACCTTAGGTATCCTTGGACCTGCTCAAAGAATCGGCACTTGTAAAAGAGTCACTCGGAGTCACTCATAGCGTATTATTCCATTCTTCTGTTCTTTCTTCTTTAATTATTTTATTAATTTTATTTATCGAAATTCCTGATTTACTGTATACATAAATGTAGTTATTGGAAAAAACAAGCTTACTGTCCATAATAAATAGCACCACATACCAAAGGGGAGGCACTGCCGCACACTTGGAGACTCGAATTCGACGGCCACAAAAGGTTATCTCACAAATTTTTTTTCATCTGTTTGGTTATTTGCGAGACAGCGTTGCCTAACCGGAAATACAGGGGAAGAGGAAAGTCTCAAGGCTGGTCCTGTGTTATTTGTTTTCCATGTTTGGAGATCGTCGTTATATTCCTTTGATAAGTTCATCTTTTGTCACAATAATCGAATAAAATGACCAATCAATTATGAACTGCGCAAAAGAGGGTGTGTTCCTCACTGAAATTACTACATACTACAACCCTGTGAAACATCGGCTTGAGCTAGGTCAATCAAATGCAGGTTATGTTGAGTAGTGTGGGTGGGACCCTCTGCTGTTGATCACAGGCGGCCATCGGAAAAATCATAACGTCCTTAAGTGACTGACCTCTTACTACATTAACACGCTACCACATATATTCTGCTGCATTACCTGCACCTGACGTCTCCTAAAGAGCGGGAATTCCGATTCATTGGTAAGCCTCTATCGACACGAGGAAGATGGTCCCACTCACGAGTGGGAGACACGATCACCTTTGCGCTCACCGTAGGTGGAAGCTCTACTAGGAGGCTTATCACTTTTCTCGAGTAGTCCTTTGGCTATTGTAAATCGAAAACCACTGAGTAGTCAGAAAGCCTGCCAACACCTCTCAAGTTTGACGATAACACTCTCTGAAGATAAAGGATAAAGGATAAAGTTTTTTGGCGTTAATCAATCCCGTCTGAGGGATGCGCCCCCGCACCCGACTTCAATTCAGAATCGTAGTGCGTAATGAGTGCGTATGTGGCCTATGATGCAATAACTTGCGATGGCCAGCCGATGTACAAGTCAGTGCTTTTATCCTCCCAGACGAATCTGGTACCACTTATCGACTCCAGAGGGATGGAAGGCGTGGTTGGCCTAGAAGGGCATCGATTCGGGATTTGAACCCCTGACCGTGCGTGTGATATAGTACACCACCATACCACCTCCGCCCGCGGTCATATAAGAAAGGAATGAATATTCGATGGTTTTTTCAATCTGCCAGTGAAGTATTCTGCGAATTATTTAGTTCATTCTTATACACGTTGTGGTAGAGTTGTTGTACTGCATCAATATCTACATGCACTGAGGCTTGCTTGCTATTTTTTCATCATTGATGATTCTAGAACCTTTACAACGAGAGCGGTTCTGGACGTTACTTGATTTTTGGTCTTGTATGTCTCAGTATACATAGGTCGAGTAGTACAACAGATAAAGATTTGATTGGCCACTAAAGCTGTCCCACGTTGCTTCGAATTCTGTTCTTTTTCAATGTTAAGTGCCAAGTCCTGCACCGTTAGGCGACGGTTTGGAGAGTTTAAAGGCATTTTATGTAAAAGTCGGACAAATTGGATAGTCATGGAGGTGCTCTATTATTATCCGGTTGTCTTTCATTGAACTGAGGTCGTCAACTTATGAAATCATCGTTTGTTTTACAAAAATTCTTATTTCTCGTCATTATTGAGAGATAAAACTCAGTACCTCTGTTCGCTGACAATTATTTTCTACCTTTTCATCTAGAATTTGTCTATAATGTCCTATGAAAGAAGTTTCATTTTATCTCAGTTATTGTTTCTCTAGGATCCTTTCGTGAGGCTCCTCTGACAGAGCCACATGAATGCATCTTTTCAAGTCCTTTCAGAATGTCTCCACCATCTGGCGAAAGGAAATCCAATGAGCTACCGCCGAATTTCTGCTTCACTACAGACGATCCCTTCTATTCCGGGCCGGCTACATGCAACCTGTTGCACTACACTCCGGCAGCTTACATGGCAGGCTTTATTGAGATGGCAATGCTGGCTAGCGGATCGATTTGGTTTTGGCGTAGGTTTATAGATCAGCTACATATCATGAAGTTTCAAGTATGAGGATAGACCTACTTTGGGACAAGTTATCGTTACATTGAAAATTGTAAAAACGGGGTTTTCTCTGAGAATGAAAACGAAGTAATGAAGTTTGAGTGTTCATGGGAATAAGCCAGTTGATCCTGGATTTACCAAGCTCGGGCGCAGTGCGTAGATGGATTAGGCGCTTACATGTAGTGCTGCTGTGAGACTACAGGCTCTATTCAGGCCTTACGTTAGTGCACTGCCTTTGTCCGACCAATTTAATGCAACATTTCACCTGCAGAAGTGAATGGTCTCCACAAAATTTCTCAGTCACGTCAGGACCAAGCGATATTTCGAGGCACTCTAAATTGTCTGTTTGACTTGGCTCCTTGGTGTAACAATAGCCATCAAATTGCCTGATCGTAACCTCCTTGAAGATAGCCCCCAAGTTTTTATCGTATGGAATGAATTGAGCAGCACGTAGCAATTGAGATACATTCAACCTAAAACTATACATTCAACTGATAAAGGAAAAGAACAAAGTTGATTCGATAGGTTGAGTGTTTTTGATGCTTATCTGATCATAACGCATAAAAGCGCAGTTCACAGTGAAAATCCCAAGATTTCCATCCGAGACAAACGTCTATGCTCTACGGGACGGTGTCGAGTAGTAAAACCACCTAAATAGGACACAAGAGGATCTCAAAAACCAGCGACGTCGATGTCCCTTACTTGGCTGACGTGTTTCAACGGCGTGTAGAGGATGCACCATTCACAGTGGAGCACAGTTGTTGAATATTCAAACAACCAGTGCCCCATGTCGGCCGTGGAAGGCAATTTTTGGTATTTTTGGCTCGCTGTGGCCAGCTTTATACCCCAATGCACACGCCAATGACAGGAATCTGCCCAAATACTTCTTCTATAAAATTCTCGTCATGGTCTTCAAATTCAAAATTCGTGTTGTTGAAGAACAACAGACATGCCGAGGTTCAAAGATGAGAGGACTTGGAACTTGATCTCGTCATGGTAATCTGGTACTACACCCTATTTTCACTACTTTCAAGAGGCCGCATAATTCGCGAACTCCTCTCCTTCTTCACCACCGATACTCCAAAACCCTTCCGTATTTCACATGAAAACAAGAGACTTAAAAATGATCATATCATGCCTTCAACTGTCTTGTCGTGACCCCTATAGGGGAAAGGCCTACGGACGTCGGACACCAGTTGAGGCTAGTACTAACAATAAGAAGGGGAACGGTTGGTGTAGGAGACTGCAGTTAACATTGGTAGCTAGTGGTGGTGGTGATTTTTAGTGAGCGAGTAACTACTTTAATGCTCTCAATAACTACGTTTTGTCTAAACGGCTATCAGAAAGTTCACCGAGAGCACACTCTGACGAAGAGAATGTTTTAGCAATTGGCTTGTCTGAGGCAGATTCCCTGAAGGCAAGAAAGTATTGTAATACATATAGCACATCCGTGGTCTTCTAGTTGAAACAGAAAATCTCATCCAGTTGTAATAGTGGCTACTGATACGCACGAACGGACAAAAACAAAACCACCTTTCATTTAAAGAAACAGAGAGGAAGAGTTGGAACGCCGGTAAATGAGTGTTTCGCCCTGAATTATTCTTAGGCAATGTGGTGAAAGAATGACTTTCTAGATAGATCCTTACTTGGCGGTGCCACATCAATAGTATGTATAGACCCCTGACAGAAATATTTTCACTTGTTGTTGAAAATGGTTGTAAACTCCTTCCGCCGCTCTGCTGTATTGGGATTGGAAAAAGTATTTGAAACGTTTCTCTAATGTGTTCGAGTGTGTATAGTTTTTTTTACAGAACTGCACAGCGTCAATCAGTCTATGGACACATGGGCCGTACTCTGTATGTTCGGCTTGACCGCCGGAGGACTGGTCACAACTCTACTTATGGTACCTCTTGCAGAACTTTTCGTCCAGTTTTCACAAAAATTTCTTTTTATTCGTTGCAAATTGAATGGTTGCCACACATTTCAGTTTTACGGGCTGAAGACCGAGCAGGCGAAGTTGCTGTCTCCTAAGTTGGCTTTCATTCAGGTAAGCAACTATTGCTTTGAAATGTAGATAGCCCAGGAGGTGGGTCAGTTACAGGAGGGCTTGTATCGTGCTTACGTGTAGTAAAAGCAGTGTTCCCCCATAGTAATCACATCTCTCAACCCTCGAGGCTGGAAGCTAAGTAAACATGATAGAAGCACAAACATGAGAGTCGGTTGATCCCTAATAGCTCTACAAAGCATAGGCAGAAGAAGTGCCCGAAGGCTCGTGGTGGGCGTCTCGGAACTAGGGGCGCCAAAATCCAGAAATATCTTGGGTAAAAATAATTAATTAATTCTATTCTACTTGCTATTAATTAGCTGCACAGGTTAGATTGTCATGACTCATCTTTTGATTCCCTGTGCCATCGGAATCTCCGATGTGCGGAATGTAGCCACGCATCCACACACACCACACATGTGTACACTCAATAAGTATCATAACTATCATATCAATCACCTAACTAGTTACCAATTGGCCACAAACTCACTTCCATTAGGAATGAACATGACTTCTCGTAATTTTCTGTTTTTAACTGGTCTACTAGTTAAAAACAGGGGGGGGGGGGGGGTGGGGGTCGAATAAGGTCAGGCCAGCGTGCTCAGCGGGTGAGCCTCCTCTATGAAAAAGCAAGTGTATCTCAACTTATCCTCACCTCTTCTCGTGCAGCACCGTGCGCGAAGGCGCTACATTCTGCGCTTCTAACAAATATCCACCAACTTTTCGTAGTCAGTGCATTCGTTATTATTATTAGGGCACCCAAAACTTTATTGATGGCGTAGATAGTCAAGCACAAGATCGTTCTGCTAGCATTGGCAACCAACTTATAGAAGAAAACGAACTCGTCCGCCAAAAACGCGTCAACTTCGTAAGTTTCGTGAGGCCTGCTTACCAGCTGCGCCATCGCTTCCTATCGTCACGAAAAGTTCAACCTGCTTACTCTTTCGCCGGCGTCGAGATACACGAAGGAAGTGGCTCCGTCTGTTTGTTTCAAGAATTGCTTCACAGATTCGAAATGCAAATCTGACGAAGGAAGGGTCCCAAGTCTCGTATAGGTGTCATTTCAGAGTGGCCATTCGGATAAAGAGTCGTACTGCCAGAAGTGTTTTTGAAGTGAATCTCAAATCTACTTGGGTCTGTAAAAGATTTTGGGGATAGTGTTATGAAGGTGAACGGTATACATTACATTTTGGGTGGCCTTTGCAAACCAGAATCTTATATTGTCAGCATTCCTGCACCAAAGGTCCTTCCCTCAGTAATCAAGAAAGCGGCCTTGGCCATGGAAAAGGACTAACCGATTTCTACTTTTTTCAGCTCGAGATTACCATTCTGATGGTGCTGGCTGCTGTCGCTGTTGTAGCAATGTCTTTCGGTATTTCGCTCACTCACCAGCTGTTTAGTGTGTTCGTAAAGTGAGTTTATTTCAGCTAATCTCCACCTAGGGCTGTTGTACCACGGTGTATAAGCGGTTCAAAATCTACAAACATCTTGGTGCTACAGTCCAAGTGAATTTGTTATTCTATTGTAGTCGATCATTATTATCATCAGTCTATCAAGGCGCTATCTGATTCTCTAGTCTTTCTGAACATAAATTCGAATTTCTCAATTATGCTTACACACATTTTCTGACCAAGGTAGAAGTTATTTGGCGCTGTTCGGTAGACGCAAAATCACGCTTAGTCAGCTTCGAGAAGCTTCAAAAAAGAAGCGAAGTAAGAGGTCGGACGAGAATGTTGCGAAGTTGAGTTGCATGGCTATTCTGACGGCTGTCCAGATGTGTGCGTGTTTGTGTGTGAGTGGCCGCATTCATACTAGGTGCAGTACACTGCAGTTGAGTGCCGTATACTGCAGTAGACTGCAGTATACGGCAGTCGAGTGCAGCACACTGCAGTACACTGCACCAGTCTACGAAATCAATCGATCGACAGCTCCCATTGATGACTCATCCTACAGGGTGACTGTTCAAGATAATTAAGCTCCTTTTTCTCTTCTCTCGTAGCAGATTTTGTTGTGATTTTCATTTTGTATCACGTCCCGTATAGATGACCGGTCTTCCGTGCGCGTGATGTTCGCAAGGACTCATTATTTTTCCATTTATTTTTTTATCCCTCTTATCTCGGCATTTTGTTGTGGGAATTTTTCTATTTTATTTTTTCTAATTCCATTCAAATTTTTCATTTCCATTTTCCTGCTCTATATTTTAGTTAGTACTGGTGTGTTACGCTTGCATTTTTTTCTTACTATTCTATAGTATACTATTCACACTTCTATAATCAAAATCACTTATTTCGGAATCAAAACATGTCATACTAGCTAGAATATAAAGCAGGAAAAAATAGAAGTAAAAAATAGTATAGAAAAAATAAATTAGGAAAATTCCCACAGCAAAATGTTGAGATGAGAGGGATAAAAAAAATGGAAAAATAATGAGTCCCTGCGAACATCACGCGCACGGAAGAGCGGTCATCTATACGGGACGTGATACAAAATGAAACTCACAACAAAATCTGCTACGAGAGAAGAGAAAAAGGAGCTTAATTATCTTGAACAGTCGTCCTGTAGGATGAGTCATCAATGGGAGCTGTCGATCGATAGATTTCGTAGACTGGTGCAGTGCACTGCAGTCGACTGCAGTACACTGCACCGAGACTGCAGTGTACCGCACCTAGTATGAATGCGGCCAGTGTGTTATTGCATACAGCTAGCTGCAGTTGACTACGTGCGTGCAACGTGTACGTCCCGGTGCGAGATGTGCAACCTCCATGTCCTCTGCAACGCAGTGAGGACTCGTCCGCCTTCGGGTGTGTACGTCCGTTGAGCCGGTTTCGACGTCTTATTACTCCCCATCTAGCCCGTTATTTATTCGACCCGGAAGCGTCCAACGTGTTATCCTTGGAGGCCATAGATTCATCTTATCAGAAATCACTTCTTTCGTGAACTGTGCGTTTGAATCAACTAGGCTGCTGTAATTATATCTGAAATTGATAATTTCACTACGTGAAAAGGAAAACTCCATAGCTGCATAACAATCGCCTTTCATTTGTTTCTGATTCTTTTCCTGAACCGAAATATTTTTGCTACTCCCTCCAGCAAATGCGGAACTTGTTTTCTAGTTCATGAAAGGAGAGAAGGGTTAACTTTTTGGCAGTAGTCAATCCCTTTTTTGGGGTGCACCCTCGCAATTGGCTTATAGTCCAAATCGCAACGAAGCTTTGAATGCGTTTTATGCGCCTGCCCTGCGACCTACATATGTTGGCTATCTAATGCACAGGTCAGTGCTTTTATTCTCCAAGGCGAGTCCGGTCACGATCAACCAACCCAGGAGGGATGAAAGCTTGGTTGGTCTGGGTGACAGTTGAACTGGGCTTCGATCTCTGGACCTTGCATGTGTGATTGTGCATCACTTGCCACCACACCATCTCCATAGTACTTCAGCCCTGACATCTCTGATCATTGATTCTGGGTGTTTCAGGGTACCGGAAATGGAACGCGATTTTGGACCTATTTGGCCATTCAACATTAGCGTTATCTCATTTTTTGCAGCGGCTCTCTGTGTTTGGTGAGTCATGTTGTGTTTCAATGTATTTCTTTATTAATGCTCTGCGATCGTATCCACTATGGCGAATCATGTTTGTGTAACGAGGCGTGGAAAAGGAAAAAATCTTTTTTTCATCCTAAATACACTGTCTCATGAACTGCGCAAAAGAGGGTATGATGCTCACTGAAGTTACTGCATACTGTGAATCGTCGACATGAGCTCGGTCAATCAAAGTATATTCTGCTGGATTACCGGCATCTAACATCTACTAAGAAGCAGGAACTCTGATTCGTTGGGAAGCCTCTCTCGACAAGAGGAAGATGGTCCTACTCACGAGTGGGAAACACTACCATATTTGCACTCACCGTTAGAGAAAGCTCCACTGGTAGGCTTATCACTTTTCCCGAGTAGTCCTTTGGCTATTGTAAATCCAAGGCCGTTGAGTAGTCAGAAAGTCTGCCACCACCTCTCAAGTTTGGCGATAAGATTTTCTGAGAATGACTGGCCTCATCTTATATGCTGCTACGCGGGCTATTGCCGGTTTTTAGCCCAGTCACAGGAAAATACCATAACTCGGTGGAATGGCTATTGCCGTGCAAGAACATGCTTCTTTCTTATTCGGATAGTAAAATTTGTTTTTTCCAAGAAGTGTGCAGACGTGCAGTGTGCAGTGTGCGCACCATTTTACCTATATTCACTATTCGGGTATCACTGCCTCAGATCTGATAACCTCTTGCATGATGAAGAGATTTCGGAGGTCAATCGGCTTCACATGACGATCATCTATGAGAAGTTACTTCCTTAGTCAAAAGCTAATGCACATATACAAGCTAAGGCCTCCAAATGTACAGAACGAAATGATGCCTCAGGGCGAAAGTCATTGATAGATTTACTGCTACCACTTCCTACAAAATCCCATCGATATGGCGTTCGGAAAACTCTGGGCAAGACCTGTTGTATATTGCATTACCATATTCAAGACCTTTGTCAACGAGACGTCCTACAGACCACAGCCAAGACTTGCTGATTATGTCAGAATGACCCGAGTGTTGGGTACTACTCTCGCGGTAGGAGCCACCAAAAGGAACAACGACAGCAAATGAAGCTTTCTGTGTTCCCGATGGAAATGCGGTGAAACCATTACCCATGAACCACAACGGAAATCTACTCTGACTGACTACAGAGGGTGACTGTTGCGTTTTCCTGAGCTTCTCAAAACAGGAAATTCCTTGTTACGAGACGAAATTCCTTTTCTTCTCAGAGGCAGAAATGATAGCACAGAAAGTACGACCACCACGCGACAGAGAGTGAAACATCGTACACAATATTTTTTAAAACTAATGCTTTTCAAAAAACCTCAAAATTCTAGTATAGCTGGATGCTAGCTACCCAGAAGCATGTGCGCTACGAACTTTGCGTCAATTAGGTACTACTGGAGTCTGAGCAGCCAATTCCTTTGATACATAGTCTTCAAAAAAGTCTGAGGGCGTAAAGAGTGCGTATGTTGCCAATACAATAGTGCGGCACTTGCCACTACACCACCTGGTATGAAGGTACATGCTCCAGGACTTTCTGACTGGTCCAAAGCTTTGACGAAGGCATTAATGAGCGCCTAGCACATTACCCTTGTAAATGCCATTTTTGAGAAACTTCCATTTCCGTTATTCTCTCCATATTTTAGTAATACTTAAAATTTTGTTTTGAAAAACCAATATTGCTACTTACTCATGCTAATCAAGGATACGAGTACTTGTAAGCGGTGCAGCGGAATTCATTCTTGACAAGCAATTCTTCACGGATGCGCCTTCAATCGAAATGGAGAAAACCTTGCCACGCCCAGAATAAATATATTGACATTTGTACGAAATAATTCCTCTGTAAAAAAATAAATGAACAGTTTTGCAGACTGGAAACGCTTTATTTATTAAGAAAACTGTTGAGAATTTAATGTGCAATTGTTTTCGGACAATTACCCGATTATTTTCAAGTAAATGATTTTGCGAACAATCAAATAACAATTCGATTTCGAAGAAAAGAAGAACTAGATTAATTGGATTCAAGAAAAAAGAACTAGTTGTGTTCGGATAATTACAGTGGCTGAGAAAATGGAGGTGTTAGCAATAACTTCTTGTACCGTACTCATGCGTTTACGGTGATGGTCAGACCAATGGCACATTGACACATTAGATGCGAAACACAACAAGGAATATCTCATATATCGAGGTAAATGGTAGATAAACACAACCTTTACTCAACACTTCGACTGTGTTATAAGACTGCCTTAAACAGAAATGTTCAACACTCAACAAAAACAACAACAACGAGAAAAATTGCAAAACATCTAGGGCTGCGGTCACCTACGCTGAGCTGGGCTGACAGAGGATCTTCATCAAAATAGAGATCAAATTTCGAACGAGAGGTTCAGATCCTTTTATGCTTGACGTCGCGACTTTCCGCCGTGGCAGGTGGAGGCCTCTTACGTGAGCGACTCCGAGACGCAAGCGGTTCCCTGAAAGCGAAAATCCTGAATCTGATCGTATAGCCTTTCCACTAGCATTGCTCCTTCAAATAGACTTTTTCCTCGTCAGCGCAAAAACTACACAAAAAATATAGCTAGAAATATATGGCTATTCTGATAAGATACGGCGCAATCTGGCAAGGTCGACTATTGTTTTCACATCGTTACAACATACAATATTTACGGCGTCCCTGAACCTTATAGTCGCATCATTAGCAAAATCTGATGTAATATTCCGAAATATGTAGTAATTCTGCATCACACTATCTTTGAAGATTATTAAAAAACATCTCACATTATATAAATCTTCCCAAGCACTCCTATACTCACTCAAACCGGTGAACCGGTGGATCGAAAAGAGTATAACCATACGTAAATGCAGACCGTTCAAAGCAATGAGCTTTTATATGGAAGAGAAATATTTGGAAATAAACACGGAAGTATATTGTATGAATCATGGTCTCCACTGATATACAAGGGCAAAACGCACCGAACTTCCAACTCTCTTCGCAGCAGCTTCAGCACTGCCTTTTCTTTGCCTTTATTGGCATCGATTATCTTTGACACCTCGGTACCCATTCGTGTTCCAACTGTCTTCTGACGCTTTACCAAAACGCTGCAAACACAGTATTAATTATGAGTACCGAAAGTATGCTATAAATGAAGAGCCGGACGGTACCTCGATGCTGCTTTAATTCTTTTGTATACTTCACGAGTTCCTTCAACTAATTCCACTATTGGACAACGGTACAGCTTGGCTACAGCCGCACTTCTACCGTACATAACTGGGATTTTCATCACGTCTTTTTCATCTTTTGCAGCTGAAACGTATAAATAGTCTCACGTTTTTATTTAAACAAAAGATCCTAATGAGCACCTTCATCCTGCACCGCACAATCACTGAGGGATTCGAAGAACTTGTCCAAAATCTTAACTAGACACTTGGATGAGGCATCCTGCTCCTTCATTTCGTCGATTTTGATTATTATCGATGCCAACGGGTGTTCGGATGAAGAATAATCGAGAACTTTGCGCAAAATTTCTACCTAAAAAGACAGGTACTACCATTCAACACTTAGCTTCAGCCGAACTTTCTGTGAAATATTGCCAACGGACCTTAATAATAGATGCTCATAGACTACGATTAGAGCAAAAAAGAAGAAAGAAAAGAGAAAAAATTGCACCTGTTCGCCAAAAAGTGAATCAAGGGTGGAAGCCAATGTCAGAAGGCAAGCTGTCACATCTGCCGATCCAAATAGCTTATCCATTCTATCGAGTAATGGACGAACACCAACACGTCGAATACATTCGCGAATCTGGTTTGTTGAACTTTTGAAAGAACGAAAAGAATGACGGTATAAACGTTGACCAATCTCTTGACAACACTTAGTGCACTCCCACGACTACATTAGGGATCGTAGGAGATTTGGAGGTATACCCGCTCCACATATAACATATATGGGAAGGGAACACCTATACATGTCAATCCTACTATATATAACGCGCTAAGTGTGTCTGTTGGTTTGTCTGTGTGTGTGTGTGTGTGTGTGTGTGTGTGGTGTGTGTGTGTGTGTGTGTGTGTGTGTGTGTGTGTGTGTGTGTGTGTGTGTGTGTGTGTGTGTGTGTGTGTGTGTGTGTGTGTGTGTGTGTGTGTGTGTGTGTGTGTGTGTGTGTGTGTGTGTGTGTGTGTGTGTGTGTGTGTGTGGTGTGTGTGTGTGTGTGTGTGTGTGTGTGTGTGTGTGTGTGTGTGTGTGTGTGTGTGTGTGTGTGTGTGTGTGGTGTGTGTGTGTGTGTGTGTGTGTGTGTGTGTGTGTGTGTGTGTGTGTGTGTGTGTGTGTGTGTGTGTGTGTGTGTGTGTGTGTGTGTGTGTGTGTGTGTGTGTGTGTGTGTGTGTGTGTGTGTGTGTGTGTGTGTGTGTGTGTGTGTGTGTGTGTGTGTGTGTGTGTGTGTGTGGTGTGTGTGTGTGTGTGTGTGTGTGTGTGTGTGTGTGTGTGTGTGTGTGTGTGTGTGTGTGTGTGTGTGTGTGTGTGTGTGTGTGTGTGTGTGTGTGTGTGTGTGTGTGTGTGTGTGTGTGTGTGTGTGTGTGTGTGTGTGTGTGTGTGTGTGTGTGTGTGTGTGTGTGTGTGTGTGTGTGTGTGTGTGTGTGTGTGTGTGTGTGTGTGTGTGTGTGTGTGTGTGTGTGTGTGTGTGTGTGTGTGTGTGTGTGTGTGTGTGTGTGTGTGTGTGTGTGTGTGTGTGTGTGTGTGTGTGTGTGTGTGTGTGTGTGTGTGTGTGTGTGTGTGTGTGTGTGTGTTGTGTGTGTGTGTGTGTGTGTGTGTGTGTGTGTGTGTGTGTGTGTGTGTGTGTGTGTGTGTGTGTGTGTGTGTGTGTGTGTGTGTGTGTGTGTGTGTGTGTGGTGTGTGTGTGTGTGTGTGTGTGTGTGTGTGTGTGTGTGTGTGGTGTGTGTGTGTGTGTGTGTGTGTGTGTGTGTGTGTGTGTGTGTGTGTGTGTGTGTGTGGTGTGTGTGTGTGTGTGTGTGTGTGTGTGTGTGTGTGTGTGTGTGTGTGTGTGTGTGTGTGTGTGTGTGTGTGTGTGTGTGTGTGTGTGTGTGTGTGTGTGTGTGTGTGTGTGTGTGTGTTTGACCGGAAATTCATAACTCCGGTTCCCGTCGACCTAGAGAGTTCAAATTTGGTAGGTGTAAGGGGGGCAGGATGGGAACACTAATGGTGGGTGGTGGAGCCGGACTCCGCCCACAGGGGGCGGGGCGTGCGCGATAGAAATTTTGGGCCGCAAATTCATAACTCCGGTTCCCGTCGACCTACAGAGTTCAAATTTGGTAGGTGTAAGGGGGGCAGGATGGGAACACTAATGGTGGGTGGTGGGGCCGGACTCCGCCTACAAGGGGCGGAGTTTGTGTGAAAAACTTAAACTTGGACCTAGAGCGTTCAAATTTGGTAGGAATACAGACGGCAGGGTGGAAACACTTATGGTGGGTGGCAGGACCGGACTCCGCCCACGAGGGGCGGGGTTTGTGTGAAAAACTTAACTTGGACTTAGAGGGTCCAAATTTGGTAGGAGTACAGGCGGCAGGGTGGAAACACTTATGGGGGGTGGCAGGACCGGGCTCCGCCCACAAGGGGCGGGGTTTGTGTGAAAACTTAAACTTGGACCTAGAGCGTTCAAATTTGGTAGGAATACAGACGGCAGGGTGGAAACACTTATGGTGGGTGGCAGGACCGGACGCCGCCCACAAGGGGCGGGGTTTGTGTGAAAAACTCGAACTTGGACCTATAGCGTTCAAATTTGGTAGGAATACAGGCGGCAGGGCGGAAACACTTATGGTGGGTGGCGGGACCGGGCTCCGCCCACAAGGGGCGGGGTTTGTGTGAAAAACTTGAACTTGGACCTAGAGCGTTCAAATTTGGTAGGAATACAGGCGGCTGGGTGGAAACACTCATGGTGGGTGGCAGGACCGGACTCCGCCCACAAGGGGCGGGGTTTAACTTGGACCTAGAGCGTTCAAATTTGGTAGGAATACAGGCGGCAGGGTGGAAACACTGATGATAGGTTGCAAGACGAAACTCCGCCCCAAAGGACTGGGCGTGAATAAATACTGTTGGTTCGGACCCAGACCGTTGAAGCTTGAAGGCACAAGGAGTAGGCTGGGAACATTGATGGTAGCTAACATAGTAGACTCAGCCGCGATGAAGTCTGAATACTTATTCTCTAAATAAGTTTTGTGATATAATGCGATGTTTTATTCGGACACAGCGAAGATGGCTTACAGAAAAAATCGCGCACAGTTTGAAGCTAATACTGAGGGTGTACAGCTTTCAAAGAAAAAGTAGAATCCGAAGTGTTATTTGCGCATAGCAAATTTCTCAGAGGAAGGAGGAGCGCCCGGCGTAGCCGGGCGAACCCATTAGAAGGAGGGAAGCCCGGCGTTAGCTGGGCGGCCCGACTGGTATCTATATACTACTGGAATGAACGGAACGAAAGCATCAAATAGTGTCCCTGTGCATCCTTATAATAAGCATATCATGAAACTTTCTTTCCCTCATTTTTAAGATGTCATACTTCTTTTAGAGTCAGAATCAGCTCCTCACCAGGCTTTTCAAAATTACAGAATTTTTCCATAACTAATGAACAGATTTTCGGATACTTACTTGGATACTTGGACGCTCGTTGTCGGCTGATACTCTCAGCGGCGAGCACACGCTTCCATCCATTTTTGACGATCTTGAGCGGTTTGGGACCAGTGCTGACCATCGTTTCCCCGAAGTTTCTTCAGTGAATCACTCCATCTCGTTGCAGGACGGCCAAGTGTGCGTTTAATCTCACGTGGGTACCAGAACGTGACGCGAGTGGTCCACCTATCGTCCGTGCGTCTAACCACGTGCCCTGCCCATCGTTTCTTTGCGTTCCACGCGTACATTTCGGCGTCACGGATGCCGGACATTAAGCGCATGTCTGCGCTGCGGAGGTTGAGACTTCTCTGCTTTGCGCGGTTGATCTTCAGCAACGTCCGCTCTAGAGCTCTTTGTGCGCGAACCAACATTAGCGTTGACGTCTTGTTCTCCGCCCACGTCTCGGATGCGTAACAGAGTGCTGGCAATACCGTAGAGTCGAAAAGGTCGGCTCGTAATTTCTTGTCCGATACGAGATGAGCTGCTTCTTTTATGTTTCCGATTGCCGCCCACGCGCATCTTCTGCGCCTCATAATCTCTGCACGCAGGTCGTTGTCCATGGAAATGAGACGACCGAGGTACACATAGGAGTCGGTGAACGGTAACGAGGTGCCTTCTAGTGTGATCGGTGACGCATCCGCCCATTCGTTTCGCATGACCATTGTCTTGCTTCTGTTCATCGTAAGGCCGATGGCCTTGCTGACGTCGTCCAACTCCTCTACCATCTGCTGCAGTTCCTCTCGGTTTTAGCTGATGAGGACGATATCGTCTGCGAAGCGCAGGTTGGACAGTTTCCTGCCGTCGATGTTGATGCCTTTATCGTCCCAGTCCAGTTGCAGCATCGCGTGGTTCAGTGCGGTGGTGAACAGTTTAGGAGATATCGTGTCACCCTGCCTGACTCCTTTTTCAATCGGCACGCGAAGCTCTCGTTGGAACATGCGGATGGTGGTAAACGTGTCTGTATTACACTGTTCCAGCAGGTTGATGTAGCATGGATCGACTCCTGCATGGTGCAATGCGTTCCAAACAGAGTTGTGCTCCACACTGTCGAATGCCTTCGCATAGTCGATAAAGCAGAGAAGGAGTGGTTGTTTGTATTCCCTGGTCCGCTCTATCAGCTGCGTGATAGTGTGGATGTGGTCCATGCAACAGAAGCCTTTGCGAAAACCGGCTTGTTCGACTGGTTGGTACTCGTCCAGTTGCCTCTCGAGTCTGTTTAGTATGATCTTAGTAAACAGCTTGTACGGCTGCGAGAGAAGCGCAATTGGACGGTAGTTTTTCATTTGATCGCGCTCTCCTTTCTTGAACAGAAGAACCGTGTTTGACTTCTTCCACTGGTCCGGAATCCTCTGAGCGTCCAGGTACTTGTTGAAGCGCTTGGTGAGCTGCTTGATGATGGTTTGGGACGCCGATTTCAAGAAGTCCGCTGAGGCGCCTTTCTCGGTTTCATCTGACGTATGGCGCGTTCTACCTCCCATTCTTCTATCCTCGGAGCCTTCTCTTGCGTTGGCGTAGGAATACGGGAAACCGATACCGTCGACCGAAAGAGGTTCGTGTAGTAGCCGACGGCAATCTCCTCGATCTTCGTTCTCGATGTCTGCGGTCTGCCCATCTCGTCCCTCATAACTGCGATGATCGAGCGAGAGTCGGTAAGGTCCTTACGACATCGCTTGAGGCTCGATCTCGTCTCTGCTGCTTCCTTCAGTCGGGTGACTTTGTATCGCTGTATCGACTCTCTCACAGCGATGCGGCACGCTTTACTGATCGTAGCACGTTCCAGAAGTGAAGATGCAGAATTACGGTAAACGGCAGCCCGCTGTTGGAGGAGGGTGCGAGCAATTCCATCGATCCTGCTCCTCGAGTTGACCCTTGCTGAAATAGCCGATGCCGTTGCGCAGTGTAGCAGTCCTTTTACAAGCAGGTCGTAATCGTGTGTCAAGTCCTGTGCCTCCTGCCACGTGTACTGAACAGCTGCCACCTCCATGGCGCTAGTGTCATACCGCGGTAGTCGTATAGGAGGAGGCCGGAAACAATCACGTCGTCGAAGTTTTGCTCGTAGACGGATTTTGGCTCTGACGAGCCTATGGTCGCTTCCGGTGCGGAACGCCTCTACCACACTGACGTCCAGCAGGCTCCACCTTCTGTTGGTGAGAACGTGGTCGATTTCGCTGTGAGTCTCTGCATTAGGGCTCTCCCATGTCCAAAGTCGACCCTCGTTTTTCACGAAGAAGCTGTTTCCGTGAAATAGACTGCACGCCTCTAAAAGGTCCATCAATCGCTCTCCGTTTTCGTTCGTTTCTCCAATTCCATGTGGTCCAGTGCGTGCAGTTGCCGGTCTCTCTTCGTGGATGACTGCGTTGAAGTCCCCAACAACGTACTTGTAGTATGATCTCTCGTTTTTTAAAACCTCCTCCAGTTCCTTATAAAAGGCGTCCTTTTCTCCGTCGGTTGCTGTTGACGTTGGCGCATAGCAGTTAACAATGCTGACTGTTGTGCGCCTTTCGATGCGTAGGCGGAGAATGGCCAGTCGCGGGCCGAGAACCTCGGTTGAGTCGACCAGATGTTCGATCCGACGATGGACCAAGAATCCGACGCCTCCGACGTTTTTCCCGTCGACCTTCGCTCCTAGAACGAAGAGGTGCCCGTCGTTGGTCTTCTTGATGGCCGTTTCCTTGGTTTTCGTCTCCTGAAGAGCAATGACGTCGAAGCGAAGTCTCCGGCTGGTCTCGCTCAAGATAGTTTGGTCCGCCTTCGAGGCAATGGTACGGCAGTTATAGGTGCAAATTCGTAAGCAGTCTCCATGCCTCGAAGGCTTTTCGTCCTGTGCACTCCAAATCCTGCGGCGGTTTTTGTCTACAGGTCCCTTCAGGTCGCCGTTTGCTCCAGTGCACTTGGAGCTCGTGCTTCCATCTGCGCCGCTCCGGACCCTCATTGTGCGTGTCGGAGCTGTTGTACCGTCCTCGGGTAGCTAGCCCATTTTGAGGCGATTTTCGGATAACATATAATAATCTTAACAACTACGTAGATGTGACATCTTCTGTACCCACACCCCGAACACTAAACTGTATGCAATTGCCTGCTGTAAAAATAAACTTTGCAACCCTTCTCATATGCATCAATTCAAATATCGTATTAACGAGAAAGTCGCATACCACTTGAATGAATGGCCCGTTCTGCTCTTCTAAGGCGGCAGACGTTGCTTTGGACAGTATTTCTAGTGCTCGTCTGACCGCAGCAATCTTTTGATCAGGACTGTTCACGAAAACACAAAGCGAAGACACAATCGCCTCCAAAGTACTTGTCGCATCTGAACCGTTTTCAGTAGTATTTCCTAAAATTGGTGTGACAGAAAAAAGGCAACTCACGACGATCGTTATCAGTTTCTTCAACCAATTCCAAGGCAGTTACCAAGTCATCGGTATCATCTAGAATCCATATATAAAGGAATGAACAACGTCTGGTGTTAACTGTAACACACCTTCAATAATCTCTACGGATGCAGGGCGGCTCACTTTCCCTTGTTCTTCCTCTTTTTTCAAAGATTCCACAGGAAGTCCTGTTAAGGCTGAGCTCTCATTCGAGTCAGCCAAGGGGCATTCTTCACAATCAGAGAACTCCACGTCAAATTCACTGCTCCATAACGAGGGGCAGTACAAGTCAGAAATCAGATCCTGAGCAGAAACAATGGATTGAATTTCGAAAAAACCTTCACTAATAAAGCTAATGTACAGACCAGAACTGCATTCTGAAATCGTGATTGCCGCTCACTTTCGAATGTAGGCTTCTCGAACTGAACCAATATAGGAAACAAAAGCCTAGCGCGACTCGGATAATGGCTGCAAACGGAAATGCACTTTAAGAACATCTGGTAATTAGAAAGGCAAAGGCCAATCGTTTTGATCTTGTTTTTTTTTCTTTTCAATCCTTCGAAGGAGCTTGGGCGCAACGCGACCACGTCGAAAGGTCCCGTCTGCCTCCCTCTCCCCCCTAGCACTACCTCGGCTGGCACGCCGGCACGCCGGGCGGCCGGCGGACGATGAAAGCAGCCATATGTGATATGTAACGCGCTAAATGTCTGTTGGTTTCTCTGTGTGTGTGAGTGTGGGTATATCGGTGTGTGTGAACGGAAATCCATAACTCCCGTTGCAAAAATTGTGAATTGGACGTGGAGCGTCCAAATTTGATAAGAGTACAGGTGACCGTATGGGAATGTTGACGATAGGTGGCACGGCTGGCACGATTATTGCCACCCATAAGGACACACCAGTGATCCGAGATGATATATGAACACCTACTTGTACCCCAAAATTTTGTCAGAAGTAAAATCTTTAGTGCATCCTACATATTGCTCCCCGTAACAACCCAATAGCAAGAATACGCCGTATTCAGAATTCGCGCTTATGTCTCTCCCACAGGCGCGTTCCTTTAGCGATGTGTAACAATTTTACACTACTGATGCTTGGCAACAGTAAAACTGAAGTAAAGAATGGAGTTGGAACTTTGCGATCATTAACGTTGAACCCTATCAACAGAATGAGAATTGTCTGACGCGCTGCATTCCAACGTCACCACAAAAAAAAGTCAGGCGATCGGATAAGAGAAAAGTCGACCTTAGAGAGCCGTTATTGCAAACTTTGTAAGGCAATAAAAAACAGACAGAGGTCCCATTTTTGATGCCTGATCAGAGCTTGAGCTTTGACAAGTTCTCTAGGGCCGACTTTTCTCTTATCCCTTTGACGAAGGACCACATGTGGATATACGAAAGAGCTTGAACTGGTGCAATAATAACAACCCTATATCAATGAATATTAAGCTAAATTTTGTGCTTAGAACTCCAACGGGTCGGACAATAAGCTATTACAATACAGGGCTAAGCTCTAATTTTACTTATGAAAATTTCTGCACAATTTCATTTTGCTGAAAGCGAAATGTAGCTGAAAATATATAAACTCCTTTACCTCAAAAACTCGTACAGAACCACGCGGAACCGTTCAGCTTTGCATAAATATACAAGTGATTCCAACAGCCGAACCATTCGGGTTGATGCCGGCCGATTTTCCTATATAACGCTTTGGACATCTCACTAGCCATGAAACATAAACAAAAATAACACCTCATTTTCCACTAACGAATCGCCATTTACAGACCCGGTAGGCGTCGTCACGGAGTTCTCTTTTTTCTTCACAGCGGTATGTCTCAGGTTGAAAGATGCAATGATGTAATTCATCAAATTTCTGAAATGAGGAATGTTCAGGTAAATAGTTAACAGAAAAAGAACGCAAGGTAGCAGAAATATGTCAAATGATATGATTAGGTAAAATACGAGAAGACAACAACGAACTCTGCAAGAAGTCGAGCCAGACGCCTATCAAGGCGAGACATTCGATCGACAAACTTCAAAGCCAACTCAGAAATATATGGAGAAGACGAAAGAAGAACCTTGAAGAAGTAATCATTTGAAACTTCTCCTGTTCATGCAAAAAAGAACTGGTTTATAGGAGAATTGAATTAATAAAAGAAGCTATCCTTCACGTAAGTAATCACTGCAACAATCAAAATTGGTAGAATTGAGTATGCAAACGAAAATGTAGAAATATGCAAATGTGCTTAACGGACCTCAGCAAAGTCACTTCTACTCTCACAAGAAGAGAATGCACGAACAAATCTGTTTACACGCTGACGATGCCCAACGACTACATCTTTCCACGATGGCTAGAAATCGTGAATGAGAGAAGACCGTTACAATATTTTCATCACATACCAATTCGGTCTTTGCAATCACTAATGGAGGTGCCCAAGGAGCTAGACATATAAGCAAACTGAGGGCAGCGGCGTAAAGATGAGGACGAGAACAACTCCGAGACAGTATGTGGCGTATTACTTCCGCCAACGATTTCTGTAGAAAAAATATAATCATGAAGTAATAATCAACTGAAAAAAGGCACAGACAGATTGCTCTTGACATTACACTCGTTACACTGTGAAGAAAAATCTTTACCAGAGAATATAAAATGGTGTAAGTTGAAGGAAAGCTACAAGCCTCATGAAGTAGAGCAGGAGTGAGAACATCTAGAACAGCTAGCCGGATTTTGCGGCATTCAGGAGTGAACCTCTGCCCATTCATTCCGCCTGCTGAGCTCCACATTAGGAAAAGTGCGTCCATCATCACTTCATTGAGTGTTCGAAACTAGAATTTCATTGTTGACTGACAACACAGAAGAAAGCTGCGAACGCTGGGCTGATTCCAAGATGTTAATACACCCCTCTTTGACAACTCTGCACCCTCTTGCCAGAAAAATCATTCTTATTGCGTCTAGAGTTCAGAGTCAGAACTATAACAGTATTCGTGGTGCAAAATAATCAAATACAGGATGCAAATAACTTGCTATCTTGTCTGGCTGCTTTCAGAGTCCGCCGGCCAGCCCGCGAGCGCGCGCGTGCCGGCCGGCGGACCTTGAAAAGCAGCCCCCAGGTGTGCTCTACAGAGGCCAAACTGTAACTGTACCATTTTCTATGATGATCCACTTCGAGTATACAGGGTGACCCACATGAAGTGTGACGGGTCATAAAAAAAATCAACTTATGGGCCTCTAGGCTGGAGGAAGCGATGATCGCTTAGGCGGAAAGGAACGCGATGAACGTCAGGTGAACATTTCACAGGATTGGGCACCAGCCCACAGCGGCAAGAAGATGCTGCAATGTTGTGAAACCACGTTTCCGGGTTTTTGGGGCAAAGCAGTTTTGACCTTCAAATTCCCCGATCTCAATCCCTTGGATTTTGGTGTATGGTCGATTCTGGAGCAAAAAGCCTGCGCTTTCAAACACAGGTCCTAGGAACCTCTGAAAGAAAGTTCTGTCGTAGAAGCGTGGGATGAAAGTGATTGCGCGCATTCTTGAAAACATCCGAATGAGGTTGGTTGTCTGCATTAAAGCGAAAGATGGTTATTCTGAATGCGAGATGTGATGTGTTGTTTACAATTTTGTGATGATTGTGTGGGAGTAATAGTTTCCTATTTGGTTCGGTCTGTATATTTTTGATGCTAGCTTTCTGCGTCACACTTCATGTGGGTCACCCTGTACATGCTATACATCTATACATTTTATAAAATGATAATAGCAGTACTATTATATCTGTCTAGACTGGGAGACGGGCAGTAGGAACGGTTTCGTGTAATCGATCCGCCGCACGCGGCTTTCGCAGACCATTTCCCTCATTATAGGAGTTCTAGCGTTCTTCATGCAGCTCAATCGCTATGCAATTATTACTTATGGCATGGTTCTACTGTCAGTTCTTTTGTTCCTGAATTTCTCACTAGCTGCTAAATTCTGCTACATTCCTTCGCGCGCGGCATCTCTCGCCGCGATGCGACAGTTTAGGTCCTACTGTACAACACCCGTCCAAACCCATTACGCTTTCCGATGACAACGATGACAAGCCAATAGATAATTGTAAGACTGATATTTCTCTCCCAAAACTTCTGGCTGTGACAGACTGTACTCCTGTTTTTCTCTAACACAAATTGTTTTGACAGTTAAAACTGAAGTGAACTCCAAGGGCGAAACATATGTATGTGCTTCAAGAAAAATCACAAGCAATGAAAAGGAAATCCAAAGAGAATATACATTGATAAAAAATCCCAGAACACTACGACGTACCTTGGCTGAGCTTCCATCAAGGTTATTACAAGTTTTCATATAAGAGGCGAATATGCGCAGCACGGGAAACGCAAATACGTGGAAACTTTTTGAGGCTGCACTTGATGCTGGTTCACCCATCTGCCACATTGCATGACGATTTTGAGCGAGTCCCTAAAACTATAACCTTTCAAATAGAGCAATCAAAGAAATAGCACTTGAAACGTACGAAGAGCCACTGAGCCAAAGAATCTAGCGAACCATCTTGTTCCATGGTGTGGAATAACTCCAAAAGAGATGATTTGCTAGCGTTCACCATCTAGAAAAGAGGTTCAAACTAAACTATGAACTTCTGCATCAACAAAGAAGCACAAAATGAGAGGAATACTGGCTTACCACGGTTTCCAATACGCGAACACTTGTACCGAGCACTGGTGTAATCTCATTTCGGCGCTCGAACGCAGTTTTCATCCTGTAATTGGGAATCAAATGGAAGTCTAGGGATGTGGTTTGGAATGGGACTTTTCAAAAGTTAGAGAAAGCACAAAAGGCCATTCAAGGCGAAAACTGAGAACATGTCAAATTCCGATGTTAAAACTCCTGTGATTATTAGAGCAGGAAAAGCGGAACAAAGGAGCTCACTGTTTAATGAGACAGCTAGTGACGTCCGATCCTGCAGCTCCCAAATTGTGCAGTAATGGCTCTGTGAACGGAGAAAGATAATCATTCAGCTTCTTGTGCATGCTATAATAGATTCAGTTCATAGAAACGAAAACTGAAATAGAGTATGCATAGTTCACAGTGAAAACACTTGCCTAGAAGTGATACCTCCCTTTGCTGATACAAGTCGAGAAAATGGCCTAGCGTTTCGAAGCCAAAAGTGTGGGTCATCAACCTCTGCGACTACAAGCGCCAAAAGATGAAGTGAAAGAATAAACGATGACGAAGAACGGAGACTACTATGGGCCTGCAAAACGATTGCTTTTACAAAGAACAAACAAAAATTCCAAACAACAACAACAACAACAACAACAAAAACAACAACAACAATAACAACAAAGAACAAATTTCAATTTAGCAAACCACTAGCACCAAATCTACATTTAATCGCTACTTTGGGTATTATTCAACATAGGACGCCCTGAACAGGCATCCTGAACGAAGATACGGGTTAAGTTTAAGGTATAGTATGTCTTGAAACCAAGGTTACCGAGAGAAATAAAAACTCTTGAATTACGTAGAGATCACAAAGCTTAACGTGATCTAAGTTTTTCACTTGGCATATATTCCAAAAAATTTCCTTTGGACGAAGTTACAAAGTTTAACTGAAGGGAAACTCACAGCGGCGTATTCAATGATATCCATTATATAGTAAACGTATTTTTGAGCTAGTGCCCAAAGAATTTCACGTTGTCCTCCTCCGTTGGTATCATTGCAAAGCTCACATAACGACATCAAAGCTGATAATCGGGTTTCGTCATCGATATTGTGACGTAAACTGTAATTAGGCCTGTATAACATAGGCCAGATGTAACGAATACACAAAACCCACGTTCCAGCACAGCTGCGAAGCTTGTCAAGTAGATGTAGCACATGAAGGCGGTAGACAATCTTCAAACGTATCTCAGTGGCGCTAGGAAATTTCTGGTCCATTTCACAAACACCCTCTTCGAAGTTTTCGAACGTGGTGTCTTCATTCTGTAAGGAAAAAGCTCCTACTAGTAGAAGTGCAACGATCAGAAATTACTAGGAAATCTCCGAGTTCAGAGTGCGAATGACCAGAAATCTTGAAAAGAAAAAGATATCACGAATAGGAAAACTTACTGTGCTTTCAGCTTGTGCAAGTAGTTTGAGTTCTGCAAGCAACGGAACCAGCTCCACATCATGAACGATAAAGAGCGTTCCGTAATATTTATCACTCAAGAGGAACTCAATAAAATGCAGAGCATTCGGAAATCTGTCAGCCACTCTTGACATAGCCAGCAGACGCGTGCAAATTCCGAGAAAACTGCTAAAACACCTTTTTACCGATTGCTGAATCGCAATGAACTAAGAAAACGATGAAACAACACCTATCATTAACACGTTCTGGAAACTTCGGAGGTAGCGACAGTTAAAGAAAAATCACCAAACTAAGTATGTTTGAACCAAGTTTACTATTTGAAACTCTATCAAAATTCAAACCTTGACTGCAGAAGGCCATAAACATCGAACACAGCGCAAACCTTTTCGTCATCGAATTCAGAGATATAATCTCGAAGAGCATTGAAACTGCAAAAATAAAAGCTCTTCAATAATTGACGAAGTTGTTTGAACGTTTGGGCGTGAAGTCAGCACCTGAGAATGAGTTCATCCCAATTCTGCGATAATTGCGCTACCGGTAAATCTCCGACACTGGATGCACGGTGCACCGCATCTAGCATATCTGTTGAGCAACTCTCCAATCGAGAAAGAGCAGAGTCAAAGCGTGACCACGACAATACGAGAGTCAATCGATGCATAAAGCTCTAAACACTCAGGTCAGTTATTCCATGTATTAAAAAGCAAAGAGTGACACAGGTTGATTACTTTGCCTATGAAAAAACGATGTCCAAGAGATAAGGCAACGAGTCTTGAATAAAGGGTTCGCTTTTGACTATCCAGATCTCCACAACGAAAATGATCATTCGAGATGCGCCAAAGCGCTGGCGATGATATCTGCATATTAACACAACATTAAAATGAAGCAGCCAAAAAGAATACGACCTCTTATAACTGAATCACACCACGTACCAAATGGAAAATAGAGAGAAGAGCTCTCGTTCGCAATTCAGAACCCTCAGACTCTTCTATGACATCTAGCAGAAGTTCCATGACTCCAGACTCCTTAAAAGAGATGAATAGCCATTTCAATTTCTATGGGAGAAACACAGGAGACGGCAAACTTACAACTACACATTTCCCTATGGCACTGCTTTTCGACGAATCGCATACCGCCTTCAAAATTCCGAAAGCAATATCGTGCATCTTTTTGGCCTACAAACACACAATTGTAAATAACCATAATTGATCAATATACGACAGTATCATCCAATACCTCATTTAAAGCTTGCACTTCCTTACTGAGGCAAACTTCCAACCATACCATGATTTTCGAAGCTGCTTCTTTTTCAGATAACACATTATCTATAATGTTTGAAAATAGCAAAACCTCAACAAAGCAAACACTGTACAAAGATCACTCTTGCCACCAAGTTAGTTCGAATTCTTCATGAAAGTTGGTGCAGCCACCTGAACAGTTACAGCAAACGTTACCGCCCAATATTCACGCTGAGGCTCTCAGAGCGCAATGTGGAAAAACCACTTCCTTTTCAGAACTATTGCAAATTCCAGCGTCCATTAATGTGAAGGAGGCTTTTCGAGTAGCCAGCTTTTTCCTATCACTTTCTTGAAAAAAGCGGAAGGTCAAGTTCAATTTGTTTGTCATCATAGCAAATCCCATCAATATTACACAAGACAACGAGCACCCAATGCAACCTCTTTTTTGCGAAGATTTATGTATCTCAAATGAGGAGTTGAGCTCTCACTCCTTTTCAAACAGCACCTTTTTAAAGGCATGCAGGAAACGGGCTAGATCACGCAATAGCAGCTAAATCGTCATGAGATAATCGAAAGTAAGTTAAAAAAGAATATAAGGGGCAGACGTGGTGTAGTGGCAAGTGGCGCATTTCACACGCGCATGGTCACGGGTTAAAATCCGGGACCGATATCTCCCTAGGCCAACCAAGCCTTCCATCCCTCCGAGGTCGGTTAATTGGTACCAGATGGTACCAGACTCGTCTGGGAGGATAAAAGCACTGACTTCTTCATCGGCTGGCTACGGCAAGCCATTGTATGTATAGGCGACAAACGCATGCAATATGCCACTACGATTCTGAATGGAAGTTGAATGCGTTAGCGCATCCCCGGAACGGGATTGATCAACGCTCTGAGACTTTATCCTTTGAGTTAAAAACGAGAAACTAGCCCAAGAATGCGAGAAATTTGCGATGACTTTTAGAAATCACAGCATCAATCCTTATTTTTTGGTATGACTACCGGAGCAAACTGATCGAAAGGCTAAGTTCACCTATTTGGAAGGCTTCAATTTCCAATTCCATCTAGCCTTTCTAGTATGACCTCTTCTCACCTTCCAAATTCGTAAAAAAAAAATAGCCAGATAGTGCTGATTGGATTTCTACTTCTTTTTTGAGAGAATATCGTTCCAACCCACCTTTAACAAGTGTAACAAAACATGATGGCAGATGTGGAAGTAACGTCTCTACCGTTACGATGAAGTCATCTCTGGAAGTGAAATTTTTTTTACACTTTTAGTTAAGCTCCTGTGGCATTAAATACTTTCGCGATCGAGACTGACATTCCCTCGAAGATGGATTCGTGATCGAAGGCCTCAATAGCCTCTACGAAAATTTCCCAATTCTTCGCATCGCATTCAGCCACCGCATGTTTGAACCAAGGAGCACGTATGTGCTGAAATTAAAATTGAAAATATCCAAATGAACAACCTGGAGGTACCAATAACTCACAACTACCTGTGGAGGTATAAGTTGCAGCGAATCAGGATCAAAATCTTGAACAGCAACGTCTTCAACTATTTCATCCTGGAATTGTTTCCGTCACGGACATTAAACAAGTGAATATCAAGCCGTGGCAGTAGTAATAACTATGATGTCATAGAACTTGCAAAAATGCTGGAAGCTCGTCTAATCGAAGAAGAACGAGCGAAATTTCTGCTCTCTTTGGCCGAAGACCCAAACATCCAAGTGTGACGAATGGGAGAACTCACACTTTGCTCCATTTCTTCCTCGTCAGAATTCTCACACGCCTCATCAGCCATCGACAAATCACTGGATGCGATACTGATGATGTCATCATCACCGTTGTTCTCTTCCTGTTGCTCTTCTTCCACGTCTCCAATCTTCTCATCAACCTCAACCTCCGCCAGCGCATCCTCACCTTCCATCTCATCTTAAGTTCAAAATAAATAAACGATATCGTTGGCACGCTGATGGTAAAATATAGACCGATGTGAAAACTCACCAGCTAATTCTTCTGTGTCATGTTGCTCTTCTTCTTTATCTTCACTGCCCGCCGCAACATCTTTCTCAGCATCCATTCGACCCCTCGAAGAAAGGTTAATCGCTTTGGTCAAAGAAAAACGATTACTCAACGTACATATATATATTTAATAATAGCAGTAAACTATTCAGCAATAAAAACTCGCGTAATAAAACAGATTTATTGACTTCGAATTCGAATGTACAAAAATACAACTTCGGCAAACCCGAGAGTACCGAAATAACTACCGAATCAATGCTAGTGTAGTTGCCAACGTTGCATTGGAAAGGCATACGTACGAAGCGGAATTAATGACTTGCGACATGGAAAATATCACAGCAGGTACCTATGCCACTTCTTCCGAGAAAAAGTGACATCACAAAAAAGCAGCCAAATGAATATTAAAAAATAACGGTCAATCATAATTGGAGGAATAACGTCTTAATCTGTAGACTACGTCAAGAAGTAGAACATTTCCAAGAATCGCATGACTCCTTACATTCTGTCATCATAAATGAGATGAGTGCAAAGAATTGAGTGCACACATTGTCAGAGTTCAGTTTTGTTTTATAACGCTTAACATATACATATAAGTATATATAAGTATATCTATTACAGAGAGAGAGGAAAAGAGTGAGTGCGGAATCGAATGCCCTTTAAGCTGAAACCTATGAGAGGCCGAATTTTACACAGAAGCACTTTTCATACCATATGTTGTCTCACTGTTGGATATCAAATGAGCGGTTGAAACAACAAGTTCACCGGCAAAGGATGAAAAAACATTTTTAACGTAAAAAACGTATAAGAAAACTTAGGTGGTCTAATTTTTGGAGATTCAGAATCAAGTAGACGTGCAGTTACCGGAAGGAACGCAGCACACCTGCTGCGTTGTAGTAAGGGAAACCTGCTCGCGATGGTTGAAGTATACAAGTGAGACTACAATGTGAAACTGCATATTGACGTATAGAGAAGTAAGTCGTGAAAATGATGCTTGACAGTACTGCCTAAAAAGGTTATAATCACTGAGCCTCGGAAACTGTACTTTTTTGAGTCCGACGTGCTAAGGACCCCAGGTGGCGCTGAGCACCAAAAACACTTTCGTAGAAGCAGGCAAAAACCGTATCCCAAAAATATCCTTTAGGGAAAAACATCAAACTACTGATCGGGACTCCAAAAAAAAAGAAATTCTAAAAGTAAAGGGAGTTCGATTAAATGTACACACTCCAAATTTTTCACACTTACGCTACGACGTCGGTTAGAGTAACTGAGTTGTTGAACATTAACACGTTGTTACGGCTACTAAGCGGGGCGATGGCCGTCGTTGTTGTGTTTAATCCGGAGCCAATCACGTCGCTTGACCATGGTTGGAATTTTGAGACGACCTAAATTCAAAAATAAAAGTAAAACGCTGATTGCTACCTACGCAAAAATTTTACCGTAGCTGATGTGTTGACAACTTGCACAACGTAATAATTCGCATTCGATATATTCACGTAATTCTGTAAATAAAATATAGAATCAATATTCGTCGTAAATAGCTGAGCAAACAGAAATAAAAGATTACCATGAAATGGAAACGTATTTCAGGTGGATCAGGTGGAACACGTTTGTCCGTTACATGAATGATATTTATGGCGGGACTGTTGCTGTATAACTCGACAGATCTTGGTACCAGCATAAAAATTGCCCCAGAAGCGAGCACAGCACAGACCTGAAGCAGAGAACAGAATTTTTCTCTTTAAGAAGACTGTACCATATGTTTGAAGTCTACCAGTGAAGAAATGAAAAATTCTGAAGCAATACAGAGGAAAACACAAACCGCGATTCCTATTAGCACCCAGAACCAAGTTCGCTTCGGCTTCAACCGATCATCATTCAGCGGAATCAGTGCGACTAATGTTTCCTCCATTTCTGGAACATTCAACCATATGGATTAAGTCCAAATTGACCACCAAAAATTGAGTACATGATGTTTACTTTCACAGTGAGCAAGGGAAAGGGATAGCTAGAAATTTTCATGTATCATGCACTAGGATAAAACACTTTGAAAAACTAATGTTGAACACTAAAGCTCCTAAGTAGTTATCAGAAGAACAAACCTTTCGGGATTCGGCCTGTTCCTTTACAAGATGGACATGGCACGCTACCACCCATCAGCTCAGTGTAATCGGAATGTAGCGATCTGGAAAGGGAAAGTGCACATAAAAAGAAAAACACTTTAAACCCACAAGACAATTACGTTATTGCCAACTGCTGACTGTTGCAGAGTGCGTGCAAGCTGCTGCTGTCATTCTGGTCCAGTACAAGCCTCTACCCTGATGTTCAACATTTCGTCAAACCACCGTGAGCCAGGTAGGGTAGGTAGAGGGATGGACCGAATTTTGCTCTCATACCCACGAGTTCTAGGGTTGTCCTAGAGATATCTCACTTATTTCATCTAGATGAATGAAGGAATCGGTACCAGAGAGACACGACTTATTTTGTCACATCATAACGTCACGACAAAATTTATGGTGTGGCGGTCTAGTTTGCACTGGAGCAAAAAGCATCAACAGCAATAACTAAAAAGTGATAGGAGGTCTGGTTATTCGTCTGTGCTCAGAAGTTCGATGAATTATGGGCAAAGAACTTAGCCTCTGTCTGGCTACATCCCAGTGTCGATTAACAACAGCCACTCAGAAAAAAAAACCTCAGTTGCTTGCACCACCCGTACTTACTTCACCGTTTTTAGACCTTGTGAGAAAAAATTAAAGGCAATAAAAAAACCTGAAGTCACCACCTGGAGCCATCACTCATATGTGATCACTATCATCAAAGACAACGACTTCTGATAATGACAACACTAGTAAATAGCTTCGAAGCTTCGACTGACGAATAAAGTTGTATAAAAGTACCTTCGCAAAGGGCTTAGGAAATAGAAGAATAAAATATTTAATGAATTCTTAACCTCCTCCCTCCCTGAAAGAGGAAGGGCGGTCTAGCCGACATTTCATGGGAATAAAGGGACCGCGGGTAATTTGAGCCATAGATCTATACTTTACATCTCGATTAAAATGCCGATTAATATCGACTAACAGTTTAATCGACTGAGAGATCATATTATAATTTAGCTCTCTTGCGAAAACAACTAAAACAACTGGTAAGGAATACAGCTGATAAGGCAAGAACTCCAGCAATGGGATAATCGATGTTGCGCATAATTAAAAACCTTCCGCTATTCATAGCACGACGAGCTGTGAGTAACTGCGTTGTTACGCAAACTCCATGATAATTAGCGTTAAAAAGGCCCTTTCGCTGCTAATCTTGTCCGTATCTGGCAGCATATTTTCCCAAGGTAGTGGAAATTATTTACTTATACAATTCGAGTAAGCTACTGTAACCAGCTAATCGGGGCAGCAACTATTGATACCTATGACTGATAGAAATACCACGCCAAGGTGCGCATGAGAGCAAAAACTTATTTAAAATAAAGCTAAGAACTTTTCATCTTTGCTCTCCCCATCTCAGCACAACCTCATGAAGCTTGACCAATGCTCCTTAGGTAGTAGCTAACTCAAAATTCAAATTCTACAACGTTGTCAGCTATAAATTTCTGAATGGATTTTTGAATTTCATTGCTACGCCCACCGATATGACCGAAACTCCGTTCTATTGACTTGTTCGATTACTTTTCTGATCGTGGAAAGTTTATGGATTTCTGTATAAAACATATTCCGTCTCAGACCATGCATCTACCATGATAATCGGAGCTTCGCTCAGTTTAGGCACGACACAAGAAAACAAGAGTTATGAATTTGCGACACACTTCGTGAGTGCTTCGCCCGTCATGAACGTAGTCCTTTCAACTCGCGCGTCATGATTCATTGTTCTTTTCATTAAAATTGACACCGCAAATCTACTCGGATTACGTTCGTCTTCATACATTCCACCCCTACATTCCCCCTCACTACTTATCGTCACTCTCTTCATCCTGCCACCGATTTTGAACGCTCTAGGTTCAAATTAACAAATTTCGCGCATGTCCAGCCACCCGTGGGCGGAGTTCAATCGCGCCCCATGCCTACAGCCTTTTCATCCCGCCGCATGTACTCATACCAGAATTCAGTTCCACGGGAACAGGAGTTATGGATTTCCTGTGGGACACACAAAAATACACATACTAGGACAAGCCAACAAGCGCACTAACAGGATACAAGAAGCGCCACACACTGTTAAGACATTACGAAGGGACTCCGGAAATCAATTCCGGTAGATGGCATGCACAACGAATGGAAGAGAAGCCGAATGAAAGCACGATTGATAGGAAAACCTGCCGTGAATTGGAGGCCATATCGTTTGCGTGGTTTCTGTCGTTTTCGGGAGTATTTTGCTCTTCTCGAAGAGTTTCGTGGTCACCAAATATCTGCTTTACCTTCAAGCGAATCTTTTCCCAAGCATTGGCCCACATCGTCATCCCATCAGTCTGAATATTTACTTTATCAACCATCGGAAACATGTCGTAAAAGAAAAAAATCGATAAGAACGTCGCAAATGCACCAGCACCGATCTTATTTCGATCTATTTTTTATTAGATCTACAGATGCGACTGCAAAATCGTACTTAGACATGAGAAACAGAAACGCACCAATAATCCTCTCGACGTTAGTCGACGAAACGCCTCCTCCAAATAAATCTGAAATCACTTATTTTTTATCGATCTAAAAATGCATATGTTAAAACGCGGAGCGAAAAGTGGCATACGATCACAGGAAAGCTCTAAACCACACCACTAAAACGTATGAAAGTGACCGATTTCATCACGTACCGAACAGAAAAGAACATGGTCGAATGATAATATTGTGAACGAACATGAAAATGTGAGACAGAGCTTCAAAAAATGAATGCATTTTGCGACAACATCACGAACTTCTGAATTTTAAGAAGCTATTAATATTTGAGCGCGGAAGAATAGCAAAGTAAAAATGAAAACAGCAAAGAACAAATGATGAAACAAAAAGAAAGAGATGTTTTGTCATCACTGAAGTGAGATTCTGAGACGTTCTGTTAAATTAGCGCAAGATTTAAAAAAACATTGGACAACACACCGGTTAGCATGGATCGAGGTCATTTCAAAAATTGAAACAAAGCAAGGCACAGTGTTCAGATAGTCCAGCCTATGAGCGGGTGATAATCACCCAGGTTTAAGAACAAATGACACAGATTGCCAGCTTCTTTGAGCTGATTAAGCCTCTCAAATTATAAAAATTCTGTATTTCAATTCAGAACAACATAAAGTAAGATCTGGAGGCAGAAGGTGGTGAGAGAACACTCATGAGTATAATAAGCATTAGGTTGAGTCATAAGTCCGTGGACAAAGATAGTTTTGATTTCTAAAGATCACAACTCGGGAAGCAGGGGACGAAAATAGACGCGCGAGGCATCGTTAGATAGAATATAAAAAGATGTTCCAAATGCATACTGACGAGTACACCTGACCATTTCCTGCGCTTGAGCGTGAGGAGAGAAAGTGCCATGTTGGCGCGAAAATCCACGTCATACTGCTTCAATGCATGAGGCACCCATCGACCGAGCTTTCGCACCTTGCCGATTGACTCCAATACAGGAATGTTTGTGGAGTGACTCCCCAAGGGTGACTGCTAGTTCACGAGTAGTTTGATACGGATCGGCTTCCACCTGGCTCCGCAGCACCTCCAAATCCAACTCCATTGAGCGTCCCGGTCGGTCTTCATTTTCGATAGAATGACGACGTGAACTTCGTGTGCCACTTGTGAATTGTGCATATAGCAGGAGCACCCTTCTTGTAAACTTCTTCAATACGTCTATCGATCTCCGCGGGTTCTTGGCCAGATAAAAAAAGAAATATGATGGCGTTGCGGAGGTGGAATTGCGACGGCATGAAATCATGGGGCGTGGTTACAGGAATGGTGTGTTCGTTAGCATATCTTTTAAAGAGCTTTTCATACTCTATATAACAATGCCACGCGCGTCCACTGTCGTTTCCTCTTTCCCGAGTTATGATCTCTAGAAGTCATCGCTACCATTTTGTCCGAGGACTTATTACTATTACTACTACTACTTATTACTCAACCTAATATTATGTTGTACGACAGATACGAGACGAATATTTCGCCAAAGTCCAGATTTCTTCCGGAATTTCCAAGAAGCTTCCGTGGAGTTTCTATTGCAAAGTCGCCTACGACGCATACCACACTCAGTCTCATACTCCTTGCCAGTTTATCTCTATAACGACCGAACTGTCCACCCTTAGTCAACAAGTATTTCTTAACGATTACAAACCCAAACCTCGATCGATCTGACGAACCGACCGCGAAATCATGAAATCTCGAAATATGCCTTGCGCCTACAAGTACGTAGTGCCCTCTCATGGTTTTTATAGAAAGCTTCCACAAGCTACCGGGAGGAACCTGGACTATGTGCGGTTTACGGACGATTCTTTCCGCAAACCTGATATTTAGCAGTCTGACAATCTCACACCTTCTCCCTCTTTAGTTTAAAAGTGCGTCATAAAACAATACTCGAAAAGAAACGTGACAAACGTCAAATCATAGAACCTTGCTGAAAAAGGAATCATATAAGGCTGGCATAGTTAGTGTTGTTTTGATTTCAGAATTATGCTCCTCCAGCGAAGTATGAGCATAGTAACGAACAAAGTCGCCAATAGTCACGAAATAAACTCCTCCGTTATCAAAACCCCATCCCTAAAACATCTACTTTCATCAATTGAATCCTCAGGGAAAAAAAAACTCGGATCTTGAAAGCTTACAGCCAACACACCTGTGAGGTCTGCCCGATGAGGCAGTGAGACAATCGTTCTCCATGAAGCACACTGAGCACAAGCTTGTTGGCCTTCAAGCAAGCAATGAATTGATACTTCGACATGCTGTACGATTTACAAAAGGCTACCTGTGAAGCAGAAGGACGAATCAAGAAAATGCCGTCTGTTGTTTGGTTCGGAGTCTTCTCCAAGCGACGAGCACGGGCACGCAGAATAAGTGCTGCTGCTGCTTCCTTCGAGGGATCATTCACAAGGTAGCTGAAATTAAAGTCACCGCATTTGACCGTGGTAAAGTTATAGACACCTCATGACAATAACTAGAAACTACACTTACTTTGCCGGTTCCCAGGTCAGTGAAATATCGGCGAGCAGTTCACTGGCTTGCAGGGACTCCTTTTCTAGCATGCTTGTTGCATGTTCTATCGTTTCTCCCAACTTTTGCTTCGGTACTCCTTTTTTATAGAGATCTGCGTAAGATTGATTGCGAGTATTATGACAGGAGACAAGACGCTCCTGAATTGAGATAAGTTGCGAAGATGACTATCAAATAACTACTTGGTCGTCAAATGAATAACCTTCGCATGAGCTGAAGCTTGCTCCAAATCTTCTATGATTTTCGCCACCTTCGCACGACGGTCTACCACAAATTCACGCTCTTCCTTCAACTTCTTTATTCCCATTTCCACAAGCTAGAGTAAATAAATTATAAAGGAAGGAAGGGAAATAGCAGTTAAGAAGAATGAAACGCTAGATAGAAGCTTCACCTCAGAGTTAGCCTTAAATGTGTGGACACGTTTAGGATCAGTTTCATCATTGGACTCTCTGCAGCTTTGAAGAGTGCTTAAGACATCTTCAAGTTGCTTAACTTTGCGCTCCAAATCTACAATCTGAAAATTAATAGCACAATATATACATGTAGCCTTATGCGCAATACAAATACGAATTCATGAGTAAATGAATGAATAAATGAATAAAAATAATATCAAACAATAACCAATAATCAATAACAAGTAATATTTTAAAAAAAATGAAGAAAAATGATGTGTGATTAAAAAAATTAGAAAATGAATAATAAGAATAAGGGAAAGGTTCCTGAACTATATATGGTGTCTGTCCATCATTATCACGAAGATCGGTATTACCTTGAAAAACACCTCAAAAAACACCTGGAGAGTCAAGTTCGAGATAGCTAAGTACAGAGAAAGGTGAAAAGAACACATCACTGTTCACAAGTTGTTGGTTTTCAACATGTCCAAATAAACAAATAAAAATAAAATGAAGCGCTAAGATAGATTCTGCCCTGGTCCCACTTAAAGGCACCGTTTACTATAAATTTAGGGTACCTTTTTTTGATGGGAATTGATAGAACTACTCTAGAATAAAGCGATAACAACGAAAAAAGCGCAAAAAACGATGAACAAAAAGAAATAGAAAGGGTCAAAAAAGAGCTGGAAAAGGGGGGGGGGGCGGGTAGACGAGATTCACATTGGAAGAACGGCGGTTAAGGGAGTGTTCGGGCGAGTGCACGAAGGTGACGCAATGTCTCCAATAGCAGACAACACACCCAGTTTGCCTGACAATCTGACTGGCAGACTCTGGCAATTTGCCAACCAGCTTATCGATTTTTCACCAACTTCGCTCCAATGCGAAAGTGGTGAACGGCAATTCGATTTCGTAGTCAGCTTAGCGAGGGGCGGAGGGTGACCGTGGCTCACTCTCCGGCCCCTTCTTGTGCCCTATCCAGACCGTTTTCCGACCTCATTCCTGCACAAATGGTATCAGAGGGGGCCTTGAATTCAAACCATGTGCGAATCTCCGAAACCATTTTTTCGTGAACAGTGCCTTTAAAATACAACTTATGAACACTATAACGCCGTCAATGTCGTAGTCAAATATATGAATAAATGCGTTGAGTAACGATTGCAAGTTCGCTGTGGAAGCCAGCAAATGTTGATTTAGCATGAGAGGTAGACTGAAGATGAGTTGACAGGGACATAATGCGATAACGTCATCGAGCCCTACTTCTCAACATGTAATGAACTAAGTTTGCGAAACATCGATTGAAGAGCGTCACTCAGCCATTTTGGATGCAGCTCGCATTGCTCAAGGGTAGGACCATTCAAGCATGAGCTCAGCTACGATTGATTTCGTCCCGAATTGTGATTTTGTTGGCATGTGGATTAGGGAGTGGAACTAATGTTAACATGTCGGGAGATTTTATGACGTCACCATCGAATGACAGGTCAAGTTCATCTTCAACTTTTCTGTTCCAGGCTTGCAGCCGTAGACAGAGATGTACGCAGAACCGCACAGGAGCTTCAAAGAAAAAGGCTTGCACAAGCTTCAATGGATTTTAGATTCGAATTTGTGTGTAGAATGCGTCGAATACGTGTAGACAGTTCGGACATTATATGATGAAGTGAGCAAAGAGGAAGTAGCCGGATAAGTTCTGCGCGTACGCAGTGCTTATCCGGCTTCGGGCGTAGGGTGCTTACATGAAGGCCCCGTTGAACCCTCAAGAAAAGCACTGCGAATTGTGGATTACAGCGAAATTTCCAGCGTACTTGCCGCAAGCCTAATAAAAAAAATAAGCAGCAGTTAACTATCATTGGATGGCTAAATCTTACTTTGATAGAAATGAGCTGATTCTGATGAGCGCGAACTTCAGTTCTTACATTGATGGGCACGAATGCGGATCGTACAAAAGCTACTATGACTTACAGCTTGAGTGTACTCATAGTGAAGATCATCAGCCATTTTCTTTTCCTCATGGACAGCATCAAACAGGCGAGCAGCACGATCAACTGATGTTTGACATATTCTAAGGCGTTCCAAACCTAGTCGAAGTTCCCAATCTGAAAACAAATAGATAAGTGGGCTCAAATATTTTTACTATATCGGCTGCCGAAATTCTAGCATTGCCATATTTGATTATGGAATCACTCCAATCTGGCGCCTTCAATGTTCACTAAAACAAAGCGGTAAGAAGAAAAAAAAATTAGAGAAAAAATAATAGATTAAAAAATATTCCTAAAAGAACTGAAGGACATAAGGGGCAAGGTTAGACAGTGAAAGCACAACAAATTTTAAAAATTCAACCAGATCAGAAGGCTAAAGTCTTTCAGCGTTAATCAATATCACCGTGCGATACTCTACAATCTGCGCTCTACACAGCTTATAAAATGTAATGTTTTATTTCAAATATTCACTCTTTTTATTCACTTTCAAACTCACTTCTCTTGTTCGAAGTAAATATTAGCGATTATTCAGCGGTTAAGCGACTTAAACAAACCGTGGCACCACAGTTCCAAACAGAGACTATGAATGCGAAAAACGATAGGTGGAATCATATTCATGAAGAACCTAACCGAAATCAGAACTGTATGAAATGCAAACCTCAATAATGAAACCTGCTCTCTCGAAAGCTTTGTATGACCAACACTTCTTTTCGCTTTCGCTTATCAAGTGATATTTTCTTATGTAAAACTGTACGCACCGGGATTGAAAGCCGGCACCGGAGGCGAAACCGACGACGAAACGGAGGGCGCATCAGTTCCCCACACAGAGTTTTTACGTCGTGGCAATGGATATTTGAGACACACGTCCAGTTGGGCGTTGTAACACTGTAATATATCCCTACTACCGGAACACAAAGAAAAGCATTGCCAGCATGACTGTAAAAACTGAAAATATTCCAACGTCCAACCACCTGATACTGACCTTGAGTGATCTTGTTCTGTAGAACTCGATAAGGCTTACAACTGAGTCATGGGTGAGAGATTCTAGCGCGAAACCACATCTTCCTTTGTATACATGTATTCTGACTAGTTTTGTACAGCCACCAAATCTGCAAAGCGCACGATGAAAAGGGCAACCGAACATTACTCTCAACATCAGCATAAAATTGTCGATAGAAGAGAGACGATGAAATTTTGTGAAATAACTCAAGGTTTTAGTGTCTCTTCAATGAGTAGTTGAAGTAAGTTTGCTGTAGTGGTACTGGCACTCAACGAGCTTTGCAGCTTGGCATTGAACATAAAACTAACGCTTCGCGTCTCTGATAACTTTGAAACTGCGGTTTGCAAAAACCCTTCCTTGAAATTTTGAAAGCTTCAAACAAGCACAGAGCTATTTCTGTTTTAAGCCGTTAATCGAAAAATTTCAAATTACTAGTTTTAAATATCGACTAAACATTGAGTAGACCGTACGAGACAATCATCATGCACCGGAAACGTGTTGGACATCGAAGCCGAAGTGCAAAAAAACAGGAAAAGACTAAGTGGAAGTAAGGTAAAGTCAAACCAATGAACAACAAACCACTCATTACGCCCCTACAATTCTGAACGGAAGTCGAGTGCGGGGGCGCATCCCTCAGAAGGGATTGATTAACGCCAAAAACTTCACCCTTTATCATTACTTGGTTGCCAAATAGTACTGATAATAGAACAAGCTACCGCCACCTCGGAGCAGCGCCCTCTCACTCCGCAATGGCCGATGGTTGAAAGATGCGAAGAGCCATGGGAGCTGAGAAGCGACGGCATGTTCAATACACATGCACGTCTTGTCAACCTAGAGAATCATGCCGGCATTAGAAGGAACGTCAAGTTCGGGATTGGGTGGGCTAAGGCACGGTAAACAGAGCACACGCGAGCCTAGTGAAACTCGATCCAGCAGTTCCGGAGCTGGGCAAGGAAGCGCGGCGCGCAAGCACTTACGAATATAGAGGGTATAATGAAGGAGACAGAGTACATCCGATTCCGCGCTCAACTTTTGCGGTCCTTCCTGCTTTAACGAACACCTCGGAGGCCTGCATACAGCGAAAGCAGGAAGAACATGAAGCCAGCATCACTAACGCGTTAGGGAAAGCAGCAGAAGGAAGTGGGAAGTTCCGAGCTCCGTCAACGAAAGAGTACAAGGAAAGCCATTATTTACGCCGAAGAATTGAGGATCAACTCTGCAGGACATTGTATAACCGCTGGAGGTTAGTGACTGGATCCCTAGGGACGCAAACGAATAGCACGCCTTCCGCTATGCTAAGCCTCGTGACTCGGCTGAGGACGATCCACAGGACTCTCTGGCTCGCGATAGGAACGAATGAAGACGATCCTGGCATTACTCGAGTGAATGGACGATCAAAGAGACTGGGTGATATACATAAATGAATCAAGTCTTTTGTTGTGTATCATTTCGCTCTAGAATGCGCCCCGCACTAGATTACCATTCAGAATCGCATGGACGTCTCGATATGTACATGGCCTGCACAATGAGTTGCGATTTTTAGCCGATGTACAAGAAGGTGCTTTAGAAGTTCACTGACAACAAAGGGGGGCGGAAGGCTTGGTTGGGTAGGCCTCGGTGTTAGCCCCTCCATCTTTTTATGGTGTCTGTTAATGTACATTCATTCATATGCACATTTTATTTATTTTTTCATTTCACCGCCACTCAAGCGTTATACACTTTTGGTGAAAATGATTCATCGCACATTAGCCGTATTTGTATCTTGTTTTGGACAATTGCCGAAGGGCAATTGAGCTAATGTGCGATGAATCATTTTCATCAAAAACCATGGCCATATTTTCGAGTACTATGAAAACCTAGCGTGGGAGGAACGTCTGAAAACCTAGCGTGGGAGGAACGTCTGAAAACCTAGCGTGAAGGGACGTCCCTAGAACCTCTTGAGCTCTTTCCGCAATCTTACGGAGGAACAAAGTTTTTATTTGATGCATGAGCGTACAAACCTGACGGTTAACGTATAATCTCCTGGAGAGGACGCATCTCGCACCATGAACGTCCCTTCTGGTTGATCTTGCATGATCTGAGAAAAAACGTTGAGGCACGTTGCTAACGATCTTATCGTGAAAAAGAGAGAACTGCAGCCAGTGCAATATTCACCTCAGTAACTGCAGATTTGTCAACATTACCCCAGTACCAGATTTGGTCGGAGAGCTGCCCGACAGCCATTTCTAAAAAATATCTATAGAATAACAAAACAAAACAAAAAAAGCCTCATTTACTTCTATTTACATTTAGATTAAATATCCTCGAAAGAACAGGTGCTTGTTCTAGGAATAAAGACAAGAAAGCTCTACCGATACCCAATGCTCCGAGAAGTTTAGATTCAAAGACTTTGAGACATAAAGGATTGCTAAGAACGGGGTTACTCGATCTACTCACGGTAGAAAGCGGCAATTGTAGCCCAGTACTTCTACTGTTTTCGTAGAAGATTGGCCAAATTTTGTGTGGTAGTAATTACCACTGGCATGGAGCGTTTTCGGTTTTCTAGGTTTCCGCCATGCACAACTTTTTGAGCTTGCCTGCTCTCCATTTCTAGTCAGCACTGAAATGGAACCTCCCTTCTCATTGTTGAGTGCGGTCCTGCAACCGTGATAAGGAGCGGTTTGAAGTGGGGTAGAACCCCACGTGATTGACGATTTTAGGTATTTCCACCCTGGTTGATTGCAACTATCCTACTGTGTATAATTCGCTAAGCGTGTCTGTTGGTTTGTCGGTGTATGTGTGTTTGGCCGGAAATTCATAACTCCTGCTCATGTCGACCTAGAGCGTTCAAATTTGGGAGTAGTAGAGGAGACAGGTTGGAAACACTCATGGCAGGCAGTAGGACCAGACTCCGCCCACGGGGGGCGCGGCGTGCGCGATAGGAATTTTTGACCTAAGTTCATAACTTGTGCTTACGTTGAGCCAGAGCATTGAAATTTGATAGGAATACAGGCTACAGGACGGGAAAGAGTTCGAATTTTGTTGAACTACAGCTTTTCGTATGAACAGTGGGAACTCAGCATTTTGCTAAGTGATGTACGATATGACCGGATCACACGTACTCGGTGACAGGAACCGATGACAACTGATAACAGAAGATAAGGGGCCTAAGAGAGCAAAGCCACCTACCGATCAAAATTCTAACCCCTCGGTATTTACGATGTATCTTTGACTGTTCAGTATGTTTCATTCGATAAGACGGGGACGGTAGGGTAGGGTGACAAAATTGAGTGGTAAATGCAGTGATAGGGACCCATTAGCGGCACTACGTTAAGCAGATGAGGATTCTTTTCATTTCTTGCTGTTAGATTACGACCGCTACCGAGCAAGTTTGCGACTCAATGAAGGATCCTCTTTGTTTGAAATCGTTTACTACATAACTTAATTAACTACCAATAATCGGGATTACTCAGCTAATGATACCTCTGTAAAGAAAAAGGCCCATTGATAAAGACACTTGATAATGGTGTTATCATTACTTGATACATTCGTGAGTACGCCCAAAGCATTGGTTGTCTAACATGTGGACTTTCAATGGGTATTTACTTCTGTAAACAAGAGCAAATGATCGAGACTACCAATCAAAAGCCTAAGCACCGACTTACAGTGAATCCAATATACACCGCCCTGTTAGTCCTGTGTCAGACTTCATATACAGGAAAATATTGCTTCGGAGGAGGGGAAACTTAGCCGATTACTATAACTTTGACGAAGGAGGAAAGCCCGGCGAACCAACTGGTGTATATTATAAAGAAGAGGTGTGAGGAAGGCTTTACATGCCGATAGCTAACCGCTTGAAGCGAAGAATCAAGAGTTTTGGAAAGAACATGAAAGACAAAGATAACGGGAGGAAACTTTAACTCGCCCAAGGTTGCAAGCGGCAACTTGCTGCATTGGCAATTCAGTGCGACGCGTGCTTGCAATAGAGCAGATTAACTCCATAATTTACTTATTACACTCATAAGATTGGGGTGTGGTGCGTTAGGACCGAAATGGTCGCGCCGCGGAGAGAGGGGCGTCGTGCGCGAAGGAATGTAGCAGGAAGCAGCAGTAGGTAAGAAATACAAGAACAAAAGTAATAATAGTAGAATTATGCATAAAATAATGATCGCATATCGAATGAGCTGTATGAAGAACGCTAGAGCTGTAATAACGGCGAATGAGTGGTCCGCGACAGGCGCGTGCGGCGAATCGATTACCCAAAATCGTTCCTAACGCCCGTCTCCCATAAGATTGTGCCCGGATGTGGCAGAAAGAAACAAACAATAACATAGAAGAACAAGTGCCGCTCACTTAAAACTACGGCGGCTAGCACCAGGCAGTGAGAAAAAAGAAATAAAAGTTAAGAAGAGAACAGAACCAAATAAAACCCAAGTTAGAACAATGAAACTACGAGGCCACAACTCTATGAAAGGAGGAGACATTGCAAGTAACATCAAGTATGAATCCATCTTGAAGCACGATGAGGATGCAATGGAATAATAGTAATTATTCTTCTTCGTTCAGACTGGCGCCAGCAAACAAGCGACTCTTGAATTCTTTTGCCAGAGCCAATTTGAAGCCTGAAGCTTTCCTAAACTTGAAAAAGTCTTCACTAATGTTATTCCAAGCAAGCGCAACTCTACGAGAAAACGAACCTTTGTAAGACGCACTATTAGCATCATCTAGGCAGAGCCTGTAGGGATGACCTCTAGTGATGCTGGCGAACGGAGATACGCGAAACAGATCAGAGAGCAAAATATCGTTAATAATAACGTTGCGGTGTTCTTCTTTTAATGAATTTCTCCCTTTTGCATTTTCTAGCCTTTATTGTCCTGAGTTTCTAAATGTTGGTGTGACACCTACCCTAAATCCTCCACTACTGTTAATGCCTTGAACGAGCGTACATCACTACCATTGCATATACAGCTGTGGATAATTTTATTCCTATTGCTTCGCTGTTCCCTGGGGCCGAAAGGATGCTCTCCCGAACAGGGAGGATCCCCTTCCCGGTAAGATATGCTCTCGGGGAGAGCTTTCGGGGAGAGGCCACGCCCACTGGTTCGAGGGGAGAACTTCCCGATTAACATGCAATCGGGGGCCGTAAGGTATGCTCTCCTGTTCGGGGCTGGGACGCCCCGATTCCGATCTCCCCGAGAATGGCGTCCCCGAAAGTTGCCGTGAGGTATGCTCGCGGGGCGCTAGCAGGTGAGACAGACATACAGAGCGGCGATGGTGCTTAAACTTTGGCAAGTTGTCAAATCTAGTATTTAGGCTCGAAAAGCTCCCAAAATCAAGATTTAAGTTTAGGATGACATAATACTTAGGAGTAAAATATCTTGGGGGTCTCATCCGGTAAGGGGGGCATTAAGTGGCTGCCCTCACCACCCACCCCCTCCCCCCTAAAGTGCCTACATTCCCACTGCCGCACAGGTTTCTTGATGTACGGGACCCTTTGAGTCAGGTGAAGTGCAGGCAGCCCAGGGGAGGGGTGGGGGTGGGGGTTAAGGCCGCCACTTGATGCCCCCCTTACCGGATGAGACCCTATCCTGGTAGCCCTAGCAAAAAAATCTCTAGAAGTTTTTCAACCTTCTCAACCGCGTTATCTTAGCGTCACCTTTTTTGCGTATCTAGTCGCTTAGGTTGACGGACTTCTTGAACTCTGCCTTTGTCGACTAATATTCTAAGGCTAACTGTTTAGCCTGTAGTATCCATTAACAACTCGGTCCTGAAATCTCACTTCACTACCTCTACCTCTCACCATTTCACGTAATTGCTCCTCTGCAGCAAACATGGGCTAGAAATGTTTATTTATCCATCCCTAGCCCATCTTTGCTGCAAGAAATCGCACCTTAAATTGGGATCAAATGTAATCGATTAATTGGAGAAATCGGGATCAATTGTAATTGATCAATTGGAGTTACTGTGGTGAAGTAGACAACTAAGAGATGATCTGTGAAGTATGAGCTTTTGGTAACTTAACTACCTTTGAATATTACTTCTAATTGTTTCTACCTCGGTTTGTTAAGGGTCTTTCTACCCAATACAGTTTCATCAGAATTAGGGAAAGTTTTGCAGACGCAGACATACGGATAGATCGATAAGTCAATCGACGGATGGATCTTCCAGTAGACAAAGCTCCTGTTCATATAAACATATGAAGGATACTAAGGATTACAGCAAGCTCGATCGATCTTGGCATTTTTTAGAACCAGTTTTTTGCGGCTTCAACGCAGGTCTAGCTCAATCGTCACAAGGAGAGCGGTGACAAGGCACTCAACATTAAAAATTTCAGATCTGTAAGACATTGCTACGGTACAATATGAGTAGATGGCATGTGCAAAGTGGTATCAGTTACTTGAAAGTGAATAGTGCTTGCCTTTCGAGGGTTTATAAGTGCAGGAAGCTCTCTCACGTAAAGTGTAGGTCTTCTGAGCGAGATGATCCGAATTTTCTTAGAACTTCAACTTGCACAATGGCCTATTATGGCTGGGGCATCTCAGTTTACATTCGCGCTCAAGTTAAGTCGTCCGATAATAATAATCGCATTTCAGCGTGCACCAAAATGAGGGAACGTTGAACTACATATAATAATAATACGTATAATACGAGCAGCAGCACGCACTCTTCAATCACTTTTTATCTCCTGTACCACCTGCCCGCCCGCTGATCATCGAGCTAGAGCGAGCGCTAGTAATGTCTTGATTCGTCGCTGATTAAATTACAAAGGATGTCGCCAAAAGCATGAAAACCAAAAAATGTTCAGCAGGGGGTTGGCTGCTTTCATAGTCCACGACCAGTCGCGCGACCAGACGCGCGACCAGACGCGCGATCAGTCGCTAGCGACTGGTCGCTGGACCCATCGCTCGACTGATCGCGCGATCTGCTCGGGACCGTCCACGGTGGCACCCATAAGTAGCGCGGCCTCCTCGACCGATCGAGCGACCAGTGGCGCGATCAGTCGCGAGATGGGTCCGCGATTTCTATAGCTTACGCGACTGGTCGCGCGATTGGTCGTGGAATATGAAAGATGCCGTTGCGTAAACTATAGAAAATTGCGCGCTCGACAAACAATTCCGCACTCCGCGGTCAAAATTATGGTACGGCTAGCCCCAATGGCGCGTTGTTCGGGAAGTTCTCCCGTCGAACTAGCGGACGTGGCCTCTCCCCGAAAGCTCTCTCCGAGAGCATACCTTATTGGGAAGGGGACCCTTCCCTGTTCGAGGAAGCATACCTTACGGCCCCGGGGCTAGCCGCGGCTACCCTAACTATTGACCGCAGAGTGCGGAATTGTTTGTCGAGCGCGCAATTTCCTGTAGCTCACGCAACCCCCTGCTGAACATTTTTTGGTTTTCATGCTTTTGGCGACATCCTTTGTAATTATTGTTCTTCCGCGGCGCAATGTGGCTAGGTGGGGAGGGGGGCTCTACGGAACATCGCGGATCAGGGAACCCCTGCAGCTTCGTCCAAGTAGTTCATGTTCACTTGGGAAAGCTGCAATTCACGAAAAGACAGCACCATTCAACTCGATGAGGGTAGGCAAGGTCGCTGCTCGTAATCGGGAAAATGACAAGAGAACACCAGAATTGAACGATGGTCCCTGCCTGTCCCTTTTCAATAAAGATCAATGCAACCACCATTCCGTAAATATTGTGATGTATAGAAGAATAAATATTTGTGTTCATGGGTAAACTAGAAGCGTGGGTCTGTTTTAATTGGCGAACTTTCCGAAAATTTCAAAATCTTACGACACCTAGGATTCTCAAGCCGTCTCCGATCCAAGTACTAACCAGGCCCAACGGTGCTTAACTTGCCAGATTGGACGGGATGGCGTGCTTTCAACGTGGTATGGCCGTAAGCAGAAGAGGACTTGGCGAAGACGGAAGACATTCAAAAGGTTCAAAAAAATCGTAATATTCTAATGGGAAGGAAAATTTCAAAAGGTTACGACACCTGGGATTCCCAAGCTATTGCACGCGTTCAGCATACTGCAGCTGGCTGTAAGTAATGACACACACATGGATAGCTCGTCCAAATGCCGTTTCCATGCAGCTTTTGTCGTCACATTCTCATCCTAACCTGAATTTACTAATTCTTGGAATCTCATAGTTTCTCAGATATCCCAATTTTCGCGTTTCCTTCGCCACTATTGCCCTATTTTGTCCTATCACTTCGTTTGATTATTCGTTTGAAACTAGTTACTTGAAATTTTTGTGGACTGCCTTCAGGCAGTGGAGGGTTCGTAATGCAGTTTTTGACATTGAATTTCCCTGACGAGGTACAGTACTCGCCGTAAGAACTAAATAATTTACGAGAATGCCGCGAGTTCGCGTCTTTTTCGTCTTTTCTTTATAAATCGCTTCAAAATGAATTAATCGAGGAGAAAAAAATGACGTTGAACTCAGCGCATTGAGCTCTACAAGATGATACCCTTGTAGGGGCTCATTCGTCCCTAAAGACTATCTGTGCAGAATTTGCTTCGGAATGCTCCACGTACTCGACTTTACTCAGTACAATGTTTAAATGATCGTTGGTTTTGTTCAGTCTTCATCGTTCCTTTTTTGAGTTGGAGGCTGTAGATGACTGCATCTACGGTTTCTGCACTCAACACTCCTTTTTACAGGTTACATTGAGAAAATGACATCAACTTATGGCAAAATAACGGAATCGATTTTTTGACATTTTCCCATTTTTCAAGGAATTTTTCTACGGAATCTGAGGAGATGGTGTTGAGGCACGCCGCTGTCATAGACAACTCCCTATTGTCTGCGAGTCTGTAATGGCACACCCTATCATGGTATAGCCCCAAACTTCGAACCTCGTTTAGCCCAAATCACAAAACAATGTTTTTTCCCTTTCCGTTGGCCTTTTTGTAGCTGCGTTGTACACTACTAGATTCCCCGTGGAAAATGCTATCGAATGATATATAGGTAAACCCGTGACGAAAACCTCCCTCCACAACCACTTTCTGCAGCAGGCCTGTCTCTTAGCGGTTCCTGCAGGGCGTGTTTGAATATGCATGCGGCCGGGTACTGTAGTGGCGGGACTTTGGAGGCTTTGGAATGATAATTATTTGAATGGGGGTTCAGATCTGCTGGTGGCGGGGTACTGAAGTGGCGAGAAGTGGGGTTGAATCGATCAATGATTACTTTAGTGGGGGATGGGGTAAGACCTGCAGGGGACGGGGTACTGTAGTATCGGGAATGTGGGCAGTTTGAATGGGATTTTTGAGGCGGTCTAAAGAAGCGGTGTCCATCGTTCATTTATAATGTGGGGACTGTAGATAAGTGCATCTACGGTCTCTGCACTCAACAATCCTCCTCACAGGTTCCATTGAGAATATGACATCAATTTACGGCAAAATAAGGAGTCGATTTTTTGGCATTTTTCAATTTTTGGAAGAATTTTTCTCCGGAGTTTGAGGAGATGGTGTTGAGGCACGCCGCTGTCATAGACATCTCTCTATTGTCTGCGAGTCTGTAATGGCACACCCTATCATGGATCGAAATTTCTCCCTTGGTATGGCCCCAAACTTCGAACTTCGTTTAGCCCAACTCATAAAACAACGGGTTTTCTCTTTCCGCTGGGGGTAAAACAGTCATTAGATAGCACTTTTCACGAAGACTCTAACAGTATACAATTTAATTGCAAAAATTCAAGCGGCAAGGGGAAAAACATAATTTTGTAATTTGAGCGTGACGATAAGCGAAGATTGGAGCCATACCAAGAGAGAACTGTTGATCTTCGATAAGGTGTACCATAATGGCCTCGCAGGACACAAACTTTAGTCCACAATAGTGGATTGCCTCGCTCCGCAGGTTCCAAAGAAAAACTCCTACAAAAATTGAAAAACGCCAAAAAAATCGACTCCTTATTTTATTTCCTCACTCCTGCAACTCAAAAAAGGAAGGATGGAGAGTGAACAAAACCAACAATCACTTCCACACTGTATTGAGTAACGTCGAGTGCGTGGCGCATTCCGAAGCAAATTCTGAACAGTTAGTCTTTAGGGACGAATGAGCCAAGGGTATCATCTTGTAGAGCACAATGCGCTGAGTTCAACGGTAATTTCTTCCCCTCGATTAATTCATTTTGAAGCGATTTATAAAGAAAAGACGAAAAAGACGCGAACTCGCGGTATTCTCGTAAGTTTTTGAGTTCTTACGGCGAGTACTGTACTTATCCACAGAAAGTAATACTTCAGTTTTCTCGCGTGCCCATGCACTCTATATTCACAGGAGGATAACTTTTTACACTTCATGGAGAAATGCGATACTCTAGTACGAATTGATTGAAACAAAGAGGCCTCTCACAATGGGAGCAATGGATGAAAAAAATCGTCACAGCCCTTTGCTTTACACTTACTAACTCTGAATCGGACGGAAAACAGGATTGTGTAGGCGTCCCAAAATCACCAATGCAACTGCTTATATAGCCGGCGGCAGACCATAAATACAAGAGGGATGTCCTAAATCCAGCCTGACAGAACTGAAAGTGGACAAGCGATAGTAAGCATAGAATGGGGTCTCGTGTGTACACGCAAAGTTGTGGTCATGAGCTATTTCATATGAGGTGGTGCGTTTAATCATACTTTTAAAGGAAATAAGAAACAAGCTTATATCGGTTGTGTTAGCCTCGTGGTAGCCTCGAGCAGGGTGTCATTCCCTTCACCTGCTTTTGTGAAGGTAAGGAGCACTGAAAGCTTTCTGGTCCTCGAGTCCACTATCAACACTGCCAGTGTTCTTGAGTTCAGACCTACGCACCATCGCACCCAATCAAGCATCAACACCCACTATAGCATCATCATTGCTCATCATATGCATTTTACTCTCCCGGACGCCTAAATTTTGCGCACGGACTAATCTCCCACTCGGTACCAGATAGGTAGGTCGGAGAAGATAGCAAAGCATAAGGGTTATAAAACGTGATGAAATCACTAAGAGAGTATTTTCTAAGCTTTGAGGGAAAAATTCTATATAATGCAAAAGTTCCGCCACCCACAAAACCCGAACCATAGCCCATAGCCTCTCGCCCATGAACCGTCACGCTTACCACTACACCAAGCCGCCTTTGAGAAATGAGGCACATCCATGTTTAGGTTTTTTTGACTAGGTTTTTTTTCCAATTAAGGTTTTCTAATGTTAGGCTCCCTGAAATCACCCTCATAACTCCGATCAGAGAAAGGCTTGGTAAATTTGGAGAGCAGATTTGAAGTCAGCAAAAAACATGTCCAGCAGTGTAGTTCTCATTTTAGATGACCTCTTCGACTTGGGATCCTTCCCTGGTGAGTTCTTCCCGTTAATTGAAAAAAAATGGAGTCGCTTCTGTTATTTTCAAAAAAAAAATCGAAAGCTACGTCATATACAATTCTAACGGCATGGCAATGTACTTCAGCTTTCACAGATTATTCATTCAACATATAATAGATCTCCAATAATATCCATTGGTTTGCTTACCACTTCTGATCTTGTTTATATCATATACGCGAGCACCTTGAAGAGGACTGAAAGGTTCTGTAGCGTCTTTGAGCTATCCACGAAATTAAGTTCAGCTCGTGAGGACATGCAACTCCTTGATGGACGGTGGCTGGGGTAGCGTCGAAAGGTATCAGAAAAAATTCTGGTTTCAAGATCTTCTCAAAAAATTGCGTTAATTTTGAAGCGATTGACCAACTCTGACTTCTTTGATCGCTCTCAGCCTCTTTCTTCCATATGACAATATAACCAATATCTTCTGCATTACGAATTACGATAATGTCTGCAAGGGTTTCACTAATCCAATCTCCGTTACGCGCACTCTGATATTTCACATGCACTCGTTTTTGTTTGCGAACGTAGTGATGCAAATTCATTCAAATGGGTATGTAACAGTACCTGGTGGACTGCACATTGTAATTTTGTCCAGCAATCTAGTCAGAACTCGCTTTGCTTAGAAACGTAGGTAGAGACAATTTTTATTCCACTGATCACATGCAGTGAGCAAATTAAGCGTCGAACAAGGAGAAGGCGTTGTGTGGGCGAAAAGGGTCGACGTGGAGCGCAGAGACCAGTTCATCGTACAAGCCTGGTAAGACGCTCACTAGAGACTACCATACTTCCTGCTCGCACAAGAGCTCTCACAATGACAATGCTCACGGTAAGTGATTGAGTGATTACAATCAACCTCTAGCTAAAATTTATTTGTTCATTTATTTATACACTCCACTGAGTGCATCACAACAACTAGAAGCAAGTAAACCATCCACCGCCACTAAGTGAGATTAGCAAGGGAGAGAGAGGATAGAAACACCGGTGAGGCAATGATAGTGAGTGCTACGAAGATGCCCTTAGAGCCAGTAACCGCACCAGTTGGCCATGGTACTCTCATTACGGAAGGAGTCACAGATTCAAGGCGGAACTTCGGCACACGTGTAGCCAACTTTCCTCGTGGAATCGACTTGTATGCTACTGGCTGAATGGCAAAAAGGTATCGGTTGAGCCGGACGTTTCGCTGAATTAGAATCATTGAAATAAGCTGACTTGGCAACGGTGGCGAAGGACTGCAACATCAAGAACACTAAAAAAGAAGTAAAACTAAATAACAAGAGCAAAAAATACAAACCCAACATGGAAAATGAAAACAAGTAAAAGCAAACCACAGAGAGACATAGAAAAGAAGATAGTCCTATGCAACAAAGTTCTTGAAAAAGAATAAAAGAGTAGCGATACAGAGGTTCAGTCGAGAGAATCCGGAACCAGGATGCGCTGTGAGGTGAACTGTTGAGATTGAGAAGCACTTCATCGCGAGCATCAGCAGAACATAGATTCACGAGAACCGATAGCAGTAATGTTGAAGATGCTCGACTCTCGCCGTGCCGTGTATTGAAGAACGACAGGAAACTAGGAGAATTTTCCAGCGCTGGAATTGGAAGCTAGAGATCTGCAATTACTAGAATAGAGAGTAAATCTATTCGATTGAGTCTTTTCTTCGAAAACAGAGATGTTTTTAGCATCCAGAATGCTAGGTTGGAGCATCTGCATCTGGCGTCTCGGAAAGAAAGGGAGTTGAGGGTCTTGTCCTGGTAATATATGCAATTCGCCCTCTAAACAGAAAGCTAGATCGTTGGAAACGCGTCTACAAAGAAGGCTTCTCAAACCATCTCTTTAACCTTACCTTACAAACTGGCACAGAGGTATTACTAAAGTTGGATGTGCCTCATACACCAAAACCCTCGTGAATGCTTGCTACACCTTTTCAATTCGCTGATGCTCACGCATACTCGGGCCCTGTAAAGTCTAAGTAAAATTGAGCAGTCATTGCTCTGTACATTTCTGCAGATTGCAAGGGGTACAGAGAACGCCTTATAAACTAACCCCTTATTTTTATTAACTGTATTGAGAACATGGCTACCAAACTTATATTCCTTGTATTTCGTCTTGCCAATGTGGAGAACAATTGTTTTGGGTAGATTGACAGGTACATTCCAAGCCAAGGCCCACTCCATCATCTTGGAAATGGATTGGAGAAGAGCACAAAAAACCTCATTTAGGTTTCCAGCATAATATACTCCAAAAATTTCGATATCAACCGCTTGTATGCGTTTTTTTCGAGCATTTTTAGCATCGATGTTTTCACTCATAACACATTGATCATACTTCATGTCACTGCGACCACAGTTTTCGAGTAAGCGGATCTTCCACGAAATTTGACGTAGGCTCGTCTGGAAGTCGACATGGCCTTAGAACTTATAAGATTGTGCGAAAGTTCCAGAAAACCCCTGTAGAAACGTAGACTGCCTAGTCTACGTCTCTACCTGGGTTTTCTGAAAGCTTCCATAGAAACCTTCAAGAAAGAATATCTCAGAAGATTTTATAATATCACAATCGGTTGACTAGATCATGGTTCACCTTCGACCTTTGTTTCGAGCTGTGAAGCGTTATAATTAAGCGTGCATCTATTTATTATCTTTGCAGTCGAATACAATACTGCTACTAATTCACGGTCAACCGACGGTTTGCGACGGATTAATCCGTCGCAAACCGTCGCTTTCCCATAACTTCAGCTAAAGTGCTCCAATGAAGCTGAAAGTAAGACCGTTAGAAAGCTTCCCTCGTAGAAAATCCAAATTTATAATAGTCTTTCGGTTTTCTCGAATTTTTCGCCTTCCTTCAAGGGAAAAACGAAAGTTGAGTCTCTCAGCACCTGGGGTGTTACTTGCGGATATGACCGCGTCGTAAACCCTCCACTTCAATTGAAAACTTTGTTTCCGATTCTTAAAAGGCCTGCATCGTGTTATAATTGAGGAGAGCATAGAATCCTGATCATTTTGATACCATCCATGACATAATTTGAGTATTTCCAGCTAAAAGCAGCGGTGCAAAGCAAATTTTCAGATTTCTAGGCATTTGTTGTTTCTTTGAGCCACGTATTTCGTATGACTACCGTATAATTGCTCGTGGGGAATCCTGTCATGTCATTAATTTTCAACTTCTTCAATTTTCCAGCATCATTTTCATAGAGATCGAGGAGTGAGTGTTCAGCACCTGAGGTGCTTCCCGCAAATATAACATAGCCTTAACCTCCCCACTTCAACAGAACCTTCATTCTGAGTTTTTAAAAGACATTTGGGATATGGACATATGGCATTATGGTTATTTTGATATCGTAATGATAGAATTCAAAAAAATTCAGCTGAAAACAGTGGTTTCAATGATCAGCTTCTCAAGAAGTGGGTTTGCTAGTTCATTTTGGAGGTGCACTTCCTCAGGAACGAATTATTCTGCATTTACTTAAAGACTTCCATTATGTGAATCTATATTCTGATAATAGAAGGATGAATAGCCTCCTACTCGAGCGTTGAGCTAATTGATCCCTCACCATCGATCTCTACTGGCCCATCGCCTTCGCCATTGCCGAGTCCATTCAAGAGTACGCCCGTTGACACATACTGGTATACAGCTGGCAGAATGAAACGACCACGCTATGATGAATACTGCTTCACTGTGTATATGTTGTTTAACATGTACTCCCTTCCCATTTGACTGAAACTATGGGGCACTGACACTAAACACCGGTCAATGAGCACAGAGAAGCACACATTGCTTGACAATACTGTTATTTTGGCATTTGCAAACGCTTTGTTCAACTGGGGATCCGAACCCACATGGAATCCTGGTCAGGTGCAAGCATGAGACAAATGCACTCCAGCTGCGCCATTGGCCGACTCAACAGGGGAACATTTCAATCAACCATTCAGTAGGGGTTTAGGCTGCCTGCGGTAACAGTTAGACAAGGCCAATCGATTTCTGACAAGTCAGGTCACGTTGCGACATGATTTGTTTTACTTGAACCTCTCATGAGGTCGTTATTGGGACTGAATAAGTAGCCGTAAGGAACAAAGCGAAAGCCTGGGTTTTCATCAACCTGCCTTAAACCGCGAGCAGTCCAAAGAATATGTATGGCTAGGACCACAAAACATTCGATAATCTTTTGATACGACCTTGAGTGTGCTACCTTCCTGTGTGATGTTGAATTCCACGAACCGTAGGAATTGTAGAACCGAAGAAGAAAATGCCCAAAGGTCTAATCGTTGACGCAGCTCCTGCAGAAATATTGTAAACTCCAGCTTCGCAACCTGTAATTGAATGCTCAATAATTAATCGCGTCGCATAATCGTCTTGAGGAAGGGTGTAGGAACATTTGTATGATCCACTTCATGGCATTCTTCATAGGAATGGAGAAGAAGACGTTCAAGGCTTGAATGATTGATGTTGACTTTTTTCTGCAACGGTGACCAGACAGAATTCATGAAGTAGACAGTAAGGGGAAGTTCATTGGCGCCAGTAGGATAAAAAAGTAGATATCTGTGCTGTTCCTGAAGAAGTGAACATTTGTACGTACACTCTCAAACAAGCTCTCCTTGCAAATTACCTTGATTAGGCGCGAAGACTTCGTGATAACTATGCTGCCTGCACAATGGTTCTAACCGATTTAAAACTTATCAACTATCAGCTGAGAATAATGACAGTAAAAAAAGTAGAGTTTCTTCAGAAATAAGGTTTCTGACACGAAAAATCCCATCACTCCTGATTTTGAGAGCTTTATTCTCGAGCAAAATAGGCAAATTCATAGGTAATAGGTGTTTCTGGCGAAAGATCCTGTAACATGAGGAAAACAATTCACTTTTTTGGGAAAAATAAAACCTATATAGGCTCTGAAATTTGTAAGTAAAAGCTCCAGATACGAAGATGCTTGTTAAGGATGGGACATCTGTATGCGAGACTTATTGAATTTCAGCGCGACTCGCTCCTTGCTATTGAAGTTCATCGAAACAAGGAAAGTGTACAATAATTACAGCTCTCGCCGTAAGAACTCGGAAGTTCACGCGAATACCGCGAACTCGCGTCTTTTTCGTCTTTTCTCCATGAATCGATCGGAGTGGAGCAATACAGGAGCTGAAATCACCGTTGAACTCAGCTAGTCAAACTGTATAAAATGGTACCCTGAAGTTATGAAAATGCTTTATTTTGGATTGCGCGCTGCACTTGAATTCCATCCGAAAAGTAATTGCATGTACATGGGGTGCACACTTTAGTGCTTGTACGGGCTGATTGGTCCCTGAAGATGATATTTTTGGAGTTTCCTCTGGATTGCGCCACGCACTCGACTTTACACAGTACAACGTTAGAATGATTGATTTGTTTTGTTCAGTCTCCATTGTTTCTTCATTGGTTTGAAGACTGTAGAAAACGGTCCCCTCACTATACCCTCCTCCTCACAGGTCCCATTGAGAACATGACATAAATTTACGGTAAAACAATGGAATCGTTTTTTTTGTTATTTTCCAAACTTTGGAGGGATTTTTCTCCCAGATCGGGAGGGGTGGCATTTAGGAACTGTATTGGCGTAGACGACTCTATGTTCTCTGTAAGGCTGTTATGGTGCGCCTCATCATAGATCAAAATGTTTCCCTTGGTATGGCCCCAAACATCCAACTTCGTCAGGCCTAAATAAATAATTTATGTTTTTTCCCTTTTTCTTGCCCTTTTTGCAGCCAAGTTGTACATGGGGCAACTCGTGATGGAATCCTTCCTCCATAACCATTCTCTGCCCCAGACCTGGCGCGGAGCAATTTCCTGATGGGTGTGTTTGGATGCGCATGTGGCCGGGTACTGTAGTGGCGGGTGCGTTTCGTTGCGCGTGTCCGTCGAAACCAGGTCACGCCGCAGCCGTCGCATGCGGCAGGTCGGCCCGCGATACTTGACGAATGTCGCAGTTGTCAGAGGGGCATGCGATTTGCGCTTGGTCCACGGCAGCCGGCCTAAAGAGAAGATAGCACGGGCAGATGCAAATCGTACGCTCCATTAACACTTGGTGGTACTGTAACGTCGTCTCGAGACCTCAGTGGGGTGCGCCGCGCGCGAAGTGGGCGGGGTGACCTACTTTCGACGGACACGCGCAACGGACGTTCTCCCTGTAGTGGCACTGGGTTTGAATGGTGGCTTTGAAAGACTTTGCTGCGCAGGCAGCGGGGTCCGTGGTGGCAGGAGCTTTCGAGTAATGACTATTAGAATGGAGACCTGGACATTCAGGCGATGGCTACCGTAATGGCGGGAAGTTGGGGCATTTCGAACGATGATTATTCTAATGGGGGTTGAGTCCGCATTTGGCGGGGTACTGATGTTGCGAGAAGAAGGGTTGGACCGACTAATGATTACTCCAGCGGGGGGTAAGATCTGCAGGGAACAGTGTACTGTAGTGGCGGGAATGTGGGGTCGTTTGAATTGGAGTTTGAGAGGAAACGGAGAGAATGGTTATGAAGGGAGGTTTCCAACACGCGTTGACCCATATATCATTAGATAGCACTTTTTACGAAGAATGTTACGGTATACAATTTAGTTGCAAAAAGTTCAAGGGGAAAGACATAAATTTGTGATTTGGGCGTGACGAAAAGCGAAGTTTGGAGCCATACCAAGGGAGAAATGCTGATCTTTAATAAGGTATACCATAACGGCCTCGCAGATTACAAAGAGTAGTCTACGATAGTCGAGTGCCTTGCCGTGCCGCCTTCCCAAATTTCGGAGAAAAACTCCTCCTAGAACTGGAATATGTCAAAAAATCGACTTCGTCATTTTGCCGTAAATTTATGTCATGCTCTCAATGACCCTGCGAGGGAGAGGGTTGAGTGCGGAGACTGTGGATGCAGTTATCTACAGCTTTCAAACCAATGAAGAAACGATGGAGACTGAACAAAACAAATCAATCATTCTAACGTTATACTGAGTAAAGTCGAGTGCGTGGCGCAATCCAGAGGAAATTCCGAAAATATTATCTTCAGGGACCAATGAACCCGCACAAGCACTAAGGTGTGCACCTCATGTACATGCAATTACTTTTCGGACAGAACTCAAGTGCATGGCGCGATCCGATATGAAGCATTTTCAATACTTCAGGTTATTTTCTTATAGAGCTTGACGAGCTCAGTCTAACGGTGATTTCAGCTTCTGGATTGTTCCACTCTGATCGATTTATGGAGAAAAGAAAAGACGCAAGTTCGCGGTATTTGCGTGAATTTCCGAGTTTTTACGGCGAGTACTGTACTTGCGGTCCAAATAGGCATTACTCACAAACTGTCACACCTTAATTTTCTGTAGTCTTTTCTTTTTCTGCTAGTGATTCCTTTGCAGAATTCCTGTTATCCTTGGATTGTGAAAAGAAACACAATAACATTTCCATCTTGTCATTTGAATGAAGATTCCTTTCCGTTTTCCGAAGTCCTCACTTCTTTCAGGCATATAAGGGCAGCTCGTGCTTCATAATTTAAACCCCTTTGTGAAAACTGTGAAATGGCCCTAATGATGAGCCAAAGGCTGCTCAGTGACTTTCAATGAAGAACAGTTCGAATATTAAGCATGACTGTTGGAATTTCTCCTATCAACAAACCTCATTTCCTACAAAAGAACCACTTTTTCACTGTCCTTAAGGTCACTAATTGATAAGTTTCAACTAGTTTGGTAGCGAAGTGGTGGCATCATAATTACCATAGAGTCTTCGCACCTAATCAAAGTCAGTTCGCGCTTAAGTGTGAGGATAGCTCGATTAGGTGCGATTGTACAATTGCGCGCACACCCCCTTTAGAAATAGCACAGACATTAACTATTCCACCCCATTGGTGCCAACGATCTTCCCGTTTTCATCTCCTAAATAAACCTCGACTGCTTACCGTTGTAGAATGAAGCCAACATCAATCATTTAACTCTCAAACGCAGGGAAGGCAACGAACCCATTTGAAATGACGTCGTACTCATCCTAGATTTGTTCAGTGTCAGGTCTCAGACGTACAAGGTACGAAGAGCGGGAGGTGAAAGGTTTTTCTCCTCTGAGTTATGGAGGTGGGTTGTTCATCATACGTCTTTTCTAACCTAGACACACATAGCTGAACTGTTAAGCAAATATTCACTACACTTTCCCGATGATTACAGTCATGAGCGTGTCAGAGTATCATCCGCGAAGCAGAGACACTGTACTTGCAGGAGATAACTTGTAGGTAACTTCATCGTCTTAAAATACAAATGACACTTATTTGGTTCGATAGTGGGTGTAAAAGATGTGAATAAGCGTTACACAGTGATATGTCAATCCTAATGGATTTCACATACAAAAATTATATGTGAATGACAGATAGCAGTCAGATCGGGCAACACTTGCATACATCGTCTACATCTTCCACATCATATCACAGTCTTAAAGGCTCACGACAAAGCATTCCTTCAGCGGTTGGAGGCCAGACTCAAAATTTTGACAGCAACAACATGAGGCTGTAGAACGTTCTTAGCGGAATTCGTAAATTGTTTGAAGGCTATCCAGAAACGGAGAAGACTCTTTTTCTCTATCAAAGGCAATCCCGCACCGTCCCACGTTCACTTGGTGATCCTTCAAATGCAAGCTTCGGGCTCAACCAGGATGTTGCATACCAACCGCGCACCTACAACAGCACAACACCTATGCATATAACGAAAGAGGAGACACACGCTAAATAACGAAAGGAAAAGCTCATTTCTCTTGACTTGAAGCACATGTCGTGAGGATAAACGCGAAGAACGTAGCCATGTACCTTGAGCTTTTGTTTGAGCTACTAGAAGAATAGTTTTTGCAAGGGCTTGAAATAGCATCGAACCCAATTCATCAAGCTCTACGGACAGGACCTGAGCAATTTGGAAAAGCATAAGCATTATTCATCACGAATTATCCTGCCTCAAATGCATATTCTCCAGTTCGAAGGCAAGGTTCACGATAAAAATGGTTACTGAGTCCTTCCCCTACGAATACTCAGTGGCTCACAAGTGTAATAGAAAGGACCCTCTCTCGCCCCAAAACTCGACTGTTAGGGCCTAGTGGAAGACCTGTTCACGGCTCTCGCGGCTTTCCCGCCCCTCGATCAATGTCAAGTCAGACGAATGTCGAGGCGATCCAGATTGCAATTATTCGTTCTTATTCGTTCTAGGACCCAACACAATCAGCTGATCGCCGAGTGATGAGGCGATGTTTCTTATTGTTGCCGCGATCCCCCATTTAATTTCCTACCTCAAGAGGTTGAAAAAGGTGAGCTATTTTTGCTGTTACTAGGGTTTTTTTGTTTACTTGTGCTTATAAGTGAATGAATTTTTGCTTACCGTAGCCAGATTTGGACCAGGACCCACCCGTACGCAATACACCACACTGTATAGCTCGTCCAAACGCCCCACTCTTCTTTATTCTTCTGGTCTCATTCTCGTCCAGTCCCCTTTTTAACGATTTTTCGAAACCTTTTTTTACTTGGAAAACACCGATTCGCGCAGTTCCTTCGCCTTCGTCTCGCTATTTTCCATCCTATCTTTCATTTTCGCCATAATCTGGATTACCCAATATTATCGTGAACTGTACCTTCAAGGGTATACCGTCCAAGCCTGAGAAGGCACCAGTGTAATCATCCATGTGCTGCGATCTCGTACTGCAGCCAGTCCCCTGCAAGAATTTTCGGTCTTGGTCATAGGATAGTACCTCTTCTGTTGTGTAGCCCTAATATCAGTTCGTGGCATACAGTAGCGCTCAAAAGTCTTCGGTGAAACGCTTTGACGCTTTTTCGTTCATAACTTTTTTGTTAGTAGACTAAATCGCGCAAAATTTGGATATGTTTAACTTAAGCATATTTCATCCTACCCAACCCTATTTCACTGCAAAGCTGCAATATCCACAGATAGAGCAAGGTATTTGTTGCTTTAGCAGATTTTGCTAAAACTAAATTTGTTGACGTCTGCACTTATTCGCCCCTTATGTGCGTTTTTCTCATCTATGGTGTTCGGCATTACCGCTCGTACATTTTAGACATGACAAAAAGGAAAGAGATTCTAGAAAGACCATCATCAGTATTTGCAGTCGATTTTATTTTCATGCCCTTTGGAATGTCTGGAACATGATCAGATTGTAGGTTAGTAGTGGTAAATATTCACAAGACACCCACGCTCCAAATATAGAAATTTCGCATGATTAGATCCAGCAGGAAAGAAGTTACGACTGAAAAGTACGGCTGAGGAACCATTTCACCGAAGACTTTTGAGCGCTACTGTACCTTGTTAAACTGATCATCTTTTATTTCAATAAGCACTTTGAGCCGCGCCCGTATAGATATTTATGGCCACATGTCATAAGCAACACTTGCGATCACAAAATTTCAGCTTAGCTTTGCTTTGACTGTAGTCCGCGACTATTCATAACTTTTGCCTCGCTATCTTCTCAGACGTGAACGAAATTTCCCTCCAAACCTGAGAGCACACCCCACCCCTTCCGACTGTCAAAACAAGAATTAGACTAGTCGGTTACCATCTTATAAAGCCAGAAAAGCCGTGTTCAAGGTAGCTTATTTGACAAGAAATGCACACTCGCATTCACCGCTGGCTATGAAATTCCTCATGGCAGGTCAGCAGGTACAGTGCATCGACTTCAAGCGGTAGAATATTTGCCGCTCAGCATTGTCACTGATCAGCTGGAGATCTTTGGATGAAAGGGTCTCCAACTGTAGCAACCTTGGGACTCCTGTCACCTTATTTCCCTATCACATTTCAGTATTAGCGACATGCCAAGCATTCCTCAGCTATTCCTTGTACCGTCGGCGATAATTCTTGACGATGCGGACACATTTTCGATAAGAACAGCAGAATCGAAGGGGGCGGGTGTGATCAAAGTGGGCTTGCCGCGAATGTGGGCGGAGCATGGGAAAACTTCAGTACTGATACGGCCCCGCGGCTGGCACACTGGACACTCACGTTCACCCACATCACCAATGCGCCCACTCGTCATCGCTTTGATTTTCGCAGCCGCTTACGGTATGTTACGAAATCTGTGATGTCTCCTATTACCATATCGTGTTGAGAATCAAGTATATCGGAGGTTTTGTGCAAGAATATTGCACATTGACGTATTTGTTTCAGCAGCCCAAGGGTGACATCATAACCTAGAGCTTCTTGTTTATATTTCTTGAGAAGGGGCATAGAAACATCAACAATTAGGTGTTCCAGTGAAAGGTAGTAGTGGAAAGTAAATGATCAAAAGGGTGGAGTCTTTTTTATTACTGATGTTGATATGGAGTAATGATGTACTCATGGAAAATCAGTTTGAATCGGACTCGAGCTGCATTTCTTAGTCACTTGGACGCTGCATCGTGTAATCTGCCTCTTGCCGAAATTCCGTCATTTTTGCTGATTAAGAGTTCCGCATACCTCAAGTACAGCAGGAACTTCCCATCCTTTTAACGGCATAAGAGTCGTTGTAGAGAAAAAATTGATTTTGCGGATAGTCAGCCCGGTTCTTCAGTTTGTCTTTTCAGATAGGATTTATTTGACGCTGTCACGCAAAGACCTATTACCTCCTTTGTGGTACGAAATGGGGAGCTCCCAAAGAGAGCATTTCGCCCAATTCAAGTAGCATTGATGTATTAATTTTCAATAGCCTAGATATCATCATCGTCACTTTGTAAAGCAGCTCCTCAAAGTGTTCGACCTGCATCATCTCGTCGCCAAAAAACGCTCTTAAATAAGGACTTTGACCTGAAGGAATCCGGGCTAGACTTACCCTCACATCGCACAGCGTTACTATAAGGAATAAGTGCGATGGAATTCTTTTACCGCACTGTCATGAGTACGGCTAAATTATGAAATGCATGGGATGACCTATATATTAAGAAAAACCATAGGGACACAACCATTTTGAGACGAGACTTGATGGAACCTTGGATACTGCATAGTCTACGATTATGCCGGTTAGGCTTCAAGTCACGAAAAAGCCAATCTACCCTTTTGAGTATTTTCGGATTTTCTTTTGATCATCAATGTTTTGTATAGTTCAAACTCTCCCCAAGTTCATTTCCCTTCAAGTCTCTCAGTGACAAATCACTATCCTTGATGAAGCGAGTGGCTTCGAGTTTTATGTAGGTTTTTTTTGATAGGAAAGAGTGAGCTGTAAAGGAGACTCAACTCAAGGCCCGGCTCTTCGAAGTCTTCTTACTCTGCTTGGAGGTCTTTTCGTCTGTTGTCTTGAAAATAGCATTTGACTGACTTGCGCAACAACTCTCAGTCTCAGACCTTACTCTACACTGGCGATAATGAACCTCGTGATCTCATCGCAACTTTCAAAGCATCAGTCTTGTTGACTTCCGTGAATGACCATAGTTGCGAAGTAACACGCAGAGACACAATAAATTGTTTTCTATTTGATATCTTGCAATTCCAGCCTAAAACAAAGTTTCTATGCATTCGGCGCTACGGTAGCTTGGAACGAAGCTTTGACTTCTCTCGAGAATCTGGCATTTCGACTTTTCCAAGCCATCCCCCATCTTCTCATTTTGCTACTTATGTTCATGCTTCTTCCATACTTTCCGTTCTTCCTCTATCCACCATGCCCTGATTCAGCAAGTGTCTCTAAATCTCTTAAACGATTTCTATAATTGGCTCAGAATTTCTTGGTATGGCCAGCTCGCTGTTTACTTCGTAATGGCCAAGACCGCTGGTTGTGCAAGAATTTCCCATTTTATCACATCATTTGCACGAAATTCAAGTGCCAAATCAGTGCCAAACTCAATCAGATTCTTCCCCACCAAGAGAGGCGTCATACGCACTTTTTCATCGTGTAGCACTCGTTTTAGACCATCCTCTTCTGACGTTGTTGAATCAACCAAATCTTTTCCGAGAAATTTTTTCGACTTACCCGATCGATCAGTTTTATTCTGCAGACCTTCAGGGATACTTGCTCTTTTCCGTTTCCTGGCGACATAGAAACAACGTTGTGATGAATCAGGTAGCATTCAGAATTCGAATATCACAGTAGAAGCCTTAGAAAAAGTCGTTCTGACCGGAACCCATTCCCGACTGCTTAGTCATTTCACGCGAGAGGGCTTGATAAGAGCTTAAATCCTTTGTTTATTCTTCATAGCGAGTGAACTACGGTGCCCAAGTAGTGATCGTACGTAATGCCGAAGAATGGGAGGGACTTTTATGAAGCCGAGGGACGAGAGATGCCGCTTCTTCAGAAGAATGAATAAGGTTTGGGAATCAGAAATAATTTTTTCCATAAACATGAGGCGTACCTCTCTTCACCTTCAGTACCTACCTCTTCGAAGACAATCAGAAGGACCAGTGGGCACTGAACGAGAACTGCCGGCCGGGGACACTGAAAAGACATGGTCCCGGTTCGAGCATGGCGTGCTCCCTGGTTCTCATTACCCCCACCGAGTGGTGTAATGATGATAAACGAAGAATCTCCCAATCTTATTCCGGCAAAGTAAAAATAGCAATATGCAAGAAGTAGTTGCTCGTAGTTGCTCGTGAACACCCTCATAGCCAATTCAATTATCATTTAGAATTGCTTTGCATCTCTGTGAACGCTGTGTGAAAGCATATCAGCCTAAGGACAGAACTCGAAGTTGAGGCATGAGAATCAGTCCATGGTGGTCGGTGCTCTCAGTTGATTGAGACTTTTTCGATGATATGGTTGGGAAATGTCATTTGGAAACATAATAACTTCTCTCAAGAAAAAAATTGGCTTAGCCCCGAGTGCTTTGCCCTTTTGGACTTCTCAATCTGTGTGTCAATATCGTGGCTATGAGACGCTGAGAGATTTATTTCCGACTTTCGGCGTAATGGCGATTTCCAAGCTTCACCTGCAATTTGCGAACTTCTTCAAAGCGGCAATATCCATTCGACATCGTGACAGCCCCCTCTCGTATGATTCGCAGTCTCATGAAGATCTCCTTCATTGTCTACCACTTGATCTACTTTAATCCCGGGCTATCACGATGCCGAATAAACATAACGTTATTTATTTATTTCTAACGTTTGCATAATTTTTTTCTATCCTTTTTGCTCTATCAATTATCCCAGCTCTTACACGAATATTTTTGCTGTGGAAGAAGCGCGTCTAACATGGAAGTAACGGAATTTTGGGAGAATGTGGGATAGTGAGTCCACTTTGACGGATTTGAGAAATGGGATAAAAGTATCAGACCACGTACATCTTCAGAAAGGTATCGGAGTTCACGCGTCTTGTTACATAATTTTGCCGAATATTCCAGAATTGACACATTCCCGTTTTTGTCTTAGAAAGTGACTCAAAGTCTGCAGCCACTAGTTCGAATTTCTCATTCTAAATGTTTCGTTACGAAAATTTAGTGGTTATTTTTACATTAATTGGAACTGATCTATGCACATCGGCCATGACAACTTAACCTCTGGGTCGGCAGTAGCTCATTCAGCACTTTCTCAGCACTATTGCTCTTGTTTTCAAGACTGGGTGATTTATTCTTCAATTGTGTTTTTTGTGTACGAATGCGACACCTTTAAATCCATTAGCATGAATGAATGGATAACAAATACGTCATTGAATCTTACCAGCATTCTTCGATGCATACCATGAACGCAAGTTACGCATAGCTTGAAGTGAGTATCTTTGAAAGCAAGGCAGTTTCGAATCAAGTCCTTGGATAGAGAGTTGTAAAATAGAGAACAAGACAGAAAATGCTTTCTAATAATTTGCTTGATCACTAATGATGGTAGCTTCATCTTCATTCTAACTGCGGCGGGTTAGAAATAGAGTAAGATGCCCTTGTGGCTGGGTTCGTCAGAATTTGCTTTTTTCCTCTCATTTTCGCCAAAAATTCAAATTTTATTAAATCTCTCTAAAATATCGAGCTGCACAACATTCACATTCGACAATTTAGAGGGCTCAGCATATTTACCTGATTTTCAACCTGTCAATTTAGCTTTTTTGTGAATATGTAGCTGCGCAGAAGCCTCGAAACATCATACTGTTGCTAAAGGACCGTTTTTCGGAACTGACTATGCACGACTCCAGCCACTGGTTCAGAAATGCTCTTTCTGATTGTACGTACTGTAACCTCCGGTTCTTTTCGATAGCTTCGAAAACGGCGGACTCTATAACTGCGTTGGGGCGTCCTGATCGAGGTTTACCTTCAAAGCTCGTGTCTCCTTTTGCGAATCGAGCGAACAAGCGGTGGACGGTCCCAATGATAGTAGTTTTCTCCCCCAATGCGTAGTTGATGGTATGGACTGCTGCTGTCGCTCCACTATGGCGGCGCCACTCTAGAAAATGATGGATCGAAAATAGCCTAGAAAAATTGACATCAATTTCAAATGAATAGTTCACGATAATTTTAGAGTTTCCGGTTTTCGACGATCACTCTCTGGCCCCTCATTGTGCCCTATCAAAAACGTTTTTCACCTTATAAACGCAGATAGGGTATTAACGGGTGTCTTGAATTCATAATATAGGGGAATCTCAAAAAGCATTTTTATTTTGAACTGTGCCTTCAAAGCGACAGGGAAGCACCCCTATACAGCTCTAGTGAGGGAACTTTCAAAATGTTCGGCAACGATCACATGATGGATCGTGAATATACGTAAGAAACCGAAAAGGACTTTTCAAAAACTTTTTGATCAACTTTATACTAGCAAGTAGGAGGATTTGTACTTGATGTGAGAACTGACTTTGCCCTTTTGTTTAAAATTGTTACAGCACTAATAAGCAATGAGGTAATTGACCCAAAACTCTCGGTTCTTTCAATTGTGCATTGAATTAAAACTGAATTGCAAGAATTAATTGCAAGAATTAAAACTTAGGAAAACAAAATGATTTTGAGGGACATGATTTTAAGGGGGGATATTTCAAGGGTGATTTTCCATTCTACAACGAAAGGGATCTCAAATGGGGCTCTGTGGGAAGGCGCTCCATGGGAAAAAGCGGTCAGGAAAGAAACATGAAAATGTCATTTACCACACTTGAGGAAGTGAAAGTAATAGAAGAAACGGTCGAGAGGAAATTATGAGGCAGCTTTCCCGAGTAACTACTCGAACACTTCCTGCCTTCATGTTTGTAGGGCGCGGCCTTAACCGCGCTACTTCAAAGAATCCATTTTCTCGGTCCGACGGTAAAAGCACGTTGAGGGCTTGTTTGTGAGCTTGGTTGGAATTGAGTTTCTCATTGAAAACAAAGACCTGCAGCAGATTCTCCAATTCAGTGTTTTCGTTAGATGTTTTGCTGCCTGAGTCGTTGTGAATGATGAACGATTGTTATCGCCAATGCTGGTTACCTTCATCGTTTACTCAGGCCCACACAGTTTTAAACTATGAAGGTAATCGGTAAAGAGTCATATCACGTATTACTTGGTAATTCATGCAACGGAATAAGACGGTCGGCCAGGTATTCGGCACCCTCAAAGGAATGTGAATTGCAGCTTTTGAATGAGCCCTAACCATCCGGGCCGGGTGCTCTTCATCATCCTCCTGGTGCCTCATTTATCCTTATCGTAGCCTGCAATCTCGTGCCCACGCAGCTTACATAAGATTGTTCCTGAATAAGTGTAGCCACATGGTTCCCTCACCTAGGGCCCCGAACATTGATCGAATGGGAATATGGTCACATTGAACCAAAGTTAAATGAAGGAAGAAAAGATAAAGTTCCTGGCGTTAATCAATCCCGTCTAAGGGATACGCCCCCATTCGACTTTAATTCAGGATCGTAGTGGCGTAATGAATGCGTATGTGACCTATACAATGACTTGCGGAGGCCAGTTCATGGACAAGTCAGTGCTTTTATCCTCCCAGACGAGTCTGGTACCAATTAACCGACCTCGGAGGGATGGAGGGCTTGGTTGGCCCAGGCGGATATCGATACGTTATTTGAACCCCTGACCGTTGACTGAGATAGTGCGCCACTTGCCATTACACCAGCCCCGCACTGAATCAAAGTTAAACAAGGCTTGATAATGGATAAAACCTGTACCGTTCTCATTGATAGACTTCTGCTTCATAGGTGACTAACGAGAGGAATTGTAGGTCTCAGAGTGTCTGGACCGTTTCGGAGCCCCGCTCTCGAGTATAAAGCTTTTATCTGCAGCGGCATATCGTATTTTAGAACATATAGACTGGAAGGTATAAGTAAACGAAAAAATCAGGAAAAAATTCGAGGAGCGGGAGCGATTCGTGTCTTTTCGAAGCAAAAACAGAAGTCTCACAGATGTCTGTTTTTCGCAACCGTTATACTGTCGCCATTCTGCAGTGGGACATCCACTGCTACCTGGGTCTCTAAGTTTGCTGCCAAAGTGGTTACTTAAAAGTAAACAGCGAGGAATTGAATAAAACAAATAAAAAAACAAGTTCGTTACTAGTTTTCATTATTCAGCTGCACCTGTGCAAGATGGCGAGAAGATCGAAGAGAAACTAAAACACCTCCAAGAAGACCTTGCTGCTCTTCAACGGCAGCTGACGGCACCTACGACTATGGAAAAAGAAGTAAGTTTCCTAATTTGGGTATAACCTTTGGCACTTCTGTGATGTCAAGGACGCTACTCGGTCTCCTTCGCACATTTCCCCACTTGACTTTTATTCCCAGTTCTTTGGGACGTAGACAATGCCTGCAATTACTACGCTGCTGCCTTAATACATTCCCCGGTTGGTTCCTTGAAGAGTCTAAGCTGAAGTCGACTACTTCAGCTATGACTAAATGGAGGGTTCAAAGCAATTTCGAGAGCATTTATATCTGGAAACTGCTACAGCAGAGCTGTAGGGTGAATTCCTCCTCGATGGCTGCACAGCTTCCTCTTCTTTGGGGCATCCCTAGCTTGGGCTTCTCTTTTTACTCAAGTTAGCTGAGGTTCCCGTAATGCTAATGAAAGCAGACGGTCATGACTTATTCAAAATTAAAATCGTCGCATAATTACCCACGCAACTTCACCACAGCAATCAGCTGTAATGTATTGCATGCAATTATCTTGTGTTGAATAGATGAAGGAAGATGGCGGTTCAGGCGTATCCTCCAAAGCTCGACCTCTCAGAGACGAGAAAAGAAGGAAACGCTCAATGTTTCATGCCCCATTTGCTTTGAGATCTCCGAAATTGGGCTCTAGTCATCGCCCATATGACGAATTTGAGAGTGAGCAACAAGCGGAAGGATGTGCCAGTTGCTACGCAAGCGTTCATTTGGAGTCTGGAAAGCAGTTTTTTGACCCTAATTGGCTGAGTCTTGCCCTTCTCAATACCAGTTTTAGCAGAATTCTCAATGTTTGTTCCGTTTCGGATCCCGCTGATGTAAAGCGTTTTTGGGATGACATTGGGCCGCCAGACAGAATCAACTAAACGGCTATCTCTGTTTGTAAAGCCATAAAGAAAAAGTCAAAGCTGTACTTGTCAGATTCAATCAGTGGGGGATCATTTCCTTTGTGCTTCCCAGATATTTTGGAATCCTTCTACCCTCTGTTGAGCTGTGATCCCACGCACAAATCGGTGGTGTCGGAGTATAACAACTCCGCAAAATAAGTTGGTTTGGCCGTACCTTGACTCGCTCTGCAATAACCATTGGTCGAGGTCATCGATACAAAATGCTCGTTCTTTCGAAATGTTGCATTTTCACTTCTCTGCACTCCCAGGGAAGCGGCAATTGTTTTCAACTCGAAGTGAAAACTCACAGGTCCATAAAATTTTCAGTGAAGATGCATGCATAGTAGACATGCACTTATACATGCCTAGAAATAGGCCTTTGGAGGCACTTAGACAAATAGCGGAAGTAATAGTACTGAATAGTGCAATAGTGGAGAAGAGCCTATTTAGCCTATTTAGAAAATTATAGTGCTCTGAAAATGGAGAAAAATTAGGAGTTGGACGAGAAGGTGTCGACAGAAGTTACATGAAATGGACGAGCTGTTCAAAAGTGTGCGCCTTGCATAGAGTTGGCTGCAGTAAGCTGCCTGCATGCAAGGTGGGGGTCCTGTTGCGAATAATGTAACCTCTACAGCTTTTGCAATGCTTGAGAACTCGTCCGGCTCAGGTTGTGCGTCGGCTATGCCAGTTCTAGGGCCCTTATTACGCCCTATTCAAGCCGTTTTTTGCCCCGACAACGTCCCTTTAGCCATCTTCAGTGGTCATAGGTTCATCCTAAAATATAGAAATCACTTTAGTCGTGAAGTGTGCTTTCAAGAACCCTCACCCTAGTTCTAGTCGATTGGAACTATCTCACGTTTCTGAGCGAGAGCGCTGGGAAATTCATCGTATCACTCGGTGTTCTTCTACAAAAAGTTCTGCTCATTAGAGCTGCCTTTCGATTGAACAGATTCATTTAAATCTCTTGTCGTTGCTTTTGTTTGGGGCGAAAAAAGGGTGCAATGGTTTTAGGTGTTCGCACCTTGAAAAACTCATTAAGTTGTTTTGTCGTCATCTATGACGACGACCCCATCCAAATCTCCTGGCGTATCACAGTCGGAAAAGTCTCTAGAATGATATGGGCTAAGAGAACCCAGATATGTGGATCCACGTTTTTCTTCAAAGCGAATGAAGAGCCAGAGATAGCTCTCATCACTTAGCGCTTGAGTAGTCAAGTTTTTTCTTATTCCACCTCATTTTGGTTGAATCTTATGGGGTAACATTCGCGCTTACCTATTGCTTTCGCAAGTCGTTTACTCCATTACTACCGGAGTCATTATGTCCAACCAAACCACCATAACCTCCTTTAACAAATGTGGGTGACAATGCTCTAGTGCATTTTGGACATCTCACTAACCATTCCCATTTTCAAACAATTGGCGTGAGTGAGAAAAACGAACGCCAAAACTCACAACCGCTTGAAATTGAGCTCAGATTCCACGGTGCTGGGGAGAATGAAAAGGTCTGGCTGGTCGAGCTGCTTCTCGACATCATATGTTTTTTCGGATGAACTTGTGATTTGACCTCAATCTTTACGGCCGCAATTCCAATCAACCTGTAACAGCCGACGTAATAAGCATAGGTTAAAGGGGAGGGTAATCGGGTATAGGTCTTGGAGAGGGATCGGTGCGATTCGTTGAATACATGTATGGATCAAGAGCCATATCCTGTATCGAAACTTGTTCAAGCCAACCGTTTCTATGTAATTTGTTTTATGCGTTGGATAAGAACACTGTTCGGGCTTCCACATATTCAAACGAGTTCCAAATGGTAAGGTTGTCCCATGCCGTGGCCATCGAACTCAAATCAGTCCACCGTGCCGATATCTTCCCTCTCTGAAGCATTGCGGTTTGGGAGTACTGGCAAGGTGAATTGACACCGTTTATGATCGCAAAATGCTGTGGCGTATGCTTTCCCAGGAGCCTTTCCCATAGTTCATTGCAGATTAGGGTAAAATCTGTGCATAGTGCTCCAATGAAACCTACATACACCTCAACATGAGGAAATTACGTTGGACTCTCATTCTTGGGAACGTAATTAATGAAAAAAAGGTGCAAACTCCAATAGAAATTGTACTAATAGGAAGGCAGTTTGAAAGTTCTGAAACCTCTATCCTATACATACCGTCTGTTCTTTTGAGGTCACATATCAGGATCAGTTTGGGAAATCAAAACCACTGCTCGGAGATAGGCTTTTTGTAGACTATTGCACTTCGTACATAAACTTTAAACGCTTTCGACTGCCTTCCCGAGTCAGAGCGCGAGTCGAGTGCGTGGCTTATCGTGGAGAGGTGCTAGTCCCATGTCATGACTCTTTACATCGCCACGGATCATCACCGATTTGTTCACTTCTGATTTCACCTTTTGGGAGTTTTTTTTTGTCTAGCCAGTGCCTACGGTTCAGCAGCCCACAGTTACTAGTTGATAGAATGAGGTTGGCTCAGGATTATAATACCACTAGATGATAGTTGAGAAAACATTCTGGGAATCCTGGCGACAGAAATTCTATGAAGCGCAATCGATTGTGCCGATTGGCGTCAACGTCAACGCCCGATTTCTTTCTTGCCTTATCAGGAGCCCTATCAATGGAACTCAAATGTTAACCCCTTTTAGAATCATAAGACGTTCTTCAGCTGTGCTCCACTCTCAGCATAAATAACCGAAGGGGCTTAAAAAACTGCGTCTGGTTATGGTCTATTTCTGAGAGGGAGGAAATATCGAATATATGTAGAAGTGTTATGATGTATTTCAGATGCGGAAATAGTATAGCACCACAGTGAAAATACATCGGAAGGAACCAATTTGCTATGAAATCGGCCTTTGACTGGCCTTCTAAGATCAGAGACTGAGACCTTGGCAAGTGGCGTCAAAGCAGCAGAAAGGCTGATATATAGATCTATTTGGGAGTGCGCACAAGAATTTCACCTTCTTCTCCAATGAAAGATTTATTAGGCTCGCGGAGTAGGTAAATACAAGAGCATTTGACGGTCCTAAATTGTGTCAATTCATCCCTGTCTGACCTCTGCATATTAGAAAGGGCAACCGTAGTAATTTTCCCCTGAAAATAGACAGACTGAACGTCTGCTGAACAACTAATTCCGATCACCGCAGAGTCTAGCATACTTCGAGCGTAAAAATCGTAGGCGAGCGCTAAGTCATCCGACTGCGCCTGCCTCGGTCAGCCCTTCAATTAAGTATTTCCGTAGCCTTCACAAAGCCGATGACCAAGACAGAGGAAGAACAAATACTGCTGCCACTTTCCCGAATATTGGAGTTAAATCCTGTCTTGTTCGATGACTGAGATCCGTGGGTCATTGTATGAGTCAAGTACGCAACCATTTTACCATCAGGGTTCTAAAGAGTAGCCCGAGCTCGAGACGGACTCGCAAAGAAATGGTCAGTTAGTGAGAGTTATCCTTTAACAGGAGGGAAAAGCTGGTTTCGTTTCATTGCCATAAAAGGATTATGTTACTCAAACGCATTCCAATACATCACATAGGTAATAAATACCATGTAGGTAGCCTAATTTGTCAGGTCATGACGACACTCATCTTTCATGGCAATGGCTAGCCGTTTTAGGTGTCTTCAACGGAGGTGCTATAATACAATGTGCTCGCTATGGTTAAAGCCGGGAAGAAGAGCAATGGGGTGACCCAGTCCCAATCAGCTATTCGGGCGATTTGAGCTGGGCATTCATAGATTTGTTGCAAGAAATCTCATGAATTCAAGGGACCTATAACCACTACTTTGTCCTAAAGGGCGAGTAAAGACGCTTTGCTTTCCACCACTATTTCGCGATCTAGGATATAATACTTATATCAAATGGCTGGCTACTTTTTAGAAAATTGATAAGATGAAAACTTTCCCTTTCATTTCGATATTGTACTTTTCCAAACGTCTTGAGTTATGCTAACAGCAACTGCTTATTTAGGAAGCTCGAAAACTACTCTACAACGACTGGCAACCGCAGAAACGAATGGTTGCATGGCAGCCTATGAAGAGGAACCTTGACGAACGTCAACCACGTAAGATTATCCGCATTAGGTTTATGTCTCCTTAATGACGTGCAGGTTTTGTTGACGATAACGGAATAAGTCATAAAAAGAGCGCAAGGAAAAGTTTCAATAACAGGCTTTCATTTACGTCAACAAATTCCTTCTGAAATTCGGCGTTTGCCGGCAACCAATGCAATTCATCAAAGGGGCACTTTATCTGGAATTAGGTCCCTACTGACAAGTATGAAAATCGATAAACTATACCTATAAATTTCTCTCATTGGAATATCCCAATCTAGTACAGAAATTGTTCCTACCTGGACAGCGTAGGCAGTATGGGGACCAGTCGCTGCGATTCACTTTGACACTCCTTCGATGATCATTGGCTTCAGCTGGTCGGTCAGAAGGGGAAAGGGAAGGATTCATAAATACAGTGCGCCCGCCCTCAAATGTCTCCACGATTGCTAATGAACAGTGGTAGTATTGAGATAACGCTCTGGATAGTAGTTTGAAAATGATGATCACTATGATACTCCACGATTAACTGGAGCAGCTCAGTATAGTGCCCTCCATTCATCCATAAACAGCTTAGCTTGACCTCCTGAGGTAGAATAAGAGCGGCTTCGCATCCTGGATCTCAACTCGGTAATTTTTCAGCGGTTATCTCCTCTGTCCACATGAATCTCTTCTTATTTCCTATTTTCCATTCAAGATTGCTTTCATGTCGAACTACTATGAGGTCAATATTTGATTACTCCTGACCACTAATAGCCTTTAAGTAGTACTTTATGTGACAGGACGAGGACGAGAGAACTGACATGTACTATCGATCAGTAAGTCAAATACGCATCCAAAGTCTTCAGTGACTCTCGATGAGCATATGATATTTCGAGAACGATCATCTTCCAGCTTTGATCCCTTCGTGTTTTTTCGGAACAGTAATCATGCGTGTTTTGCCAGTGACTTTCGAAGAAGGTGGCAGGATAGGTGAGAATGTCTTCACAAAGTGAATTCATCTCTGAACCTTGTGACTGAGATTGGGCCCTATTCAGATATTTTGAAGTGATTGTAGGATACTGACGAAGTGTTTCGTCTTCGGAAGTTAGAACTTATTCAAAGGCTAAGAATAGCTGTATCTGGTTCGATGGCAGCATTGCGTGCTGCCGGAAGAAAGTGCGTCGCCGTCCGGTGCGATTTTTTGCCTCAAGCTATTCAAATGAGAAGAAATCCTTCTCTGATGCACGGAAATGACGAGTTGTGTCTTCTTCGAGATCCTACAGGAAGGAATGGCAATTGAATGAACATTCTTTGAACAAGCGTATCTAATTTGCACAATTCTCGGAATGGAGAATTTCACTAAATGTCAAAGCAAGCTCCTTACACAGAATCAAAAGAAATCATCAAAGTAGATGTCTCTAATAAAATTTAGATACAAAGATAGTGAATCTGAAGGGGAACCTTTAAAGTGAATTAAGGCTGAGCCCATAATAGCCCAAATAAGCCCATCGAGGACTCGGGGAGAAGACGAGCGACCTCACACATCACTCAGTAATCGAATCCTTAGTACTTCCACGTCTAGGTCATCTAGGTCCTTCTGCCCTCAGAGATTAAATTAGTCATCCTCGATAGATAGAAACATTGTTTCGTTCAGATGGCTCCATAAAATGGTCAAGGGGAAAGGGATGAGTATCTATAAGTGCGATTACAGTTGACGCGACGTTGTACTGTGCATGTCTAGGGACGAGCCAATAAGGCATACGTCGGGTTCTCCTACCTACCCTGACAAAGTGGGAATGCTCCTCTGACCTGCCATTCCTTTATTTTAAATTTTTCTCTTTCTGCCGAGCCCCCTCACTCAAGTCAGGATGTGGGAAATTTTGTACTAATGACACTTTGTTAAGGTCACCTCACACTTAAGTGCGAAGCAACCCTAATTGTGTGAAAAGGCGCCATGGTCATTAAGCTGCCTATATATAGTTATTAACAGAGTTGAAGTCTATTAACTGATTAGAATGATACAAGTAAGAAAGTGAGGCTTCTTTGAGAAGTTAGGGGTTTTCAGAAGGGAAATTCTCACATCACCGGTTTAATACTTTAATTTCGTGCGAAATTATCAAATTTAATATATTTCTGATAAAATTTCTATAATACGAAAAACTGGGGTTCCCTGTGATTTCGCACAAACAATAAATTTGTCTTTAGAATACATTGTAATGTTTCAGAAGGTTAGCATTGGCATACCAAGCCTTTACTCATTTGGATAAACAGTTCTTGATGACCTTTCTTCAGGGTGCGGAATCTACATAGTAGCCTGAAGTCTTGGTGACCTAACTACTATGTACTCCTTTCCTTTTTTTACGGTTCAACAACCTTATTTTCTATCAAAGCTTCCTTTTCCAAGTGTCGTTATCCTCATCAACTTATACCCCTCAAAGACACAGTTCACGCTATAAATGGTTTCTGGGGCTTTTTCATAGGATGAATTTGAGCATCCCTTTTTTACCATATCTGGCGCTATCATGTCGGAAAACGGCCTAGTTAGGGCGTTATAAAGGCTCAAGTATTGGCCTGTGTGAATCTTCGGACGAGTTTCACCGGCATTGGTCAGGCTGCATCGAGCACAAGGGAACCCATGTAGGAAGTTCAAACAACTTGTCATGACCCATAGCGCCAGTGATAGACAGTTCTGTACAGTTCTGGCTTGAAGTAGTCAACTCTTCGTGCAGTTGCAATACCTGAAATCTCGTCCGAATACCCCTTCCATGTTATTTCCGTCATGTCAATCTCGTTCGACCTCTATTTTCCCTACTTTTGAGAGGCCTTGTTTTTCTCAAAATCGGCGGACTTTCTCGCTTTCCTCACTACCAATGAACTATATCCAACCTGTACTTCCGCTTTCCAATTGGAAAGGGGTACCACAAAATTATCGTAAACTGTGTCTTAAACTCTGTTACCAGTGATATGCAGGCACCATGAGATCATTGAGTCTGGTGTACTTCAATTAGGTGCGGCGTAAAAGTTCGCACACTTCCTCGAGCCACTTCGGTCCATTTTGTAGTGCCTGTGTAGTGTGTGTGCGTTACAATTATATTGTATGCATTTATGATTGTACAATTTCAAAGGGGAACGTAACGAATTACGTAGACACTTCAAACTTGACGGAAATGACCAGAGTGAGGGAGCAGACAGAAACAGAGCAATCGAACTGGACTTCTTGTATGGTGCAACTTCGCTTATAATTAGAAAATACTGATCAGCTGCATTTGATCTTGAAAGCACAGTACACGTTAGAAATGATTTCTCGGGTCCTTCCCACTAGTATGTATATGTGGCCTCAGGCGTGTCAACATGAGGACTGGTGGGTCGAAAATGTCCCAGATAGGGCATCATAAGGACCCGAAAGTCGTCTCCAATGTATTTATGCTACACCGCAGGCCTCCAAAACACCTTGAGGAGGCTGTGCCATTCACAATGGGACACATATAGAAAACTCAATAGTTGATTAAAGAAAACAACAGTAAGTCACATAACAAAAGAGTAATAACAACAAAACAAAATAACAGCATTAGCGTAGAATAATTACATGAAGGTCTCAAAATTCTGAATCCATGCAATCCCAAATCATGACGACGGTGGAAGGCAATCTTGGCTAATTTTTTTTGTGATTATGCGCAGTTCCACAACAAGTGACACCTGTCCGCATACTTTTCCATGCCACTTCCGTCGTCATCGTCTTGTGCAACCTCTTACTCTAGCTGACTTTTTTAAAAGCCTTATATCTCTAAAAATCCTCCGCACTACTTCACGCTTTCTTCGTCTCCGATGCTCTATGCAGCACCATGTCTTCCATTATTTCGCTTACCATGGTCTACGACGATGGACCCCTTTTAATTTATCTCCACCTCATTGTGTGAGGCGACTCTCTAACTTTAGTGTGGCCCTTCCATAATATCATTCCACTGAAGGTTCAGCCTTGTTGTTCTTGTTTTGTTGGATCTAATGACACAGCGGCCTTTCTATGACTACGAACCTGATTAGACAACCGCAATCTTGAGTGATTCTTGAAAGGTTGTCGAGTGATGACATCACCATTTGCTATGTCCATCCGTCCGCAAAACTCCCCAGGCAAAGGTAGCGCTATGGAAATCCCACTGTATATTGTGGTGGACTGTAACACTCAGGAGGAAGCTTGGGAAATGTTTGATGCTCAGCGGTAGCGCTTACACAGCATAGATTTCAGCGTAAATGCATTACCCCACCCAAACATTTGCGATCAATCGGAAGCGATTTGTGTGAATTTGTGATGTTATTAGTATGTAATCGTAGTCAGCTTTCTTCTACAGCTCAGCAACTACATCTATTGTAAAAATGTGAACCGCATTACTAAGCCCTGTTTGGCCCCAAATTATCAGCGTTTAAGCCGATTCACTAACATTGATATGAATTTAAAAAGTAATTTCTCCATAGGAACAGTGGTTCATTGCCTCACAGTGGCTATTGGAATGCTCGTCATAGCTCTAGTGCTTAGATCAATCCGAAATTACTCGAGCTTTTCACGTGCAGGTGAAACACATACACGGGATGAATGAAGAGCTAGAACAAATTTCGCCCGTCAAGCTTAGGCTGATCTGGGGAGCATTCAATCGGTCTAAGGCTGTGCAATGAGGCATTCTCCGTTGTGCTTCCCAAATCCTTTTCCTTTCCCTTCCCAATGGTAATCGGCCAGTTGGTGGTTCAAATGATTTGGAAGTTTTGCTCCATCCAATCACGAGACCGAAACTCCTACTTAATTAGAAGATCTATAGATTCCACTTCAAATGGGAGCACCCATATGTTCGATACTCCATATCATTGGTATTGGAAGGTTTGAGACCGATCCAACGGCTCAATAGTAGAGAAAATATTCCCAAGTCTTCTTCAGAAGTTAGCGACCTCAGTGCCTGTGTCAAATTTCGTTTCGTCGTTATCGCTTGAGTGAATGCGTTATCTGTCCTGGGAGGAAATCAAAATGTCATAAATAGTTCGGGAAAATACGCAAAAAGCGAATTTTATGATGTTTGGTCAATGTCATGCGGCTGATCTTCAGAGCAAGCTCTTCTGAGAAGAACTTCTTCAACGGAACTTGCATCGCTGGTAATTCGAGAAAACACTTCCACAAACCCACGATTTGCTCGAGTGTTCACCGAAGTTACATAGTCTTCACAGAGTGGGAAAAAATGGATTTTGCAGTCATATGTCATGTAAGCTGTATAAGACTACAAAGAGACTGGTAATCAGTACTACTGGGGAGTTCGATGAAGAAAAGCCTCAAAAAACAGGCTAACGGCTGTCGATTTGTAGCTAAAAAAACACGTCCGTCTTATGACTTCGAGTTTTTTTTCCTATTGAAGAAATAATATGTTCTATGTAGCTGTACGTTCTAGCTACTCACTGCAGTTCTTGTAGAAGCTGAATATTGTAGCTACAGGGAATTCCGCCTCAGTAGTGTGAGGAGTTCATGTTTCTAACATCATCTGAGCCACCTGAACGATCCACCTCGATATTTAGCGTCTATAATGCCTGTATGGGAGAGGTACTCCGACTATGTTCTAGCTGCCCACTGCAGTTCCTCAGGGCATGGACAAAAATTAAATCTAATAGATTCCCTAGTAAGAGCGGTGAGTATCCACACATGGCTATGGGCCCTTTCAAGCTGGTTATGGATCTACGCTTCTCTTTCAACGGCAAGTGGTGTCGAGCATTCCCTAAATTTGTAAAGCATTCCCCTGAATCTTTTGTTTTGGTGCAGAATAAGCCAATCATTCCAAAATTTCAGGTTTCTTCGAATAAATCAGCAAGAAAACCACTGACTTAGACGCGCAACGGTGTGGAGGCGAAATCTACCTTGTTCTATACGGCTGGCATCATTTAATGCATAGATAATGCATAATAAATATGTCTGAAAAATCTAATGCAACACTCTGAACCAACTAAATTGAAAAAAATCGTAGAATCAGTCTCACGCTTTGCACTGCATGCCATTTGAAACCTTTATGTTCTTTGTATACTTCGAAGATGCCTTCGTATCGTTCATGGGAGCTGGGCTGAGAGCTGAGATCCCATGTGCGATCGAGAAGGTATCTTTTATTGTGTCATGTTTACGTTTCCTCAGTTCAGCATGCTGTTTCAGTTTTGCATGCAATCGAGGCTCGTCTATCCGAAGTACTAAGAGCTGGAGAACGTCTTGGCATCTCGCCCGAAGAAGTGCTTCAAGACCTCCGTTACCGTAACCAATTCAAGAAGTGAATTTCAATTGCCAAATATGTTTCTCGCTTATTCTCCTTGCAGTATTATTCTTTGTTGCCTTCTGGTTCGATAGTACCACAATTAACTCGGATTCTTTGATTAATAAACTGGACAGTCAGAATGAAACATTTATTAGCAAAACAGTATCGTTTGTTTGAATGCTCCGCAAACGAATGGTTCCCTCTACAGGCCTGACAAATTCTTTTGGAAAGTTGTACAGTGTATTACGATGGTATAACACCGGCAAGTATTTAAAATAAAGCTGAAATACGGTTTGTGAAGTTTCAGTCCGAAGATGATAAGATGATGCCCGTACTGAACTCCTGGAACTAGTGGTGCGGGCTTTTTCAAATATATGGTTTCGGCTGCAATCATTTCTTACACTGCTTACCCTGCTCTCTTACTTTGGCCATAGTCATCATGACTTAATTGTAGTGCACATTGGAAGGTTCGTCTTCAGAACGTTAGCGAGGCGGAACTTGCGAGCTCGAAACTGGATGGGCCATTAGGTTACTGTGATACGACTTAATTGCCCTTTGCTGAATATAAAATGATACAGAAGTACTTGTCAGATGGAATGACTGCGATTTTTTGCCAACACAATTGCTAAAAGTCTCTCCTCTATTATTTCCGGTGAGGTAACTTTTTGCAGCGAGCAGGACTACCCGATAAAATGCTTTTCCCTAACCTTTCGTAAAGACATCTCTACTGTGTATGCTTCCTAACGAAGAGGCCAAAGTGTTCTTTACTCACAAACAACAGTGCTTTCAAAAAAAGTATGTTATTCTCTACTGTGCACTGAACTGAAGTATAAAGTAGGCAGTACTGAAAATCGATTGAATAATCAGAAATTGTGATTGATTAATATCGTTGCTGGCTGGATACGGGATGAAGTGAAGACCGAGAGTTGATGGAGAGTCGGCTGCCATAACGAGAGCTCGCAGCTGATCTGAACACAACCTTTTATCGCATTTATTGGGCACTATAAAATAGAGAAGATTCTTAAATGCTACATTATACTATCTCGATCCCTGCATAGGGCTAAGAGCGTGTATACGACAGTTTTTCTTACGACAGACAAGAGGCATGGTGGGTTCACCTAGATGGTGCTGATGCTACCGGCCACCTTCTACTCACGTACAGATATTAAACTTCAGAACTCTGAGTGGAGGCTGAGCTGATGGCAAACCCTAAGCAAACCTACAGTACCAGTATTATACTAAGATGAAGAATAAGGTCTTTGACATTAACCACATCTGGGATGCGCCCCGCACTCTACTTCCATTCAGAATCGTAGAGACGTTGAATGCGTATATGACCTAGCAATGACTGGTGGTGGTCGACTGACATATAGCGGTGTTTTTATACTCCCGGACGAGTCTGGTACCACACAACCGACTACCAGAGGGATGGAAGGCATCAAGAATAGCTTCTATGTAGGCTATAGTATAATCGTTAAAAATTCTGCACCTCTGAGCAGAAGTCGAGTGCGCGGCGCACTCGGGAAGACAGCGAGAGTAGCTGATAACGTTAAACTTGACCGAGGCGAAAAAATGAAATTCAACCAAAAACTCTTTTCTATGCAGTGTCTAGAGGTGATCTATGGAATATAAGAGGATTTGTTGATAGAATTCGGAATTGAACTACTTCAGCCGTTCTTCTCGTCTTTTGATTGCATTCTTCACCGGCGCCTCTTGCAATTTCACGATGCAGTCGGTGAGGCAGTCGTTGCAGAGAAACTCAGACGTCCAGAACACACAGCCGATAAGCAAAAGAAGAAAGCCTATCGCGGAGAGCGTGATACCCTGAAGCGAGTATTAGAGTGATTTATTGATGGCAAAAACACCTCGTTAAACCAATTATGTTGTTTACAATTTTCTTGTAGACTAGCTGGAGCTCTAGTTTAAGAAACAAAAGAAGAAAGAAAGCAGACAGCATCTAGTTTTGCTTCAAGAATTGACTCTTCGAAATGCAAAGCGTTTATAGCTTCTATTACACTTTAGCTGTACGTGCATTTGCCAGACAAAAATACCTTGAATTTTCATATAAGAAACGCCATTAATAAGAGAAGGTTTGAAAGCCATGGTAGTGTAGGCTACAGTGAATCCTCTGTAGGCTAGAGGAGAACCAGTGACAGTGTAGGCTACGGTGAAGGAGGAGAGCAGACAGACCGTCTGTTTCGTGGGACGATGTTGGTCAATGATGAAAGACGGCACTGTAACCCATCCAAATGATGGAAATTCAATTTTCTTTTTTTTTGAATGATTTTAATTCTTCACCGATCCGGTGGATTTAGCCTATGCTTTGATCCATTTGAAAGAACGGTTTTTTATGAAAATATTAGGTATCAAAACAAAAGTCATGCTTCATTTCAATGCACTATTACAGTCTTTTGAGCGCGTTTGTAAAAGTTGGGCTGCGATATGATGAACTAGAGCATCAATTGTAGTCAACAACGATAACCGAATTCCTAACAGGCTGGCAACTTCCATGCACATAAAAATTTTCTCGTTCCCTCTGTTGTGGATTCACAACCATATATATATGTTTATAATAGAACTAGCCTTTACAATAATGATGGATAACATACTAGTTCTACATATTAACCATAGGCATAACTTGACATGAGTATCTCTTGAGTTGAGACCACAGGCATGACCTGGCGGTATCATAAGTGTGCAGTCAAGTAGGTAGCTTAAGTTCTGCCGTTGGCGCGGTCCGCTCTTTCATCCCCCGAGCTTGAGTACCGCCACGGGCCTCCTAAGGTCCAGTGGCGATACGGTATCTGAGGACCGCCCACATATCCTCTATATATATAAACCGCTAACTTTGTGTGTCCGTTTGTGTGTCCTCGCAACAGTCACGTAGGCACGATCAAGAGCGTGGAGATCACAAGTGCGCGGTGAGAAAACAGTTATGAAAAAGAAAGTCGACCGATGCTCTTTATATTGGGCCGTTGATTAACATCCAATCTATTTATGAAGTTACAGACTGTAAATCACAACACGCACCCCACAACCAAGGCTATCAAAGCCCTAGGAACTAGAGGAGGTTAAAATGGAAACAATTCCACGATCACCTATTAGTGTCAAGAGATCAATACCCTTAAAGCGGGTCGTTCCAAATGGGGAATATCACCTAATGGGGAAACGGTTATGAAAAGGGAAGTCAACCGATATTGTTTAAATTGGTCCTCTAACAAATCGTAATCAAGCGGTAGTGGGCATGGCATGGTGCACGCGTTAGTGTGCGTAGCCCAGCTGGTTGTGTATATAAACCCCGTGAATGTTATATTATGGTCGATACTTATACTAACACGTTGTAATAAATATTACATGTCACTGGTTAAGACTTCCTTTGGCTCATTAGCCAAACCCTGTGCTTCTTCGAAATCGGCACCCCTTCAGTTAGAGCGTTCGTTCTCTTTTGTACCCGCTGAATGGTTACATAGTATTCACTATGACTTGCAGTAGTATTAGTACTGGGAAAAGAGATCTTGATTTGATCACGTGCGTTTCTCAAGCCATTGTAAGGACTGCTACTGCATGAGCTAAGAATAGTAGAAAAAGCGACGGATTTTTCCCGCTAAGTCAGCCACTAAGTCAGTTCCGTTCCGCTGGTGTAGACGCAGGGTCCGGTTGCTGCCATGTGATTCTACCCGCATCTGGGGAAAGCGTCCCCGATCTCATCGCCTTATCACTCCTCTGGAACAATCTCTAGTCATATAGGGCTCCTTAAAATGCGATCCACTTACGTCCAATTCTAGGGATAACTTTATATCCTCGTTTCAAAAGGGTAACTTGTCTTAGAAGAACCTTGCTACGATATGAAATACCCACTGTTTTGGGGCACTGTAAGCTTTCTTTAGTTGTGTGGTGCATTCCGCTCAGGTATCCTAAGGCACCGATTGCACTCACAGATATTCTTTGCCTCAAGATATTGTTTATTGGCTTTTCACTCCCGCTTACCTTTCCATTGTCGAGCCACGGCTGTTCTGTTAAGTCTCTTAGGGCTTTTGTATTGAGGTTTGCCTCTTTTAGTGGTTTCTGCAGGCGCTCTTCTCCCCAATTGCAACCCACTGTCTTCATCATGCCAATACCACACCGCCTCGTATCCCCAGAACTCACATGTGACTCATCCTGCGCTTGCCTTCTTTGCTGTAGGTTAACCACCACTGCGCTATCTAACATTATTATATGTCTTTCGAGCTGACCCCGCCCTTAGTGAGGTCTGTGGGTACGTCCACCAAGAGAAGGCTACACTCCGATGTCGCTGGTTCGTCTGGCAGAACCCTGATATCAAAACAGTCTTCAGAGACGGTCTTATTTCAAGCACATGCTCGATTTCGTTTGTGTTGAATCCCAGCTATCGTCCTCCGTATCGATTCACTGACTCCACCAATACCAACTATATTGACAATCGCTCATTTCTAAGCAGGATAGGCAATTCTGTAACGAAAGCAGCGGGTGAAGAGCCGGAACCGGGAAGGAGCTGAGACGAAGAAACCAAACTAATCAAACTTCCTGCTCCGGCTTTAGATGGGAGGCATTTGCCATACGACCTGTTATCGATAAGATCAGCATGAATTGCGAAATCATACTCACCAATCCACACAACAGTTCTCAGTCGGTAGCTTTGACCGGGAGGGGTAACTCACAAAGGAGACTTAGATATCGATACAGCTGAGATTATTATTTACAATAAAACTGCCAAATGAGTTCACAAAAAAGTTTCGAGCGCTGAAAATTTGCTTGGAGATAGTTTCAGTCAGAGCAGATGTCTCTGCACAACAGCAGGCGCTCCCGTGGCACTTGTAGAAAGTGCCCTCTCTTGTCTTCAAAAGTTGCGGATTGCTCCCAGCCATCACCAAAGTTTTTTTTCATTAATAGTTTTTATAAATTTTCGTGATGTTTCCTCAAGTGGGAGCTTTATTTAGCTTGAAGCTGCTTAAGCAGGAGCTCAAACGATAGCCTTTATAAGGCGCCTACAGGAGTTATTATCAGGAAAGGTTGTAAAAGGAGTCATTAGAAAAAAGCGGGCTGTGCAAATCCTCAGCGACGACGGAAACAAACCTAAACCCTTTTCCTGAGGAGAGTGAGCGTTCCCTACACACCATTGCCGCGCTTGATGTTGGGGAGCAGATGCGCACTTCAACTGAAACTATCTCGATGCATATTTTTGAACTTTTTTTCTTGAAAACTCATTTAGAAGTCTTAATTTTCGAATTCGTAATTCACATCTAAACTTTTTTGATATAACTAAGTCTACTGGCGGAGTTCCATGAGCTATTCAAGCGAAGGAGATGCTGTAGCCTGTTTGTCGTGAGCCGGAGCCAGGTAGAGAACTCCCCCCCCCCCCCTCCCTCTTCTTTCTGGCCTCTAATCCTCCCTCCTCAACAGGCATGTCGGCAGTGAGCCTTTTGTGTAGTTCACTGCCGACATGCCGATTGAAATCACCCTCTGTGGTGAGATAAGCCCTTTAAGGCTCGACTCAATGGCATCAAGATGCAATGGAGCTCATTCTTATGATTTGGGCAACGCTTATGGTTCAGTACTCCTCTCCCTTGTGCATCCGCATCGTTATATATATATCGCTGATAGTAGTGGCAGCGGAGACAGAGTTCGCTACTACCGTGGTCACAACACTGGGAACGGAGACCACTGCGTAAAAAAATGCGGGTCGTTCGAATTGCCGCGAAGGGTCCAACAATTAGTAGGAAGGAAAAGTGGGTGGTCGCAATCCACGGCTTCCGCGAATTTTGGATTACGGTGAGGTCAGAGGGGAGGCGGGGCTGCTGCTACAACGAAATTCATTTCTGGGTGATTCATCTAGCGCTCCCATGGCTTTTTTTCTAGATCAAGGTAAGCTATGTAAGCTATAGTACTGTTCGGGTCCGGGTTCAAGAACTATCTTTAGTATTGTTTGGCCGTATGTGAGGATCAAATTTTTTGAGTCTCAGGCTGTGAGAAGACGAAGAGGAGGCGAAGCATTAGCCCAAAAAAAGTTTGTAGTATGGAGAAGGCTAAGCCTAGCACATTCATGTGGCCACAACATCATTTGGTGTTCTTTCAGTTGTAATATCTTGACAACTTCAATTTTACGCTTTCAATTAGTAGTCAGTGCGTTTCCGGCTGGCAGAAGGCCTGGACCGTCTCGCACTCCTTCAGACACTTCTAGATTTAAAAAATGCTATATTTCCTCTCGATCTGAATAACTCTTGGAATTAGGGAAGCTTTCACAGATCAAAAATCATAGGAAAGCTCTTGTGGTAGTCGTAGCAATTTTGCACCGGATTGCATTCATGAGTTTTTCAATGGATTGCTAGAAACTACAGGAAAGCCTTTAGCCTTAGAGCTGAACAATTTTCATTTCATGGCTGTGATGACTGAAAGCGTTTTTTAGCCACCAGACGGCGAGAATTTTCCTTATTCTGACTAACGTACACATAGTCTTTCTTCCATGGAAATAGATGATAAAGCTGTAGATTTGTGAAACGATTCAATATACGGCTTTTGAAAATTGGAAGTTTTCAAATTAATTCTCACGTATTGTAATGATGTAGACAAAACGTTTTCACTGACCGGAGGAAGAAATAGCGTCTCCTGGGTGAAGAAGATTAATAGACTGAGACCAATGGTAAGCACCACTAGGCCTATACACATAGCCAACAAAGAGATCAGAGACGACGTGCAACGGCATTTTGGTGCTCCAAATTTGCCCATTCTGGAAAACTGATATGTAGCATAAGGTATGGGAAAAACTCACTCAATTTGAACAGAGGAAGTGAAGGATCTGAGGATATAAATGCAAATATTCAGCGTTGATCAATCTCTGCTGAAAGGGTCCTCGTGGAAAGAAAGCTTAGTTGACCCAGATGAGTATCGACCCGAGATTGGATTTTGAGCCATGACGATTACAGTGCGCCACTTGGCGTTTATATCTATCGTTTTCGTTCCAAACAAACGAATTATATGTGTGTGATAGTCCGTGAACAAGCTAGGAATGGGAATTCTTTCCTGTTCCCCTTTACAACCTTAATTCGCAAGTTGAATTGGATTTCTCTTAAGTTTCAACATTCTAGGAGAAGGAAAGAAGTAGGGAAGGGGCAAGAGGTTGATGTATGGTAACCGGGGATAGTTTGACCAGTTCCTAGCCGAACAGATATGCAAATCGTCTTCAGCAAAGTTTGGTCACACTCACCCTCGAGAAGTTATTCTAAGCATTCCACACCCTGTTACCATTTGAGGATTATTAAGTGCCAGTATTAACCAGAAAAGGCTTCTCTGTTCATAGGAAACAAACCTCCAAGTACGCAAAAACTTTGCGCTCACAAGATGAAGGAACATAAGATGGTGAATGGGAACATGGTCGACTTTCAGGAAATATAAATATGCGATTTGTTGGCTTTAGTCATCGCCTTTTCTATTCACAAGCTAGTACGAGTTGCAAAAGTAATATCTTACACAGGTGTGAACTCGTTGTAGAACATCTCAGGTTGCATTTCGATTTCGACAGAATTCGGTGAATTGA